>OU342739.1:412858918-413458918 GCA_910589765.1 Avena atlantica | reverse complement strand
GGTGACTGTCAGTTGTCCACTATGTTTAGGGGCATAGTAACGATCCTTTTGAAAACAAACAAGGTTAGAGATCTTGTTAAAGTTTCGAGTTAGCTGGATTTCACTTGAAAAGTAGAAGCTCAGACAAGGTTCAGAAAACCCCCTACACATGTAAATAAAATGTCTACTGATTTTCGTAGTACCTTCTTTACAAATTGCATTGAGGTGTGAACTATTACCGATGTGCCCTGAAGTGAGAAAAAAGCGAAAAGCAGGGGCATTCGCCTCAAATTAGAATTGTCATTCCTTTGTGTTGAAGAAGTTTTACATCTACTCCCTCCGTTTAGAAATATAAGATGTTTTAGGTTTGTGAAGGAGATGTATCTAGACACCTTTTAGTGTATAGGTTCAAATGAATCTAGATACTAAAATATGTCTAGATACATCTCCTTCACAAACGTAAAACATCTTATATTTTCAAACGGAGGGAGTAAATATTAAATGTGTTGATTTTTTAAGTGACTTGGAATTTTGGGTACATTCCTTCAGGAAAGACACATCACGGATAGTTGAAAGCTGTAGCTGCTTCACATGCCAGAACCACACCCGTGCTTACCTCAATCATTTACTCAATGTCCATGAGATGTTGGCTCAGATTCTACTGGAGATGTAAGCCAAGTCAAAATCCAGTCATGCATTTCCATAGAACGTTAAGATATGCCGAGTGAGTGACATCTGTTTTACCGATTTTGCAGCCATAATACCCACCACTATCTCCGTTTCTTCCGGTCAATACGAGAAGCCATCAAAATTGGAGAATTTGATCTCTTTTGGAAGCAGTTTGTTGAAAATAGACGCTCCCATATTGCTGCTGCTGTGTTGTAAATCTTATCCATACAAGATCTGCCCAACTGTGATTCACGGCTTCAGCAACATTTGTCATCTTTAAGGCATAGGACTGACAAAACCAGGAAAAAAAATGCTCGAATGAAGGTCTATCGTCATGAAACTTAACTCTGCTCTTGAACTTTTAAGCACAATTCATTTTGTTCTCTGGAAAGTAAAGAAGAGATATAGTAATGTTGTGCCCAACGGTTTGGATCATCATCTGGACAAATGTCCAGAAATTTTAAAAATGGATGCAGTAGGTTTTGGCCAGAGAAAATCTTGGTTTGTATGAGTGACATGTTCTTATAATTTATCCATACTTGGCGAGATACAGCGGATGGCGTTTGTTGATAAACTTATGTACTTGGTACTAAAATTTCCTTCGTATGGTGCTTATCTGAATTCTGAACTTAAATTTAAACTTTGAGCAGAAATATATTACTCCTGTACTAATTTTAAAGCAAACTTGCCTGAATATCTGTCTATGACCTGAATATATCTGAATATCTGTGTATTGCCATGGATAAAGACTGACAGCCCCAGAACATCACTAGCAGGAGAATCAGGAAACTGTTACGCTTGCAATATTGCTATCAGTCAGTTCACAGGCTCATTCAGTTCAAAGTCTGGAACCGGCGGTATAGTCGCCAAGACCAGCGGCATCTTCACAGTGATTATTTATTTGGCAGATTCCACCAGTGTCAGATTCGAATCCCTGCATCAGTGTCTAAGCCACTAGTGAATTGTTAGCGAGATCCACTTCACTGTTTTCTTCTGACTGACGACTCACATGATTGAATATTCTTATAGGAGAATGATGTGGCGTCCACTATTCTTAATGACACCTCTTCCTTTTCCTGGAAACAAGATTCTAAATGACGATAAGGGGTGTCGGGGGCTCACTTCAACGATATCTGGGCTGCTAGGATTTCTCAAGACACGGCCCTTCCAACGGCACCTGCGCGCTATGTGGGGCAGGGGAGGATGCTTCCCACATCTTCTCTTGCTCAATGGCAAAGTTTGCCTAGAGGGCTCTCTGCCAGATTTTTGGTTGCAATTGGCGCCCCATATGTTTCGTCCATTTTTCGCTATTTTCTCAGGTTTTTCTGGGCAACTGTGGCGTCTGCTTTGGATTTTTTTTTCTGGCTCAATCTTAAACACTTTGGCTTACTCACAACAAGCTGCCTATTGAATCGAAGGTGCTGACTTACTTTATAAAATGGTTATTTGCTTACAATTGTGGAAGCTCACCGCCAAGGCAAAGGATAAGGAGGGACTCGTATGGATGGCAAACGAACTAAGGCTCCTCTGCGTCAAGATGGCGCCAGCAAGTATTGAAGCCTAGACCGCTGTGCCCCGGTCCATTTTCGGCGTGTTTGGGGGAGGCCGACCCTGTAGCTAGTTTGTTTCAGACCCTTTCTTTCGGCTAAGCTATACGCCTCAGCATGTCCTATACCTCAGTGAATCTTGTGACTTTTGGCTTTATTAATTTATAAAGCTGGTCATCTTTTGCCTTTTATCTATAAAAAATTTCTAAATAACGTTAAAAGAGGATCTAATTAACTTCCTCTTTAATTAAGGGCAGAAAATTCAGGAGTTGAATGTTCTTTACCCATGATTTTTTGACGAGAAATTGCGCATCGTGCAGCTATCACCAACAGTATATATATGTTTGCTGTATCCTCAGACAACCTAAGGCGGACTCGTTGGTGGATTTCGTGGATGATAAATGCTGAGCACACACATAAGTTGTGCGAGTAACCAGGGCAAATCTATTTGGCTATGAGCACTTGTGTCAGCCGAAACAAGTAGTAACCCATGGTATTTTTACATAACCTTTGAACGAGTAATGCTACACATACGGACTCGTTTTACGGAAACTCTTACGGACGCAGTACGTGGCATAGCACCCAGGCCAGAAAATACAAACAGTTTCCGTTTTTTAAGCAAGAGGTTAAATTACAACCAACCAAACCAAGCCACGTTTGTCTGTAATATTTTCGTGAGTCGAGCGGTCCGTAAGTCTAGGATTACCGCCTTTGAACAGAGCAGGAGCAGGAGCACTTGTGTCAGCCGAAACAAGTGGTATTTAGCGGAACCCTCACTGAAAATTGTCTTTTGGCTCTCAAGCTCTAGTGCTCGTTTCATTTGAAATAATCAAAAAAAATATTTACAAGTTTCAAAAAAAATTCTAGGCATCGTCAATGGTGTATCCTATAAACATGCAAATTGCAATCAGGAATTTTTCATATTGTGGGCTACACAAAAATGACATAATCTAATAAATTTAGATATTTGAACTATGCATACTTAGATCCACACTTTTGTCATTTTTATGTAGCTCGTAATATAAAGTACTTCCTCCGATCCATATTAGTTGACTTGGATTTGTCAAAATTTGGATAAACCTATATAAATAGTGTCTAGATTCATCCAAATCTAAACAAATGTGAGTCAACTAATATAGATCGGAGGGAGTATTGAAAATTAATATTTTGCACGTTATTGGCTATATCCGATTTTTTCATGAATTTTTAATAACAAAAAAAATTCTTTTTAGAAACGTTCACTGGTGCCCATATGCACCAAATCTCCGCTCAAACCCTCGTTGAGTAGGTACTAGTAGTTATTGTTTATTAGTTTCGCCGTATGATTGTTTTTCTAGCTTAGTCACTAGTTCCATCTTGAGCACATGGATATATCATAGTGAAAGTCTGAAGGCAGATTGTCTTTCTTTTTCAAGATTCTTTTTACAGGTGAAACACTAAATACTACTCGAGTGCTTATTAAATACTTTTTCCGTTTCAAAATATAAGTTGTTTTAGCTTTGTGAATGGAATGTATCTAAATGTCTCTTAGTATATAATTCGTTGTGAACCTAAATACTAAAAGTGTAGGCCCCCTTCTATTCAGCTTCTTGGCCAGCTTCTCTCAGAAGCTATCCTCGACCAGCTTCTCTCAGAATCTCATTTTCAAAATTCGTTCAAACTTCTTAACTAGTAGTTTCAATGTTAATTTAAAATTATAAACGATCTTGGCAGATGAGATTCTGGAAGAAGCTGGTCGAGGGTAGCTTTTGGGAAAAGCTGGCCAAGAAGCTAAAAAAGAAGGGGGCCTAGATAGAACTATTGTATTAAGATATATCTTGTACTTCCTCTTAAAATAGATGTCACAAGTTTATTAAAATTTAGATGAATCTATATATTAAATAGTGTCTAGATTCGTCTAAATTTTAGCAAATCTACGACATCTATTTTAAGACAGAAAAAGTAGTAATAAGCTGTAATATTAAAACTTGGGTATTTCCTCTGCTTCTAAGCGCTGGATTGGCACTGCCTAGATAGTGTACCATACATCTTTTCGAGGTTTAGTTGCGCTGTGCATATAACTAAATATACACTGATTATTGCAAACAGACCACCGCTGAAGTATGTTGCAATATCAAAATATCAGTCGGATGGTCTACTGTAAAGGTCGATAAATTAGTAATTTCACGAATACATTTTCCATTCACAAGATAGGATTAACAGCACAACCGTGTGCATTTCTCGGGTGGACGTACCAAGACGCCTTCCTGGCCGTTCCGCTCATCCGGGGCCTATAAATTCCATTTACCACCCGACATCCTTTCCTCGCTCCTCTTGTCGCTTCCTTCCAAGGTTCCGTGGAGACAGTGAAGGTGGACGGAATCCCGGCGAGATGATGATGATGATTGCCCGCAGCCGCCTCCTCAGATCCAGCGCCGCCTCCAAGGTGAACGACCTCCATAGCTCTTCCATCTCCTCCTCCTGTTCATCCCCGTTCCTATCATCCGGAAACGCGAGAAGTTAGTGGGGAGGTTTTTTGGTGTATCCAGGTCCCTATTTTCCGGTCTGTCTGGTGATTATTTTTTCTGGTTTGTTTGAGGAATACGTGGAGTGGGGGATCAAGATTTGATCGGTTCTGGTGCAACAGCGATCGAACAGTTCCTTCCTTCGAGCTCTGTTTCTGTTCTTCAGTTCCTTCCTTCGAGCTCTGTTTCTGTTCTTCAGTTCCCAAGTTTGTATATACTATAGATTTATTGTGGGACCTGATCGTTGGGTGATCGGCGATTGAATCGTTGTAGAGTTTTTTTTTTGTTCTTCTCATAAGATTAGAATTCATTTATTTGGTTAGGATCGGTGCCTGGGACATAACACACAGCTCTGATACTAGAACATGTGCAGTGATTTTCACCAATACAGTTAAGACGCTTGATTTCCTCTACCTTCTCATCGTAACACAGGCTGAAAGTCTGGCAAAATATGCAGCTAGTACCCGAAGCTTGCATAGTTCTTCAGAGGCACCAGCCAGGCACTTCAGCTCTGCACCGATTCTTCAGCCTGACTCGACAGAAGAAATCGGGTAAGTGAATCAAATCCCCATGCACCACTATGCAGAACTGCCATCGTGTCACTCCTGTTGTGCACTAGCAAGACCCCCATGTGCAGAGATTTTCTGCCTCTGATGCTGCGACGTTTTGCCAGGTTTAAGGGGCATGGTATGCTGGCTCCGTTCACGGCTGGATGGCAGAGCACCGACGTGCATCCCCTGGTTATCGATCGATCCGAGGTTCTGGACCCTGGCACTACTCTAGTTCTCCTATAGAAATAGTGCTAAGAATGTCTGTTTGTCGATATACTGCGATGGTTGTTAATTTTTTATACCTTACACTATGCAACTCATACTGCAGGGTGCTTATGTCTATGATATCAACGGGAAAAAGTATATAGATGCTCTTGCCGGATTGTGGTGTACAGCTCTAGGTATGTGCATTGTGCAACCTATGGAGCCAGATTATCCAATATTACCCAAAATTTGTTGCATTAGTTCTCCATGGTCTTACTGGGTTAGTCAAATTTGAAATGGATGTACAATCAAACACCACCTGGGTTCAAGTCTATTAGTTTCATGACACAAATGTGGGTTTCCTATTTATACTGTCATGGCTTCCCTTACAGTTTTACTTAAGCAACAAGGCTTGCTAGTCATTTCAGTGTTAAGAGCTTTTACATGTAATTTCCCACCGCTTCATTTTGCAGATTGTTTTTATTTTTTTATTACCATATTGTTCACACAGTTTTTTTAAGCATAATGTTCGCATTGTTTTTAGGTGGTAACGAGCCTCGACTAGTCAAAGCTGCTACAGAGCAATTAAACAAATTACCCTTCTATCATTCCTTCTGGAACCGTACTACCAAACCCTCATTGGTACATGCGTTGATCTTTCAGTATCCTCCTTAAAACAATGGTTAAATGGTAGAGTACTTACATATTTTCGTTGATGATATCCTGTTTGGTATGCTGCCTGCTTCATTTCTATTTTCACAGTCTTCCACTAGAAAGAGACAAACTGAAGAAATTGCTTCAGTGAACTTGATGATTAATGTGTGTTGCTAAATTCAGGATCTTGCAAATGAAATTCTCAAGATGTTCACTGCAAGGGAAATGGGAAAGGTATTCTTCGCAAATAGCGGATCAGAAGCAAATGACTCTCAGGTACAATTATTAGTTATACAAATTTTCATACTTGGAGTTTATTTTACTCATAAAATAAGCATCCTGTTCTTATCTTCCCTTTCTGCTCAAGCTTGAATAGTCAAAACTATATGCATAGTGCCATCTCCTGTCAAAAATATACATTGTGCCATACAAAAAATGACTATGCTATTGATATTCTATTTACTGAAATATTGACACTGATGGTTGTGAAATTTATATTGTGTTCAGATTCATCATTTTTCTAGCAGTACTTAGTTTCTCTCTTGTATTTTAGTTGTGAACAGTCCAAATTGCCTGAGTAGCATCTGGAATAGTAGTAAATTACCTTAGTTTACTACTTCACTGCAGCATGGCCTGTTATTGCTAAGTCTTGCTTTATCACATTGATGGATATCTATGATTACTGTTTAGCTCCGTTCTTCCAAGTCCTGATCGCCTGTTATTTACAGGTGAAACTAGTGTGGTATTATAACAATGCACTGGGCAGGCCAAAGAAGAAGAAATTTATTGCACGCTCAAAATCGTAACATTCTCTATCTTTTTATTTAATACATTTTTCTACCTAAACTAGTACATATGTTGTTGCTTAATATCTTGCTGTATATTTAAGTGATACTCCAATTCCATTTTGTCTTTCATATTCGTTATTCATTAGGATAACAACACACTAATGAATTTCAGCCCAGTTAAAGTGTTCCGTGTCACAATCACAACATGCACATTTTTTTTGTAATAATCTTGCACCGGGGAACATGTGTCTCCAAGCATTTTCATTAATGTTATTTATTTAATCTTTATAATATTATATTAACAAGATCTTGATTCTGTGTTTTTACAGATATCATGGTTCAACATTAATAGCAGCTAGTCTATCAGGGTGAGCTCACGATCCTGCATAACAATAATATTTCTTTTTTTAAATCCTTCAGTTTGTACAATGAACTTTTAAAAGGATGTTTCTTTTTATCCATGGTTGACATGCTCCTTTATGTTCTCGGTATATTTGTAACCATTTCTTCATTTCTTATTTATCCATAGTCTTCCTGCTCTCCACCAAAAGTTTGATCTACCGGCACCATTTGTTCTGCACACGGACTGCCCTCATTACTGGCGCTTCCATCTTCCTGGTACCTATATATCGGTTTCTTTGTACAATCACGTCAGGACATTATGTTTACTAAATTTTTTTTTTTGATATAGACGAAACAGAAGAAGAATTTTCAACTAGACTTGCCAATAACTTGGAGAATCTTATCATCAAAGAAGGACCGGAAACAGTAAAGTTCATTTTTTTAATTTTGTACCCGTGAAGGATCATTTGCTATTTTTAAAGGATCCTGTGCTATATGTCGGTAAACTGTCCCTTAAGTATCTCCTTCCATTCTACTTTCAGATTGCTGCTTTCATTGCTGAACCTGTGATGGGTGCTGGTGGGGTCATCCTCCCTCCAAAGAGTTATTTTGAGAAGGTGACATTAAATTGCATATTGCTCTGAAATACGTTATTCTAGATTTTGATTTTTTCCTACATATTCCATTCTACAATTAGCGATAACTTGCAACCTTTTGGCTATTTCCAGTGCCATGTATCACTTGGAGCTAGAGTAACATATGCAATCCCATGAACAATAGGTGACATAATGAACGTAGAGCATACTTTTTTCATGACTCTGTACAAAGAAAAACTTGATTTTAGAAGGTCCCAGAACTTTCTTCTACTTTTTAAATTCTAAAACGAATACAATTCACTTTATAATCCTGTTACAGTTAACTTTTTCAGCTACAATTACAAGTTATTTCAATTTCAACAGTGTTACAACTTCCAAATCAGAATACCCAAATTGCACTTATTTTAAGAAAATAGTTGAAACACCCTAAATGCATTAAAACCTGAAAGGAAAATTTGAACCATTCTCTGTTTATTCTTAAGACGATACAACTGCACTCTAGGAGGTGCATCTGAATGAACTCCTACATCTGATTTTTTGTTGGGAACTCGTTCTTGTATCCGTCCAGGATTTCCTTTATTTGCTACAAATTCTGAAAAGAAGATAGTTTCAGTTGTCGTGCGTACATGGCAATGTGATGTTGTTCTTTTTGCATTTCATGATTTCATAATATTTTTTCCAAAAAGAAATGGTTGTTGCTAAGTGCAGCTTACTGCAGTCACCAGTATTTGTACAGTTAGGTAGTTCCATTTCCAAATATGTTGTTCTCTTTTTTTATGGGGCCATGTGCTAATCTTGTAGCACTATTTTTTTCTCTTCCAACAGATTCAAGCAGTCCTCAAGAAGTATGACATCTTATTAATAGCAGATGAGGTAATTTAAGTTTATCTTGTAAAGTAGAGAATCAAATACTATGTTATTGGTGGAAAAGTTACTTAATCATCTATGTAGGTCATTACTGCATTTGGAAGATTGGGAACCATGTTTGGATGTGATAAGTATAACATTCAACCAGATCTTGTCTCCATTGCAAAGGTGAGTTCCTGACTTTGGTACCTCTAGAGTACTTAGTATTTGACAGAGGATAACTTCCCTCTTTTCCTAAAAATATTGGTCAAGGATTTTGTGTTACTGTGCCATTTTTTCCTCTGCCAGGCTCTTTCTTCTGCCTATATGCCAATTGCAGCTATTCTCGTTAGCCCAGAAATAGCGGATGTAATTCATTCGGAGAGCAATAAACTTGGTAAAGATAATTCTACTGCTGCATGGAATCCTTTTTTCTCTTGCTACTGTACTTAACAGCACGTGTGTTGTTTTATTACAGGTTCTTTTGCTCATGGCTTTACATATTCGGGGCATCCAGTTTCTTGTGCTGTTGCCATAGAAGCTCTGAAGATTTATAAGTACACACAGTTTCACTAAAAATGCTCCACACTTTATTTATGTTAGTGTATGGATCTGATGAATTGTTTCCATAATTGCTATTAGTGAAAGAAATATTACCAAACATGTCAACGAAATTGCTCCAAGGTTCCAGAAAGGAATCAAGGCCTTCTCAGGAAGTCCGATCATCGGAGAGGTATCTATCATGTCTAATTTCTTAAGCTTATTTCTTTAATAAATATTTAATTGTTTCTTTCCTGTTTACACACATAATATTGTCCTCCTCTCCACAGACACGTGGCCTGGGATTGATACTTGGAACTGAATTCGTTGACAACAAGTCGCCAAATGATCCGTTCCCTGCAGAATGGGGTTTGTATGCTTTCATTTTCAGCGGACATTACTAGCATGGAATATTCTAGTCTTCAGCCACTGTTCTTTTTCTAAGCAGTCCATGCTGCTAGTGGAATGATAAGATATGGAATTTTTGTTTATTTACCACAGGTGTACATTGTTATCGAGTTTTCAGGCCAGCTAGAAGTATATAAGACAATCTTTAAACTAAATTTATTCTAGGTTTTTACTGCACCAATATTCTAACTGAACTTCACCAATTATGCGACATCCGTAAACTACTCTAATAAACAGCAAAAGAGTACCTTAGTGCGGCGGGTATGGAATTTGATAACTTATCCTTCAAAAGTTGAGAGTAGTACCAAAATAATCTATCTGAGCAGTTAAAGATACCTTTGGAGATGGCTGGGCTAACTGAGCAGGTCGTGGTTGGTGGTTTCAGGAGTTGGTTCAATATTTGGTACCGAGTGCGAGAAGCGCGGGATGCTTATCAGGGTCGCTGGGGATAGCATCATGCTGTCACCCCCGCTGATAATGACTCCTGGTGAAGTTGACGAAGTAAGATCGAACTCTTTACAACAATATGCTAGTAATTTTATTTTTGGTGAACTGACATGAACCTTTCAGATTGTGAGCAAATATGGTGATGCCCTGAAGGCCACGGAGGAAAGAATTGCAGAGCTCAAATCCAACAAGAAGTAAACATTGTTGATTTGCTGTCAGCCCGTAGCAATGGTTGGTGATGCTGAGAACAATGTTCAATGTACAGAGTAACTTGAAGTGTTCAACAGTTATTAGATGCCAAAATAACGAGCTCGCTGAAAACCTGAACCTTGCCCATTTTCCTTTTTCTAGGGAAGCCTGAACCTTGTTCATGGTATGCAGAAAAGCAGTTGGTTATTTGAATGGCGGAAGTGATCATTTGAATGGGAAAACTTCAACTAAGTTATAAGAGTAGATTATTCTGCTAAGATAATTAGTAAGGGAATGCTAACTATGATGTCAGTATCAAGTGAGAGGTTTCTGCAATGTATTGATAGAAAGAACAGAACTACAGTACAACTATACAAGTCTAAGAGCATCTCCAGCAGATGCCCAAAAATAGAGCGCACAGACATCTCGATACAGCGCGCGTTACAGCGTTTGCGCGCGCTATTTTAGCGTGACCTGAACCAGAGGCTCTATTTTGCAGCGCGGTCGGAAGTTTTAGGCAGCGCGAGTGCTCCAGACATGCAACGCACGCTAAATGGAGCTGTAAATATACCGTTTTGGATAGCGCAAAATAGCGTGTGCGCCCTATTTTACAGCCTCTGCTGGAGACGTTTGCAGCGCCCGCGCGCTGCAAATTATAGCGCTGCGCTATTTTGCAGCGCCTGCTGGAGATGCCCTAAGACTGAGCTGAACAACCGACGACCTTAGACAAGGCAACGACCAACGTACATTACAAATGAACACATGAGAAGATAAATAAAACATGATCAGAATAAAGAGCTACACTCTACGTTCTGAATTATAAGTAGTCCTGACATTTTTCTGAATCGCATGAGCCTCAGTTCCAAATTATAATAAGAAGTTCTAGCATTTTCCTGAATCCCGTATATATAAACGTGTATCAGTGTGTCTGTTCACTTATTTCAGTGCTTACATAGTTCACCAGAACATCTTATAAATCGAAAACGGGGTAGTACTTTTGATTGCCGGGCATACCAAATTTCAGGGATTGAACTAGTAGCAAGTTATTCAGTCCGAAGCTTCATTTATTATTTTGTCCAAATATGTTTCTCGACTTGCCTCTCTTTCATTCATAAAAACACGAAAACGCAAAAAGCTTTGTATTTCGATTTATTGATAGAAAAGAGAGTATTGTATAACAAATATATACAGGCTCAAGAGAGCCAACACCCTATACAACTCAACCCCTAGGTCTACTAGGCCGGCGGCAACAGGGCACAAAGATCAGTCGCATCGGCTGCAGCCCAAGCTCGATCTTCGGATTGAATCGTACCGAGAAGGGTACCCATGTTTGGTGACGCGTTGTCGAAGACGACCGCATTGCGCTGCTTCTAAATCCACTATACCGTCAGCATGATCAGCGAAGACGTTCCTTTGCGCAAAGCGCGAGGGGTGGATGACGAAGCCTACAACCACCAATCCATGAAGTCCCCTTCTCCATCCGGTGGTGTAGCCGTGGATCGAATCCAAGACAGAACCCCATGCCAGATTGCATTGGAGAAGGGGCAACCCACCAAGAGGTGAGTCATAGTCTCATCCGATTGGTCACACAGGGGGCAGCGCGAAGGGTGAGCTAGTCCCCGTCTCGCAAGCCGCTCAGTCGTCCAGTAGCGGTCTTGGCAGGCCAACCAAACGAAGAACTTGACCCTGGGTGGAGCCCAGGTGCGCCAGTTTAGTTGCCAAGACCATGATGTGATAGATCCCTGGAAGAGGAACGCGTAGCAGGATTTGGCGGAGTACTAGGCGTCCGAAGTCCAGCGCCAGAGCAGGGTGTCTGGCTCGGCAGATAACACGACATCCTGTACCCGTATCCAAAGTTGCACGTACTGTCATAGGGCAAGCGGACTCAGCGCGTTCTGAATGTCAGTGATCCATTTGCGCTCCAGAAGCGTCTCTCTCACCATCCTGCGCTTCCTCGCGCGTTTGGGAATACGCGCGAAAAGCGATGGCGCCATCTCTTTTGGACAGTCTGCCCGCCGAGCAAACGGTCAATCCAGAAGAGCGTCGTGCTCCCGTCGCCGACCCTCATCGTGGTGGAGGCGTCAAACACTTGCACAGCTCTCTCGGAGAAGCGCACATCCAGGCCACGCCAAGGCCACAACGGGTCCGTCTCCATTCTCCAAATCCAGCGGGTGTGAAGACTGATCGTGGTGCGGGCAAGGTCAGGGACCCCCTAGGCCTCCAAGGTGTTTTGGTTGGCACACCCTCTCCCAGTTGACATGGCAGTGACCACCATTGGCCTCGGCCCTCTGGGCCCAGAGGAAGCCCCTTGCTATCTTATGGATCTGTTTGAGTGTCTTCTTGTTGAGTCCCAACACGATGATCTGGTGTAGAGGGATCGTCATGAGAACCGACTTAACCAACACCAGGCGCCCAACCTTTGCCATCATGGTGGCTTTTCAGGTTGGCAGCCGATTCGCAATACTGTCCACCAGGGGTTGGAGAGCCGCCGCGGATACCCATCGCAGCGAAAGGGGGATCCCTAGGTACTTGACCGGGAATGGCGCCAGCCGGCAGCCCATAGCCGCTGCAGCCTGCAAGGCCTCCTCGTCGGGGCATGCAATCGGGGAAATAGAGCACTTATCGTAGTTGATGCGAAGCCCTGAGGCTTCTCCGAGGAGCACTAGAAGAGCGTGCACCATGCGCAGCTCTGTCTCATCCGGATGGCAGAAGATCACCACGTCGTCCGCGTAAAGGGAGACGGTTGTTTCTTTCATTCATTGCCTAGCGTTACGTAAAGTATCACATCCAGAATCCCTCTGAAAAAAGAAAGTATCACAGCCAGAAGCTTACACAAATGCGTGGACTTCTCGTCCATAAACGCTCTTGCTCTCGGTATCAGTTGTCAGCATGTGAGAGATCTCAATGTCCACCTACTGCAGAACATGTATCACGTGAGAGATGCCAGCACTTTTATTTTCCACACATCCGGTTTCCCTTACTAATAACATTGATAAAGGCATCACATTGTCTTCTTGGATAAGAAACAAGGATAGTAGGGAAATTTTAGACGATCAAAGCAATCAGACTCATTATACACAAAAACCCCATACGACATCTGAAGTGATTCCGCTAGACAGTCTAAGCAAGAAGGGGGAGCCTGCCGAACTGTCGAAGTAACCAGGGATTCAGTCTAAGTAAGAAGGGCAGGGAGCTTGGCGAAGTGCTGAGGGATGATATATAGGTGCATGGGGTGAAGCCCAACTCTTGAATCTTTCAATGTTTCCCCTCCACTTTCTGAACCAGTTCTGCGTGCTCCATTGACGATCGATCCAGCTTCCTAGATAGTTTCTTTCCTCGATATCCTGATTGTGAGATGAAACTACGCATTTATTGATACAGTTGCCTGCGGCCAGCGTCCATTTACAAATTTGTAGGTACCTGGAGGATACTAAGCAGTATTGGATCGGTCACCATGCCGGAATGAATTTGTCCTGATGCCTTCCATCCTCATAGTTGAACGTGATTTTTGTGTGCATAAGCCTATGCCTATATACCATCCTCATGGCGACGGACAATAATGGAGACCATGGACTAAATAGTAAGAAGGTGAAGCTAAGCTAAAAAGTGAATGAGAGCTCTACGGCCTCTACCTCTCTATATAGGTATATATAGGTGGATATACTAGTATAGTGAACTGACAAGAAGTAAAAGAAACACATGTGATAAGCTATAACTCTATCGTAGAAACTTCAACTCACTGGTTTAGGTTTAAGTTAGCATCAATTTTTTTTTTCGAACCATGCCGGAGCACTGCATGTATTAATATAGATAGAAAAAGCAACGCCACATAATGGCCAAAGTTACAAGAAACTGGCAATTTCCAGCGATCGAAGGTAGACTGAAAGAGACACCAAGACTGAAAAACAATTGAGAATAGCTAAAGTCCATGATCTACCTAGTACACAAAACACCGACCTTGATAGAGGACCGGAACTGTACGGAGATTATCCTTCCTCGAGGATAAAACGACCCGCACTAGCTAGTGCCCATTGTTTTGCCTCAGCCGTTATCTGCTCTAGGATAATATTTGCCGGTCTCGCGGTTTTCTTAAAAACTCTGCTATTCCTTTCTTTCCACATAGACCATATGGTCAGCATAACTAGTGGGTCTAGCTTTTTTCTTCTTCTTCCCAGTAAGAGATCCTCTTGCTAGTTGCCACCATTCCTGCAGAGAGTCATCGGTAGCCAGGGGTAACAGCTTGTAGTTTCACCCAATAAAGCATTTTGCTCCAAATAATGTTTACGACCATGAACGGATGTTGTGCATTTTCCTCTGCTGAATTACAGAACACACATTTATCATTATGTGGAATGCCGCGCTTTGTCAAGCGATCCCAGACCCTTTTACGGATGAATAGCCACATTGCCAATTTGCATTGCAATGGAGCCCAAGAGTTCCAAATTGCTGAAGCATATTGCCACTCAATCTTGGTGGAAATGAGCCATGTAAACAGATTTGGTGGAGAACGTCCCATTTGGCTCCCATGACCAGATACATTTGTCATCTTCTTGTGGATTAAGATGAATTGAGTTACATTCCTCCTAAATTGCAAGCACCTGCATGAAGGTGGCGATTGTGATTGTCTTTTTGATATCCCCAATCCATCTTTCATGGTTAAGAGCTTGCATGACTGTTCTTCTTGCTTTAATCTCCATATTAATGGCATCGAAGACCTCCGGCGCAATATCTTCGATTGTCCTTCCATTAATAGCATTAATTAATGTCTCCATACAAACAAAGCACGAAGTGGGCAGGTGGTTTAAATTGCTGCAAGCGCCAGGCAACAAGTTTAGCTTGTTTTCATGGAATAAAATAGGGGCATTGTGCAGAAACAATATGGTAAGAGATCTACATACATAACATGGAAGTAGCAGAAATTTTATACTCCGTTCGTCCAGGAATAACTGTCTTAGGTTTGTCTAAATTCGAATGTATCTATGCCAAACGAGTCTAGACAAAGGCAGGTCAGTTATTTCTGTACGGAGGAGGGAGTACTACTTATGAGCCATGATAAGCTAGAACTTTTGTAAAAATAATCCGAGATTCTAGAGCTCTCATGGTTGCATCAGGATGGTTTCTATGATCTAGTGGCAGCCGAATGGCCGTCTGTGACACATAGTAACACACCTATTAAACGTTGGTAGCAGAAAACACGACATTTACGTAGATTTCTACTTGGGTGGGCGAAAAACCAAAGTGGAAAGTATAAGAAAGAAAAGGAAAGACTCTTATCCATCATTGATGAACTGGATATAAAGGATGGAACATCTTCTCTCTCTGAAAATGAAAGGAAGAATTTGAGAAATGCAAATGAACAAGTAAACAAATTAAGGCACGATGAAGAGTCTAAGTGGGAACATCGTGCCAAGGTTAAACATGTGTAGGAAGGAGGAAACAATACTAAATACTTTCATCTTATAGCCGATGGCAAACATAGAAAGAAGAAAATTTACCAACTAGAACATGAGGAAGGTACAATTGTAGGAGAAGAGAATTTGAAAGTTTCTATCTCTGAATACTATAAGCGTCTGTTCGGGGATCCGACTCCCAATTGAAAGATCACGGATGCCGCCTAGAGGGGGGTGAATAGACGGTTTAAAACTTTTACGAGATGGATTTAACAAAGGCGAAATAAAACTAGCGTTTTCTTTTGTCAATCACAAAGCCTATATATATACTATGGTTCACCTATGTACACCAACAACTTATGCTAAGCAAGACAAGCAACAAAGTGATAGCAAGATAGATTACTTCAAACACGAAGGCTATCATAATGTAAAGTGCATAAATAAAGAGCTTGGGTATAGAGATAACCGAGGCATACGGGGATGACGATATTTTACCGAGTTCCTTCCAACATGGAAGTACGTCTCGTTGGAGGGGTGGACGGTACTAAGACCACCAACACCAAAAGAGGCGTCACCATATTATCCCGAGCACTCACCGCACGACAAGCACCCGATCCACTATGGGACACTTGAGAGCGGTCATCAAACCCGTACAAGATTGGGGCAATCTCCACAACTTAATTGGAGGCTTCCAATAAACGCCACTAAGGACAAAAACTTGAGGATAGCTCCATAACTTAATTGGAGGCCCCAAGAACACACCATCAAGGCCACACAACCGTCTAGGGTTCCAAGAACCCAAGAGGAACAAGCTTCTTGATTTCACCGAACCAAATTTTCCGAGGAGAAATCAAACTGAGGCACCTAATGCAAATGGCAAGAACACCACAAAAATGCTCCAAACTTTCACTCTCAAGTTCCAGCAAATCTACTAAAGCAATTGGGGGAACAAGAGAGGAAGAACACAAAATCCTTCAAGATCTAGATCTCAAAGATTCACTCACAAAACGATGATATGGTTTGGTCAAAATGTAGGTCTAGATCTCCTCAATCTTCCTCTCAAATATTGGCAAGAATCATTGGAGGGGAAGAATCAAATCAAGTTAGAAGGGATGAAACAATGGGGAAAAGATGGAGCAAATAGAGGAAGAAGAACTAACTAAAAAAGGAGAGGGAGAAAGGCTTAAAGGGGGGCCAAATATCTGCCCGTTGGGGCCATTTTCTGGCCTGGACCAATAGTACCACAACTGGGCCGGTACTACCTCCCAGCAGCCCAACAGCACAAGAAACAAGCGCGGGTGAGGGACACAGGAAGCCAGCGATCGAGCGAGCAC
Source organism: Avena atlantica (assembly GCA_910589765.1). Taxonomy (NCBI): domain Eukaryota; kingdom Viridiplantae; phylum Streptophyta; class Magnoliopsida; order Poales; family Poaceae; genus Avena; species Avena atlantica. Next base: position 413,441,930 of record OU342739.1, on the reverse strand, counting down.
CACGGGAGGAGCAAGACACAGGGGATCGAGGCAGGCATGGTGCGCGCGAGCGAGGGCAGGAATGGGCGCTGCGCGGGAGCAAGCGCACGAGGCGAGCGAGGTCGCGGTGGGAGCAGCGAGCGCGCAAGAGCAACATGAGCAAGCATGCGTGGGAGCAGGCCCAAGAGGAGTGACAACGGCAGAGAAGCAGGCAATGCAGCTGGGCTTGGCCCGGTACTACCGGCCGACCGGAAGGTACTACCGCTTGGGCCAATAGTGCTGGCCTGGGCCTACATGGTGGGGCAAAAAGGAGTGGCGTGCTGCCAAGAGCGGGCGGTAGCAAACTGCGATACTACCGTTCGACCCAAAAACAGATTCTTTTTCTTTTTAAATCAAACAAAGAGACAAATTCAAATGGCAATATCTTGAGCTAGGAAAATCCGATCGAACCCAAACCAATTTTGTTGGAAAGAGGACGACAAGAGCTACCCAACAAGTGAGAATATTTCATGTATTATGTGAGATACCTTCCATGGTGAACAACCAGAAAACCTCCCTTGGTGAGAATATTGGTTACCACCAAGTGAGAATATTTGATGTATTATAATGTGAGATATCTCCCTTGGTGAGAAACCGGAAAACCTCCAAGATAAAAAATACAATAAGATATAAAAGGAAAATCCGTTTTTAATGAACTAGAGCATGAATATTATCACAAGCTCTAGAGCCTCACAAGGATAAGATCCAAATAACAACCAAGAAAGGATGATGCTAAGAATACAAAGGTTTGAGCCATCTCCGAAAGATATGATCGAGTTACTCACTCGAGATCCTCTCTTTATAGTACGGCTATCTAGCTAAACCCGGTCTCCCAACTAACAACATGAGACCGGCAAAAGGGTAAACCAATTAAGATTATACCTTTGTCTTGAGCAATCAACTTGAGCGCGATGTAGATGATCTTGTCCTTCTCAAGATGGACACCTTTCTTGATTCCTCTTCCACGCACTCGCTTGATGAAGACTTGCAACTTGCTCCCCCATACACCATGGGGAAACCTCTTTTTTGACCTTGTCTTCATCGATCCATGATCACCGAGGATGACAAGCAACAAACATGAGATATTCTCGAGGTGGCACATTTTGAGTTTGCACAACACATCTTCTTTTTCATTTCATCTACCTTGAAGCCAACACATGCTCCAAGCGATGCCAATGGATAAATTCTACAAGTGTAATACACATATTAGTCTATAAAGATTGTCATTAATTACCAAAACCATACATGGGGCCCACATGCTCTTTCCCAGTGGTTTTACTCTTATAGAAGATATGATTCATGATATACCACAGGTCTCAAATGAAGAAAATGAGATTTTAACTAATATGTTTTGCGAGCAAGAAGTATATGAGGCTATAGCCTCCATGGAACATAACAAGGCGTTTGGACCTGATCGGTTCCGTGTGAAATTATATCAAACTTTTTGGGTTGTGATTAAAGAAGATTTGATGGCTCTTTTCGCACAGTTGCATACTTGCATGAAGACAACTTCTTCTGTTTAAGCTAAACTTTGGTGTAGTCACCTTGCTGCCCAAGAAAGAAAACCATGTACAAATACAACAATATAAACCCATTTGCTTACTGAATGTAAGTTTTAAAATTTTCTAAACTCTCCTATCGGTTGGTCGCTAATTCCATGATTGTTTAACCCTGATTTACTAAGGGCATCTACTATTGAAAGGACTATATCTTCCCATGATGTTTTTGGTGTTAATGATAACCCCAACTGTGTTTTTAATTGTGTGCTTGAGTTTCACGGGAAACGTTGTTGATGTCTCCTTCTATAGTGGTGGATACTCTCTTGGGATCTCATGAAGACGGTGGCCTTTTAGTCTTCTCCTAGTTTCTCTCCGGTTGTTGTTTTTAGGTCACCGTACTATTAAGAGGGGGTCCATTTTGGAAGGCTGTGGGAAATCACTTGTTCTTGCACAAACCTATATGCACCGCCACAACCATCCCATTATCCCGTGAGAGAGCGTTTTTCCTGTTCTGTTGGAGCCTTTTGTGTCTCACCGGAACTTCCGGCCTAGGCCGGAAGTTCCGCTCAAATTCTTTTCTGCGGGCTGTTTTACACTTTGTTCCGACGCTAGTTCCGCCCCAAGTTCCGATGGTGAATCAGTAATCTTCTGTTTGAAGTGTTCTATTTGCCGGAACTTGGGCCAGAACTTGCATCGGAACTTGTCCTGCCAAAAGATCCTGAGCAGAACTTCCGGCCAGACTCGGTTTCACGACCCAGAAATTCCGCCCCTTGTTCCGCTCCAAGTTCTGGTGGCGGCTCAGTAACCTTCTGTTTTGAAGCGTTCTATTTGCCGGAACTTGGTCGGAACTAGCATCGGAAGTTCACCGGAACTTCCACCGGAACTTCCGGTCTGTTTTGACCGGAACTTCTAGTTGCGCTTCTGGAGCGGGCGTCAATGGTCTGATGACCGTTGGAGCCAGGATGGGCGGAACTTCCGGCCTCTCACCGAAACTTCCGGTGAGGTCGCGGGGGCTGTAACGGTTCAGCGCGAGAGGGCCTATTTAAGGCACCCCTCTTCTTCCTCCCACTTTCTCTCGAATTTTTCTCTCTCCTCCATTAATGCTTGAGCTTCACCTCACTAGATCTCTCTCTAGCCACTCAAATGACTTGATCTTTTGAGAGGTGAGGGAGGTGACCTAGATCTACACTTCCACCAAAGAAGATTTGATTTCCCCCACCCATCCTTTGTGGATCTTGTTGCTCTTAGGTTTCTTGGAACCCTAGACGGTGTAGGGCATCCTCGGAGCTAAGGCTTGCGTTGTAAAGCTTCGAGGTGTCGTTGAGGGCCTCCAATTGAGTTGTGGAGCCTCCCCCTCAACCTTGGTGTAAAGGTTTCGGTTGGCGCCTTCAAGGTCACCGGTTAGTGGATTGTGAGGCCTCCTTTGTGGGGGAGCTCACCGGAGAAGAAGGTGAGGCCTTTGTGGCGCTCTGGTGACCTTGTGTGGCCCCGACACCTCTCCAACATAGACGTAGCTCCTTGGGAGTGAACTACGGGAATTACATCTCTGTGTCCCCTCTCCGGTTACTTCGTTCCCCTCCTTTACTCCTTGCTATTTACTGTTTTTGTTGTTGGTGTTTGTTTCCTCGCATTTAGGTTGTTCACTTAGTTGCACCTCTAGATAATTTCCTTTCTTGTTGAGCCTAAAAGTGAGAAACAAATTAAAATTGGGTAGACGCCTATTCACCCCCCCTCTTAGTCGTATAAAGTCGGTACTTTCAATTGGTATCAGAGCCAAGGCTCTTATTTCGGGCTTTACCGCCTAAGAGACTATGGCCGATGAAGGGGGTAGTGAAACCGAAAAATCCAAGAACTTGGCCACTATGGATGACCTCAAGCAATTGGAGTCATCCATGATGTCCAAGTTCGAGGAAATGATGACTCTCTTGTAGTCTCTCAAGCCAAACCCCATGGTTGCTATTGACACACCCCAACCCAAAGAGGTTCCTCCCACCGTTACGGTGTCCTCCCCCGGGGTAACTCCCGCGGCTGCCACCACTCACTTGGGACTTGGTTTTGTTGCTCAAACCTCTACCAAGGTTCCAAGTGAGAACATCGAGGAGCCCGAGAACCCAACTTCCAAAGAGGAAAATGGAGGAAAGGACTACTCGGCGGTACCCCCACCGCCAAAGTACACTCCGGATCCACCCATCCCCATGCCACACATTATACCTCAAGGAGCACCACCCATGCTAGATACTTCTAATTTCGCCGATTGGCAATATCTAATGCACTCACATATTTCCAGCTCGTCTATTGAGTTAATGAGGATTGTGGAGGATGGATTCTCTCCATACGACCCAAAGAAGTTGACACGAGGTGAGGTGGTGGACAAGCAACTCAATGCCACAGCTTTGGGAATGATTCAAAAGGCCTTGACTCCAAAGGATTTTGCTCACATTCTCCAATTTGACACCGCCAAGGAAGCTTGGGATCAACTCACCGAGCTCTTTGTTTGGAATGCAAGCATCCAAAGCTCCAAGTTTGATGAGATCAACAACGAGTGCGATGGTTTCGCAATGCAAGATGATGAGACCCCCGAAGACATGTATAGGCGCCTTAAGGTCCTTTGTTTCACTATGAGGGATCTTGGAGCTCACTATGTTGATGACAAGTTTATGAAGAGGAAGTTCATTCAAGCTCTCCTCCCATTTGAAGAACAAAAGCTCAACTCTATCAAGGGAAGAACCAACTTTCACCTAATGACCTCCCAAGAAGTCTTGAGTGAAGTAATTGCCATGAATATTGCCAAGAAGAATGCGGAGTCTGCTCGAGCTAGAGCCATTGGGTCAACCAAAGTGAATCTTGCTTTGAAGGCCAAGGCTATTGAAGTTGATGATGATGATACATCAAGTGAGTGGTCTCAAGAGGACCTCAAATGTGCCTTCAACGAACATCTTGCTCTTGCTTCAAGGGCCTTTTGGAACAAGTTCGGATTCAAGTCAAGATCAAGGGACAACTCAAGATTCAACTCACCCAACAAGTCTCCCAAGGCAAGGTCGTGCTACAATTGCAACGACAAGTCACTTGGTGGTCAAGTGTCCCTTTGAGAACCGTGAAGACAATGGTGGTCGTCTCATTCGCCAGATCAAGTCAAGACCTCCTCATCCCTTGAACAAGAACTACGCCGTCAAGAATGCCACTAACAAGGAACGAGCAATTGTGGTCCATGAAGAATATCTTTTGGGCAAGAATGAAGATGATGATGATGAAGTTCATGGTGGAGAGATTGTGGGAGTTGCTGATATTGCCACTACCTCAACTCTACGTCTATCCCTCTTCGACTCGCCAAATGAAAATGTCATCTTCTCCAACCAAAAGTGCTTCATGGCCAAGGCCACCGAGGTAACACCGAAATCCACTCCTCAACCTATCTCTAGTGAGCCTTCTTCTCTTGATCTTGTTGGTCTAGAGGTGAAGAAAGAGATGATTGACATGTGTGAATTTGTTGCTACCTTAGATGAAGAAACTAAAAACTGCTTTTATTCTTTACTTGCACAACTTGACAATGCTATGCCTTAGATGAAAAGGAAGAACTTCTTGACTTGCTAAGTAAAAATGAAAGAGATGCCACTGATGAAATTGCCTCTCTCACTCAAAGTCTTGAGGATGAACAAAATATGAGAATTAATCTTGAAGAAAATGTGTCTAAGCTTGTAGATGATCATAACAACACTTTGTGCTCTACAATTAAAGAACGTGACCATGCTCTTGCTTTGGTTAAGGTTCTCAAGAAAGAAAATGCTGAGTTTGTGGGTGGTCATGAGAGGACTCAAAAGGATCTTGATAAACTCAAAGAGGAACACAAAGCCTTGGAGAGTAAATTCTCAAATCTTTTTGAAGCCCATGAACAGCTTCAAACTCAATTAACTTGTGATCTCTCTAAGTCTTCCGCTGTGCAAATTATAGACTTGTCTAGCTCTCCTAACCCTTGTTGCAAGCATGAGAATCTCATAGAGGAAGTCAAGGTGTTGAAGGATCAACTTGCCAAGACTAAGAAGAAGAAGAAGAACAAGAAGAAGAAAAAGAACAAGGGCATGGCCCAAGGGGTACCAAATGGCCTAACCCTCTTGCAAAGTGACAACTTTGCCGGAAGGAACCCCTCTTATATTCTTTGCAAATCTTATGATGGTCATGTATATGCTAGATACATGGGAACGTCTTACACGCATGATTATCATTGGGCCATTTGGGTGCCAAAGGCTCTTGTCACTAATAAAAGAGGACCCATTGCAAAATGGGTACCTAAAACCAAAGCTTGATTTTCTTGTAGGACTATGCTTCCGGTGGATCAAAATGGGTGCTTGATAGTGGTGCCACGAGTCATATGACCGGAAGCAAGTCTATCATGACCGAATTGAGGCCCAATATTGCCAATACCATGCTCTCCTACGGTGACAAAACAAGCTCTCAGGTTTTGGGTTTTGGCAAAGTGGTGGTAACCCCGGATGTATCCTTGGTTGACGCCATGCTTGTCAAAACTCTTGGTTACAACTTACTCTCAGTTCGTGATCTTTCTCTTATGGGTCTTTCTTCTTTATTTAATTCTCATACCGTGGTCCTCATGTGGATCAAGTCTCTCAAGGTGGCTTTTGTAGGATATGTAGAACATGACTTGTATGTGGTGGACTTTTCAGGGACCACTACTCCTCATGCTCTATGTCTCTATGCTAAAGCCGACAAGGGCTGGTTGTGGCATCACCGCCTAGCCCATGTTAACATGAGAACTTTGCAAAGACTTCACTCCGAGGGCCACATCCTTGGAATTAACGATGTTTCTTTTGCTAAAGATCGTGTTTGCAGGGCTTGTATTGAAGGGAAGATGCATGAAACTCCTCACAAAGCACTCAATCAGATCACTACCAAGAGGTGTTTGGAGCTCTTGCATATGGATCTCTTTGGTCCTCCCTCTCATGATAGACTTGGAGGCAAGAAGTATTGCTTGGTTATTGTGGACGATTTCTCAAGATACACTTGGGTATTCTTTTTCAAGTACAAGAGTGAGACTCAACAAACCGTCATTGACTTTGCTAATGAGGTTCAATGGAAGCACAATGCAACTATTCTCTCAATTCGAAGTGACAATGGCACTGAGTTCAAAAACTATACCTTGGACGAGTTTCTCAGTGATGAAGGAATCAAGCATCAATACTCCATTCCCTACACCCCTCAACAAAACGGAGTTGCCGAAAGGAAGAATCACACATTGATGGATGTGGCTCGGCCTATGCTAGCTGAGTTCAAGTCTCCATAAAACTTTTGGGCCGAGGCCATCTCCACCGCTTGCCATGCAACCAACCGACTTTATCTCCGCAAGAAAAAGAACAAGACCCCTTATGAACTTCTCACCGAGAAAAAGCCTAATGTTAGCTACTTTCGGGTGTTTGGTTGCAAGTGCTACATTCTCAAGAAAGGAGTTCGTTTGTCCAAGTTTGAATCCAAGGCTCAAGAAGGAATTTTCGTTGGCTACTCAAATCAGTCCCATGCTTATAGAGTCTACAACAAAGCCAATGGAAGAGTTGAAGAAACAAGCAACGTGAAGTTTGATGAAAATCATGAGTCTCTTGTTAGGCAAGATGGTGTTTATGATCCAAGTGATGAAATTCCTCCCAAGGCCATAAGAAGAATGGGTGTGGGCTTCCACCTCCCCATTGAGGATCCCCTTATGGACGAAGGAGAAGGACCAAGCTCTACTCAAGTGGAGCCCTCACTTTCACAAGATCATCTTGCCCCTCAAGGACCTACTTTCTTGGCACAAGCTCCCTCAAGCTCTTCCGAAGCTTCCCATGCTCATGACTCTCCGAGCTCCAAAGAACAAGCTCTTCATCAACAACATCAACCTCCCCACGATGGGGCTCCTCCTCAAGGCACCTCCCACGGACAAGCTCTTCATCAACCTCATCAACCTCCCCAAGATGGGGCTCCTCCTCAAGGTCACGGCTCTCCCTAAGGTCAAGCTCGTCGAGATCAAGAGCAAGTCAATGATCCTCAAGGATCCTATCCAAGTGATGACTCCCCCGAAGTGGAAATTGATGAAGATGACCCTCGTGTTCGTGCTTATAGTCAAGGCGGCGGCTCAATTGGTGGCAATGACCAAGTGGTGGCTCAAGAATCTCGAGTTGAAGCACAAGCCCGCCGTCAAGCCTATCGTCTCGCCAAGCTTGTTCGAGATGGCCATATCCTTGATAATGTCTATGGAGATTTCAATAAAGGTTCCACTACTAGGAGGCAACTAGCTTCCTTTAGCTCTCACCATGCGTTTATCTCTCTTGTGGAACCACAAAAAGTCTTCGAAGCTCTTGAAGATGATGATTGGCTTGATGCTATGAACGAGGAACTTCACAACTTCAAGAGGAACAATGTTTGGACATTGGTTGAGCGGCCCAAAGACTGTCAAAACGTTATTGGAACCAAGTGGGTCTTCAAGAACAAGTGCGATGCGAATGGAATTGTCGTGCGCAACAAGGCAAGGTTAGTTGTCCAAGGATACTCACAAGTTGAGGGCATCGACTACGGTGAGACTTACGCCCCCGTTGCTCGCCTTGAATCCATTCGTATGCTTCTTGCCTTCGCTACTCATCATAACTTTAAGTTGCATCAAATGGATGTTAAGAGTGCTTTTCTTAATGGTACTTTGAAAGAGTTGGTATACGTCAAGCAACCTCCGGGTTTTGAGGATCCACTTTTTCCGAACCATGTCTACAAGCTCAATAAGGCACTCTATGGCCTCAAGAAAGCCCCACGTGCGTGGTATGATTGCCTTAGGGAGGTCTTGTTAGACCGTGGCTTCGAAGTGGGCCTCATTGATCCCACTCTTTTTACTAAGAAAGTTGGAGGCCACTTGTTCGTATGCCAAATCTATGTTGATGACATTATCTTTGGGTCTATTAACAAAACTTTTAATGAGGATTTTGCCAAGCTCATGACCGATCGCTTCGAGATGTCCATGATGGGGGAGTTGAAGTTTTTCCTTGGGTTTGAAGTCAAACAATTGAGGAAAGGGACTTTCATCAACCAAGCCAAGTACATCCAAGACATGCTCAAGAAGTTCAAGTTTGATCAAGTCAAAGGTGCTAAGACTCCAATGCCAACTAAGGTTAATCTCGATCTCGATCCCAAGGGTAAGGAGGTGGATAAAAAACTTTATCGATCTATGATTGGTTCTTTGCTCTATCTTTGTGCATCCTGACCGGATATTATGTTGAGTGTGGGTATGTGTGCAAGATTTCAAGCCGCACCAAAGGAAAGTCACATGGTGGCGGTCAAGAGAATCTTTCGATATTTAGTTCATACCCCAAACTTTGGGTTGTGGTACCCCAAGGGAGCCAGCTTTGATCTCATTGGTTACACGGACTCGGACTGGGCTGGCGACAAAGTGGGAAGAAAGTCAACCTCCGGAGCTTGTTAGTTTCTCGGAAGATCTTTGGTTTTTTGGTCCTCGAAGAAGCAGAACTGTGTGTCTATGTCCACTGCCGAAGCTGAGTACATCTCTGTCGCAAGCTGCTGTGCTCAATTGCTATGGATGAAGCAAACTTTGAAGGATCTTGGACTATCTTTTGACAAGGTGCCTCTTCTTTGCGACAATGAGAGTGCCATTGCTATTGCTCACAATCCTGTGCAACACAACCGGACCAAGCACATTGAGATTCGTCATCATTTCATTCAGGACCATGTTGCTAGAGGAGACATTTCTTTGGAGTATGTTCCCACCAAGGCAAATCTTGCGGATCTTTTCACGAAGCCTCTTGACGAAGCAAGGTTCCGGGAGTTAAGGCATGAGCTAAATATCATTGATTCAAGCAATGTTGCTTGAGTACCTTGCACACATACCCGCGTCTCAATGTGTATCTTGTTTGGATGTAGGCATGGATTTAGGGAGAGTGTAGTTCCTCTTATGAACAAACGCTATCCCTATTATGCGCACATTAAAGTTTTCATACTCTATAGTCTCTAAAGGATACCATTTGAGCTTCATGATGAGTGTTGGTAATGAACCCAAGATATATCTTCGCGGTGTCAAGCCATTTACTCTTATATAAGGTTGCTTCGGCCACCGACCCATTTTTATTTGTGTCTTTGACCTTTTTGTTTTTCTTGGTTTTTGTTGGCTTTGGTTCTTCACAGTTTGAGTCCTCTATCCTAAGCCTTTCCTTACCTCAAGCCCTCTCTATTCCCTGCACAAGTTCTTCCTTGCTATCTTCCAAACCTGAGATGGTCTTCCTGGCGTCAGCGGAACTTCCGGTGGTGCTCCCCGTCCTATATAAGGTGGGCCCTGGGGGGAAACGGGATCTTCTTCCTTTTTCCCCTAAGACCCATCCTCTATTTGGAGCAGCCGCCGGCCAGGACCTCTCCACGAAGGTGCTCCGGCCCTTCGTCTCCAATCACTCCTCCGCAGATCTGCTCTGTGGGATCCTTCCCCACCTCGATCTCCCGCCATGGACTCCGGTATTTGCCCTCAACTCCCTCCATTAATGGAGATCTTGCTCTCACCATGGCTTGAGTTAGGGCACACCTTGTCTAGGCTAGTTCTTTGGCTAGAACTTGTTGGAAGATCTTGGTAGGCCTAGGGTATCATGCTAGAGTAGATTGGTCCAATACATTCTTGAAAATCTTTTTACTTGTGGCTTTTAGATCTAGATCTAGTGAACTGTTGTTTGGAACCGTCAGTTGTGGTCTCACCGGAACTTCCGGTGTACTATTTTCACCGGAAGTTCCGGCGATTCAGCGGAAGTTCCGGCAACAATGCAATTTGTTTTCCTGATTGTATTTTTCCAATCTATCTCTTTTGTTTCCTCTTCCGAACTTGTGCACTTACCCCACCTTCCCTCCCTACTCTTCTGCTTTCCTCTCAGGGCAAGGAGATACCCTCCAAGGCAAGCGTTCCCGCCGACCATCCTCTGACATTCCTCCTGAGATTGATGAAGAAGATGTTGAGGCTGTGCGTCCGACCACTCAGACTACTCGTCAGAAGGCTGCTGCTGCTCGCCGTGCTGCTGCTGCTGTAGGGAAAAGGCCTGCTCTTGCTCAGAAGGCCACTGCTACTGGGCCAGACATGACCAAAGCCAAGATTTCCAGGTGGTTTCAGAAATCTTACTCTGCATTCAGGGCTACGGATCCCTACCTCGTGCCTCGTGATCGTCTTTGTTTGGACCCTCACTTCCACACCTGCCGTCAGGAACAGATATATGAAGAAATTTATGCATCGAAGAAGAAGTTCGTGGTTGCTCCTCAAAAGTACATCAATGTGGCTCACATGGAAGAGAAGCAAGTTTACTTTGGCGAGGCTCTTGATATTTGCCAGAAGTTTGGGCTGGTTCCCCTCATGGAGCACCGTCAGAACTTTGATGTGACTGCTATTGCTCAGTTTTAATCAACTCTGTTTATTCACATGCAGTCCTCTACTAAAGGTGTGATGAAGTGGATGACCAGGGACGTGTTGCTTACCGCCACTTGGTATGAGTTTGCTGAGCTTCTTGGCTATCCCATTCAGCCTGGCCACGGGGCAAATGGTTGGCGTGTTCATGGTCCTAAAGCTGCTGATCCTGAGGTCCTGGAGCCTCTCTACATTGAAGGGTGGGGAACTGTTGGGTTTGTGAATCATCTGCTGCCAGTTTTTGACATCAGGCGCAGGGTGTACTTGAACACCATCTCTCCCAAGGCTGGCAACTTTGATCAGTTTCATGGCTACCAGGTTGACCTCATGCATCAAACTTATCTTCGCCGGGACTCTGACAGGTCAATGGATATTATGCACTTCATCTACTCAGAGATGTGGGCGGCTCTCATTGAAAAGCGCTCCTGCATCTATGCTCCCTACATACAGACTCTCATCAATCACAAGTGGCTTGAGACGACTGGCACCCGCTTTCCTCAAGACAACATCACCATTCATGAGGAGAAGAAGCTACATGTGATGAAGCACCAAAAGCCTCGTTCTCAAGAATAAAAGGAAGCTCCACTCAAGAAGGCTCGAGATGTTGCTGGTAGTCCCTCCTCTGCTCCTGGTGGCTCTAGTGCTGGTGGTCCTTCTCTCCAGAGGCAACTGTCTTGGGCGAAGAAGCTGCTTGGGAAAGTGAAGAAAACTTTCTGCTTTCTGCAGGATCGCGAGTATCAGGCCTATGTTGATCAGCGTCACAATGTTCATCGCCAGAAGGCCATCATGACCGCTCTCAACATTCCTTTCTCACCGGTCTCTAGCTCTGTCACTGTTCCCAAGGATGATTGGATTCGCGACAACTGCCACTGGTCCGAGGATGAGTCTGAGGAGGAGGTCACTGGTCCGCCTGAGTGGGGTCCTTGGGTCCTTGAGTCTGCTCATTCTCCCTCTCGTGGCTGGGACGATTAGCTTGATCTTCTCTTCCTTTTTGGTGTCTCGATGCCAAAGGGGGAGAAAGATGTCTATTAGGTTGTCTACAGGATTTGCATGAGTTGAGTTGCGAGCCTGTTCTTGCCTTTGATCTTTTCTTGTTCGCGAACTCTCTAGTTTATTTGTGTGCTTGTGGTTTTATGTCCGTGAACTTATGTGTGCTTGTGGACCATGTGGTATGTTATGTTTGAGACTATGTGGTATCTTATACAATGCCGTGAGTGTGGTATCTTGTTGTCATCTTATGAGCTCATGCATATGGTGGTGGAGCCTCATTGCTCTTATTGTTATTATTACTCCCTTTGTCTCCACCACATTTGGTTGGTTCTGGTATGATCTCTATTCTTTCTTGTACCTAGCACTTGTGCTATCTTTGCAATTGGTAGGGGGAGCCTCCGTGTATGTGTGCCAGTCTTGTCCTTAGAGTTATTCTTCTCTACCTTGCACACATACAGGGGGAGCTTGTCCCGTCCATTGCAAAGATTGCTTTGATTCTATGCAAATCTTTGGGATTGTCATCTAACACAAAAAGGGGGAGATTGAAAGGACTATATCTTCCCATGATCTTTTTGGTGTTAATGATAATCCCAACTGTGTTTTTAATTGTGTGCTTGAGTTTCAGGGGAAACTTTGTTGATGTCTCCTTCTATAGTGGTGGATACTCTCTTGGGATCTCATGAAGACGGTGGCCTTTTAGTCTTCTCCTAGTTTCTCTCCGGTTATTGTTTTTAGGTCACCGTACTATTAAGAGGGGGTCCATTTTGGAAGGCTGTGGGAAATCACTTGTTCTTGCACAAACCTATATGCACCGCCACAGCCATCCCATTATCCCGTGAGAGAGCGTTTTTCCTGTTCTGTTGGAGCCTTTTGTGTCTCACCGGAACTTCCGGCCTAGGCCGAAAGTTCCGCTCAGATTCTTTTCTGCGGGCTGTTTTACACTTTGTTCCGACGCTAGTTCCGCCCCAAGTTCCGATGGTGAATCAGTAACCTTCTGTTTGAAGTGTTCTATTTGCCGGAACTTGGGACGGAACTTGCATCGGAACTTGTCCTGCCAAAAGATCCTGAGCGGAACTTCCGCCCAGACGCCGGAACTTCCGGCCAGACTCGGTTCGCGACCCAGAAGTTCCGCCCCTTGTTTCGCTCCAAGTTCCGGTGGCGGCTCAGTAACCTTCTGTTTTGAAGCGTTCTATTTGCCGGAACTAGCATCGGAAGTTCACCGGAACTTCCGGTCTGTTTTGACCGGAACTTTCGGTTGCGCTTCTGGAGAGGGCGTCAACGGTCTGATGACCGTTGGAGCCAGGCTGGGCGGAACTTCCAGCCTCTCACCGGAACTTCCGGTGAGGTCGCGGGGGCTGTAACGGTTCAGCGCGAGGGGGCCTATTTAAGGCACCCCTCTTCTTCCTCCCACTTTCTCTCGAATTTTTCTCTCTCCTCCATTAATGCTTGAGCTTCACCTCACTAGATCTCTCTCTCTCTAGCCGCTCAAATGACTTGATCTTTTGAGAGGTGAGGGAGGTGACCTAGATCTACACTTCCACCAAAGAAGATTTGATTTCCCCCACCCATCCGTTGTGGATCTTGTTGCTCTTGGGTTTCTTGGAACCCTAGACGGTGTAGGGCATCCTCAGAGCTAAGGCTTGCGTTGTAAAGCTTCGAGGTGTCGTTGAGGGCCTCCAATTGAGTTGTGGAGCCTCCCCCTCAACCTTGGTGTAAAGGTTTCGGTTGGCGCCTTCAAGGTCACCGGTTAGTGGGTTGTGAGACCTCCTTTGTGGGGGATCTCACCGGAGAATAAGGTGAGGCCTTTGTGGCGCTCGGGTGACCTTGTGTGGCCCCGACACCTCTCCAACGTAGACGTAGCTCCTTGGGAGTGAACTACGGGAATTACATCTCCGTGTCCCCTCTCCGGTTACTTCGTTCCCCTCCTTTACTCCTTGCTATTTACTATTTTTGTTGTTTGTGTTTGTTTCCTTGCATTTAAGCCGTTCAGTTAGTTGCACCTCTAGATAATTTCCTTTCTTGTTGAGCCTAAAAGTGAAAAACAAATTAAAATTGGGTAGACGCTTATTCACCGCCCCTCTAGTCGTATAAAGTCGGTACTTTCAACTATGTTATTTATAAGGCTCTCTAGGAGCCAAAAGTAGTGCACAAGTCTACCTATGTACAAGGTGGGGTTCACTTTAGGGTATTTTCTTAAGAACCTACAAGCTTATGTGTTGATCATAAGTAATAAATAATTATTTTATCCTCTTCTCTCTTTCTCTTGCTTGTATATTCTTTAAACAGACTATTGGGTCATAATTTATGGTGTACTTAACCGTATATATTGTACTTCCTCCTTTTAAAATATAGGATGTTTTATGTTTATAAAGAAAATATATCTATATTTTTTTGTGTGTCTAGATTCACTCCAAATCCGAATGGACCTACATACTAAAAGTAGTCTAGATATATTTGCTTCGCAAAGCTAAAACATCTTATATTTCAAAATGGAGGGAGTAGCTATTTTCATAAACTGCGTGGATCGCAACTTATAGAAAAAGTTCACCCTTATACATAGGTGATACCCTAATCGACGGAGTACTTTTTTTTGATCGGTTAGGTAGATACCATTGATAACTGAATTTATACCGCCCCCGACCCCGCGTCACTCCCGTACGGGGCGACTCGGGGCAACCCTAGCGGCCACCGGACTCCCTCCGCGCGACTCCCTCCGCCGTCGCTGCCACAGGTCGCTCACGCGGTGGCGGCGGGCGCCCTCGCCGCCAAAGGCTTAAGGGGGCTGCCGTGGAGGCATGATGGCGGGCCGGGGCTATGGCGCGGCCTGCTCTAGAGGTCGCAGACGGCGTATGGTGGCTCGGCGGAGGCGGTATGAGTGGTGTAGGGAGGGGCCTCGCTGCGACGACGACCGTCTGTAGGTGCGCCGCGTGGGCTAGATCTGGGGCCATCTAGGCCAGGTCGGCCCTCGGCGGGGGCGCCGTGGTAGGAAGCGGTCAAGGCGTGGTGCTGGGATCTTGCTGGGCGGCGGCTCCGGTGCTGCTGCGGTGGTTCTCGGTTTGGCTCTCTTTCTTTTTGCCTGCTCGATCCGTCCTCCGGGAACCGACCGACGGTGTGGGGATCGCTGTGTCGGATCTAATAAAGGTGGTGGTCCTTTGATTTCTTTCACACGAAGACGAAGATCTGCTTGATGTCTGTCCTCCTTGATCTGGTCTGGAGAGGCGGGTTCCGGAAGGCTCTGCCGGCAAACTCCCATGGGCGTATCATGCCTGGAGATTGCTGGATCGGAAGGTATTCGGTCGCACGCACTTTGTTTTTCTGGCCGATTGGTTTCAGCGGGAGCGGTGCGAAGCTCTGTTGTTTGTTCCCACCAAGTGACATGCTTTGAGCCATGGTGATGTCAGATGCGGAGAATATCAGGAAAGCGGAAATTTGAGGATAGCGATGGTGATTTTTGTTCTTGTGGTGACGGAGATCTGGCTGCGTGATCTGAGACTCGTTGCAGCAACTGTTGGTGCGGGAAGACAACACAGGAGAGTTTTCAGTCTTATCTTGCAGGGTAAAAATCCAAGGTCTAGCCTTAGCTGGTTGTGCTTGACAATGATCTTGTTGAAAGCATTGTTTTGTAAGTAAGGACTTTCTTTAAGGTGAAACCCTATGGCCTTTGGTCGGACAACGACGGTGCTTGGGCACTGTTACCTTTTTGAAGTCGTTGTTATTGGAGTGGAGGACTACTGGTGTTGTTCTGACGATGTGACTGTAGTTTCTTTGAGGATTAATTCTCTATACCAGGACTTTTCTTTTTTGTAAATTCTCTTTTTTTTTGAGCTGTGTGCATCCATAGAACCGCTAAAGCATGCGTTGTTGCAGAAGCTGGATGTAATTGATGTCCTTGTGATATTAATATATGCTCTTTTATAAAAAAAAAGTAGATACCATTGGCATTTTTCTTGTCGAGTGTTGTTTTTCCAGTTTTTTCTTGTCGAATGTACAAGCACCGTAAGGTCATCCGTGCGTACACAAGCATATCTCTGGTGAAAACAAGTTGGGCGCGCACATGTAAAACCAAGCTGGCGCCAAAATCCTGCCAGTTCCCGCTATTTCCCGCGCCCGGCTTAAGGAAAGATAGAACTAATTGGCCGAATCCCTCGCCCCACATTCTCCAATCCCACCACCAAGCCACGACGCGGCAAAACCATCCTGGTCTGGTGCAGCCATGGAGGCGCCGCCGCCGCCGGCGCACACCTCCAAGAAGCGTAAGTTCGATCGAGTGGACGGTCAGGAGCCACCGGGGAGCAGCAGCGCCGGCGATGTAGCGGGCCTCGATTTCATCAACACCCTCCCCGACGCCGTCCTCTGCACCATCATCTCGCTTCTCCCCACAAAGGACGGCGGCCGCACGCAGGCCGTCTCCCGCCGGTGGCGCCCCCTTTGGCGATCGGCGCCCCTTAATATCGTCGCCGACTCTACCCTCTCCGGCCAGGAACGCAAGCGCGTCATCTACATCTCCAAGATACTCGCCCAGCACCCTGGACCAGCCCTCCGCCTCGCGCTCCCCTACATCCGCGAACGCTACTATGGTAAGATTGAATGCTGGCTTCGTTCCCAGGCCCTCACCAACCTCCAGGAGCTCGACTTAGGCTTCGATGTCGAGGGTTCCCTGCCATCCTCGCTACCGCTGCCATCCTCGCTAGTGCTGCCACCGTCCGCGCTACGCTTAGCGCCAACACTCCACGTTGCCAGCTTCAGTTGTTGCCGTTTCCCCGACTTGTCTGCACAGTCTCTGAATTTTCCGCACCTCAAAGAGCTCAGCATGTACAGGGTCACCATCTCAGAGTTGTCTGCGTCGTCTCTGAATTTGCGCACCTCAAGCAGCTCACCTTGTGTAGGGTCACCATCCCGGGTGACGCCCTCCACGGCATGCTCACTGGCTGCCTTTCCTTGGAAAGCCTTTTGCTGAAAAATAATGTTGGCATTCGCCGCCTCCGCATTAGTTCCCCGACTCTTAGGAGCATCGGCTTCTCCCCTGCTTTCAGGGGCGAAGATGCTACCAGTTTCCAAGAGTTAGTCATCGAGGACGCTCCTCGCCTCGAGAGATTGCTACCACTTTATCCAGACGATGGCCCAAGGACCATACAGATAATCCGAGCACCTAAACTGCAGGTAATAGGTTTGCTGTCGGACGGCATATCCAAGCTCCACATTGGAACCACGTTTTTTCAGGTGACAGCAGCCTTCTTCAATCATCCTATCAGAATTCCTATATGCAAGTAACTGTTCTAATTTTCGGTTGTCATTTTCTTCAGGAACTGACCGCCATCAGCCTCACAACAACAATGCACACCATGAAGGTTTTGGTTATCGATTCTATTGGCCCTAATCTTGATTCAGTAATTGGCTTCCTCAGGTGCTTCCCCTGCTTGGAGAGGCTGTATGTCATTGTGAGTACTGATTTTTTGCTTTGTTTCTATGTCAAAACCAGTATATCACTAACTTATGATATTAGGAGTATTTATGTATTATACTGCTAACCAACTGCTTTTCTACTGTCTATTCTTTCCATCTCCAGTCGCACCTACGAAAGGAAGTAAAAAATGTGCAAAAGTATGACCCCCTGGATCCAATTCAATGCCTTGAGCTTCATCTGAAAAATGTGGTGTTGAGGAACTACTTTGGCAACAGGCCAGATGTCAACTTTGCCAAGTTCTTTGTTCTGAATGCGAAGGTGCTAGATGAAATGAAATTTGGAGTGTTTAGCAACTGCAATGAAAAGTGGAAGTCCAATCAACACAGGCGGTTACAGTTGGACAACAGAGCATCCCGAGATGCTCGATTTGAATTCCAAAGTTCTTTCTGGAGTACTTTCACGAATAACAAGCATACCCATGATTTGGCAATGGCAGATCCTTTTGAGACCACCTTGTGATGATACATTTGGTTCCCATTCAGAAGACTACATTGCCTCTATATGTCTGCCTCTGTTTTTAGTCTAAAGTTATCCCACCCTTCTGATTCTCTCTACTCAGTGATCTATTTTGTCCAACAATGGAAGGTTTTCTGGGGCACTCAGGCGCATACCATTATGCCGGAGCTTTAAATTCAGAACTTGCAAAATGTGCAAAAGTGATGCTGGATAGAAGATGTTGAAGAGGTCTTTCAGTAGTTTTATTTATGTTCAGCGCTTGAAATGTTATTCAGCATCTTTTCTGTTTAGGTTGTAGTGGTTGTTCCTTTTCTATTTAATGTCGTACTGTAAGCTGTTAGCACCAGCAGACAGCAGCTTTTGTTAATTCTGTACTGAGAACATTTGCTTTGATGAAAATGGAGAGCTATGTGCTAGTCTAAGTAATCTGTAATCTGAAGTTTCACCCTTTGGAATTCATGATATCTTTGCTAGCAAGTTATTAGCATCACTACAAAATTACAAGAAGGTGAACAATATTCATGCAGCGTTGTCTGCTAGTTCAGCGGACAATACTTTGTTGGTCTACAGAACTGAAGTATACATTGTTGGTCGAAACACATGTTAAGGCAATACTGTCTCAAACTGTATTCAGCGAAGCTTTCTTACATTTAACAGCTATATAGATGCTTCGGTTAAATTATTGTGTAGTGTATTTTCTTCTTAAAAACTGGAAGCAGATATGTCCAGTTGTTTAGTTAGTTGGGGAATTTAATCAGCTCATATTTGGTTTGGGCTTTTAGAGCTTTGGTGTGTTAGGTGGCCTACTTTTCTCGCTGCGGATTATTGTCTGGACTTGGTCATACATATGCCCTTCTCTTTTTTTTTTTTTCCGTTAGTTGCTTCTCGTTGGGTTCATTTCATTCAAATCTTCAGGTGGTTCAGTAGAGGAACACCCAAAGCAGTGCCATGTGAGAAGGATCTCTCAGATTTTCAAAGTCAAGGCAGGGGACTGTTTGGTATAAGCAGATTTTTTTGGGGGTGATAAATTTTCTGTGAAGCTTTACCAGAGATGTAGCAATCAGGCGGCGCTGATAAGCCCAGGTAACTAAGGAGTTCCTATACGGCACTCACCTGAAATATTCTAAAAATCTAATCTTACGTTGGGTTAAAATGTACCCCTCCGTGTCATAATATAAGATGTTTTAGCTTTATAAAGCAAATGTATCTAGACTATCTTTAGTATATATGTTCACTCATGTTTAAAGTGAATCTACACACTAAATCAAGTCTAAATACATTCTCTTCACAAACTTAAAACATCTTTTATTTTGAAACGGAGAGAGTACACTATCTTCAACCTTGACATAGAGTTAAACCAAGTCTTAAAGAGGGCATGCAGAGCTGGCTTGACCTTTTGTAATTTGTATTTTCTCTTTTAGATACTTTCTTTCCATTGTAATTACCATCCCTTTATTATATATGAAAAATGACGCACTAGGGGCCTTTCCCACTGCCCTTTGCGTCAAAAAAAAAAAAAACCTTGGCCAACTATCCATGTGGCCATGTAAGTCTCGTGCGGCTCGATATAAAGCCATCCCTCTAAACTCTTCTGGTTGTGCTGATATCTCATATTAGTAATTTTTTAACCTTGAATTCACCCCTTCCTCACCCATTGTGAATACAAATCACGAAGAAATCGGACGGTACGGTTGAAAAATCAACTATGATTCGACGAGCCAGTGAGCAAGAGGCATGGTTCCTCCACCCATTCCAAGGGGATTAACTTCTTTTTGTGTAAAATAAAACAAGGGGATTAACATTACATTGACATGCCGAGTTCATAGGTTTTGAGACGTGTGATGTGTGTGCCTGGGTGTGGAGTGGTCCATCCATTAATTGCACTACTTCTGCAACAGCACGATTGTCTAGTAAATCTTATATATACAGTAAAACAGAGAAGCTCAAAAGATATCTACCACTCCCTCCGTTTCAAAATATAAGATGTTTTAGGTTTCAAAATATAAGATGTTTTAGGTTTGTAAAAAAAATGAATCTAGACTTTTTTTAGTGCGTAGATTCATCCCAAAATTGAGTGAACCTACATACTAAAACAAGTCTAGATTCATCTTCTTTACAAACCTAAAACATCTTATATTTTGAAACGAAGAGAGTAGTACTGATACAGAACCATAATACTAATGTACAGGAGATTGGATAACATGAGTACATGACCATCATAGATACTATACACGGAAACCAACTAGTACTACTACTCAACACAGCAACAAACGACAAGCCAGTGGCATCAATCAAGACATGAAAGAAAAAAGTCTACTTAACCCCCCTATCTATTGGGTTTGGATCACTAACCCCCCCTATGTATCAAATGGGTCAATTAGCCCCCCTAAGTATCTAAAACCGGGCAAATTACCCCCCAGGTGGCGATGGCCTGTTTTAGAGGATGGTTTACACACGATGGACACTGGTTTTGTCCACGTTGGATTATGGACTTAAAATAAAAACCCAAATCATGATGGGATCACATCCTGCACCTGTTGGAGGCACGATCAGGCTCGTGACTCCCCTAATCATGCTCCCAGGTGGTGATGGGATGAGGCACGATCAGGACGGCTCGCGACTCCCCTAATCTCGCTCGCGGCGGCTCCACCTGATCACACTCGCGACGTCGGCGACGGCAGGTGCTTGTCGATCTTCTCTTCTCTTCCTCTCTGTTGTCCCCTCCTCCTCACAGTCTTACCCATACTTCCGTGACAGCGGCGACAGCGTGCTCCTGCTCACCAGGCTCGTGACGCCGGAGGATATATGGCATGATCTGTTGATTGCAGTGCATCATCGAATAGCAGGTTTGGTCCCTGACTCATAGCTTTGTACCTGAATTCAAAGAGTGAGTTTTAAGAGTGGTTTTTAGAATTCAGAAGTTTAAGCAGGAAACCATGGGCATGTACTGTCAGTTTCAACACAAATAGATCTGCTTCAGTGGTTGCCCTAGTTAGCACTTAACAAATTATTAGTAATACTCAAATATCTACATACCACAGTAGATAAGTTCTACTCAAATTGCAATATCAGAGTAGTTCTACTCAAAAATGTCAACGTAATGATTAAACAAGACTAACTAACCCTAGACTGGTACACTAGCTAGCTAGTTCTCATCAGTAGTCACAACTTACAAAGCAGCAAAGGTGTGGTGGTTAACCCAATAGAGGAAGAGAATAAAGAAACAAGGCACAATGCATGTCTGGTTTTGCAAACTAATGGGGGTTATATTTCTCTGTCCAAAACATGAAAGGTATGGGGGGTATGTATACTTCTTTTTTTCTAAATTGAATGCAGCAGACAAGACTAGCAAGGACTATGCTCACGATGCTTATCTAAATGTTGCTTCTAAACTGTAATTTGTAAACTTGTCCTTTTGTAATTACCATTTATAGTATGCTAAAATTTAATTTTTTTCTTGTTCCTTTCTGTAGGATGGATTCGTTGTGTGTTCGTTTCCATTACCGTGGGAGGTTGGAATACATTAATAAGGAATGGAAGTATGTCGGGGGAAGGAGTGCCATGTCAACTGTGCCCATTACAAAGCTGACTCTGGCAGATTTGAAGAGGCACTTGTGTGATTACATGGTGCTTTCAGATGAAGATTTGCTGGAGATAAGGCTAAGTTGGAGATTAATCGAGAAGGAGAACAATTTCATGTGTTGTCTTGATGACAATACAAGTGTGAACAGCATGTCTAGGTATGTGACAAGAGTAGCTGATGGTTTTGTTGAGATCTTTGCAAAGCACCCACATGTAGCCAGTTCAGACGAAGAACATGAAGAATTTCCAGTTCGTTACCAAGTTGAGCATGGGCAACGACAAATAGGACATGAGCAACACCAAGTTGAGCATGGGCAGCAGAAAATAGGACATGAGCAGCACCAAACTGAGCAAGAGCAGCACCAAGAGCAGCACCAAGTAGAGCATGAGCAACACCCAATTTGGCATGAAGATCAGCACCCGTTTTGGCACCAAGAGCAGCACCAACAGCAGCATCAAGTTGAGCATGAGCAGCACGAAGAGCAGCATCAAGTGGAGCAGCAAGTTGAATATGACCAGCACCAAGAGCAACCAAATGTAGCAAGGAAATTGTCAGTTGTTAGGGCAACAAAGCGTGATAAAGGCAAGGAGATACAAGAGGAACATGAAGAAGATGTTGGTGAAGATAGTTCAGACAGTGATTATGAGGATGTCCATGAAT
This sequence comes from Avena atlantica, assembly GCA_910589765.1. NCBI lineage: Eukaryota > Viridiplantae > Streptophyta > Magnoliopsida > Poales > Poaceae > Avena > Avena atlantica. The sequence continues at coordinate 413,419,848 of OU342739.1, read as the reverse complement.
TAGATAGTGCTGATAGTAGTGGTGAAGATGAAGAGGCCATTTGTTACAGAAAACAAGCACAAGAACTGAAGAAGAGAGTGAAGATACAAATGCTTGGAGAGGATGAGCAGAGAGCAACCAGAGTACCAGAAGAATTCATTGTTCCAGAAAATCTTAAGGAAGAGCAAGAAGATGGAAGTGATTGCTTTGACAGTGAAGAAGAACTGTCATATGATGAAGACAGTGATGGAAGTGTGAGAACAAGGAAGACAAAACACAGAGTGTATGATGAGAGTGCTGAGGTGCAAGAGTTTGAGGTTGGGCAGGCTTTCCATGATAGCAGACAATTCAAACAAGCACTAGTCAATTATGGCTTAAAAAATTTGAAACACATAATATTTCCCAAGGATGAGAGGACACGAGTCTTGGCCAAATGCAGCTGGATTGGTTGCAACTGGAGCATATATGGCTCATTAGTCCCCAACAGGTCACCTTGGTTCACAGTTAGCAGGTACAACAATGTGCACCATTGTGTTGCAATGAGGAGCAACAAGCTAGTCACTAGCACAGTGATAGCGGAGAAGTATTTTAAAGAGATCAAGGATAATTCTGGTTAGAGGATTGAGAAGATGCAGGAGAGAGTGCTTGAGGATTTATGTGCTGATGTCAGTGAATCAAAATGCAAACGAGCAAAAAGAATTGTTATGGAGAGGATTGTTGATGGAACAAATGGTGAGTTTTCTAGAGTGTACGACTACCATCTGGAACTGGTCAGAAGCAATCCTGGAAGCACAGTTTCAGTAACTTTAAATCCTGATGTAACCGATAGGCCTGTGTTTGAAAGAATATATGTTTGCCTAGAAGGTTGCAAGAGAGGATTTCTTGCTGGTTGTAGGAGAGTTGTTGGCCTTGATGGATGTTTCCTGAAAGGTGCAGTTTGTGGCCAGATTTTGTGCGCAATTGGACGAGACCCAAACAACCAAATGTACCCAATTGCATGGGCTACAGTTGAAGGGGAAAACCATGACAGCTCTAGAAAGAAAATGCCAGGCAGTCCAAAGAAAGAGAGAATAAGAGAAGAGCAAGAAAAACCAAAGGGAAATAAATTATCTAGAAAGGGTGTTAGTGGCAAATGCTCAGCATGTGGAGGTGGAGGCCATAACAAAAGAAAGTGCACAAGTAATCCAGATGTTGTGGGAGAACATGCCCACAAGAAGAAACAATCTAATACTGCTAGGAGAAAAGCTAACAAGGTTATTATATTATTATGCTGCCACTATTTTATATTGCTTCTATTTAACTGTTGATACACAATTTGAGTCATAAAATGTCTGCTACAGGAATGTAATTCTACTACTGCACAAGAAGGCCAACAGCAAGAGAAACATGTTTTGTACTATGAGAAGAAAGCTAGACCTAGAAAGAAATCTACAACCTTGCCACAAACTCCTGCACATAGGCCATTTATTCCACCTAAGAAAAGAAAAATGCATGGATCCGATGGTACTGGCCAGTCAAGTTCTAGAGCATCTACTCAACTAGATAGTCAATCTTCTTCTGGACTACACATTCCAAGAATGCCAAGAAGAGAAACCGAGGTAAATATATATTTGTACTACAGTTTTATTTAATAATTGTGTCAATCCATATTGCTTCAACTATGTTAATAATTTACTCACAATAATGCAATACAGACCATTCCAATGTCCAAGGTTGTGACAGAAGAAGTGCCCAAATATGGGAGGATGAAGTGGTTATTGGGAGAAAAAAAGAAGCATGGTGGACACGATGGATCACAGTAGTACAAAATGTGCTTAGCTATTTCAGTCATTGTTGTTTTTTCAGAGACATGTTAGCTATAATACTTTCTTTTACCATATCAGTCATTGTCGGTTTTGCCATGTTGCCAAACACATACTTTATTTTGAAGAGATATAGACAAATACATTATCTGGAAGAGATGTCGGAGTAGGAACTTACCAGATTTTTGCATAACATAGATATGACTCATCCAATGTCCAGATCACGCCGGACGAATTTCAAACTAATTCGAGTAAAATAGAGCCAATCTCTTAACCATAAGACACCTTCCATTGTTTAGTGACTCTGGACAAGTTCTCCGGAACTGCCCAGGTTAGGTTTTGATCCTCAAATATGACATCTAGATTTAACCTGAGAAAGGCACATGATACTGGTTATAAGCTGCATAAATCAACTAAAGGTACATGGTTTTTTATTTAAAATAATAAGGTGATAATGCTCAATAATTCAACGTTGGAAGATGTGAACAAGTATAAGTTCACCTACTTGGGATCGAGGGTTATTTTATGAATTTCTCTTACAACAGAACTTGCTGCATATAAAGAGATTTTTTCCAACCTGTATGTTTGATGACAAAACTTGTAAGGTTATTTTTCTATTCCAATGGTATGTGTGACATGCATAAAGCTACTGTAAGTTCTTGCCAGTTAGAAGCTAAATATTTATTCAGCAACGGAGGGAGTACTTTATTCATTTAGCAAGTTGCCAAAAAGATCAGAAGGCCAGGTTACGACATTAGCCATTTTTCTCTAGTAAAACAAATGTTTTTTTTCAATGAAATGAAAAGAAAATTGAAGTTCAGATATATAGAAGAAGACCAACTTACCACATCACCCATCTTAATCAACAGAATTGTCACTGAATCGCCCTTGCTGCCTTCCATATGCAATAACCAGCTTTAGGCCTACTTCAGACTGTAGGGTATCTAGGGGTAACTTAGCAGCAAGATTAATGAAACCCCACTCTGAATGAATAAAATCAACAAATGGAAGTCTCGTTGGGGGCCACTCTTTCAATTTCAGCATCATTAACTTGCCATCTTCACTCTAGTGACCATCTGAATAACCTTTGATAAATTGATTGAGCTTTATCTAGAAGTTATCTCGTCGAGGGCTGGAGAGAAACAAACATTATATTTAGCAAACGAATAGGAACAGTGAACGCAGTCCATGCGCGCATGCGATGCAAACGTGAGCTGATGGATTTGCTGCTCCCTGCTCTTCTTTTTAGCAAAATTCCCAAGCAGCTATGGAAATTTGATAAAGAGAAAATTGAAATACTGGCCGAAGCCACAGAATATCCACCACTGATAATCTTATGTACAAGACCAAGCGCTCTTAGAGACGGACCATGCTATTTGAAGATGGCGAGATCAAAACGAGACAACCGGGGCTCCTCCCCTCCAGCGACACCGTCTCCTCCCCTCAGCGACTCCCTACTCCTTTGCACCATGAGCTCGTATCCCCTCAGCTCGCATCCCTGGACCTTGGCACAATCATCTCCTGCGACAGGTTGGTGTGGGAGGAGGAGGAGACGGCGGCTGGCCTATGGTTGAGTGGGAAGAGGAGGCAGCCGGATTAGGGCCAGAGTGAGGCGGTCGGGAGCGAGGCGGCCGGAGTGAGGCGGTCGGGACGGATGGGAGTGAGTGGTCGGGGACGGACGGGAGTGAGAAGAAGAAGAGGAATGGGGATAAGTCAAAAGGGGGTTTATTTAGACTAGAAATACGCAGATGCCCACCTGGATCCTGCGTGGACAAAACCAGTGTCCATCGTGTGTAAACCATCCTCTAAAACAGTCCATCGCCACCTGGGGGGTAATTTGCCCGGTTTTAGATACTTAGGGGGGCTAACTGACCCATTTGATACATAGGAGGATTAGTGATCCAAACCTAATAGATAGGGGGGTTAAGTAGACTTTTTTCCACGTGAAAAGAAGAAGAGCGATCAACAATGAGGACGAAGAGCGTCAACGTGAGATAGGACATGATCGATCAGAAGCAGGCGTCGAGGAGGCAGCAGCAGCAGAGAGCCGCGCAGCTGAAACAAAACACACACAATCATCAGCGGTTCCATCACGAAGGTACGAGACCAGGATCGATGAAGCAGAGCGAGAACTCTGAACGGAAAAGAAGAGAACTTACCACCCTCTCAAGAAGCCGCCGCCGCCGCCGCCGCCGCCACCGTTGTGGTGGTGGTGATGGTGGTGGTGGTGGCCGTGGTGGCCGCCGTGGCTGGTGGTGTCGGCAGCGCCGCCGGCAGCGGGATACTGCTGGTCGGCGTCGGCCTTCATCGGGTAGCCGGCCGGCGGAGGCGGCGCGACGTAGGCCTGCTGCTGGCCCTGGGGAGGGTACGCGGCGTTGCTCTGCTGGTCGCTCATGATTCGATCGAATTGCAGGAAGAGCTAGCGCTAAGCAAAGACTCGTGTGTTCTCCCGGAGCGAGTAACAAACACCAACCGAGAAAGAGATGATGAAGACGAAGAAGCTCTGATGACGCACCCTATCCGGCGACTGGTCTGTGTATTTATAGGAGCTGGACAGGATTGCTTAGACGCGTCGACCTGGGAGAAGAAGAGGAAGCCAAAGGGAACATCGCTGAACCCCCGGACGGAGGGAACCGTCGCTTTCAGGCGTTGCGCTTGCATGCCACCTCGGTCGGGATTCGATTCTTTTCCTTGGAAGGTATTATATGGTGATTCGATTGGTCGATTGGACGGTGGCTCTCGTACTGATCTGCGGCCAAGGAATTATGCGTCGATGGTCTCGTTCTCAGCGTGCAAAGATCCTAAACTGCCATTGGCCAAATTGGCAAGAAGGCCAAGACTGCCATTGCCCAAATTGGCATATTTGTCCGTTAGCGCACACCGAATGAGTTCAAATTCTTTCGGAACATACTAACGCCCGGTTTTCTTGACGGCTTATCCGAGAAGCTGTCCTACCCTAGCTTTCTAGAAAGCCGGTTCAAAAAAATTACGAGACTTCTAAAGTGGTTAAGGCTAAACTAATTTAGATGTCTCGAATTTTTTTGAAACCGGCTTCCCGGTTTAGGGCGGCTTCTCGGAAAACCGCCAAAAGAACTGGGCCTAAAAGGGTGTTTGATAGCCCGCAGTTTTCCCAAACAGTTCAAATTCTGCTGGCTATGGTTTGTCGAGGTTGTTTCCGGCATAGGTGACGTTCTTCGGATGAAAGTCCTGCTCGATTTCTATCGATGCCGGCGACGACAACGCCTTCAGGTGTGTTTACCTTGTTGAAGGCGTCACTGAGGAGGTCCTTCACCTCTCCTGGCCTAGGATTTCGTTTTCCGGTGAAAACCGAGTTGGCGGCGTCCTCGATGTCGCTACTTTGATGAAAGCATCGCTTTGGAAACTAATCCTTTGGTAGGAGAACCTGGTTTGTGATAGAGTGGTTGGTTGGACACCGTCGGTGGCATGTTCAATGCTGGGCTGGTAGGTGGCGGTGGCGGCAGGAGCACTCTTGACATGCATGCGACGTTGGAAGATTCCTATTCTTGTCCTATCAAGACCGAAGCGGAACATGCCGCTTCCTTTTGGCCATGTCTTCTCTCTCCAGTGTTGATAAAGTCAGCGAACAAGCTAGTGGAAGACGTGATCGATGCAACATGGTTGGAGTGATGGTGATGTTGCGATGAAGTTGAAGTGTCCAATTGCAAGCACGATGGACGATGTATGATGATGCCGCTTGCTCCAGTTTGTGCTCTGTTGTATCTTTGTTGGCCTTCAAGGCGCTTTGTATGTATTGTGGTGCTCATGTCGATGTAAAGGTTTTCGCCCGGTTTTCCTCCAATAAACCGAGCAGTTTGGGTCTCTATACTACTTTTCTCTATCGCAATGAATATAGCAGTTCTTCTGCTGTTATTAAAAAAAAGTTTTTCTAGACAGGCTCGTGGAAGATGAAATTGGTCCGATCAGTTGCCTGCATGCGAGTTGGGCTGCGCCAGCGCGCTTCTCAAAGCAGTCCAAAGCCAGACCCATGAACAACTTTTAGATCAACCATTTCTGTAAAGGCAGGCTAAGCGTGTCCTTTAAAGCACTCGGGCAAGCTCCATAGAGTCATTCTTGCATGCTCTCGTTTTCTCTCTCCTATCTTGAACAGGTTCATCGCAAACCACTTGTAATTAGCACAAAAAGGTTTCAAATTGACTCGAGCTCTATATAAAAAATATGGGTATCAGCGATTATATCTATAATGTTGGTGAGATTACATCCATAATGTTGTAACATATGACTAGGTCACGGGGATGTAATATCACGGGAACATGTAAAACAGAACTTGTCGATAACGAGATTAAACAAGGTATGTGATACCAAAAGATCGGATCTCGGACAAGTCGTATCGAAGAAACAAAGGAAATTTGACTCGACGTTTATGATTCAAACACTATTGTCATCGTGGAATGCAAAGGGGTCATTATGGGCATCCCGGTCCCGCTATTAATCATTGATGGAGATCAAGTCTGTATCATTCCTCAGTCGTGGGGAAATACACTTAAGGATACGATGAGTTAAAGACACTCTATAAGTTGGAATCATGGTAGAGAAAAGAAATCCGAAATCGTTCCGAAGAGGAGAGATCCGAAGTTGTTCGGAGAAAAAAGAAAGAAAGAAAAGGATCTAAAGGTGCTTCAGATAAATAGCAATTTATAATATATATTTATTAAATGTTAATTATAAATTAATATATACTAAATAAATATTAAAATTAAAATTTATAGAGCAACTTTATTATTATGCCAAAAACTCGAAGGAAATTGGCCCAGAAGAAAATCAGTCAAAAAACACAACAAAAACAACAGCCATAAAAGCAGTTGACCTGGTTTTAAACCAGCCCAGACGGATAGGCCAGCGGGCGGCACTATGCGCCGCATGAGCGGCAGACAGCTGGCCACCGCTCATGGGCCACGACCCCACGGCCCAACGGGAGGACCGCCAGGGGAAGGGCAAGCGTGCGGGCGCGGGCGGGCGAGCATGGCGCATGGTGGGCCACTGCCTCCCCACCGCCTCACTACCATGGGCCGTTGTGGCCAGCCCACCCCAAGCCACTACTGCCTGGTGCCTACGCCGCGAGCTGGGCCGCGTGTGGCGCTGCCGGCCCACTCGGGCACCGCCTCCTAGAGCTGCTGCTTGTTGAGCTGGGCGCCTTAGGCCCAGCCGGCTGTGCACCTATTTTTTGTTATTTCTTTTAGTCCTACATGGGACACCCAAAGGGAAGAGCACACCTTCCTCCGTATATATAAAGGGGTACCCAAGGATGTGATTGAACACACCAATTTGAGAGGTTTTCTAAAGTATTTTCCTTAGAGAATTCACTACTCTCTCTCTACTTGTCTCCTTGTGTTGGCACGATCTCAAGAAAAGACTGTACGCGCAAGAGATGACACACCTGCAACACGCCGTTGCGTCGCGGGGATTCCAAGTCGGAGATATACTGTCGGACTCCCTGCATGGATCGGGGAGCCGAAGGTCATCATCATACACCATATGTATACGAAACCTCGAGGAGCCACATTAAGGGCATCTTTGATGTCGTGAGCCAGACTGCTGCACTATGGAGAAAGCGGTGACTTGTGAGTAGCTTCACGACCTTGAGGTCGGCTACAAGAACGACTACATCAACCACTTTCCCCTCGTAATGTTAACCGCTTTCGGACTACAAGGGTATGTATCCGGAACCCCGACTGTTACTGCATTACTAATAGATAAATCTCGGGCAGTTGGGGCATTCCAATATAGGAAATTTTTTGTTTTCTGCCAAGGAACCCCTTCACAACATGCATTTGTTGTTGTCCTCATGCAAAAAAATCAATGCAGGTTATCAAACAAGATGCAAAAGCTGGCTCGGGGGTCGGATGAGTGTGGCAGTGTCCTTCGCAGCACTGCCCGGCCGGGCCAATAAATTGATATAGGCTACCAAACACCTCCTAAATCTCATGAAAACGGTTCTCGTAATGACTGGTCATGACACACAGTTAACTTTCAGGGGCGGAGACATGAGTGGAGTTTAAGGAGGACAAAACATGGTAATCTTCGACCCTGGAATTCATAGTTCGTAGTCACTTGCTGGATATTTGTGCTCACTCTCGATCATCATATTATGCATGATCACACATTCATAACCTAGCACATCTGATCTTGAGACTAGGTTAGCACAGGGTACTGCACAATAGAAAATCAAGATTGGAGCATACCAAATGCTTGCTCAACATTTTTCCTGCAACACTCTTGGCGCGAAGTAAAGTGAGACTTTGTTGGACCTAGAGGGTCGAAGATTGTCTTCACAAATACCGATTTGGATAGATGCCGATACCCTTTGGTATATGAGTGAAAATTGATCTCATATTTACACTCTGAACCATGACATATAACAAGTTTTGCAAACACCGAAGAGCGATGCAGCATGTTGATGCCATTGTGAGATCCTGCCATGACAAAGAAAGCATGTTAAATCCACATGTTTTGATTTGCCACAACTTCAAGTATCACACTCCAATATCCATGACGCCCTTTGTACAAACCTTTGACAAGCAAAGGGACAATTCTTCCATGACCATTTCATGTAATCGATGCTCCCAAACATTCCAGGAAATCCTCGTTGCGTTCTGTGTGATGATCCTAGCAGTCTCTGCTTCATTTATCCCTCTCAAATAATCATCCCCAAATGCTCTAATCAACGCCTTGCAGAACCGGACATGGATTTAGTGGATGTGGACTCAGCCATATGCATGTACTCGTCATTTGAATCTGCAGGAGCTCCATATGCAAGCATCCTCATGGCATCCATCCATGGTATCTTTCTTCATCTTGAAATAGCGGTTGTAGGACCTCACACCATGCACCAAGCGCATGAACCACTTCATATTAATCCTATAGCACCGACATAAATCTTTGGGGGTATATGTTGCATTCTCGGAGAGGTAGTCAATGTATAGCATGGCATGCCCCTCCATCCTATGAATTGGCTTGCTCTTTCGTCTCCCAACCGATGAGCCTCCATGTTTGGGAGCAGCATTCTCCAGCTCATCAACTTGTAGTTGTAGAAGACAAACGAGGATTGTCAAGTGCTCCTCTTCATCATCGGTTCCCTCCTCATCCATAAATGCTTGCATAATCACCGCGTCGTCATTATCCATAGTATATACATCATACAAGAAGACGCAAAAAATAATCAGCAGTGATTGAAGGGTTTCGCAACATAGTAAATCAAAAAATTTCTACGGATGTGAACGGGGAAGCCAAGATCTAATCTAGGAGATGCAAACAACGAGGGGGGATAGATGAGATCTTCATACCCTTGAAGAAATCGCACAGTGGAACGTTCAACGGAACGTGGTTGATATAGTCGTACTAGCCTTCTCCTCCTCGCGATCCGATCCGATCCAACGCCGCAAGTGGCGACGCCTCCGAGAGATGCACACATACGAAACCTCGACGTCTCCTCCTTCCTCGGTCCAGCAAGTGGGGTGGATAGATAGATTGGATCTACAAAACGACGGCGTGGTGCAAAGGTGGAGAGTTTCTGCGGCAGGGATTCGCCTACGCGCAGTCGGGAGAGAGAGAGGAGGGCAGCAACTAGGCGACTAGGGTTTGAGGAGGTGTGGGGGGAGGGTGCGCCCCTGCCCTCTTTATATAGAGGGCTGGCCGGCTGCCCTTGCCCCTCCTCCAAACCCTAGGGCCGACGGCCACATGGGGTGGAGTGGGGGGCAAGTTCCCCCCTTCTAGAAGCTCTCCCTAGGGTTTCCCCTAGGGCTTGGCCGGCTGGGCCTATGGGGCCTTGTGCCCCTGGCCCAATGCGGCCAGGGCACTCCCTCGTAGGCCCACGCCCCCTCCGAAAAGTGGGACCACATTGGTCCCACTCCGGAAGCTTCTAGAACCTTCCGGTACAATACCGAACATTCCGAAACAATTCCGAAATCCAAAAAATGCTTTCCCTTATATGAATCTTATTCTCCGAACCATTCCGAAACCTCTCGTGGTGTCCTGGATCTCATCCGAGACTCTGAACAAAAACTCATAAACCAATTATCCATTCTATCCTAGCGTCGAGACACATTAAGTGTGTGACCCTACGGGTTCGAGAATATGCAGACATGATCTCCTATCAATAATCAACAGCGGGGTCTGGAAACCCATATTGACTTCCACATATTCATAGATGATCATATCAGATGAACCACGATGCCAGGATTCAATTAATCCCATATACATATTCCCTTCGTCGCGCGATATTTTACTTGCCCGAGATTCAATCTTCGGTAGTTCAATCTCGTTCACAATAAGTACTTTACTCGTTCCGTAATCCGATATCACTTTGTGATTAACTCCTTAACCACTTGCTTGCAAGCGGTGTTGATATCGATTACCGAGTGGGCCCGAAGTATATCTCTCCGACTTGGGAGGGACAAATCCCATCTCGATACATACAACCCAACAAGTACTTTCCGATCACCTGAGAGACACCTTTATGATCACCCTCTCATAGGATGACGTTTGATGACCTCAAAGTTTTCATCCGATACCAGGGAGTTGCATTATCTCATGGTCTAAGGAATACAATATTTGACATAAGAAAAAGCTTCGCAAAGATGAACACAATGACACGATCTAATTGCTCTACTTGATTTGGGTCTGTCCATCATATCATTCTCCCAATGACATGATCTCATTATTAATTGACAACTCATGTCTATGGTTAGGAAACCTTAACCATCATTAATCAATGAGCTAGTCTGTAGAGGCGTACTAGGGACACAGTGTTGTTCATAAACCACACAAGTATCAAAGTTTCCGCTTAATACAATTCTAGCATGGAATATAAACTTTATCATGAACAAGAATTATAATAATAACATCTTTATTATTGCCTCTAGGGCATAATTCCAACAGTCTCCCACTTGCACTAGAGTCAATAATCTAGTTTACATCTGGCAACAATCTAACACCCATGGCACTAAGGTGTTGATCATGTTTTGATCGTGGAAGAGGTTTAGTCAACGGATCTACGACATTCAGATCCGTATGTACTTTGCTAATCTTCAGATCTACATCTGTTATATAATCTCGAATTATATGAAACTTGCGGTTGATGTGCTTGGTCTTTGGATGATATCTTGGTTCCTTAGCCAGTGCTATGGCGCCAGTGTTGTCACACAATATCTCTAGTGGGTCCAAGGCACTTGGAACCACACCAAGATCAGTGATGAAGTTTCTGATCCAAACTCCTTCACTTGACGCTTCTGCAGCAACCATGTATTCCGCTTCTACTATAGATCCCGCGATCACGCTTTGCTTGCAGCTTCTCCAGCTCACAGCTCCTCCATTCAAAATATAAACGTATCCTGTATGAGATTTAGAATCATCCTTGTCGGTGTCGAAACTAGCGTCGACGTAACATTTTATGACGAGCTGTTCATCACCTCCATAGACTAAGAACATTTCTTTAGTCCTATTTAAATACTTCAGGATGTTCTTCACGGCTGTCCAGTGTTCCACTCCTGGATCACTTTGGTATCTGCTCATCAAACTAAGAGCATTGGACACATCCGGTCTAGTACATAGCATGGCATACATGATAGAACCTATGGCCGAGGCATAAGGCACTTTGCTCATAGCTTCTCTATCGTTTACCGTAGCTGGACATTGAGCCTTGCTTAATATCTTACCTGACAACATAGGCACTGAACCTTTCTTTGCCTTATCCATTCTGAACCTTTTCAGAACTTTGTCTAGGTATGTACTTTGGCTTAAAGCTATCAAGCGTCTTTGTCTATCTCTATAGATTTTGATGCCCAATATATAAGCAGCTTCCCCTAGATCTTTCATTGAAAAACATTTGTTCAAATAACTCTTCACATCGTTAAGCATGTCAATGTCATTTCCAATAATCAATATGTCATCCACATATAGTACCAAAAATGTCACTGAGATCCCACTCACTTTCTTGTAGATACAAGCTTCGTAGCAATTTGGAACAAATCCAAAGATCTTGATCACTTGATCAAAACGAAGGTTCCAACTCCGAGATGCTTGCTTCAGTCTATAAATGGAACGCTGAAGTTTGCACACCTTATCAGCATCCTTAGGATCAACAAAACCTTCGGGTTGCATCATATACAACTCTTCAACAATGTTGCCACTGTGGAATGCAGTCTTGACATCCATCTGCCATATTTCATAATCATGAAATGCAACAATTGCTAATAAAATCCGAATGGACTTAAACATCGCTATGGGAGAGAAAGTCTCATCGTAGTCAACACCTTGAACTTGTCGAAAACCTTCCGCGACAAGCCGTCCTTTATAGACAGTAACATTACCATCCGCGTCCGTTTTCTTCTTGAAAACCCATTTGCACTCAACGGCCTTTCGGTCGCTAGGAGGGTCCACCAAAGTCCATACTTGGTTTTCGCTCATGGATCCTAATTCGGATTTCATGGCCTCTAGCCATTTCTCAGAGTCTGGGCTCATCATTGCTTCCTCATAGTTCGCAGGTTCACTGTTGTCTACTAACAAGACAGTTAAGACAGGGTTGCCGTACCACTCAGGAGGGGCACGTGACCTTGTCGACCTGCGACGTTCAGTAGTAGCATCGTCCGAAGCTTCATGATCCTTGTCATTGGCTTCCTCTATTGTTGGTGCAGACGGCACTGGAACAATTTCATGTGCTGCGCTACTCTCCAACTCAAGAGAGGGTTCAATAACCTCGTCTAGCTCTACTTTCCTCCCACTCACTTCTTTCGAGAGAAACTCCTTATCAAGAAAGGATCCGTTCTTTGCGACAAACAATTTGCCTTCGGATCTGTGGTAGAAGGTATACCCAATCATTTCCTTAGGGTATCCTATGAAGACGCATTTCTCCGCTTTGGGTTCGAGCTTGTTCGGCATCAACTTCTTGACGTAAGCTTCGCATCCCCAAACTTTAAGAAACGACAACTTAGGTTTAGCACCAAACCACAGTTCATACGGTGTCGTCTCAACGGATTTAGATGGTGCCCTATTTAAAGTGAATGCAGCGGTTTCTAATGCATAACCCCAAAATGATAACGGCAAATCTATAAGAGACATCATTGATCGCACCATATCTAATAGAGTTCGATTCCGGCGTTCAGACACACCATTGCGCTGTGGTGTTCCGGGTGGCGTGAGTTGCGAAACGGTTCCGCTTGCTTTAAGATGCGTGAGAAAATCATAACTCTAATACTCACCTCCACGATCGGATCGTAGAAATTTAATTTTCATGTTACGATGGTTTTCCACTTTGTTCTGAAATTCTTTGAACTTTTCAAATGTTTCAGATTTATGTTTTATTAAATAGATATACCCATATCTACTTAAGTCATCAGTAAAAGTGAGAAAATAGCGATAACCACCGCGCGTCGAAACACTCATTGGTCTGCATACATCGGTATGTATGATTTCCAACAAGTCCGTTGCTCGCTCCATTATTCCGGAGAATGGGGTTTTGATCATCTTGCCCATGAGGCATGGTTCGCACGTGTCAAATGATTCAAAATCAAGAGACTCCAAAAGTCCATCAGAATGGAGTTTCTTCATGCGTTTTACACCAATATGACCTAGACGACAGTGCCACAAATAAGTCGTATTATCACTATCTACCTTGCATCTCTTAGCCTCAATATTATTGATGTGTGTTTCATTGCTATCGAGATTCAGAAGAAATAAACCATTCATAGCAGGTGCATGACCATAAAATATGTTACTCATATAAATAGAACAACCATTATTCTCCGATTTAAATGAATAACCGTCTTGCAATAAACACGATCCAGATATGATGTTCATGCTCAACGCAGGCACATAATAACATTTATTAAGGTTTAAAACTAATCCCGAAGGTAAAACTAAGGAGAGCGTGCCGACGGCCATCACATCATCTCTTGATCCGTTGCCAACGCGCATCGTCACCTCATCCCTCGCTAGCCGCCATCTATTCCGTAGCTCCTGTTTCGAGTTACAAATATTAGCAACTGAACCAGTATCAAATACCCAGGCACTACTACGAGCGCTATTAAGGTAAACATCAATAACATGTATATCAAATATACCTTTGATGGTGCCAGCCTTCTTGTCCGCTAAGTACTTCGGACAGTTGCGCTTCCAGTGACCCTTGTCCTTGCAATAGAAGCACTCAATGTCCGGCTTAGGTCCAGACTTGAGCTTCTTCTCAGCAGTGGCAACGTGCTTGCCACTGCCTTTCTTGAAGGACTTCTTTGCACCCTTACCTTTCTTAAAGCTGGGGGGCTTGTTGACCATCAACACATGATTATCTTTCTTGATGTCCACCTCCGCAGCTTTCAGCTTAGCGAACAGCTCAGTGATCGTATCAGTGGAACCAATCTGATTATGAGTAACTACAAACCTTTGTAGCTAGGAGGGAGTGATTGCAGAACTCTGTTAATCTTGAGCTCCCCTGGAATCTTGCAGTCCAGTTGCTCAAGGCATTGAGTGTAGCCCGACATCTTAATGGCGTGCTCACTAAAGGAACTCCCTTCCTCCATCTTGCAGTTAAAGAATTTCTCAGAGATCTCATATCTCTCAGAACGGGCCTGAGTCTGAAACATAGTTTTCAGTTCCTCAAGAATCTCAAAGGGCCCGGTGAACTCCTCAAAACGATTTTGAAGGTCCGATTCCATAGCAAAGAACATGGTGCTCTTAATCACACCATAATCATCCTTGAGCGACTGATAAACAGCTTTCTCATCATCCAGCGCATCTACAGCAGGGGTGTCACCTAGCGCTTTCTCAAGGACATAGTCCTTTTGTCCACCAGCGAGAATGATTCTCAGATTGCGGAACCAGTTGGTGAAGTTAGACCCATTGTTCTTAAGCTTTTCTTTCTCAGCAAAAACGTTGAAGTTGAAGTTGGACTTAGCCATTTGATCTAAAAAATTTGCAAGTACAATTTTTAGACTATGTTCATGATAACTAGTTCAACTTAATCAAATTACTAGATGAACTCCCACTAAATTCAACATCCCTCAAGTTGTTTAGTGAACATGATCCAAATTCACCACACCTAATCCGATCTTCACGAGAAGAGATGTGGTTTCAATGGTGGACAACAAAGTGTCGATCATATCATTCATATGACTCATGCTTAACCTTTTGGTTCGTGTGTTCTGAGGCCATGTCTGTACATGCTAGGCTCGTCAAGTCAAACCCAAGTATTTCCGCGTGTGCAAAACTGGCTTGCACCCATTGTATGTGAACGTAGAGTTTATAGCACCCGATCATCACGTGGTGCTTGAACACGACGAACTTTCGCAACGGTGCATACATGGGGAGAACACAGTTTTATCTTGATCTTTAAGTGAGGAATCATCTTATAATGCTACCGTCGCGATCTAAGCATAATAAGATACATAAAAGGATAAACATCACATGCATATAATTTTATGTGACATGGTATAGCCAATCTCCGCGCAATGATCTCCATCTTGTGCGTGCCAGCATGATCTCCATCACTCCACCATGATTGCCTCCACCACGAATAGCGACTACAACTATTGCTAACTACTTAGCGATAAAGTGAAGCTATTACATGGCGTATAAGAAGTTGACACATAGGTCATACACAATTATAAAGACAACCATATGGCTCCTGCCGGTTGTGTACTCATCGACATGCAAGTCGTGAAATATTACAAAACATGATCATTGCATACAACATACACATCACATCTTGGGCCATACCATATCACAGAAACACTCCCTGCAAAAACAAGTTAGATGCCTCTACTTTGTTGTTGCATGTTTTACGTGGCTTATGGGAGTAACAAGCTAAGAACGATTCTTACCTACGGAAAGCCACAACGGTGATATTATGGTTGCCAACATCCGGTGTAAATCCCATGACAACTATAGTGAGAGAAACTGGCATCCACCAGCCGCATGTGTGGAACAAGCCACACGTCAAGTGCGGAGCCGGTCTCGCGAACGAGGTCGCGTAAAGTTGGCCTGGACCTCTTCGATCTCACTATCCCGCGTCATAAGAAGTACACAACGAGAGTCTTGCAACAGAAAACATCAACGCCCGCAACAAGCATGTTGTGTTCTACTCGTGAAACACATCTACGCATAGATCTAGCTCTGATACCACTGAAGGATTTCGCAGCATAGTAAATCAAAAAATTTCTACGGATGCGAACGGGGAAGCCAAGATCTAATCTAGGAGATGCAAACAACGAGGGGGGATAGATGAGATCTTCATACCCTTGAAGAAATCGCATAGCGGAATGTTCAACAGAACATGGTTGATGTAGTCGTACTAGCCTTCTCCTCCTCGCGATCCGATCCGATCCAACGCCGCAAGTGGCGACGCCTCTGAGAGATGCACATGTACAACACCTCGACGTCTCCTCCTTCCTCGGTACAGCAAGTGGGGTGGAGAGATAGATTGGATCTACAACACGACGGCGTGGTGCAAAGGTGGAGAGTTTCTGCGGCAGGGCCTCGCCTACGCGCAGTCGGGAGAGAGAGAGAGAGAGAGAGAGAGAGAGAGAGAGAGAGAGAGAGAGAGAGAGGAG
This sequence comes from Avena atlantica, assembly GCA_910589765.1. Classification (NCBI taxonomy): domain Eukaryota; kingdom Viridiplantae; phylum Streptophyta; class Magnoliopsida; order Poales; family Poaceae; genus Avena; species Avena atlantica. The sequence goes on along the minus strand of OU342739.1, from coordinate 413,403,491 downwards.
GGCAGCAACTAGGCGGCTAGGGTTTGAGGAGGTGTGGGGGGAGGGTGCGCCACTGCCCTCTTTATATAGAGGGCTGGCCGGATGCCCTTGCCCCTCCTCCAAACCCTAGGGCCGGCGGCCACATGGGATGGAGTGGGGGGCAAGTTCCCCCCTTCTAGAAGCTCTCCCTAGGGTTTCCCCTAGGGCTTGGCCGGCTAGTCCTATGGGGCCTTGTGCTCCTGGCCCAATGCGGCCAGGGCACTCCCTGGTAGGCCCACGCCCCTTCCCGACAAGTGGGGCCACGTTGGTCCCACTACGTAAGCTTCTAGAACCTTCTGGTATAATACCGAACATTCCGAAATCGAAAAACTTCTTTCCCTTATATGAATCTTATTCTCTGGACCATTCCGGAACCTCTCGTGATGTCCTGGATCTCATCCGAGACTCCGAAAAAAAACTCATAAACCAATTATCCATTCTATCCTAGCGTCGAGACACGTTAAGTGTGTGACCCTACGGGTTCGAGAATATGCAGACATGATCTCCTATCAATAATCAACAACGGGGTCTGGAAACCCATATTGACTCCCACATATTCATCGATGATCATATCGGATGAACCACGATGCCATGATTCAATTAATCCCATATACATATTCCCTTCTTCGCGCGATATTTTACTTGCCCGAGATTCGATCTTCGGTAGTTCAATCTCGTTCACAACAAGTACTTTACTCGTTCCGTAATCCAATATCACTTTTTGATTAACTCCTTAACCACTTGCTTGCAAGCGGTGTTGATATCGATTACCAACTGGGCCCGAAGTATATCTCTCCGACTTGGGAGGGACAAATCCCATCTCGATACATACAACCCAACAGTACTTTCCGATCACCTGAGAGACACCTTTATGATCACCCTCTCATAGGATGACGTTTGATGACCTCAAAGCTTTCTTCCAATACCAGGGAGTTGCATTATCTCATGGTCTAAGGAATACAATATTTGACATAATAAAAAGCTTCGCAAAGATGAACACAATGACACGATCTAATTGCTCTGCTTGATTTGGGTTTGTCCATCATATCATTCTCCCAATGACATGATCTCATTATTAATTGACAACTCATGTCTATGGTTAGAAAACCTTAACCATCATTAATCAATGAGCTAGTCTATAGAGGCGTACTAGGGACATGGTGTTGTTCATAAACCACACAAGTATAAAAGTTTCCGCTTAATACAATTCTAGCATGGAATATAAACTTTATCATGAACAAGAATTATAATAATAACATATTTATTATTGCCTCTAGGGCATAATTCCAACAGTGATGGTGCCATCAATCACCTGCTCAAAGGCGATAGTGGCAAAACATAGGAAAGGAACCTACCAAGGCAAATGGCAGAACACCTTGTGCGCGAGGCAAGCGAGCGAGGACGTCCTGAGCACCTAGAATACCCAACGAACGCTAGAGAAAGCTTGGCAGGCGACTCAGAAGGCGGGAGGGTGGGATTTGGCGGTATCTAATAGGGTCCAATCAAATGTGCGGTGTCCGTGACAGCGAATTAGGAGTGGTGGGAGGCAGGGAGAAAGGTACGACAATGGGCGGGAGGAAGAAATGGAGGCTGGGTCGATGGAAAGTGGAACCTGCATATCTGTAGCTGGCGTGGCGGGCATGCATCATGTGTCCCGCATGCCTAAATGGATCCTTGTGGCGCGAGGGTGGGTTGGGTGTGTGTGACATCCTATTGGTCCACACTGGATAGAACGCGTCATTGGGGCCCCGCTAAAAAGGCAGTGTAGGTGTGCGGGTGCCTCCGCTTGCAACATAAGTCATCGTTTATGTTGGGGGCAGGGGCTCCAGTTTTTAGCGTACAATGATACTTATCCATGATGTAGCATCCCAGTTGTCTAACTCCTGTAATGCTTCATGTAATAATAATAAAAAGGGCCACTTCCAACTTATAATTGTTGCATCATCATCATATCATGCTCATGTCATCATGTCACCTTGCATTTGAGCATCATATAAAACCCTTTCTTGATTGGTTCTTATCTCATGTGCATGATTAATTGTATTTGCCTCTTGATATTGTATTTGGCTCTTGATATATTGTTAAATGCCCAAGTTGAGTTGAGGGCATCTCTCTTATTGACTCCACCACCTTTTTCTTTCACCACCTTATAATTCCACCATCCAACTAATCTGAGCTTGGTATTTTGTTGTTTTATCTCTAGCTCATGATTGGTTGTTTGGATTACAACCATAACCTTTGCTTGGCCTTGCCCATCTATTGGGAATGCATATGGATAATGCCATGATTATAATATTGTTTTCACAAGGATAATTTGGCATTAATTATTTTGCATGGGCCATGCAAGTGACACCTTTTCCAGTATTTGGTTTTTGCTTGCATTTTAAGTGGAGCACCTTTTCTTTTGCTTAATCTTGTTTGGGCTAGTAGTTTCTTCATCAAAACCATCTTCCTCTCTTCAAACCTTTAGCTTAACCCCTACTCCCTTGCTCCATGCACACACATGTGCTCATGAGGCATGCACCAACCAAACCACCTCTCTTTTTGGATCTTGCTTGGTCTATATTTGAATCATGCATGGGTCAAATAGAACCACCCCATCACCTTGATCACCTCTCCCTATCTTTCCCCTTTCTCTTTTTCTTGATCATGTGTGTTTGAATGGAAGCATGCATGATCAACCTTAAGAACCATCATCTCTTCTCTCCCCTCTCTCTTAGCCCACCCTAAAATCTACCTTGCCATCCCCCATTCTACCTAAGCAAACCCTAAGCCACCCTTCCCCCTCTAATCTACCTTTTTTCCCTAAGCAAAACCCTAGCTAAACCTCCCCTTCCCCTACTACCTAGCTTGATCACTCCTCACCTAAAACCCTAGGCTCAAGCCCATGCCCTTCCCTCTCTCTCGGCCTCCCCTCTCCCTGCATGAGGACCCCACCTCCCTGCCCTAGCTACTCCACCCCAGCACCCTACCCCCACACGTCCAAGGGCAAACCCTAGCCCTAGGCCGAATCACCCCCTCTCCCTCTCTATTCTTTCCTCTCTCCCCTCTTTAACCCTACCTGCCCACGAGCCTCCCCCAGGGCCACCTGCCAGTCTCCCTCTCCCCTTCCCAGCTCTACCGCGCCACCCCTGGCCCCCCATGCTGAGCACGTGAGCAGGAAAGGTGGCGCCGAAGCCACCTCCCCTCCCACGCCATCCACCTGCCCCCCTGGCGTTCTTATCCTCCCTCAACCTCTCTGCCCCGCCCAGAACCCCCAGATCCACCCCGAAGACGCCCTGCCCTCTCCCCCTCTCTTCTCCTTCGCCACCGGCTCGCCATCGCCGGCAACCCTCGCCCCCTCGCGTCTACACCTTTCCAGAGGACAAGCACGTCGGGGAGGTGGTCGAGGAGAACCAGACGAGCCCCTACACCACGCCTGCGCACGCCGTCGAGGAGGAGACGGACCGCAGCCGCCAGCACCTGCCGCGCCCGAGCCGAAACCCTAGCCGGCCGTCCGCCTGCTTCATCGACGATCTACCGCCCCGCTGCTCGATCTCGCCTTAGCTGTGCCAGTCGTTCCGTCGAACGCTCTCGGAGCGCGCCGTTCGCCGATGCTTGCCAGGGACCCGCACCGTCTAGAGCCACATCTAGGCCCCAACCACCTCGCTGTCACCAATCCCCTAGCCACCGCAGTGGCTCCGCTTCTGCGCGCGTGCCCCGCGTCGCGGGATCGAACCCCACCCGTGCCGCGCATCGCTCCGTGCGCGCAACGCAGAGAGAGGAAGAGAAACAGTGGCCGCGGGCGCCACTTTGCACAAAACCCCCCCCCCAAACTTTTTAGCAACCCGCGGTCCAGCCAGGCCCGTTGTCAGTGTCTGTGTAAGTTTTGCAAAAAGGCTCCCGGAGAACTTGTTGCTTAACCCGCGGTCCCCCTTTTTGCCCAGACGCTGGCGTGTGGACCCACGAGCTCATCGGCCCACCTGTCAGTCGCTTGTGCTGGATAAGGCCACGGTGGCAGAGGCTAGGCAGCACGCGTGGGCCTCTGTTGCCTGGCCCATCTGTCAGCGACTGAGGCTCGCTGCAGCTGGGTGTACAAAGAAATTCTGCCTGTCTGTTTTTAAAAATCTAGTTTAAATAATTTAAATTCAAACTCAAACCAGTAATTTAAATAACTTTTCATGTATAAATCCAAACTTGACAAATAATATATGTTTGGATATCAGGAAAATGAGAGGATTCCAAATATGACAGCCAATTTGCCTTTTGCACATTTAAAATTCCAAGTTTATTTAAATTACCACAAATGCTACTGGAATTTAAATAATTAATAACTTTTGATTCCTAAATCCAAATTTAGCAAATGATGTTTCTAAAATGAACAGCTCGACGAGACCTTTCTGTTTATGCTATCCATGACTTGAATTGCAGCATGCATCATATAAATATATAGCGAACAACAACTGTTATGGCAACAAATGTGATCCCAAAACCTCATTAAAAATGTTATTACTTGTCTTCCACACCTCATCATGCCATGCTACCTTACTTGCCATGTAAAATGTGCATCATTCATCATGGCATGATTGTTTGCTTGACGCATCTTATTCATATGCTTGTGCTCTATATTCATGTTGGCCTTGTTTGTTTGGTTTTCTCGGATAGACACTGAGCAGGGGTTGTATCAAGAGAACTAGGAGCACTACCCAGATCCGTCCCTCGCTTCAACTGAGATAACAGGCAAGCACTTCCACATGCTTGCATACATACAGTACCTATTGCCTCTATCTTATTCTTGCATCATTGAGTCGCGATTGCATTAAACTGAATCCCAAGTATGCATAGCCTTTACTTTTAAACTCCACCAAGCTTGTTCCTCCATCCCATGAGCCATTACTATAGGAGTTGTTTGAGCCATGCGAGTCGTAGAACAGCATGTGTAGGGTATGTGAGTGTCTGTTGAATAATGAGGTACCTAAACAACTTAACCTGAGTAGTAGTGGGATAACTAAAGAAAGTGGCACCGGTGAGCAACATCTGCTATTTGGTTTTTCCTGCTCACTTGTGTCCCGTAGGACCCCGAGTACTTGATTCCTGTTCCTTGATTATTCGCGCTATGCACATCCAGGAGGCTTATGGGACCCCCCTGAGCCAGAGCTTGATTCCGTCTTATTTCTTGGGGCCACAAACTAGTTTGAGGTCTTATTTACTATCCTGTACTTATGCCATGTTTACTGTTTTATTACGATTGTGCGAGGAGCACACTGTACTGTTTAGGTAAGCGGAATGTTTTCGCGGTATCGACAAGCCCAGTCACATTTTCGGGTTCCCAGTCGTTTACAGCCATTGACGCAAACCTTGAGTCCGTCTCGGAGTCAGCTAGCTTCGTTGCGGGTCTACTCAATGGGGTGGCCCCCTGAAATATTTCTGAATCTTTTGATTGCTTTGTCGTGAAGGCCTCGTTGGGTTTTGATTTGGTTTTTCCGAGGTTGATCGAGTGTGTGTTGCTATTTGTGCACCCCTGCAGGGTAAAACTTTCTGAAAGCCGTGTCCGCGGATATGGACGACTTGGAGCACAGTTTCTCGATCATAGACAAGCATAACTAAAGTACCGCTTTAATCTGACTAAGTAACTTGACTAGTAAATAGTGCAACACTCATGGAATGATTAATAAAATTGCCAACGGATGGGGGGTTGTTCGTCCGCTTCCTTGTTGGTAAGCAGGGAGGAGGATGGATCGGATGAGATTACCATTATAACTGTTGTTCTTAATTCACGGACATCCATCTATCATTGGTTAGGCGGATGGTTAGCGTTTATCTGTAGAACTGCTAGGGTTTATTTTTTCGCTGCAATTGCGTCACCCCAGGTTGTGTCCCCTTTAGAGGCATTAAGACTTGCTGAGTACCCTTAGGGTCTCACACGATAAATTATTGGTTCAGATGGACAGGTACCTCCACAGAACGGATACTGGGTGGAAGAAGCTGATGATGTGGGCAACGATCGTTCGGTGTAGAGATTCCGGGATCGGGGATCCGTGAGACCTGTAGTTGGGATGTGCTTATTTCTATGGCATCTTATGCCGATTTGCTTCTTATCCGTACTCGGATTTTGTTTGCTGCTTCCGCATGATACTCTGATGTGTGTTGTATGAGGAAGTATCCTAAAATATAGATCTATCTAGGTCATTTGAATCTTGCCGTATGGCGTTGCTATATTTTCTTTCTTTCTAGATGGTATGGCTCTGATGTACTCTTGTATGGTGGCTTGCGTACATACCCACTTGTGTACGTAGTTGATCCCTTCGCCTGCCGACTACGCCGCCCGTACAGGTCCCGTTGAGAGGGTAGTGGTTGGGACGTCTGAAAAGACTACCAGTGAGTGGCTTTTGGGGCCCCACCGTACTATTTCAACCACTACCACTCATCCAGGCTTGTATCTAGGAGCGTAGTTCACCGAGGTAGTTACAATTGGTATCAGAGCCATCCCGACCTTCAGGGTTTCAGCCAAACGGTCGTTGTCAGTCTAGCAAATATTTTGGTAGTTATGTATATTAGGGAAAAACAAAACGCGAGAGTAGGACTGCTTCCACTTTTCTTCTTACCCTCCCACCCACCCTTTTCTGGTAAGGAAGTGCAACGTTTTCAATCCTCTTCTCAAGATTCAAACTAGGATTCACGTGTTCTGGGTTTCCGTAGTACCATAGGTTGTGTGTGTGTATGTGTGTGTAATCCCTTGTCTATCTGTTGCATCCAAGTTGTTATCTTATCTGCCTTTGGTTATTAACTGTTGGTACATTCCATACCGACAGGCTTTTGCAAACCGACGCAATCTATCTACCTTTTGTTTCCGACGCTATCTTGTTTGGGGTGTTCGTTTCCGTAGTTACCAATCTTTAGGTTTCGTCGTGAGAAGAAGGGGTTAGGATATGTGTTCCACTTGTTCATGTGCGGAGTAATGATTTGAGTGCGGGATGGAGTCGCGACCATACCACTACTCTTCTCATTCGCTTTTGTATATTGAATCGGTAGAGTCACTAATCTTGATTCGTTAAGTAATTTTGCGCATCTATTGGTATTCTAATGCCGAAATTTGTGGAAAATTTTTCTTTGATATATTTGTGTACCACACTCCTTTTCAGTCGTGTGCGATATGCTTAATATCTTTTAGGTGCTATGAACTTTGTTGATATTTTAATATCATCTCAGTAAATTGTATCCTTTAATCTTGGTTAATTCCATCTTGGTACTATTTTGGATTATTATCATTCTCCATCATAGTACTGACTTGAGTTTTATATCAATGACAGGATGGCTCCACCACGCCGGACTGATGAGGACATACCTCCGGAACTGGGCTCAGCGCTGTCAAACATTGCTAATGCTTTGGCAGCTATGCAAGAGAACCAGCAGCGCTTTGAGGAGAGCGTCAGAAGAAACGAGTTTGCTCCACTTCCTCCACCTCCCAGGCGTGGAGACATCAAGAGCTTCCTCAAGTTCAACCCTCGTCAGTTTGATGTGTCTGACCGACCTCTGGACGCGGATGATTGGCTGCGTGAGATCTCAAGGTTGCTCGAGACTGCTGATGTTCCGGAACAGGAGTGGGTCAAGTGTGCTACTCACCTTCTCAAGGGAGATGCAGCTCTCTGGTGGGAGAACTACTTGAAGGCAAGCTGCACTGGTTTCCAGCCAACTTGGGAAAGGTTCACTGCAGCTTTCAAGGAGCAGTTTCTCTCAGAGATTGAAATGGAAAGGATGAAGGAGGCTTTTCTCAACCTGAAGCAAGGGAATGATAACGTCAACACCTATATCAGGAATTTCATGAATCTGTCTCGTTATGGTGGTGATGAGGTATCTGATGACAAGAAGAAGCAGAAAAGGTTCAGGCAAGGGCTCAATGCGTCGATCAAGTATGCAATCACGCATGCAAGACCGGCAACCTTCCTGGAACTACAGCACACAGCACTGCAAGAGGAGGCAAGCAGGCAGATGTTTGAGGAGTCCAAGAAACATAACAGGGATGCATCAAGCTCTTCGGTTATGGCAGCTCCTCCTAAGCGGCGTGTCTGGGTTCCTAACACCCCACCGTCGCTCCCGGCTCCACCAAGACCTGCAAGTTTCGCGCCAAGGCCACCAAACTTCACCACTGCGGCTCCCAGGGGCTACAACAACCACTACCCTGGAGCGCCTGGCGGAGTCCCTGGCTACTCTGCTCCACGTCCACGTGGTGCTTGTTTCACATGTGGAGATCATGGACATCCCAACTGGAACTGCCCAATGAAGAACAAAGCTCTCCCTCCACCCCCGCCAAGATCTGCAACAAGCTCTCCTTCGGTTCGTGCACCACCGCCTCGGGCTCTCAACATCAACACTAAGCCCGGGTCTGCGGTTGTTCGGGCCAACTGCGTCAACGCCTCTCAAGCTGAGCTCGCACCAGGAATTGTCATGGGTATGCTTTCAGTTAACTCAGTTCCTGCACGAGTTCTCTTTAATTCTGGTGCATCGCATTCGTTTGTTTCGATGAAGTTTGCAAGTGAGAATGGGTTAGCGTCAGATCCTCTTCCCAAGCGGCTAATGGTTCTTTCTCCTGGAGCAAATATGGTAGCATCTAAGATCAGTCATGGCAATAAAGTTGAGATTGGTGGTTCTTCATTCTTGGCTTCTTTAATTGTTCTGGGCAACTCTGACATTGATGTCATCTTGGGCATGGATTGGTTGACAGCAAATGCAGCTGTGATTGATTGTGCTGAACGCTCAGTGTCTCTGAAGATTCCTGAAGGCCACATAGTCTTTTCTCCAAGTCTGACTCCTGCTGTCCAGCTCTATTCCTTGGCTGCTCTGAATAATGATGCTATGGAAGCTATTCAGGGTGTACCAGTGGTCTGTGAGTTCCCAGATGTCTTTCCTGAAGAGTTGCCAGGTATGCCTCCGGATCGCGAGGTTGAATTCGTGATTGAGCTTGAACCTGGAACGACTCCTATCTCCAAGAGGCCATATAAAATGGGTCCTTCTGAGTTGGCTGAACTCAAACGACAACTTGATGAACAAGAGAAATTGGGTTTCATTCAACACAGCACTTCTTCTTGGGGCAGCCCAACAATCTTTGTGAAGAAGCGTGACAGAACCGATAGGCTATGTGTTGATTACCGGGCTCTCAATGCTAAAACCATCAAGAACAAATATCCTCTTCCACGGATAAATGATCTATTTGATCAGCTAGCAGGAGCTGTGGTGTTCTCTAAGCTGGACTTGAGAAGTGGTTATCACCAAATCAAAATTCGCAAAGAAGATGTGCCCAAAACAGCTTTCACCACCCGCTATGGCTTGTATGAGTACACGGTCATGTCTTTCGGTCTCACCAACGCACCTGCTACCTTCTCGAGGCTGATGAACTCCGTTTTCATGGAGTACCTTGATAAGTTTGTTGTGGTATATCTGGATGACATTCTGGTCTATTCCAAGTCCAAGGAGGAGCATGAAGAACACCTGCGGTGTGTCCTGAACAAACTTCGTGAGAACCGCTTGTATGCAAAATTCTCTAAGTGTGAATTTTGGCTGCCTGAAGTAACATACTTGGGTCATGTTATCTCTGCCAAGGGCATTGCAGTCAACCCGGAGACCGTGAAGACAATAGTTGAATGGCTTCCTCCTGCTAATGTCAAGGAAGTGCGGAGTTTTCTCGGTTTGGCTAGCTATTGCCGTCGCTTTGTTCAGAACTTCTCGAAGATAGCAAAGCCTCTTACCGATCTCCTCAAGAAAGGCAAGAAGTACCTGTGGACTCCTGCTTGTCAAGAAAGTTTTGAGACACTCAAAGAGAAGCTCACTTCCACGCCAGTCTTGGTTCCTCCGGATACATCTAAGCCTTTCCAGATATTCTGTGACGCCTCTTTGCAAGGATTGGGTGCGGTCCTGATGCAAGAGAAACAGGTGGTTGCTTATGCCTCTCGTCAGTTGAAGACGCATGAGATCAACTATCCCACACATGACCTTGAGCTAGCAGCAGTGGTCTTTGCTTTGAAGCTTTGGAGGCACTACTTGCTTGGTAACCGTTGTGAGATCTTCTCGGACCACAAGAGTTTGAAGTATATCTTCACTCAACCGGATCTCAACCTTCGGCAGAGGAGATGGATCGAAGCAATCAATGACTTTGATGTGACCATCAACTACACTCCAGGCAAAGCAAACGTCATGGCTGATGCGCTTAGCCGAAAAGCTTATGTCAACAACCTCATGATAGAAGAACAGCAGCCTCTCTTGTGCGAGGAATTCCGTCAGCTCAACCTTGAAGTTGTGGAACAAGGGCATCTCCTGAACCTTCTGGCTACCCCTCTCTTGGAAGAAAAGATTCGCTCTCGGCAGCTTGGTGATCCGCACACCAGAAAGCTCATCTCTATAATTGGGCTTCCGAAGTATGAGTCCTTCCACGTTGATGATCAAGGCACGCTCTTCTTCGACCACCGGATGTTTGTTCCAAACTACCCGGGTCTGAGAGACCAAGTTGTCAAGGAGGCACATGATTCGGTTCTATCTATCCATCCTGGCAGCACAAAGATGTACATGGACTTGAAAACACAATACTGGTGGCCGGGGTTGAAACGGTATTGCGCCAAGTATGTCTCAGAATGTGATGTTTGCCGCAGAGTGAAGGCTGTCCATCAGAAACCATTCGGTCTTCTACAGCCATTGAAACCACCGGAATGGAAATGGGAGAAAGTAGAGATGGACTTCATCACTGGGTTTCCTAGATCGCAGAAGGGCAACAATGCAATCTTTGTTGTCATCGACAGGCTTTCTAAAGTGGCCCATTTCTTCCCAGTCAAAGAAACAATTTCTGGAATTCAGTTGGCTGAGCTCTATATCAACAGGATTGTCTCTTTGTATGTGGTTCCACTTGAAATCAGTTCAGACCGTGGGAGCATCTTCACCTCAAAGTTCTGGGAGAGTTTCCAAAAAGCTTTGGGAACAAAGTTGAACTTCAGCACTGCTTACCACCCTCAGTCACAAGGACAAGTGGAAAGAATCAATCAGATTCTGGAGGATATGCTTCGGGCTTGCGTCATCTCCTTTGGCATGAAGTGGGAGGAATGCCTTCCATATGCTCAATTCTCCTACAACAACAGCTTCCAGAAGAGTCTGAAGATGGCACCATTCGAGGCTCTCTATGGTCGCAAGTGCAGAACTCCGATTGGTTGGTCAGGTGCAGGAGAAAGAATCTGGTTTGGCCCTGACATAGTGACTCAGGCAGAGGAGAAGGTGCATATCATTCTGGAGAACCTGAAGATTGCTCAAAGTCGTCAGAAGAGCAACTATGACAGGAAGCACACAGATATGGTGTATGCCCCTGGTGATCTCGTCTACCTTCGTGTCACTCCCATGAGAGGAACACACCGCTTCGGTATCAAAGGAAAGTTGGCTCCTAGATACATCGGTCCTTTGAAGATACGTGGTAGGAGAGGAGAAGTTGCTTATGCACTTGAGCTTCCGGAAAAACTCAAAGTCCATGATGTTTTCCACATCTCTCAGCTCAAGAAGTGCTTCAAAGACCCCGGCAAGACCGTGGATCATGAGCTAATCGACCTTCAGGAAGATCTGTCCTATCAAGAACACCCCACCAAAATCCTTGAGACCGCAGAACGAAGGACGCGCAACAAGTCCATCAAGTTTTGCAAGGTGCAGTGGTCACACCATTCTGTTGATGAAGCAACATGGGAGCGTGAAGACGAACTCCGTGCCAACCACCCTTCTCTCTTTGTATCTTCTTCTTCTTCCTAGAATCTCGGGGCGAGATTCCTGTTTAGTGGGGGAGAGTTGTAGCATCCCAGTTGTCTAACTCCTGTAATGCTTCATGTAATAATAATAAAAAGGGCCACTTCCAACTTATAATTGTTGCATCATCATCATATCATGCTCATGTCATCATGTCACCTTGCATTTGAGCATCATATAAAACCCTTTCTTGATTGGTTCTTATCTCATGTGCATGATTAATTGTATTTGCCTCTTGATATTGTATTTGGCTCTTGATATATTGTTAAATGCCCAAGTTGAGTTGAGGGCATCTCTCTTATTGACTCCACCACCTTTTTCTTTCACCACCTTATAATTCCACCATCCAACTAATCTGAGCTTGGTATTTTGTTGTTTTATCTCTAGCTCATGATTGGTTGTTTGGATTACAACCATAACCTTTGCTTGGCCTTGCCCATCTATTGGGAATGCATATGGATAATGCCATGATTATAATATTGTTTTCACAAGGATAATTTGGCATTAATTATTTTGCATGGGCCATGCAAGTGACACCTTTTCCAGTATTTGGTTTTTGCTTGCATTTTAAGTGGAGCACCTTTTCTTTTGCTTAATCTTGTTTGGGCTAGTAGTTTCTTCATCAAAACCATCTTCCTCTCTTCAAACCTTTAGCTTAACCCCTACTCCCTTGCTCCATGCACACACATGTGCTCATGAGGCATGCACCAACCAAAACACCTCTCTTTTTGGATCTTGCTTGGTCTATATTTGAATCATGCATGGGTCAAATAGAACCACCCCATCACCTTGATCACCTCTCCCTATCTTTCCCCTTTCTCTTTTTCTTGATCATGTGTGTTTGAATGGAAGCATGCATGATCAACCTTAAGAACCATCATCTCTTCTCTCCCCTCTCTCTTAGCCCACCCTAAAATCTACCTTGCCATCCCCCATTCTACCTAAGCAAACCCTAAGCCACCCTTCCCCCTCTAATCTACCCTTTTTTCCCTAAGCAAAACCCTAGCTAAACCTCCCCTTCCCCTACTACCTAGCTTGATCACTCCTCACCTAAAACCCTAGGCTCAAGCCCATGCCCTTCCCTCTCTCTCGGCCTCCCCTCTCCCTGCATGAGGACCCCACCTCCCTGCCCTAGCTACTCCACCCCAGCACCCTACCCCCACACGTCCAAGGGCAAACCCTAGCCCTAGGCCGAATCACCCCCTCTCCCTCTCTATTCTTTCCTCTCTCCCCTCTTTAACCCTACCTGCCCACGAGCCTCCCCCAGGGCCACCTGCCAGTCTCCCTCTCCCCTTCCCAGCTCTACCGCGCCACCCCTGGCCCCCCCATGCTGAGCACGTGAGCAGGAAAGGTGGCGCCGAAGCCACCTTCCCTCCCACGCCATCCACCTGCCCCCCTGGCGTTCTTATCCTCCCTCAACCTCTCTGCCCCGCCCAGAACCCCCAGATCCACCCCGAAGATGCCCTGCCCTCTCCCCCTCTCTTCTCCTTCGCCACCGGCTCGCCATCGCCGGCAACCCTCGGCCCCCTCGCGTCTACACCTTTCCAGAGGACAAGCACGTCGGGGAGGTGGTCGAGGAGAACCAGACGAGCCCCTACACCACGCCTGCGCACGCCGTCGAGGAGGAGACGGACCGCAGCCGCCAGCACCTGCCGCGCCCGAGCCGAAACCCTAGCCGGCCGTCCGCCTGCTTCATCGACGATCTACCGCCCCGCTGCTCGATCTCGCCTTAGCTGTGCCAGTCGTTCCGTCGAACGCTCTCGGAGCGCGCCGTTCGCCGATGCTTGCCAGGGACCCGCACCGTCTAGAGCCACATCTAGGCCCCAACCACCTCGCTGTCACCAATCCCCTAGCCACCGCAATGGCTCCGCTTCTGCGCGCGTGCCCCGCGTCGCGGGATCGAACCCCACCCGCGCCGCGCATCGCTCCGTGCGCGCAACGCAGAGAGAGGAAGAGAAACAGTGGCCGCGGGCGCCACTTTGCACAACCCCCCCCCCCAAACTTTTTAGCAACCCGCGGTCCAGCCAGGCCCGTTGTCAGTGTCTGTGTAAGTTTTGCAAAAAGGCTCCCGGAGAACTTGTTGCTTAACCCGCGGTCCCCCTTTTTGCTCAGACGCTGGCGTGTGGACCCACGAGCTCATCGGCCCACCTGTCAGTCGCTTGTGCTGGATAAGGCCACGGTGGCAGAGGCTAGGCAGCACGCGTGGGCCTCTGTTGCCTGGCCCATCTGTCAGCGACTGAGGCTCGCTGCAGCTGGGTGTACAAAGAAATTCTGCCTGTCTGTTTTTAAAAATCTAGTTTAAATAATTTAAATTCAAACTCAAACCAGTAATTTAAATAACTTTTCATGTATAAATCCAAACTTGACAAATAATATATGTTTGGATATCAGGAAAATGAGAGGATTCCAAATATGACAGCCAATTTGCCTTTTGCACATTTAAAATTCCAAGTTTATTTAAATTACCACAAATGCCACTGGAATTTAAATAATTAATAACTTTTGATTCCTAAATCCAAATTTAGCAAATGATGTGTCTAAAATGAACAGCTCGACGAGACCTTTCTGTTTATGCTATCCATGACTTGAATTGCAGCATGCATCATATAAATATATAGCGAACAACAAATGTTATGGCAACAAATGTGATCCCAAAACCTCATTAAAAATGTTATTACTTGTCTTCCACACCTCATCATGCCATGCTACCTTACTTGCCATGTAAAATGTGCATCATTCATCATGGAATGATTGTTTGCTTGACGCATCTTATTCATATGCTTGTGCTCTATATTCATGTTGGCCTTGTTTGTTTGGTTTTCTCGGATAGACACTGATCAGGGGTTGTATCAAGAGAACCAGGAGCACTACCCAGATCCGTCCCTCGCTTCAACTGAGATAACAGGCAAGCACTTCCACATGCTTGCATACATACAGTACCTATTGCCTCTATCTTATTCTTGCATCATTGAGTCGCGATTGCATTAAACTGAATCCCAAGTATGCATAGCCTTTACTTTTAAACTCCACCAAGCTTGTTCCTCCATCCCATGAGCCATTACTATAGGAGTTGTTTGAGCCATGCGAGTCGTAGAACAGCATGTGTAGGGTATGTGAGTGTCTGTTGAATAATGAGGTACCTAAACAACTTAACCTGAGTAGTAGTGGGATAACTAAAGAAAGTGGCACCGGTGAGCAACATCTGCTATTTGGTTTTTACTGCTCACTTGTGTCCCGTAAGACCCCGAGTACTTGATTCCTGTTCCTTGATTTATCGCGCTATCCACATCCGGGAGGTATATGGGACCCCCCTGGGCCAGAGCTTGATTCCGTCTTATTTCTTGGGGCCACAAACTAGTTTGAGGTTTTATTTACGATCCTGTACTTATGCCATGTTACTGCTTTGTTTACGATTGTGCGAGGAGCACACTGTACTGTTTAGGTAAGCGTAATGTTTTCGCGGTATCGACAAGCCCAGCCACACTTTCGGGTTCCCAGTCGTTTACAGCCATTGTCGCAGACCTTGAGTCTGTCTCGGAGCTAGCTTACTTCGTTGCGGGTCTACTCAATGGGGTGGCCCCCTGAAATACTTCTGAATCTTGTGATTGCCTTGTCGTGAAGGCCTCGTTGGGTTTTGATTTGGTTTTTCCGAGGTTGATCGAGTGTGTGTTGCTATTTGTGCACCCCGGCCGGGTAAAACTTTCTGAAAGCCATGTCCGCGGATATGGACGACTTGGAGCACAGTTTCTCGATCATAGACAAGCATAACTAAAGTACCGCTTTAATCTGACTAAGTAACTTGACTAGTAAATAGTGCAACACTCATGGAATGATTAATAAAATTGCCAACGGATGGGGGGTTGTTCGTCCGCTTCCTTGTTGGTAAGCAGGGAGGAGGATGGATCGGATGAGATTACCATTATAACTGTTGTTCTTAATTCACGGACATCCGTCTATCATTGGTTAGGCGGATGGTTAGCGTTTATCTGTAGAACTGCTAGGGTTTATTTTTTCGCTGCAATTGCGTCACCCCAGGTTGTGTCCCCTTTAGAGGCATTAAGACTTGCTGAGTACCCTTAGGGTCTCACACGATAAATTATTGGTTCAGATGGACAGGTACCTCCACAGAACGGATACTGGGTGGAAGAAGCTGATGATGTGGGCAACGATCGTTCGGTGTAGAGATTCCGGGATCGGGGATCCGTGAGACCTGTAGTTGGGATGTGCTTATTTCTATGGCATCTTATGCCGATTTGCTTCTTATCCGTACTCGGATTTTGTTTGCCGCTTCCGCATGATACTCTGATGTGTGTTGTATGAGGAAGTATCCTAAAATATAGATCTATCTAGGTCATTTGAATCTTGCCGTATGGCGTTGCTATATTTTCTTTCTTTCTAGATGGTATGGCTCTGATGTACTCTTGTATGGTGGCTTGCGTACATACCCACTTGTGTACGTAGTTGATCCCTTCGCCTGCCGACTACGCCGCCCGTACAGGTCCCGTTGAGAGGGTAGTGGTTGGGACGTCTGAAAAGACTACCAGTGAGTGGCTTTTGGGGCCCCACCGTACTATTTCAACCACTACCACTCATCCAGGCTTGTATCTAGGAGCGTAGTTCACCGAGGTAGTTACACATGACCCCCCCACCCCTGATGAATTTGCTATCATAGGAAATAACCATCACAAAAGGCTCCCACTACTCAACATCCTAATAAGGTTGACGCACCCATACCAGCGACATGCTATATAGCTACCCCGAGTAGCTCCCAATGACCCCTACTACTGCATGTTTGAAAGTCAATGTTGGACCCATCACGAGGCTCTCTCATGTGGAGCACGAAGCCCCTAACCCATCGAAATAGATGAAATCACAATCTGTTGGATAGAACATGATGTCCTACCCGACATCTTAGAGCGCGTAGATATGTCCCAACAAGGGAATCCATGTAATAACTAGCAATAGTCCCATACCCAAAATATTATGGATTCATTGTGTAAATATGTGCTCTAGTGGTGGGATCCAATAGCCCCAAGGAGAGTGGGATGGACATAAAAAATCTAGATATTTCATGCCACCTACTAGGGAGAATATCCCTAATATATCCATGTAAGATGCCATCTCGCCCGCTGTATAGAGAGCATCACCCCCTCATGAAGAGGTAAGGTGGCTTCATCCCACAACCCACTTATCATTTCCCCCTTTGGAGGGACGAGATGATAGAGAACAGAAGGAAGGGAGGAAACGAGCTCAACACTTTCTGTCATTATTTTCCTCTCATACTATGTACCAACATGGTAACTACTACACACTCCAATGAGAAGTTGTGTTGGATGCCATATCCACCTGTAGCAAATGCACTTATTAATGATAAGCATCACTAACTACCTGAAAGATACACCATCCAATAACTTGTTGTATTTTTTATTATATTCATGGTATATACATCCAATATCTCCCTTGTATTTGATTTTGTGCTATATTACTCACAAATCTCAAAACACTTATTAAAGACATTGATTTTGACCTCGCTTGTCAACATATCCACCATATCTGCATTGAAGTTGCGTTGATAATCAAAAATACATATGTGAAAATGGTGTTCCATATTTGGGCAACACTTCTCTTTCTTTTTCTCCCATCTTCCACACGTACCGGGTGTATAGGACCACTGTCTCCAGGGCAACCTAGAGTTCTCCCACCCCAGCCGCCCTTGAACATCCCCAGAATTGCCCGGGCCACCTCTTGACTGGCCACCCCCGCATCTCCAGGTCCCGTCCCATCCGCTACCAACGAGGCCGCACACACCTCGACCAAACACAACACCGCTTGTCACCAGTATGATCACACTCGCCCCACATCGCTTTGCGTCATCCTCCTCTTCCTAGACCCAGATGTAATGCCACACTACGAGAAGTCGTGCCGCAACATCGAGGTCACTGTAGTGGCTACGGCCATGGTTGCCTTTGGTCTGATGGTTGTGGTTGTCTCCTCCAAGATGTTTTCAAAAGATCGATCGGATTCAGACATTGTGGAATATGGTGGAGTTTTGGTCATAATTGAGACTACATAACGGAATATGGCAAGAATAAGTGTCGGTCCGGCGAAGGTTGAGCTAAAAATTTACTCCGGTCAACTATCGGCGAAGGTTGAGCTAAAAATTTACTCCGGTCAACTATTATGTGGTTTTCAGGACACACAAAGGATCATACGTGCTGGAAATATAAGGTATGGGCGCCTCATTTTATACTATCCACTATTTTTTGTATGGTGTTGTCTTGTTTACGATATCTGTTTTGTCATGTATTACCCCCTAAATGTCAGGGATATTTGACAAAATGACTCATCTTTCCTTGGGTTTGACACTGACATAAAATAGGGCCATTTGTCAATGACACAAAAGTGTGTCCCTTGTGTCTATACAACAAAAACATGTCATTTTATCAAACATTTCAAAAGGCGAAAATGACGGTACTTCCTAGAGTTGCTCTAAAGACCTTCCTACTAACAAAGCGAGAAACAAGATAAACTTATAATCCATATAGAGAGAAGCTCGAAAGAGATCAACTACTAATACATAAGCCATAATAATGTACAAGAGGTCGAATAAGAGCGATAAAATTGCAACTATCATCGTCCATTGTGGCGTTTTTTGCACAAAACACGGAAATAAATAATTTTTTGCAGCTAGCACAGTTTATTGTTTAATTCTTTGCACCCGGCCCAAATTAATAGCTTTGCGTTGTTAACATTATGACAGAGAAAATTATAGCTAACATTAGTCCTTGTGGCATTTTTTCAACTAGCATAGTTTGTAATTTAATTATTTGTACCCGGCCCAAATGAACGGCTTAACTTACTAACATGTTGATAAAATAAATTTAGGAAGGGAATGCAATTTTTACTAAAACTATACCGAGTTTGCTATATTTATTATCATTGATACTACGACTGTAATTTTTAAAAATTATAAAATGGTATTTTAAAACATGTCAACTACATATCCATGGAATTTTGGTACATAATATGTTGCATTATAGGCTACATAAAAAAAATTGTGTATCTAAAAAGGAAAAAAGGCCTTATTTTATTTTAGCATTTCTTTATGACCCCTGTAAAAATATATTTTGATACAAATTTGGCCGTACATACTACACATGTTTATGTATTTTTATGCTTTTAAGAGACATACAAATACTGGTAAATATTTATTTTGGTAATATATTTATTTATTGTAATATATATTTTGGTGCGTGTGTAAAAAATATTTTTAGTAATATATTTATTTTAAAATATTTATGTTTTGAATGTTATGGTGCAAGCAAAGCAGCGAGCACAACCAGCTACATAACATGTTAACAAGGTTATGTTGTTCATTTGGGTTAGGTACAAAAATTAAGCCACAAACTATGCTAGATAGAAAAACGATTTTATTTCTATGTTCTATGCAACAAATGCCATAAAGACCGGTGTTAGCTGCAATTTTCTCAACAAGAGCACTAAGGGCATCTTCACCGGTCCGATCCATCTGGTCGCCCCAAACAGTTTGTTTCAGTCCGTTTGGGTTGGGCCGCGGTCGATATGGGGAGGGTGTTCGGCCTGTCTGGCCAGCCGCGCCCAACGACACGACCCATTTGTCCGCGCAAGCGGGCGTTGGCGCCATCGCTGGGCAATGAATGCAAATCAGTTGAAAATGGCGCCATCGCTGGCTAAAGACAAGCCACACACATTAACTGGCAAATAACATGGCAGACGTGCGACATCGCCTTTGGGCATCGCCAACAAGTGGTCACTGGTTCTGAAATTTACAAAAGGGGGCATTTTCATACACAAATGTTCCTAAAATGGCAGCATTCCTGCCTAAAAAGTTGCATCCGCCATCGTCATTGCCCTTCAGGCATCACGAGTCCTGATGGCCCGCTGCCTCTTTACAACTCAAGCCCTGCGATAGGGATCGGCGATGCTATCCAAGTCGGTGAACATGATAGCGTTCTCCTCGGCCATGATCTTGGCTTCGACCTCCCTGGCCTTCGCTTCGGCCTCCAGCACCCTAGACCTGGCCTCGGCCTCCTTGGCATTTGCTTCGGCCTCCGTTGACTTTGCCTTGGCCTCGATCCCATTAGCCTAGCCGTGGCGTTGGCCTCCTCCACCTCGATGGACATCATATGCAACTCGACAAAGGTCTTAGCGGCGACCTCTTTCTTTGTAACATCCCAAATTTCATGATTTGTAAAAGCATGCACTGCATTCATATCATCATAGCATCTAGAGCTTGCACAAAAAATTTCAAAGTTTGAAACTAAATAAAACCATTTTTATGCCCATTTTATTATTCATATGTGGCATGGTTTATTTTTTTATTTTCAAAGGACCAATGTGTGTTTGAGTGAACAAATGTGTTTGACACACTTTTGAGTACAAGGTTCACATTACAAAAATCTGGAAGTGGTTTGAATTCAAACAGATTTGAATTTGGACTTCAAAAACCATTCCTGAAAATCAAATTCGAAAAAGAAAAGGAGAAGAGAAAAAGAAAAATCCCGCGCTACCTATTCGGCCTAGAGCCACTTCTGGCCCAAAAGCCCACCCGGGGTTCTTCCCCCCTCTCTCTCTCACTCGCGCAATACCTACCCCACAGCCACTGACCACTGGGCACAAGCCAGCTCACCCCTTAGTCCCCAAAATCCCGCGCGCAGACGACGCCATCGCCGACTGTTTCCTCCCCTTCACTGTCGGATTGAAATCCATTAATTCCCATTGATTCACAACGTAATTGTCTCGCCCCTCACTGGATACTTAACCCTCTCTACACCACGACCATTTCCCCTCACTCGCCACCCCCTAATCGCCGCCAGGCTGCTCGCAATTGAACTCGCACCGCCGCTGCCCGACGCACTTCGGCGAGCTATTCCGGTGAGCCTCGAGCACCCCTGTCCCTCGTTCATACGATGATAATTCTCTGGTCCTTGCGCTTCTTCTGACACCATTGGTTCGCCCTGTACTGCCCCAGGTCGTCGGCTCCGTCAGCCACCACGAACGCCCGAAGCTTCGTCCAACTCCGACGAGGAATTCTGGTAAGAGTCGAGCGCCCCTTGGCCCCTGATTCAAATCAACCTGAGCGCCGTGTCCTTGTGCACGTGCTAATGCCTTTTGTTTTTGCTACGGTGACCTAGGTCGTCGCCTCCGTCGCTGTTTGCAACAACCCAACGTTGTGCGCAACTCCGACGAGCTCCCACGGCCACATCAGCTCGCCCCCGTCCAAGCCAAGGCCACTTCGAGCATCCTCGCATCCTTGCGATGCTGGTAAGGATCGCCACCGCCCCTAGCCCCCTCTGGAATTGCCGGAGCATCATCTCCAGTAGTGCCGCCACCGCCAGTAGCCATTTGCGCCGCCCCTCTTTGTTCGCTTGATCGGGCACCGTTAGATCTAAATCCTAAGGCATAGATTAGATCACTAATCGAAGGTGTATCAGTGGATCTGGCCCCTACGATCTGATCCGCGTAGGGGCCAATCAGACACGGCCACATGTCTGTGATTTTGTTTTAAAATATGTTTTTAAATCTATTAGAGATTTAAACTTGTCAAATTCATAACTTTAGTTCTGTTTGACCAAATTTTGCAAACACTATATCAATGGATTCAAAAATTGAACCCTACATTACTGTGGGCTTGAATTTGTATTTTGCTTCTGGAAAAAATAGGATTATTTGCAGAACCAATTATAGGCTTATTTTGGCTATATAAAATGTTTTAAAAATTAGTTTTAGAGTGAAACTTGTTTTATTTGAACCTTAGAATGTTTACTTTGTGTTCAGTACTGTTTGGTTTGATTTGTTTAATATAGAAAATCATTCCATTGCATTTGCATGCATTCATGTATATTTTTGTTTGATTATTTGAATGTGAATTTGGTGCTATGATTTTATGTGTAGATTTTGGTGCTAGTGGTGATTGTGAGGATTGTTTCTACTCCCCCAACTACCAAGGCAAGTGGTGCTTCATATATTTTGTCCTATTATTTTGACTATGCATTAGTGATATTTTGAATAGGACTTGCATGGAAATTTTGCTAAGTATGTATATGCTATGCCTTGGGAAATCCTAGTAGTTGTAGTCTTAGTAGAATTTTCTCTAAGTTAAGAAACTTGTTATGTTATCATGCTTAGCCTAGCTAGTAGAAAACAAGGGTGGATTATTCATGCTATGGAAATTTTGCTAAGTCTATGACTTGTGTTTTGATTAATAAAACAACTAAGTGAACGAATCACCTGGGTGGAATGGTATGATGGTTTATGTTGAGTGGTTACACAAGGCCCATGTCCATGGTTTACCTTGTGTATAAAACTTGTGGAAAGACACCCAAGAACAAAGGGATTTGATATGTTTATTGTTGAGAAGCTTCCAGTGCAACCACATGGCATATGGGCTCTGCCTTGACCACATAGGTTGTAAGAACTTAGCCAGATGGATAGTTGGTGGTAGGGTGATAGGTTGGAACGCGTCCATGGTGGTCTAAGAGAATGCTTCTAAAAGGTCTCGTCTTGATGCATGTCGATTCTTGTGGGGAAAGTGCACCACCTCTCGAGAGGGTAAAACCTAAGTACTTAGCCGTGTCCCCGACAACGGACAATTTGAGCATCAAAGACATTGAAGCTATCAAGGATATCTTCATCCCAATTTCTAAGTTAAAACTTGTGGTTGAACAAGGGTAAAGGTTCACCAATGTCTATTGGTGGTTCCTTGGGTGTTTTTGTCAAACAAAAACTTAGTGTTTCAACTGATAAGAAAAACCTATTTTGAGCAAAGCAAGCCTAAGCTACACTTAGCCAAATTCATATATATGTTAGATACTACTATTCTACTATGGTATCACTTGCCAATACTATTCCAAATGTATTGACGCACTGTGGCTGTAACTTATGATGTTGCAGGTTACTCTATTGGAGATTAGGGTTATGAGTCTACACTCAATATGCTTGCCTGTGAAACATGAAGATAAAGACTTATAGTTATTTACCTTATGTTATGAACTCTTGTACTAGCCTTTGGCTATTGAGTTGTAAAGACTATGTTATCTCTGGAATGACGATGTAATAATGACCTTTTTATATGTGTACTTCATCTTAAACTGTGGATACTAGCTTTTGATCTAGGGACTAGCATTGCAATCATAGGTGCCTTTACCTTTAAAAGGTGGGGTGTTACAAGTGGTATCAGAGCCGACCCTCACGGTTACATGGGAGTGTGCGGGTCAGTGGTGGACATGTGTAGCATGACGCGTGTGGCCCGGAGTGGACATGGCATGGCAATGTGCCGGCACTGGACGCACAGATGTGTGCTAAGAGGGGACGTTCCTGGCTTGTGGCTGATCGACGAGGATGTCGATCTTCTAAGGGTGGGTGTATGTGAGACCCTGGCGCATGGATCAATAGGATTGATAGGAAACCCATACTAACAAGTTGCAACTTCTTTTCCGGAAGCTCATTAGAAAAGAACTCTCAGGTTAAGCATGCTTGGCCTAGAGCAATCCTAGGATGGTTGACCGACCGGGAAGTGGGTACCGGGTGCGCATGAGTAAGGACAAAGTGCGTATAAAATACTAGTGTTGGTCTGTGGGGTTAGTCTAGAGATCCTATTAAGCTGCCAGAAGTGACAGCCGCTGGTCCGGAGAGGCCAGGGTGTTACAAGTGGTATCAGAGCACTGTGTTGCCTGTAGGATTATGAGCCTAAGTTGGATTAGACTAAGGAAATCACTAGGAAAAATGCAACTCTTTGCAAATTCCACACTTGTCTTTTTATTCTCGTAAACCCCTTATAATCTCCTTTTTCATCTCTATTTGTAGATGGCCACTATCAACGAAGCCATCAAGAATGGACCACTCATGACCATGACTTTAGAATGTGAGACGGAGTTTCCCAAAACCCTCAAAAACCTTATGGTTAGCTTGGGGATACACGGTGAGGCCTTGTACAAGGGATTTCCAGTAATGGATGAAGGAGAAGAATATTGGTGGGTGCAACTCCACTTGTACAAAAACAAGGGAGACAACCATAAAGAGTCGGGATTCTACATGGTCACCAACTCAGAAATGTATACGACATTCTTTGACTCTGCAAGAAGTGTAGCCTAGAATGCTATCAAGGAGCTTGGTGAAAGACTCAAGTGTAGAATGCTCAACACCCAAAATGACCTTAGTGAGGAGAAGAAGTATACCCAAGACTTAGAGACTGCCATAAAACGTCTAAGGTAAGATATCATAGACTTAGCATATGAGTGAGAATTGGGACGTATTCCAATAGTTGGACCACCACACTTGTTGTTTTCTCGCAAAAAATTGTCTAAGTTGTGTTTGAACCTTAGTACTTGTGGTAGATTTTGTATGCCATGACTTGTATGTTTTTATTGATGAATGTATGATCTTGGATTTTGTTTCACTATCTTGTGTTTTCTCTACTTGTATTGATTCTAATTTTTCTCTATCTTATGCAATAGATGCCTAGCCTTGTTATCAGCACTGCCGAGGAGTTCAAGGGAATTCGTTTCGGTTCTCGTCTTGTGGAGCTCACTAGTGTTCTCAATCTCCACTCCCTAGTATTAAGGCACTTTAGCTCACCAAGTTCGAGAGGAAGGATCTTTGGGGATTTAGAGTCTCGCAGCCTGGACGCCAGACGGAGCCACTCACCGAGGAGATTACCTTCAAGATGATGCATGATGAAAAGGATAATGGACTTGATGTAGTCATGCAGGAGTTACTTGGACGCCTCCACGGACGACACTTCAACGAGCTCCGGGGCCTCTACTTTCACCCGTTCGGGAGATGTGACGAGCAGGCTGAGGCTGTAGTGTATGATAAAGCTACTAGAGAGACGATTGAGCCTGTACGTATCTACCTCCAGGACCTAGAGAGTCTTGTTAGACACCTCGACACAGATAGGACCAATGTCATGATTAGCAATGACGAGCTTCAGGTTCAGTTGAGGGAGAAGGACAAACTCTTCGAGAGCTAGGACAAGAAGTTCAAGAATCAGGAGGAGAGAGTTCAAGACAGAAACAAGAAGATCAAGGACATGAGAGCTGAGATAGAGGCCAAGGACTTTGAGCTAGAGACCCAGCAGGTAGTGATAGAGAGCCTGCGCTCGCAGAAGAGAGCCCTTTGTGCGAAGATCGAGGCCTTCACCACCAGTGTAGAGGAGTACAAGACAACCATGGAGACAGCTAGACTTAGTCTGGTGAACAAGGAGGTCGACATGGAGGAGTAGTGTTGACTACTCAGCTATCTATTTATTTATCATTCTTTGAATATCGAGTCGCAATGATCATCTAACATGTGGATGGCTTGCTAGTGTGTTACTTTTCCAAAAATTTGTTGTTTACGTTGTTCAAACCCTATGATTATTTTGTGGTTGATTATTTATGTGATTGTTGCTATGTGATGTATTGTGCGTGTTAGCATCTATGGGTTATATCTCATTACTTATCCTTATTGAAATCACAGATGCCTCCCCGTCGTGACAATCCCAACCCAAACAACAACAATAACGTCAATCCCGGGATGCAGCAGCTGATGAAAGCTCAAACTCAACTGATGCAGATGATGACCCATTTCATGGCAAATCAAAATCAGAACCAGAACAACAACAATAACAACAACAACCAAAACAATCCGCTAGCCTTTTACATGCTTACAAGGTTTTTGAGGTTGAGGCTGGCCAAGTTCTCGGGAACCACTGATCCAATGGTAGCCAACGACTGGTTACGCTCTGTGAATAAGGACTTCGTCACTGTTGGCTGCACCAATGAGGAAAAGGTCAGATTCGCAACACATTTCCTTGAAGGACCAGCAACAACATGGTGGGACAACTTCCAAATCACCACTCCCTTGAAGATGTGACTTGGGCCATATTTGAAGATGGTTTCCACGCTGCCCACATCTCATCAGGGGTGATGAACTTGAAGAAGGAGTTCCACAATCTGAAACAGTGTCACCGCAGTGTGGCTGAATACATTGAGGAGTTCAACAATCTGGCATGCTATGAGCTGGATGAGGTTGATACTGATGCCAAGAGGAAGGAGAAATTCCTCGAGGGACTGAATGATGAGATGAACCTACAGCAATCTGTTGCCTATGTCCCATCGTATCAATCACTGTGTGATAAGGCCACCATCTTGGAAAGCAAGATGAAGCAGGTTGAGAACAGGAAGAGGAAGCATCACTTTGACAAGCACAGCTTGGGATCATCTCACAAGCGTTCCCATGGTGATGATAGTGGAGGATCTGAGTCCCACAATCATGGGAAGTATAATAGCCACCACAACAGTAACCGTCACCATGACAACAAGCACCACCGCAGCCATGACAATGATAGATATAAGAACCACAAGAGTGGACACAAGAGCCACCACAGTGGGAATGGCAATGGGAGTCAGCCTGCAAAAAGAGACATCAGTCAGGTTGAGTGCTTCAAGTGCAATAAAACTAGGCACTATGCAAATGAGTGCCCAAAAAAGAAAGTTGAAGGAGCCAACAAGCCCAACCCTTTTTAGAAGGGACACGTGAACCAAATCAATGTGGAGGATATCTATGAGGAATCTGATGCTGTGGCTGGTAAGTTCAAGCTTAATTCTTTTCCAGCACTTGTTCTTTTTGATACCGGCGCATCTCATTCATTCATATCAGGAGAATTTGTTGATAAAAATGGACTTCCAACTAAAAATATTGGGTGCCCTATTAAAGTAAGCTCTCCCGGTGGAGAGATGATAGTGAATTTTGGATGTCATGATCTAGTGATAGAATTTGGAAAGTATAAGTTTCCAGTTAGTCTGATAATCCTAGATTCCCAAGGTTTGGATGTAATATTGGTCATGGATTGGATGACTAAGTATGAAGGAGTACTAGATTGTGCCAATCGTACTGTTACACTCACAACTCCGGATAAGAAACGGATTAGGTTCACGTCTAACTTTGAATCTAAAGGGAGTAAGCTAAATTCTCTTAAGGGGGTTAGCATAGATGGTGTAACAGTTGTGAAGGAATATCCGGATGTGTTTCTGGAGGAATTACCAGGAATGCCACCAGATAGAGATGTGGAGTTTCTGATTGACCTACTGCCAGGATCTGGACCAATAACAAAGAGACCCTAAAAGATGTTAGTTGAAGAGTTGAAATAACTCAAAAAACAACTTGGAGAACAGTTGCAGAAAGGATTTATTCAACCAAGTTCTTCGTCTTGGGGTGCACCAGTTCTGTTTGTTGAGAAGAAGAATAGAAGTCAAAGGTTATGCATAGATTATCGTTCACTCAATGAAGTGACTATAAAGAACAAGTACCCTTTGCCTAGAATCAATGATCTATTTGATCAGAAGGAGCCCATGAGTTATCAAAGATTGATCTTTGATTAGGCTACTTTCAGCTAAAAATTAGAGAGCAAGACATACCTAAGACTGCTTTTACCACCAGGTATGGGTTGTATGAGTATACCGTAATGCCATTTGGATTGACAAATGCACTAGATTATTTCATGAACATGATGAACAAGGTGTTCATGGAGTTTCTTGACAAGTTTGTTGTCGTATTCATCGACAACATTTTGATATATTCCAAGAGCAAAGAAGAGCATGAAGAACATTTGCGTTTGATACTTGATAGGCTTAGGGAGCACAAGTTGTATGCCAAGTTCAGTAAGTGTGAATTCTGGTTGAATAAAGTTGTATTTCTCGGACATATTGTGTCGGGAGATGGTATAGCTGTCGATCCCGCAAAGGTGTCAGCTGTAACTGAGTGGGAATCTCCCAAGTCAGTTAAAGAAGTTCGCAGTTTCCTAGGCTTGGCAGGATACTATAGAAGGTTCATTGAGAATTTTTCAAAGGTAGCTAAGCCAATGAAGGAGTTACTTAAGAAAGATAAGAAGTTTGAGTGGACTGAAGGATGTGAAATCAGTTTCCAAGAATTGAAGAAGAAACTAGTATCAGCACCAGTCTTATGTTTGCCAGATTTGGAGAAAGATACCCAAGTCTATTGTGATGCATCTCACCAAGGATTGGGTGGAGTTTTTATGCAAGAAGGGAAAGTTGTGGCTTATGCCTCGAGACAACTCAAAAATCATGAAGTGAATTATCCTACTCATGATTTAGAATTAGCCTCTGTTGTCCATGCACTCAAAACATGGAGACATTATCTTTTGGGAAAGCGTTGTGAAGTGTTCACGGATCACAAGAGTTTGAAATATATCTTCACTCAGAAGGAAATCAATATGAGACAAATAAGGTGGCTAGAGCTCATCAAGGACTATGACTTGAGTTTGCAATACCATCCCGGTAAAGCAAATGTTGTAGCAGATGCTTTAATCCGTAAGGTCTATGTGAATGGCCTTACTAAAGGAGAATTGTCGGATGATCTATGTGCCCAATTCAAAGATCTTAGATTAGAGATAGTGCCGGAAGGATACCTCATGTCATTGGATGTTCAACCAACATTGTTGGACAATATCAAAGAAGCCCAAAAGTTGGACAAGTAAATATAGGAAATTAAAGGTAAAATTTGCAAAGGGAAGGCTAAAGGATTCCACGAAGATGAACAAGGTACTTTGTGGTATGGGAAGCGTGTCTGCATTCCGCAAGATCCGGAACTTCAGAAATTGATTCTGCAAGAAGCACACAATTCACCATATTCTATTCATCCAGGTAACACCAAAATGTACATGGATGTGAAGGAAAGATTTTGGTGGAACAATCTCAAGAAAGATATCGCGGAACATATTGCCTTGTGTGATGTGTGTAGACGAGTGAAAGCGGAACATTAGAAATCGGCAGGATTATTACAACTACTACCTATTCCCGATTGGAAGTGGGATAAGATTGGTATGGACTTCATCACTGGACTACCAAGGACCAGATCTGGATATGATTCCATTTGGGTTGTTGTGGATCGCCTAACTAAAGTGGCTCATTTCATACCCGTGAATACTACCTATACAAGTTCTAAGTTAGCTAAGATCTATATGAACAAGATTGTATGTATGCATGGAGTACCTAAGAGTATCGTGTCTGATAGAGGAACTCAGTTCACTTTGCATTTTTGGTGACAACTGCATGAATCATTGGGAACAAGATTGGAATTTAGCACAACTTTTCACCCCCAGACTGATGTACAGACAAAAAGGACCAATCGGATTTTGGAGGATATGTTGAGGGCATGTGCCATAGACTATGGTGCTAGTTGGGATGAAAGTCCGCCTTACACAGAATTCTCTTACAATAACAGCTAACAAGCAAGAATTGAGATGGCACCGTTTGAATTTCTTTATGGAAGGAAGTGTACTATGCCATTGCTATGGAGTGGTGTAGGAGAAAGAAATTTGTTCGGACCAAAACTGATCAAGGAGGCTGAAGAGAAAGTTAAATTGGTAAAGGACAGATTGAGGATAGCCTAGTATCGACAGAAGAGCTACGCAGATCCAAAGCATAGAGAAGTCACCTATGAGGTAGGTGATAGAGCTTATCTTAGAGTCTCACCACTTCGTTGTGTGAAGAGATTTGGAGTCAAAGGAAAATTGGCACCAAGGTATGTTGGACCATTCAAGATCTTGAGATGCAAAGGAGAAGTGGCTTATGAGATTGAATTGCCGAAATCACTATCAGCAGTTCACAAAGTGTTCCATGTGAGTCAGTTGAAGAAGTGTCATCCGGAGATGGAAGAAACTTCATTGAAGGATACTATACCCTTGGAAGAGGTTCAGTTGGAGAGTGATCTCACCTACGAAGAGAAACCTATCAAGATTCTCGAGACTGCAGAAAGAGTTACTCGTACCAAGACTATCAAATTCTGCAAAGTTCAGTGGAACCATCATTCCGAAGAAGAAGCAACTTGGGAAAGAGAAGATGACCTTCGAAAAGATCACCCTCACCTATTTGCTAGCCAATCCGAATCTCGAGGGCGAGATTCACCTTAAGGGGGTTAGATTTATAACATCCCAAATTTCATGATTTGTAAAATCATGCACTGCATTCATATCATCATAGCATCTAGATCTTGCACAAAATATTTCAAAGTTTGAAACTAAATAAAACCATTTTTGTGCCCATTTTATTATTCATATGTGGCATGGTTTATTTTTTATTTTCAAAGGACCAAGGTGTGTTTGAGTGAACAGATGTGTTTGACACACTTTTGAGTACAAGGTTCACGTTACAAAAATCTGGAAGTGGTTTGAATTCAAACAGATCTGAATTTGGATTTCAAAAACCATTCCTAAAAATCAAATTAGAAAAAGAAAAGGAGAAGAGAAAAAGAAAAATCTTGCGCTACCTATTCGGCCTAGAGCCACTTCTGGACCAAAATCCCACCCGGGGTTCTTCCCCCCCTCTCGCTCCCTCACCCGTGCAAAACCTACCCTAAAGCCACTGACCACTGGGCCCAAGCCAGCTCACCCCTTTGTCCCCAAAATCCCGTGCGCAGATAACGCCGTCGCCGGCCGTTTCCTCTCCTTCACTGCCGGATTGAAATCCATTAATTTCTATTGATTCACAGCGTAATTCCCTCGCCCCTCACCGACTACTTAACCCTCTGTGCACCGCGACCATTTCCCCTCACTCGCCACCCCCTAATCGCCGCCAGGCTGCTCGCAATTGAACTTGCACCGCCGCTGCCCAACGCACTTCGGTGAGCTATTCCGATGAGCCTCAAGCACCCCTGTCCCTCGTTCATACGATGATGATTCTCTGGTCCTTGCGCTTGTTCTGACACCATTGGTTCGCCCTGTAATTCCCCAGGTCGTCGGCTCCGTCAACCACCACAAATGCCCGAAGCTTCGTCCAACTCAGACGAGGAATTCTGGTAAGAGTCGAGCTCCCCTTGGCCCATGATTCAAACCAACCTGAGCGCCGTGTCCTTGTGCACGTGCTGATGCCTTTTGTTTGTGCTCCGGTGACCTTGGTCGTCGCCTCCATCGCCGTTTGCAACAACCCGACGCTATCCGCAACTCCGACGAGCTCCCACGGTCGCAGCAGCTCGCCCCCATCCAAGCCAAGGCCACCTCGAGCATCCTCACATCCTTGCGACGCTGGTAAGCATCACCACCGCCCCTATCCCCCTCTGGAATCGCCGGAGCATCATCGCCAGTAGCGCCGCCGCCAGTAGCCATTTGCGTCGCCCCTCTTTGGTGGCTTGATCGGGCACCATTAGATCTAAATCCTAAGGCATAGATTAGATCACTAATCAAAGGGGTATCAGTGGATCTGGCCCTACAATCTGACTTAAATCCTACGGCTCACGTTGATCGATCCGCGCGAAGTGGTACGGGCCATTCAGACACGGCCATGTGTCTGTGATTTTGTTTTAAAATCTGTTTTTGAATCTATTAGAGATTTAAACTTTTAAAATTCATAACTCTAGTTCCGTTTGGCCAAATTTTGCAAATAATATATCAGTGGATTCGGAAAATTTAGACCTACATTAATGTGGGCTTTAATTTGTATTTTTATTCTGAAAAAATAGGATTATTTGCAGAACCAATTATAGGCTTATTTTGGCTATATAAAATGTTTTGAAAATTATTTTAAGAGTGAAACTTGTTTTATTTAAACCTTAGAATGTTTATTTTGTGTTTAGTACTATTTTGTTTGATTTGTTTAATATAGAAAATCATTCCATTGCATTTGCATGCATTCATATATATTTTTGTTTGATTATTTGAATGTGAATTTGCTGCTATGATTTTATGTGTAGATTTTGGTGCTAGTGGTGATTGTGATTGTGAGGATTGTTGCTACTCCCCCAACTACCAAGGCAAGTGGTGCTTCATATATTTTGTCTGTAAGGTTCCCAACATTTAATAAGGTAGAGATCCCTGTGTTTACAATGCTAGTCCCTGGATCAATAGCTAGCATCCACAGTTAAGATGTAATATTAAGAAACAAAGGTCATAATACAACTTTATAACCAAGAATAACATAATTTATTACATCTTACATAGCTCATTTGGCTATCTCATTACAATGCAGCAGAATATAACAATAGCATGGGGTCCTTCATCTTCAAAGTGCCATAGGCAGACATGTTGGTTGTAGACTTGTAATCCTAATCATTAAACTTCACTAATATCAAACAAAACCTGCAACATAACAAGTTTCAGCCACAAGGGTCAATACATTTGAATTGTATTGGCAAGTGATACTATGGTAGTATAGTGGAGTCTATCAACTATATGCATTTGGCTAAGTGGAGCTTAGGCTTGCTTTGCTCAAAATAGTTTTTCCTTATCATTTGAAAACACTAAGTTTTTGCTTGGCAAAAATCACCCAAGGAACCACCAATAGAAATTGGTGAACCTTAAACCCTTGTTCAACCACAAGTTTTTAACTTAGAAATTTGGATGATGAGATTCTTGATAGCTTCCATGTCTTGATGCTCAAATTGTCCTTTGCCAGGGACATGGCTAAGTACTTAGATTTTTACACTCTGCAAAGGTAGTGCACTTTCCCCACAAGACTTGGTTTCACCAAGACAAGATCTTTCAGAAGCCTTCCCTTAGACCAGAATGGACGCGTTCCAACCTATCATTCCCCTACCACCAACTGTCCATTTGGCTAAGTTCTTGCAACCTATATGATCCAGGCAGAGCCCATAATGCCAAGTGGCTGCACTTGAAGCTTCTCAACATTTGACATCTCAAATCTCTTTGTTCCTGGGTGGCCATCCACAAGTGAGACACCAAGTTTTCCCCAGCATACTGGACTTGGTGATGCCCAAGTTTTCCCCAGCATACTGGACTTGCATGACCACTCAACACAAACCATTCCTTCCATTCCACCCAGGTGGTTCATTCACTTAGTTGTTTTATTAAACAAAACACAAGTCCTCAGACTTAGAAATTTTTTCCATAGCATGAATATATATATTCCACCCTTGTTTTCTATTAGCTAAGCTAAGCATGATAGTAGTAGTAGGAATCTTAACTTAGGAAAATTCTACTAAGGTTTCATCTACTAGGATTTCTCATAGCATGGTTTATACTTAGCAAAAATTCCATGCAAGTCTTACTTAGAAATATCACTAATGCATAGTGAAAATAATGGGACAAAAGTATGAAGCATCACTTGCCTTTTTGGTAGAGAGTATAAGTTCACTTCTTTATCTTTCCAATGTTCACACACTTCAAGTCACTACAATTCAATCAAGCAAACAATATTTCAAACTACCATTCAAGCAATTCAACACATAAAATAATAATAACAAAACAATGCATGCAAGCATGCTAAAGATTGTTTTATTTGGAGAAGTGGTTTCTAATGGGTCATAAACTTTTGAAAACACTTAATGGTCAATTTTTAAAGTGGCAAAATCATTTGTATAAGATTTTACTTCATAAACCATTTTTGATCAAATCATTATTTTATGTGGTGTAGAAATGCTTTTAATAAGGCAAAATTCTATAGGTTTCACAAAATATGTTTTAAAACCATATAACCTTGTGTTTAGGGTCAGGGAGTTTATTTCCAAAACATTTCTCAAAGGTTTTCTTCCAAAACCATTTTTTTATAATCAAACCATATTTTTATTTGACTAGAAATGGTTTAAATCAAAGATTCATTCTTTTGTTTCACCAAATACATTTTTGAAACCACAATTTGTTTCCTATGGTCAGTAGGTTAAAAACACACCATTTTCCAAATATTTTACCCTCAAAATGATTTTAGAACAATTTTTATATCCTAAACAAGCATACACAAGTTTCTGCAAAAACAAACAATTTAACAGAAGATTTTTACTAAACAAAGTGTATGGTTGGCTAGGGCTTGACTTTCTGAATCCATTGATATAAAGTTTGCAAAATTTGGACGTGTAGATTAAAAGTTATAGATTTTACAAAATCTAGCATCTAATTGATCAAATCTGTTTTAATTCAAATCAACAGAGACACGTGTCTTAATTCCATTCGCCCATACCGCTTCGGTTGGATCGAGCGATGGCAGCCGTTGGATTTAAGTTACACCGCACGGCGCACAGGTGTTACTTACCCCTTCGTCTAGTTTCTATCCTAACCGCTGGATCTTAATCGCACGGCGCACAACACACTTGCCAGAGTCGGGAGGCGCTGGCGGCGGCATGTGGCGGCGGCGTGTCTGGCTACGGCGTCGTGGCGGTTACATGAAGCGAGAGAGAGAAGGGTGTGGCTTACCAGGTTCACAGTGGCGTGAGGAAGCTCAACGTGGTCTTCGGGTAGCAAGGGGCGCACGGGGTCGATGAGAATCGCTCGTCGGAGTTGAGCCGTGCCTCGGGTGCGGTCAGACGTCGACGGGGGCGAGTCTCTGGGACGCAAACGAGAAAAACAATGCATCAGGAAGGTGCGCACGGGTTCAAGGGTTGCTAGAATACTCACCAGTGAGCAAGGGGCACACGGGTTGGGCGTCAGGAGCTCGCCGGAGAGGTAGCAGGCGGCGACGCTTGCTCAGTGATGGTGTTGTTGACTATTTACTGCACGTGCGAATGAATGGAAGGTACCGTGAGGTGTGCCAGAGGTTGGGGAAGATGCTCGTGTGCTCGAGGAGGCAAGGGGCGGTGAGGGGCTGCCGGAATCATCGCCGGAGAGCGTCGGAATAGAGGGTGGTGCAGAGGAAAATTTGGCAGCCTGGGGGCGCGCTAAGGTGGGGAACTGAGGGGGAAACATAGAGGAAAATCAGGCGAATAAGAGGGTGTGGTCAGGGGGAGGGTTAACTGCGCCAGTAATGCGAATTAAGCCGTGTCTTAATCGCCTGCAACGGCCGGCGAGGCGAGGGGCGTAGTCAGCGGGGTGGGTGGAAACGATGACTGGGAAGGTGGGGTCGTCTGGCAGCGAGAGAGAAAGAGAGGGAATGGGGTCCACACGTCGGCGACTCTGCGGGTTCTTTCTCCGGTGAAAAACGATTCGTTCGTGTGAGAGGGAGAGGTGGGCTGGCTGGGCCTTGTTGGGCTAGGCTAGCTGGGCTAGGTCTTTTACCTTTTTTTTGTTCTGTTTGTTTTTATTTTTCCTTTTTCCTTTATTCTGTTTTGTTTTTATTTACTCAATTCAAGCACCCATTTGAATTCAAAACTTTGTCAAAATTTGTGTAGGTTTAAATGTGGATTTGTAATATATTCTGATGTCAATGTTTTGAAATAAAACTTTATTCTTTTTAGGGTCTTTTATTTATTTGATTAGGCCCTTGCTTTAATTCAAATAGGATTTAATAATATTTTCAAACACCATTTAAGTTTCTAAAAACTTTCCAAATCTTTTCAGTAGGTTTTTATTTGATCAATAGGGTGTCAAATAATTCGTCTTGAATTATTTGGAATAATTTAATATGATTTATTAATCATTTAGGATTGGGTATTTGTTTCAATTCCAATGGAATTAAATATAGTTTTATTTCCCCAATTTTTATTTGGAAGTTTTCTTTAATCTTAATTAGGTTGAATTAAACAACTTTTATTTCACTTGGGTAAATTCCAAAATATTATTTTCCCAATTTTTAGTCAATTATTTCTAATAGGGGTTTTGTCTTTATTCAAATGGAATTTGGTTTAAGCCCTTTTATTTTATTTGGGAATTATTTATCCTTTTATTTTATTTGGATTTGGATTCCATTCATTCTATTTGCTTATGGTCTTTTCCAAGATTTAATTTGGTCTTTAAATATTCTTTATTTAAATTTTCTTTCTTCATCTTATAAAATCCATATTTTTTTGTTTAGAGATCTAAACTTGGTGATTCCAATTTGTAAAGTCTTGTTTAATATTTGTTTATCTTTTTAAATGTCTTTAGGATTATTTGCTCACCATTTGGTATGGATTTTAGATAAGTGATTTATTAGCTTTGGAAATTACTTTTCCTTATCTTATATAAATTCATAAGATTTTAATCATGGTTCCAAACTAAGTGAAACCAATTTATATGGTCTTATAAAATTTCTATTTGTCTTTCTTGATCATTTGTAAACGTTTGTTGTCAAGATTTTATATGGATCAAAACCATAGGCTTGGAGGTACTTTGGAAATGATTTTATTCAATTAGGGTTTTAGGGTTTGGATTTATTTCCCAAGTGTTTAGATTTCCAGATGCATTTTATGAGGGATGCATTCTCTTGATTTGGATTTTGTTAAATCCAAACTTTAATTAAAGTTTTTTCAAGATGGGATTTTAAGTTTCCATTTAGAAACAAAAGTTTCTTTTCACCCTGATTTTCAAAAATAATTTATTTTTCACATTACAAGATTTGGAAAATCTTGGGATGTGACATTGTCATATTATTTTGACTATGTATTAGTGATATTTTGAATAGGAATTGCATGGAAATTTTGCTAAGTATGTATATGCTATGCCTTGGTAAATCCTAGTAGTTGTAGTCTTAGTAGAAATTTCTCTAAGTTAAGAAACTTGTTATGTTATCATGCTTAGACTATCTAGTAGAAAACAAGGGTGGATTATTCATGCAATGGAATTTTTGCTAATTCTATGACTTATGTTTTGATTAATAAAACAACTAAGTGAATGAATCACCTGGGTGGAATGGTATGATGGTTTATGTTGAGTGGTTACACAAGGCCCATGTCCATGGTTTACCTTGTGTATCACACTTGTGGAAAGCCACCCAGGAACAAAGGGATTTGAGATGTTTAGTGTTGAGAAGCTTCCCGTGCAACCACATGGCATATGGGCTCTGCCTTGACCACATAGGTTGCAAGAACTTAGCCAGATGGAGAGTTGGTGGTAGGGTGATAGGTTGAAACGCGTCCATGGTGGTCTAAGGGAATGCTTCTGAAAGGTCTCGTCTCGATGCATGTCGAGTCTTGTGGGGAAAGTGAACCACCTCTCGAGAGGGTAAAACCTAAGTACTTAGCCGTGTCCCCGGCAATGGACAATTTGAGCATCAAAGACATTGAAGCTATCAAGGATC
The DNA here is from genome assembly GCA_910589765.1 of Avena atlantica. NCBI lineage: Eukaryota > Viridiplantae > Streptophyta > Magnoliopsida > Poales > Poaceae > Avena > Avena atlantica. The sequence continues at coordinate 413,366,814 of OU342739.1, read as the reverse complement.
TCCTTATCCGAATTTCTAAGTTAAAACTTGTGATTGAACAAGGGTAAAGGTTCACCAATGTCTATTGGTGGTTCCTTGGGTGTTTTGTCAAACAAAAACTTAGTGTTTTCAACTGATAAGAAAAACCTATTTTGAGCAAAGCAAGCCTAAGCTAAACTTAACCAAATTCGTATAAATGTTAGATACTACTATTATACTATGGTATCACTTGCCAATACTATTCCAAATGTATTGACCCACTATGGCTGTAACTTACGATGTTGCAGGATACTCTGATGGACATTAGGGTTATGAGTCTACACTCAACATGCTTGCCTGTGGCACATGAAGATGAAGACTTATAGTTATTTACCTTATGTTATGAACTCTTGTACCATCCTTTGGCTATTGAGTTGTAAAGACTATGTTATCTCTAGAATGACGATGTAATAACGACCTTTGTATCTGTGTACTTTATCTTAAACTGTGGATGTTAGCTTTTGATCTAGGGACTAGCATTGCAATCACAGGGGCCTTTACCTTTAAAAGGTGGGGTCTTACAAGTGGTATCAGAGCCGATCCTCGCGGTTACATGGGCGTGTGTGGGTCAGTGTCGGACATGTGTAGCATGACGCATGTGGCCCGGAGTGGACACGGCATGGCAATGTGCCGGCACTGGACGCACAGACGTGTGCCAAGAGGGGACGTTCCTGGCTTGTGGCTGATCGACGAGGATGTTGATCTTCTAAGGGTGGGTGTATGTGATACTCTGGCGCATGGCTCAATAGGATTGATAGGAAACACATACTAACAAGTTGCAACTTCTTTTCCGGAAACTCATTCGAAAAGAAATCTAAGGTTAAGCCTTCTTGGCCTAGAGCAATTCTAGGATGGGTGACCGACCGGGAAGTGGGTACCGGGTGCGCACGAGTGAGGACAAAGTGCGTAGAAAAGACTAGTGTTGGTCTGTGGGGTTAGTCTAAAGATCCTATTAAGCTGCTAGAAGTGAAAACCGCTGGTCCGGAGAGGCCAGGGTGTTACATTCTCTTTGCACCGCCTCTCCTCCCTCTCGGCGATGGCCTCTTCCTTCTTCTCCAGGATCTTCTTCATGGTCTCTCAGAACGCCAAGGAACGAGCCTGGCGGGCGAGGTCGGCCTTCGTGGCCTTGTGGCCACCAAGGCGGCGGGCATGGCCGACAATCCCGTCGCTTGCAGAGGTAACGAAGCCTTCGTCATCGTTTTCGTCTAGGTCGACAACACCTCCCGTCAAAGCACTGGCTTTGCCCGTCTTCTTCTTCTTCGTTTCTCTCCAAAGGGCATAGCTAGTCTCCCATTTTTGGGTGTCCTTGAGCAACGTCCAACAATGTCCCAATAAGAAGGCCTTGTTATCGTTCACCGTCTTGAAGTGCTCCATTGCTTTCATGATCTACACACATGGATGCCAACAATGTATCAATGCAAATGCAAGACATCCACAAAGAGAGGAAGAGGTTTTACCATGTCAACCGGCTGCATGCCGCTTATCTTCCTTTTTGTCACCATCTCGTAGGAGCCTTGGAACTTGCTACACACGACATAGATGGTGCCCCAATGCTTGGAGAGGGAGAGATTGTTTCGATTGCTAAAAAAAGGCATCCTTCCCAAATTTCCTATGCTCATGGAAGAACCTCCCCACCGTCTTCCAATAGGAAAAGTGTTGGAGATATGCCCTAGAGGCAATAATAAAAGTAGTTATTATTATATCTTCGTGTTTATGATAAATGTTTACATTCATGCTATAATTGTATTAACCGGAAACATTAATACTTGTGTGATTTGTAAACTTGTTGGAGTCCCTAGTAAAGCCTCTTTGTAATACTAGTTTGTTAGTTAATAGATGATCATAGTTTCCTGATCATGAACATTGAGATGTTATTAACAACAAGATCATATCATTAGGAGAATGGTGTGATGAACATACTCCTATAGATAAGTGTAGCATAAATATCAAGTCATTTCAAATAGTTCAATTGCTATAAGCTTTCAGATACATAGTAACCTAAATCCTTCAACCATGATATCATGTTAATCACCATCACCGGATGGATGCTTTGATGGCATTGAGTGTTCGGAAAGTATGTGTTGAGGCACATGGATCAAGAGTGGGATTTATCCATCCATATGATAGATAGATATACTCTAGGCCCTCTCGGTGGAATGTCATCCATTTAGCTTGCAGGGATGTGACTGTCTCACAAGGGATCACATATCACAGGAATGAGTAAAGAATACTTATCGGTAACGAGGTTGAACTAGGTATGCAGAGATACCGACGACCAGACCTCGGATAAGTAAAATACTGAGAGACAAAAGGAAATTGGTATCGTATGTAAATGGTTCATTCGATCGCAAAGTAATCATAGAAATATGTGGGAACCATATGAATTTCCAGATTCCTTTATAGGTTATTGATCAGAGTAGAGTCTCGGTCATGTCTGCATAATTCACGAACCGTATGGAGACACACTTAAGGATTCGATGTTGTTTAGTAGATATGGAATGTGAGTAATAAGACTGAATGTTGTTCAGAGTTTCGAATGGGATTCGGGATATCACGAGGAGATCCTAAATGGTCCGGAGAATAAGATTCATATAAGGAAAGTTCAATTCTAGAGTTCAGGAATGATTCCGGTGTTTTCACCGGAATGATCTAGAAGGGTCTAGAAGGTTCACTGAACCGGAAGGGGAAGCGTACATGAATGTGTCATGAATAAGTGGAATGATTGCATCATGTCCTAGGTCATTTGGCTGTGTGTTTAATAGAAAGAAATTAAACTCCAAAATTGAAAGTGAAAAGGCAAGTTTGAATAGTCAAACTGGGACAATGGTTCCTGGTGGAGGGAGGAAAGGAAACCTCCTCTCCCTCCACCACACGCGCCAAGGAGAGGGAGTTGGGGGAGGATACGACCTCCCCTCCCCTAGCTGCCCCTCCCTCTCATAAATAGAGAGGAGGGGCTGCCCCAAAGACCACAACCACAAACCCCACCCCACGAGCCGCCGCCGCACCCCCATCGTCGCCCTAGCCGCCGCTGGCCCCACCTCATCCTCTCCAGCCTCTAAAGCCTAGATGCCGAGGAACCCCTCTACTTTGTCCTACCCGCTCCGGCTTAAGGTGAAGCCCTGTGGGATCTTTCCTCTAACTCCGATATCACGCCGTTGTGCTGCCGGAATCGTGAGGGGAGAACTACAATCTCCGCTACCTGCTGGAACAAGGGAGAGGAAGGTCTTCATCGAGTACCGAATGTGTGACCGACTGCGGAAGAGCTGCCGGAACGCGGCGCCGGAAGGATCTTCTATGCGATCTTGAGATCGGCAAGTGAATGACTACATCACCCACGAGAATCTGCTCTCGTTAACCGCTTTGGAATCTTCGAGGGTGATTAATCTAATCGACTCGTTGCTAAAATTTAGTAGATAGATCTTGGCTTGTGTGTGTTCATGCGGTAGATTTTTTTTGTTTTCCATGCTACAAACCCCTACAGTGGTATCAGAGCCGTGTATATATGTAGTTATGTTGCACGAGTAGAACATAATGGTCATTGTGGGCGGTGGTGTTTTTATTATCAATAGATTTTTGTGTACTTTGCAATCTTGCGGTATGATGGTATGAAGCGGCCTGGGCTAACCTTACATGACATCGTTCATGAGACTTGCTTCACGCTCAATATGCAACTTGTATTGCATAAGTGGCTTTAGGGTGTCTGTCTCTCCTATCGTAGTAATGATTCAACTTACAACGGGCACTTGATAGTTCAAACATCAACGTTGTGGTTCTTGTTCGTAAGTTAGAACAGTACTTATTGAAATCCCCAAATCACGTAAAATATGCAAAGAAAATCAGAGGCTTCTAACTTTGTTTTGCAAGGGTGTGATGTGATATGATATGGCCATGCTTGTGATTATATATGATGTATGCAACGTTCCTTATTGTAAGTCAGCAACGGGCAGGAGCCTTATGGTTGTCTTTTTAATTTCGTTTAGACCTGCGTTTCTATTATTCAAAGTAGTTGTAATAGTTGATGCAGGTGGACGACAACCATGGAGCGGTGCCATTGACCTTGACGCCATGCCGGTGACGATGGATATCATGTTCGTGCTTGAAGATGGAGATTGGAAGCGCAAGAAGAAAGGCCATATCATATCACATATTTTGAATTGCATGTGATGTTAATCCTTTTATGCATCTTGTATTGGTTAGATTGCGGCGGTAGAATTATAAGATGATACCTATCACAAAATTACCAAGTAGAGTGTTCACCCTTAGTTAGCACCGTTACCAAGACTCGTCGTTTCGAAACACCACGTGATGATCGGGTGTGATAGAATAAACGTGTGCATACAACGGGAGCAAGCCAGATTTGCTCATGCAGAAACTAAGGTTAATCTTGACGAGCCTAGAATGTACAAACATGGTCTCGGAACACAGATCACCGAAAGGTAAAGCATGAGCCATATAGTAGATATGATGAACATGTTGATTGTTCGCCTTTGAAACTACATCATCTCTCGTGATGATCGGTTTTAATGTAGTGGATTTGGTTCGTGTGATCACTAAAACAACGTGAGGGATATTGTTTTGAGTGGGAGTTCACCTATATTAATTTAACTAATAATTAGAACTCAATTTGTCATAAACTTAGTCTAAACTATTGAAAATATGTTGTAGATCAATGGCGGCTCCTATCATCAATTTTAATGCGTTCCTAGAGAAAGAAAAGTTGAGAAACAATGGAAGCAACTTAGCGGATTCGTTCAGCAATTTGAGGATTGTCCTTAATGCTGGTCAGTTGACCTATGTGATGGATGCACCGCTGGGTGACCCACCTGCAAAATATGCTACCGATGATGAGAAAAATGTTTTCCGTACTCGGAAGAATCAGTACTCCACAGTTCAGTGTGCTATCTTTTATGGTTTGGAATCACAGCTTCAAAAGAGGTTTGAGAACTTTGACCCACATGATATTGTCCGTGAAGTTAAAAATGATATTTGAGGCTCATGCGGCAGTTGAGAGTTATGAAGCTTCTGAAAAGTTCTTTAACTGCAAAATGGAAGACGGCAGCTCCGTCAGTGAGCATGTGCTTAAAATGTCTGGGCATGATAATAAACTCCAGAGCTTGGGCATAATAATTCCTAATGCGTTGGGGATTCATCGTGTCCTCCAATCACTACCACCAAGTTACAAGAACTTTGTGATGAACTACAACATGCAGCGCATGGATAAGACGTTGCCAGAACTCTTCTCTATGTTGAAGTCTACGGAAGTGGAGATCAATAAAGAGAACCAAGTGTTGATGTTCAATAAGACCACCAACTTCAAGAAGCAAGGCAAGCCTAAGAAAATGGAAACTTCAAGAAGGGCGGTAAGAAAGCTACCGCGCTGGCGAAGAAGACCAAGGCTAGGCCTAAGCCTGATATTGAGTGCTTTTACTCCAAGGGAGAAGGTCACTGGAAGCGGAATTTCCCCAAGTCCTTGGCGGATCTGAAGAACAACAACATCAAGAACAAAGGTATATCCGATATACATGTTATTGATATGTATATTTCTAGTAACCATAGTAGTGCTTGGGTATTTGATACTGGTTCGGTTGCTCATATTTGTAACTCGAAACAGGTGTTGCAGAATAAATGGAGACTAGCGAAAGACGAGGTGACGATGCACGTTTGAAATGGATCAAAGTTTGATGTGGTCGTGGTCGGCACGCTCCCTCTTCATCTACCATCGGGATTAGTTTTATACTGTAATAATTGTTATTTGGTGCCTGCGTTGAGCATGAACATTATATCAGGATCTTGTTTATTGCGAGACGGTTACTTTTTTAAGTCCAAGAATAATGGTTGTTAAATTTATATGAGTAATATCTTTTATGGTCATGCACCTTTGATAGATGGTCTATTCTTATTGAATCTCGATTGTAATGATACACATGTTCATAATATAGAAGCTAAACATTTGAAATTGAATGATAATTCTACATACATGTGGCATTGTCGTCTTGGTCACATTGGAGTGAAGCGTATGAAGAAACTCCATTCCGATGGACTTCCTGAATCGCTTTATTTCGAATCACTTGAAAGATGCGAAGCATGTGTGATGGGAAAATGACTAAGACTCCATTTCCTGGTATGATGGAGCGAGCTACAGACTTATTGGAAATCATACATACCGATGTGTGTGGCCTGATGAGTGTAGCATCATGCGGTGGTTATCGTTATGTTCTTACTTTCACGGATGACTTGAGTAGATATGGGTATATCTATTTCATGAAATATAAGTCCAAAACTTTCGAGAAGTTTAAGGAATTTCAAAGTGAATTGGAGAATTGATGTAACAAGAAGATTAAATTTCTATGATCTGATCGTGGAGGTGAATATCTAAGTTACGAGTTTGGTGAGCATTTGAAGAAATGCAGAATACTTTCACAATTGACACCATCGGGAACACCACAACATAATGGTGTGTCCGAACGTCGTAATCAAACTCTCTTAGATATGGTTTCTATGATATCACTTACAAATTTACCTTTGTTGTTTTTGGGTTATGCATTAGAAACAACCACATTCACTTTAAATAGGGCACCATCTAAATCCGTAGAAACGACACCGTATGAGTTATGGTTTGGGAAGAAACCTAAATTGTCGTTCCTTAAAGTTTGGAGCTGTGAAGCTTATGTAAAGAAGTTACAGCGTGACAAGATTGAACCCAAAGCAGAAAAATGCATCTTCGTAGGATACCCGAAGGAAACTATTAGGTATACCTTCTATCATAGATTTAAAGGCAAAATCTTCATTACCAAGAATGGATCCTTTCTAGAGAAGGAGTTTCTCTCGAAAGAAGTGACTGGAAGTAAAGTAGAACTCGAAGAGGTTGTTGAACCTTCTCTCGGATTTGAGAGTAGCGCGACATCGAAAGAAGTTCCTGTGGCGCCTACACCAATAAGAGGAAGCTAATGATAAAGCTCATAAAACTTCAATCATAGTTCTATGGAACCTCGCAGGTCGAGGAGGACTCGTACCACTCCAGATTGGTATGATCCCGTTATGAGTGTCATGTTGGTGGACGACACCGACGACCCTGCGACATATGAGGAAGCGATGATGAGCCCAGATTCCAATAAATGGCAAGAAGCCATGAAATCCGAGATTGGATTCATGTACGAAAACCAAGTATGAACTTTTGTGGACTTACCGGATGGCCGGAATGCTGTCGAGAACAAATAGATTTTCAAGAAGAAAACAGATGCTAATGGTAATGTTACTGTCTATAAAGCTCAACTTGTCGCAAAAAATAGGGTTTCGAAAAATTCAAGGAGTTGACTACGATGAGACTTTCTCACCAGTTGCGAAGCTAAAGTCTGTGAGGATTTTATTAGCAATCGCTGCATATTATGATTATGAGATATGGCAGATGGATGTCAAAATGGCGTTCCTCAATGGAAACATTGATGAAGAGTTGTATATGATGTAACCCAAAGGTTTTGTCGATCATAAGGATGCTAACAAGGTATGAAAACTTCAACGGTCCATTTATGGACTAAAGCAAGCATCCCGAAGTTGGAATCAACGTTTTGATAAGGTGATCAAAAGCTTTGGTTTTATACAAATTTATGGAGAAGCTTGTATTTACAAGAAAGTGAGTGGGAGCTCTGTAAAATTCCTAGTACTATATGTAGACGCCATATTATTGATTGGGAATGATATAGATCTTCTTAAAAGTGTCAAAGATTATTTGAATAATAGTTTTTCAATGAATGATCTTAGCGAAGCTGCTTACATATTAGGCATAAATATTTATAGAGATAGATCGATACACCTAATATCATTGTCACAAAGTAAATATTTGGACAAAGTTCTAAAAAGATTTGGAATGGAAGATAGCAAGAAAGGGTTCTTGCCCATGTTGCCCAATACGACCTTGAGTAAAACTCAAAGTCCTGCTACGGTAGAAGATAGAGATAGAATGAGTAGGACTCCCTATGCCTCAGCCATATGATCTATCATGTATGCCATGCTATGTACTAGACCCGACATTGCATATGCTGTTATTTTGACTAGCAGATATCAAAGTGATCCAGGGGTGTATCATTGGACAATGGTCAAAAACATCCTTAAGTACTTGGGAAGAACTAAGGATATGGTTCTTTCTTATGGAGGTGATGAACATCTCGTTGTTAATGGTTACACCGATGCTAATTGTAACACCGATCCGTATGATTCTAAATCTCAATTTGGATACGTATTTACTTTGAATGGTGCAACAGTGAGCTGGAGGAGTGCAAAGCAAAGCGTTGTGGAGAGATCTTCAACTGAATCGGAATACATAGCTTCTTCGGAGGCTTCACAAGAGGCGATATGGATGAAGGGGTTCATTATGGAGCTTGGTGTGGTTCTCAGTGCGCTGGACCCAATGTCTATCTACTATGATAACATGGGCGCCATAGCCAATGCGCAAGAACCAAGGTCACACAAGAAGCTGAAGCACATCAAGCTACATTTTCACGCTATTTAAGAGCATCCTCCAAGATGGTGACATAAAGATTTGCAAAGTATAAACAGATCTGAATGTGGCGGATCCGTTGACTAAACCTCTCCCGAGGGAAAAACATGACCAACACCAAATCGCATTGGGTGTTCGGTATATTACCATGTAATCTAGATTAGTTGACTCTAGTGCAAGTGAGAGACTGTTGGAGATATGCCCTAGAGGCAATAATAAAATTAGTTATTATATCTTTGTGTTTATGATAAATGTTTACATTCATGCTATAATTATATTAATTGCAAACATTAATACTTGTGTGATTTGTAAACTTGATAGAGTCCCTAGTAAAGCCTCTTTGTAATACTAGTTTGTTGGTTAATAGATGATCATGGTTTCCCGATCATGAACATTGAAATGTTATTAACAACAATATCATATCATTAGGAGAATGGTGTGATGGACACACTCCTATAGATAAGCGTAGAATAAAGATCAATTCATTTCAAATAGTTCAATTGCTATAAGCTTTTAGATACATAGTAACCTAAATCCTTCGACCATGAGATCATGCTAATCACCATCACTGGATGGATGCTTTGATGATATCAAACACCACTTCGTAACTAGGTGGTTATAAAGGTGGCATTGAGTGTTCAGAAAGTATGTGTTGAGGCACATGGATCAAGAGTGGGATTTTTCCATCCATATAACGAATAGATATACTCTAGGCCCTCTCGGTGGAATGTCATCCAATTAGCTTGAAAGCATGTGACTGGCTCACAAGGGATCACATATCACAGGAACGAGTAAAGAGTACTTATCGGTAACGAGGTTGAACTAGGTATGCAGACATACCGACGATGATACCTCGGATAAGTAAAATATCGCGAGACAAAAGGAAATTGGTATCATATGTAAATGGTTCATTTGATCGCAGAGTAATCAAAGAAATATGTGGGAACCATATGAATTTCCATATTCCTTTAGTGGTTATTGATCAGAGTAGAGTCTCGGTCATGTCTAGAAGGATCACCTAACCGGAAGGGGAAGGGTACATGAATGTGTCATGAATAAGTGGAATGATTGCATCATGTCCTAGGTCACTTGGATGTGCGTTTAATAGAAAGAAATTAAACTCCAAAGTTGAAAGTCAAAAGGCAAGTTTGAATAGTCAAACTAGGACAATGGTTCCTGGTGGAGGGAGGAGAGGAAACCTCCTCTCCCTCCATCGTGCGCGCTAAGGAGAGGGACTTGGGGGCCCTAGCTGCCCCTCCCTCTCATAAATAGAAGGGAGGGGCCACCCCAAATACCATAACCAAAAACCCCACCCCACGAGCCGCCGCCGTGCCGCGCCACCGCCGCACCGCCATCGCTGCCCTAGACACCGGCCCCACCTCCTCCTCTTCGGCCTCTAAACCCTAGACACCGGGGAACCCCTCTACTACGTTCTACCTACTCTGGCTTAAGGAGAAGCCCTGTGGAATCTTCCCTCTAACTCCAACACCTTGCCATCGTGCTGCAGGAATCGCGAGGAGAGAACTACAACCTCCCTTGCCTGCTTGAACAAGGGAGAGAAAGGTCTTCATCGAGTACCGAACGTGTGATCGACTATGGAAGCGCTGCCGGAACGCGGCACCGGAAGGATCGTCTACGCGATCTTGAGATCGGCAAGTGAACGACTACATCACCCACGAGAATCTGCTCTCGTTAACCACTTTGGAATCTTCGAGGGTGAGTACCCTAATCGACTCGTTGCTACAATCTAGTATATAGATCTTGGCTTGTGTGTGTTCATGCGGTAGAATTTTTTTGGTTTCCATGCTACGAACCCCTACACAAAGCCCTTTTGCTCGACGCCGCATAGTGGATCTTGTGAAATCTCCATCCATGCCTTGCATAGGAGCTTGTCCTCGGCGGGGGTGTAGCCCCCGGTTCGTTGGCTCACCTTCTTGCCATCGACAATTGAGTCCGCAAGTGAAGCGGCCAACGGCGCGACCGTGATGCCCTCGCCCATGGAAGTGCCATCGTTCCCAAATAATACCACGCCCATAATGTTGCATGCATCTTGCTGGGTCTCTTGCTTTGTCTCCGTCTCGGCCTCGCCATCGTCGGCATAGCCGTGGCCACCCTCGTTGATCATGTCGTGCATGACACCCTTGCCGTCATTATCCTACACCCCAATTGGACATCATAAAGCGACAGGAGCAATGCACTGACAATGGCGAAGAAATGTGGCAATCATACCTTGTCGGTAGCGGCCGGTGGCTCGGCTCGCATTTCGCCGAACAGGTTGACTGGCGTCGGCATGTTTGTGGCAGAGATGGTTCGCCGCTTCGTCGACGCCTCCGTGGTTGCGTCCATGTTGTATGGAGTGCGGTTCAGGTCTATGGCAGGCTCTCCTGCCTTCGATGATGCCGCACGGGGATGGTTGAACCGGAATAGCTGGTGGCCTCCAAGCGAGAGCGTGTGCGGCCCTGTCGTCCTGGGATGAGATGGTGGTCGGGCGGTAGGCGTGGAAGTGATGGAGCTGGTAGAGGACGTGTCGTCCGTGGCCAGGACGGGAAGAGAAACCGAGCCGCCAAAAGCGGCGGTCATCACCTCCTTCTTGATCATGTTAACGGTGCACCTGGAGGCACTCATTGCCAGCTCGTTGGCGTCGACCCTATTCTGGGTGGCGAGGAGGCGCTCCTTCTCCTCCCGGTGCTCCGTCTCGAGCCTAGCAGTGCCACTGACGGGAGGGACTGCCAAAGATAAAGGGAGGACACACTCGGACAAATGCGTTGTCTGGGCCTATGCAACCGATGCCTAGATTAGATTCATGGATGGGTCGAGCCGGACACGTTTGTCCGGATGGGTCAGGCCGCTGGGGCACCGTGCATGTCTCGCGTGTCCGCATGAATGAGTTCGGACATGCTCGAACTGGATGCGTCGGTCCGTTAGAGATGCCCTAGCATCACCACCATATGTCTATACATACAGACATAAAAAATATACTATAGTATGATTACAAACCAACTAATACTACTTGACAAATAGCAGCCAATGGCACCGCCACATGGAAAGGAGAAGAATGATTGACAACTAATCAGACGCAACACAACATGCCCAAACTCCAGATCTACTAATCACGACGAGAAGAGCTTCACCAGAAGCAAGTGTCGAGGAGGCAGCAACAGCAGCAGCAGAGCGCCGCGCAGCTGCAAACCAGAAAGAGAAGCAAACAGAATCATCAGCGGTTTCATCATGAAGGTTACGAGGACACGATCGATGAAGCATATAGAGGATTCTGAACGGAAAAGAACAGAAACTAACCATCCTCTCCATAATCCGCCGCCGTTGTGGTGGTAATTACTTTCATGAAGGGAGGAGAGGAGCTTAACACTTTCTTTCATTATCTTATTTTGGTACTATGTACCAGCATGGTAATTACTTTGCACTCCAACGACAAAATATGTTGAATACCATATCCGTATGTAGAAAATGCACTTATTAATGATACATGTTGGATTATTAGGCATAATTTCTACAATTAATTATAGAATATAAATCATGACAATAACAGCTACAATCACTGAACCTCTAATATACTAGATGTATTGATCAACATGAGCAGTAGCAGAGTATACACACTAACAACCATAGTAAAACAATAGAACTGATGACGGTGTACGTACTGATCGGTTGTCGATGTAGTTGTCGTTGGTGCAGTAGCCTTTCGAAGAAGTCTACATGCAGTAGGTCCGTCTTGACGACCGAGAAGACGCGCCGTGATGACAAACTTGAGCAGTCGCACGAAGCGCTTCCCAAAAACCTTATTCGCCCTCTCCCGTACAGGATCACAAAGGCGAGTAGTTCCGGATACCTGCTCTCCTGACCGACGGTGCACGCCGACAAGCGGGATGGAGTAGACTACAGTGGTGGTGCAAGCAGAGAGGATGGCAAAACCCTAGATTGGTTCGGTGTGTGTGTTGTGGTAGCCGCACAAGCGTTTATATAGAGCGGCTTGGAAATCCCGTACAAGACACGAACTGGACCAAGCCTATGTCACGCACTTTCGGGTCGGTTACAGATAGCCCACGATCTGGGAGCGACCCGAATCCACTAACTATTGACACGTCTGTCTAATCGCACACATTTTGCTGAGCAGCAAAATAAAGCTCGGCTCAGCGAGATTCCGGCAACCCATGGCGCGCGCGTGATGGTGGCTCAGATCAATGTAGACCTTCGTTGGGAGACCCCAAGAGGAAGGTATGATGAGCACAGGAGCAAGTTTTCCCTCAGTAAGAAACCAAGGTTATCAAACCAGTAGGAGGAAGAAAACGACTCAAAGGTGTTGCTAGCAACTTGGAAACCTGCACAACACAAATTCAAGACTTTTCCCCAACAAACAGTGAGGTTGTCAATCTCACCGGTTTGCTGAAAACAAAGGATTAACTGTATGGTGTGGAAGGTAATGGTGGTTTGTAGAAAGTAAACAGTAACATTGGAAGATGTGTCAATGGTAAAGATTGGACCGGGGTCCATAGTTCACTAGAGGTGTTCTCCTTAAGATAAACAAACATGGCATGCTGGTAAACAAATTACAGCAGGGCAATTGACAGGACTGAGCAAGGCATAACAATGCAATACTAGACATTCATGATCCTATGAGATTTGATTGGGCAATACAACAAGATACATAGACCGCCATCCAACTACATCTATGACTAGTAATCCACCTTTAGGTTATCATCTGAACCCCCTCCAGTATTAAGTTGCAAGCAATGGATAACTGCTTTAAGCAAAGTGTGTAAGGTAAACAATCCACTTGTTCCATGAACAAGAGACCGTTGTTTTTCCCCTAGTATCAACAACACATCTAAAACCTTAGAGATTTCTGTTACTTCCCTTAGATTAAATAGAGGCATGAAACCACTATCGAGCATAAATACTCCCTCTTGGAGTCACTAGCATCTACTTGGCCAAGATAGCTACTAGAAACAGAGAGCATGCAAGATCACAAACAACACAGACATGATAGAATCAATAAAACAAAACCATTAATCAATCTGACATAGTAATCTCAATATCCATCGGATCCCCGCAAACACAACATGCATGATTACAAATAGATGATCTTGATCATGAAGGGAGCTCACAAGATCTAAACATGGTAGCACAAAGGAGGAGAGACAACCATCTAGCTACTACATGGACCTGTAGTCCAAGGTGGAACTACTCACGCTTCATACCGGAGGCTGGCATGATGATGAAGAAGGCCTCCAGGATGATCTCCCTGCCGACAGGGTGCCAGGAAGAGCTTCGGATCCCCTCGTTCTAGGGACGGTGGTGGCGGCTACAGACTGTTTCTTGTAAGATTGATCGGGTTCTTAGGGTTTTGGTATCGGGGGCTTCTTATAGGCGAAGAGGCGAGACAGGGGCACCCAGGGCGGCCGCACCCCCTAGGAGTGGGCTAGGGTTAGCCGCGCGGCCAGGGGGTGTGTCCCCCTGGTGGCTCCCCTCCGTCTCGTATTCTGGCTCCGTGTTCCCCATGATAAAATATTGACTTTGGCTTTTGTCCCATCCAATTCCGAGAATATTGACTTTCTGCCTTTTTTGGAACCAAAAATAGAAGAAAACAGGCAACTAGCACTATGGCATCTTGTTAATAGGTTAGTACCAAAAAATATATAATAATACCTCAAAGTGTAGACAAAGCAAAGCAAAGTGGATACTAAACAAGCATGGAACATAAAAAACTACAGATACGTTTACGACGTATCAAGCATCCCCAAGCTAAAATCCAGCTCGTCCTCGAGTAGGTAAGTGATAAAAAGAATAATTTTTGAGGTGACATGCACCATCAAAATCAAGATCAAACCATTTGCAAGCACTAAAAGATGGGATCAAAGAACTCTTAACATGAGCATGAAAGATGGAGTTATAACAATAAGTCAAAGTAACTATGCATGCAACATGAAAGGTTATAAACAAATATCATGTATAACAATGCATTGAAAGACATTTGTTTGTTTCACATATAGAAAACATAGCATAGTGGCATTCAGCTTGTCCCTCATGGAGTAGCAAATAAATGCATAGGACATATTCAAAGTTCATAAGAGTGACTAGATACAAATAGTTCAAGAACAAGCAATATCAACAATATGCATCAATCAATAAGTTTTGGGACAATGCACATAGAACTAAGAATGGCAACTATGCTCTCTTAATTGGTGCCTAAGGATAGAAGGTGGAGACTCAATCTAATGGTGGAAGAAAGACCCTTCATAAAAAGGGAAGCAGAGATTTCAAGTCTCATTGCCCCTATCATAAGCATCTTGAAGTGATTAAGGTTAAAGTGAAAAAACTATGGAGTATATGCTTGACAAAGTATAAGTTGACAATCTCATGTCCCTTGAATACGAGGGCCGCTCCTCATGCTACTCAAGTTTAGTTACCGGTAAATTCTTGTCATAGTAAGTACATGTGTATCATAGAGAACCGCCAACGGGGTACCCCTTGCACATGATACATGAGCTATCCCATAATCAAAATGACAAGGCAAGCAGACAATGAGCATCTCAGCAATCTTCTTATTTACCATGGGAAAATGTAGCCTTTTTCTCTCTTTCCTCTTTTCTCATCTTTTTTTCTTTTTCTCAATATCTTTTTTCTATCTCTTTTGTTATAAGAAGAATGCTTCATAGATTGCTCATTATGGTGATGCTGCAAGTTTCCACCATGATTAGGCATGGCTTAGGCTAGCGGCCCAGGCGTTTCTCTAACACACATACATAACTCCATGGACTTGCAAGCTCCCCTTTCATTTCACACCGACAACATCCATAAACAAAAGAGCATGATATCAAATGTGTACAATGTACAAGTGCAATGTTGAAAGCGTTCCCCATGACAACATGGTTCTGCTAATTCCAACGTATAAGTGCAAGCATATATAACATAGATGACACAATGGTTCAAATTTATTAGGGGCAAGAAAAATAAAGTGTGCCATCAAGTTTGTGAGAGATTTAATCACTAAGTTTTCACATAACAAAGAGGCTTTTTAATTGGAAGGTAGATGAAAACAAGAATATACTTGGAATGGTCTAACACACCATGCATAGGAATTTATAGTGGACACTTTGGAATAACTTTATTTCTTGGGAGTGGATGCATGAGTAGAGCTTACTCATACAAGTGAAGGCTAGCAAAAGACTGGGAGCGACCAACTAAGAGAGCAATAATGGACATAATCTTGTAGAGCGACAAAACATTACTAATCAAAGCATAAAGTGGTACTACAAGTCAAAGACTAAATGATCATAGAGGCTATGGTGACTTTTTCATAGTAATAACATGGTGTGATCATGTGCCAAGTCAACCCAAACAAAGCATCAAAGGAGAATACCACAATACTATGCTTTTGTATGCTAAAACAACGCATGATTCCTTCACGGCACATTAAGCAATCCCAATTGTTTGGAACAAGTCATGCTACAACAATAATCACTAAGCATAAGGTTAAAACATCATCTATCATGGCATAAATAAAGCCTAAGTAAAAGTCAAAGCAAGCTCCTCTTGTACTTTTCAAGCAAGAACTTTCTACTCCTCTCCAACACCAATCAACTTAGCTGAAACAACACAGCGAGAACGGGGGTCCAAACTACTTTATTCAAGAAAACTAATCAAACCAAAAACCAAAAATGGAAACTAAGACGCTCCAAGGACAACACAATAGTGCATGAAACAATAAAAACTAAGTGTCTAGAAAGACTCTGAGGTTTTTATTGATGAAGAAGGGGATGCCTTGGGCATCCCCAAGCTTTGACGCTTGTACCTCTTGAATATTTCTTGGGGTGACACGGGGTGGCATCCCCAAGCTTGAGCTTTTGTCCATTCTTCATCTCATTACATCATTCTTCCTTTACACCTGAAAATTTTCCTTTATACAAAACTTCACACAATCTTCATTAGCAACATAAGTGTATTCAAAAGATAATAGACCTTTGGGGTTTAGTTTTAAAAGAGAAATTTTTTTACTAAAAACACAAGATACTGTATCAATTCCCTCAAAAAGCTCAATTTCCCAAAAAGAACCCAAAAAGGAATCAATAAGAAGCAAATGCAAATAATGGCAAAAATCTGTCAAAACATACCAGCAGGTAGAAACCGATTTTTTCGAAGTCCTTCTGTTGCTCAAATCAAAAAGTGTTGAACTATCGGAAGTTAGCTAACCTACTGGGGGATTTATTCAGAAAATTACAGCTAAATCCGACTTACAGATATTTTACACTAATTTTTACGGTGGAGCACAAAAATCTGTTTCGGGACAGCAACTCCCCAAATCTTACTTCCCTCTCATTAGAGGTTATTCTTGGCGCAAAAAGAAACAAAAAGTATAAGGAGAGGTCATTACATAGGTAATAACTTCCAATACTCAAGTGGGTTATCTCTCAATAAGTACTTTTCTTTAACGCTTTTAAGTTAGGCACAAGAAGCAAGAATCAAGTATTTTCAAATGAGGAAGCATTAACATCAAACCTTGATTTCAAAGGAGGAGCAAAAAGCAACTTCTATCTCCTCATAGGGAAGTGTTCAATACCTTTCTTGAATGAAAGTTGATATTTAATGGTGCCTTCTTTCATATCAATGATGGCACCAACAGTTCTAAGAAAAGGTCTTCCCAAAGTAATAGGACAAGAAGTATTATATTCAACATCCAAAATATAGAAATCAACAGGGACACAAGCATTGTTAACCATAATAAGAACATCATTAAAAATCCCCATGAGTTTCTTTTTAGCATTATCATTAAGTGGGACATCCAAATAGGAATCTTTCAAAGGTGGCAAATCAAGCATTTCATAAATTTTTCTAGGCATAATAGAGACACTAGAACCAAGGTCACATGAAGCTTTGAGTTCAAAGTCATTCACTTGCATATTAATGATGGGTTCCCAACTATCTTCTACTTTCCTAGGAATAGAGGCTTTGTGTTTCAACTTTTCTTCCTTAATTTTAATGAGAGCATCTGTAATGTGTTTGGTGAAAGCCACATTCATATCACTAGCATCAGGACTTCTAGCAAGCTTTTGTAGGAACATAATCACTTCAGAAATATTGCAACCATCAAGATCAAAATCAAACTTAGCATCACTACTAGTAGACTCATTGGGTTTAGGCATTGTGGTAGGAGGAATAGGGACTTCTTGTGGATTAGTGGCATCCATATTGGTGGTGGTGATAGTGCACACACTATTGTTTCTAGCAATTTCAGCTTCTCTTTCCCACTTAACATGTAGTTGGGATAAAAGTCTAACATTTTCATCAATAGTAACTTGTATGGCATGAGTAGCAGCAACGGTACTTTCCAAAGTTTCAGGTTTAGCAGCCATTTTATTAATCAAAGAGGATTGTGCTTTAGACAAAGAGGAAATATTTTTCTCAACATTCAAAAGATTTTCCTCCACAGTCTCGTTGAAAGTGGTTTGTTTACTAATAAAGTCTTTGAGCATGACTTCAAGTTCACAGGGAGCACTTCTAGTATTGTTGTAGGAGTTTATATAGGTATTTCCATTATTAGGAGGATAAGGCCTATAATTGTTGTTGCTACCAAAATTATTCCTATAGGCATGGTTGTTGAAGTTGTTGTTTATAATGAAGTTCACATCAACTTACTCTTCTTGAGCAACCAAAGAGGCTAAGTGAACATTATTAGGATCTATAGGAGCATTTCCATTAACAAGCATAGCCATGATAACATCAATCTTATCACTCAAAAAGGAGGTTTCTTCAACAGAATTTACCTTCTTACTATGTTGAGCTCTCTCAGTGTGTCATTCAGAATAATTAACCATCATATTATCAAGGAGCTTTGTTGCAGCACCCAAGGTAATGGTCATAAAGGTACCTCTAGTAGCTGAATCCAATAGGTTTCTTGAGGAGAAGTTTAAACCTGCATAAAAAGTCTGGATAATCATCCAAGCAGTAAGTCCATGAGTGGGACAATTCTTAACCAACGATTTCATTCTTTCCCAAGCTTGAGCAACATGTTCATTATCAATTTGTTTAAATTTCATTATTTCACTTCTCATAGATATAATCTTAGCAGGAGGATATTATTTTCCAATAAAAGCATCTTTGCACTTAATCCAAGAAACAATACTATTTCCAGGCAAGGATAGCAACCATTCTTTAGCTTTTCCTCTCAAGGAGAAAGGAAACAACTTGATCTTAATAATATCTCCATCTACATCCTTATATTTTTGCATCTCACAAAGTTCAACAAAGTTATTGAAGTGGGCAGCAGCATCATCAGAACTAGCACCAGAAAATTGCTCTCTCATCACAAGATTCAACAAAGCAGGCTTAATTTCATAAAAGGTAGCATCAGGAGCTGGTGGATAAATAGGTGTAGTTAGGAAATCATTGTTGTTTGTGCTAGTGAAGTCCCACAACTTGGTGTTCTCAGCAGAGTTCATTTTGGCAAAAGTGGAGCAAGCCAACAACAACAGCAACTACAGCAGGAACTAATTTTGTTGTGTTTTGATAAAAGAAAGCAGACCAAATGAAACTATTTTTTTTGGAGTTTTTGATAAAAAGAGGGAAACAAAATAATAAAAAATAAACTAAGCAAATCAAAACAAAGAAAAGAGAAAGGTTGTGAAGGACTCCCCTTGTGAATACGTCCTTAGCCTCCCCGGCAATGGCACCAGAAAATCTTTGATGGTGGCTCAGATCAATGTAGAGCTTCGTTGGGAGACCCCAAGAGGAAGGTATGACGAGCAAGGCAACAAGTTTTTCCTCAGTAAGAAACCAAGGTTATCAAACCGGTAGGAGGAAGAAAACGACTCAAAGGTGTTGCTAGTAACTTGGAAACCTGCACAACACAAACTCAAGACTTTGCCTCAACGAACAGTGAGGTTGTCAATCTCACCTATTTGCTGAAAACAAAGGATTAACTGTATGGTGTGGAAGGTAAAGGTGGTTTGCAGAAAGTAAACAGTAACAATGGAATATGTATCAATGGTAAAGATTGGACCGGGGTCCATAGTTCACTAGAGGTGTTCTCCTTAAGATAAACAAACATGGCATGTTGGGTAAACAAATTACAGCAGGGCAATTGACAGGACTGAGCAAGGCATAACAATGCAATACTAGACATTCATGATCCTATTAGATTTGATTGGGCAATACAACAAGATACATAGACCGCCATCCAACTGCATCTATGACTAGTAATCCACCTTCAGGTTATCATCCGAACCCCCTCTAGTATTAAGTTGCAAGCAACGGATAACTGCTTTAAGCAAAGTGTGTAAGGTAAACAATCCACTTGTTCCATGAACGAGAGACCGTTCTTTTTCCCCTAGTAGCAACAACACATCTACAACTTAGAGATTTCTGTCACTTCCCTTAGATTAAATAGAGGCATGAAACCACTATCGAGCATAAATACTCCCTCTTGGAGTCACTAGCATCTACTTGGCCAAGATAGCTACTAGAAACGGAGAGCATGCAAGATCACAAACAACACAGACATGATAGAATCAATAATACAAAACCATTAATCAATTTGACATAGTAATCTCAATATACATCGGATTCCCGCAAACACAACATGCATGATTACAAATAGATGATCTTGATCATGAACGGAGCACACACGATCTAAACATGGTAGCACAAAGGAGGAGAGACAACCATCTAGCTACTACATGGACCCGTAGTCCAAGGTGGAACTACTCACGCTTCATACCGGAGGGTGGCATGATGACGAAGAAGGCCTCCGGGATGATCTCCCCTCCGGCAGGGTGCTGGGAAGAGCTTCAGACCCCCCCGATCTAGGGACGATGGTGGTGGTGGCTACAGACTGTTTCGTGGAAGATTGATTGGGTTCTTAGGGTTTTGGTGTCGGGGGCTTCTTATAGGCGAAGAGGCGAGGCAGGGGGGCACCTAGGGCGGCCGCACCCCCCAGGCGTGGGCTAGGGTTAGCCGCATGGCCAGGGGTGTGGCCCCTGGTGGCTCCCTTCGTCTCGTATTCTGGTTCCTTGTTCCCCATGGTAAAATATTGACTTTGGCTTTTGTCCCGTCCAATTCCGAGAATATTGATTTTCTGCCTTTTCTGAAACCAAAAACAGAAGAAAACAGGAAACTGGCACTGTGGCATCTTGTTAATAGGTTAGTACCAGAAAACATATAAAAATACCTCAAAGTGTAGACAAAGCAAAGCAAAGTGGATACTAAACAAGCATGGAACATAAAAAATTATAGATACGTTTACGACATATTAGCACGCGTCATGACGTGACGTGACGAGGTGAGCGTGCGTGCGAGCGGCGGCATTGTCGGAGGAGGAGCGCGCGTGTAGCTCTCTTATTGTCATTCACTTACAAAGTGGTGCAACACTCCACCTTATAAGGTGGTGCAACTCTCCTTCAACTTCCCATGTGGGACTAAACTTTAGCTCCCATTGCTTTTGCCACACACATGTGAGCTGACACCAACTTGGGACAAATCACATATGGGCTTCCACATACATGGGCTTTGAGATTTAGGGAAAATCTGAAATCGCACATGGGTCTAATGATTTAGCCCATTATTTCTAACAATCCCCCACCAGATCTCAAATGCCCATTTGAAGATTTGCCAATCCTCGCTACTTGTTTATATACTAGTGTTTCAGCAGAGACTGTTAAGTTGAACTTCCGCCTAGAATCTTGAACTTCGTCTATCAACAACTTGAACAATGGACGAACCTTGAATTGCAAGTTTGGTGCCAATAGATTTCACTCAAAATCATAACTAGTACCTGGCTGCCAGTAGCCTACCTCGCGGGTTGAAGCATATGCGTCATATTCCCTGGTCTCTTCATGAGTTTACTAGAGATCACCCAAATCTCATAGACCGCGACGTTTACAATCGGGCTCATATAGGTGTGTTCTTTCAAGAATGCCTTGTGGGACAGCATCTTTGCTAGTTAAAGCCAACATAAACACATTAAGGCATGTTGCCAACCTGCCTTACAGATTATGAGAGTTATGCATCTTCACATAGAGAGGGTTACAAAATACTCTCCTCAGTCCACCCACTAGCTTGTTCTTCCTAGGTCCTAATTCACGGGATCTCCGATCACATAGGTTGGGTTACCACTAGGTGTGACATCCATGGGTCTCAACCCCATCTCCCTCGATGCACTTTCTATCAAATTTCGTGATAGTCCCTTTATAAAGGGATCTGCCAGGTTTTTGTCTGTTTGAATATACGTAACAGTTATTACTCCAGAGTTTCTCAATTTCCTGATAGATTTCAAACGTCTCTTCACGTGTCTTGATGACTTCGCGTTATCCTTAGAATTGTTCACTTTGACAATAATAGTTTGGTTTTCACAATTAAAAAGGATTGTCGGCACAGGTTTCTCAACCACAGGCAAGTCCATCAAGAGCTCATGCAGCCTGTAACATCCCAAAAATACTAAGCTTGGATAATCAAGCATTAGTCATCAACATTTAGGGTTAACAAAAAATTTTCTAAATAAAATTATGAATGCATGCATACGTGTATGCATGGATTTTGAAATTCTTTGGAACCACCTTGTTTGATAGTTTCATTGCTTGTAAAATGTTCTTTAGGTGAAATAAACATCATCTAAAACATTTCCCACACTTTTCCTAAAGACGAGTAAATCAAAACAAATATATTAAAGGAATGGTCACTTTGACCAATTTAACTCCCATGCCTACTTTGGCTGTCTCAAACTTTCAAAACCTAACAGAAACTTTTCTGGATCTTTGCACCCCTTGAATGTACTCCTAACAAAGTATCAATGCCCACTTTGTGATCATCCAGAAACTTTCAAATGCATAGTTTAAATGACAATTCAAAATTGAATCTTCATCATATGGGAAGATCCCACTTTTTCAAAAACCACTCACACAAGCTCAACTTTCAAAACCCAAGCATCTGCAGACTCACCAGCACCAACCTAGCAAACCCACCAAAAATCTTTTCAAAATTCAAAACTTGAATTCATGCGGCCATTTCATCAAACAGGTTGCAGATACAAATCAAACAAACATCAAACACTATAGTGTGCAGTAAAATTGGCCTAACTTGTTCCCTATTTAGCTCACAACCAGCTCAGTAGATCATCTAGGAAGATTAACCAAGCACTAACACCATTGTGAGCTTTCCATTGCCATCAATGGTGAACAGCCGAGCACACCCATGTCACCCCCATGTCGACAGCAAGCTAGGAGGAGACACAAGCTTAGCTACCATGTATGGGAGGCAGCCCACCGTCCACCGCCACTCCCTGTCCACCGCTCGAACCTTGCCAATCCCTGGACCACACGCACGGCGCCCAGACCGCCAGCGACCATGCCGAGCGTGCTCCAGAGCACCACCCTCGACCGAAGCCCACAGACCGCGCGCCGCCCTCACCGCGTGCATACACAATCCCCACCGACCCAGGAGACCGCCAGACATACCCGTTCGCCGCCCCGTGACGTACAGCCACCGCTCGACGTCGAAGACGCCGCCTCTGCTGCGCAGAGCGTCGCATGTTCCAGACCAAGCCGCACCGCCCCACGCCTCGAAACCATGTCGTTGAGCATCGCCAGGGAACACCGCACCGTCCCCTACCATCGCCCATGCCAATAGCCGCTTGTAACATCGCCCCCGACGAGCTCACCGTGCGCCCCGTCGGTCCCCTCGCTCGACTATAAATAGAGGCCACTCCCGCTCGATTTCTTCACACCATCTCACTCCCCTCTCGTCACTGATCGTGCCACACGGTTCCCAGAGCAAGGCGAGCACCACCTCGCCGGAATTTCACCGGAGCCCGCCGCCTCTAGAGAAGAAGGGAACCATCGATTTCGTCCACCCCAGGAGCTGCCGCGACCACGCCTGAGTTCGCCGTCGTTGACTTCGTCGTTCGCCCGCCTCGCCGACCCTCGCCAGCACCCCGGTGAGCCCCCAGCAACCCTCACTGGCTGCGCTAGGTTTCTTTCTCGTCGGCGTTGTCTCACGTCGACGATGACTCCCAGCCGTTGGATTAGAATCCGATCGAACGACCCACGTTGCCCCATACCGCTTCGCCCCTCCCTGTCTCACTGGCAAGTGGGAATACCCACTTAAGCAGCCCGCGGGAGCACTGTGCTTAGCAGGCCGGCCCGTTAACTTTTCCCGCGCAGCCCAGTGATTTGAATTAAATCTTTTTCTTTTTAGTTCAAACACACTTCTGTCCCATTTTCAAAAAGCAATCCAGATCGATTCAGTGCACCAATTTAAATGAAACCAATTTTGTTGGAAAGGTTTGTGAATGCTGAATCCAAGCCCGTTGGATTCAAGTCATTTGGATCTATAGATCGTCCTTAGTAAAAATAACAAGGCACAAGCTTTTCTGCATTCAAACATTTTTCAAATTTAAACCATACTAGCTTTTGAGTTGATTCCAACTCTCAAAATTCACATTTAGCCATACCTTTCAGAATATATAAAAATATATAGGTTTACTTGCAGAAATAGTGTTCAAGTAATAAAAGAATGCTACATAGGCATTTCTAGTCATTTTATTTAAAATAAAATAAAAGGGTAAAACCTTATTAAATTGTGACACCATTTTAAATCACATCTCCTTGGACTACAATATGTGGTGATGACATGTGTCAACATGATCCCATGTTTGGTTTGGAGAATATTAAATCTTAAGTAGTTTTTCAATGAGTACAAATTACTTTTCTAAAAATAAAAGGGATTAAACCAAGCTTTAACCTTGTAATGTTAGAGATGATGCTAGATCATCTATAGGACCCTTGTGTGTGATGATTGCAAATAGTTAAGTACTGTTTGGTGATTGTGTACCTCTTATTTATTCATAGACGCTAGTACCAACCAAGGATACGAGGAGGAAGGAGGATACTATGAAGAAGAAGCCGAGGAGAACTTCAACCACTGCTCCGCACAAGGCAATCTAATGCTATACCTATGCAAGCTTATATTGACATTGATGCAAGCTAACACTTGCAAGATACTTTACCTATACAAGCCAATACTTGCTTGTTACCATGCCTACTATATATGATCATACCCACTTGATAAACCAATCCTAGTTTTATTTGCAAGATTCTTACTTTATTTCTTTATCAAAGCTTACTTAGAGTTTACTTAAGAGTTTGGTAGATACTAGAAAGTTATTTTAAGGTTGCATAAAGAGCATAAAATTTGGCCTAAGATTAGACACCTTGATATCATCCTGAGATATAAGGTTATACATAGTTGAAACTCCCCTAGTTTACCACCCCTCATTATTGCTTACCCCCACTTGTAGATGCTAGTGCTAAGCATAAAACTTGATCAACTTTAGATGGGAATACTTGGTGAGAAAATGGTTATGAAAACCTTAGAATGATGGATCATTCAATTGAAATATTTTGGACATGTGTTTCCAAACACCTGATGATTTTTGGTGATGAAAATGTTGAGGCATGAGCCTTAGCCCCTTTTATAAAATTGATGGTTGTCTGGATGCGATACCATTCCAATTTTATCGTACAACCACAATACCCGAAGATTGGGTAGGGCTAGACTGGAAACTTATGTACCTTAGTATTAGCTCCCTCACTGCCAAGGTCTGAGCTGAGGCTACCTTGTGAAGATTGTCCACCTGTGCAGTACCCAATATGACAGTTGGTCATGGTTGGGAGGCCAAACTCACAGGAGAGGTGCTTATACTAGGGCGTGTAATTGAAAGGTTAGGATTGATTATCCGCATACTAAGTATGGTGAATTCAGGATTTGTTCCTGACGGATGTATCGAATGTTGTGGTGAAAGTGTACAATCTCTGCAGAGTGTCAAACTATTCGAATAGCCGCGTCCGCGGTTATGGACAGTTGGAGTGGCCATACTGTTCCCCCGTCAGACTTTTCAAAATTGACTTGTGAAATAAATTGAGACTTTGACTTGACCACAACAGAGTGTGACATGAGTTACAAGATCCCACTTAGGAGTTATAAAATTGTGACTAGCTTTAGAACTTAGTAGAGATAAATCTAGCTTTTGCAAAACAACCCTGGAGCCTAGTGTCCTATTATCCAAAAACCCCTTTACCTGTTAGTATTAGTTTGCGAGTACTTAAAGAGTACTCATGGCTTTGTCCCTGGCTATTCCCATGGCCAGACTATGAAGAGGAGTACCTGGAAGATGGACCCCAGGAAGGTTACGACAACTAGGATCATCTCCCATCGCCAGCATTACCTGTGACCCCTAAGATGGAGCTTCGCCTACGCTACCGTTATTATTACGTATTCCGCTGCTTGATGTTGTATTAAGAACTGGATCATGAGATCCTTATTCGTGTAAGAACTTATGTATCGTTTGTAATGGATGATGTACTATGGTATCCAATTCTGTTATGTCTCGCAAAAATGGTAATCCTGGGATTGCGAGGTATGGCATAACAGACATCTGGGATTAAAAATTCGGGTGTTGACACAGCCATTCTGACTCAACAGTGGTTGTGTCTAAAGTAGTAAGCTCTTCTTCCATAGTTGACCTCATCAATATGGTCTGTCTACGGGATCTCAATGACACGGCGCAACCTCCAAGGGTAAACACATACCCGCTTGTGGCATAGAGTTCATCAACATCAGAGATCCAGTTCGAGTCACTATATCCTTCAAGCACGACAGGGTGCCCTGAATAGTGAATCCCATAGCTCATTCTACCACATAGATAGCGCATGACCCTTTCAAGTGCATGCCAATGATCAATACCCGGGTTAGACATGAACCTACTCAACTTGCTCACAGCAAAAGAGATATCGGGTCTTGTAGCGTTTGCTAAGTACATGAGAGAACCAAAAACTTGTGAATATTTCAGCTGGTCTGTTGGTTCCTTCTTATTCTTTCGTAATGTCAAACTGGGATCATAAGGTGTTGGATAAGTCTTGCCATCAATAAAGCCAAATTGGCTCAATACCTTCTCAACATAATGATATTGCGTTAAAGTAATCCCATTCTCGTTCTTAATAAGCTTGATGTTCAGAATAACATCAGCCTCTCCCAGATATTTCATATCAAAACTCTTTGACAGGAAAGACTTGACTTCATTTATCACTTTCATGTTTGTACCAAAGATCAGAATGTCATCCAGGTTCAAACATAATATAACACTATCGCCCCCACCATGGCGATAGTAAACACACCTTTCAGTCTCATTAATGACAAATCCAGCAGAAAGTAGAGTTCTGTCAAACTTCTCATTCCATTGGGTCCTTCTTTCAGGCCATATAAAGATTTTAATAACTTGCACACCTTTGTATCTTCACCTTTTACCACAAACCCATCCGGCTGATCCATATAGATCTCCTCTTCCAACTCTCCATTAAGGAAAGTTGTCTTCACGTCCATTTGATGAACGAGAAGACCATAAGAGGCAGCCAGGGATAGTAGTACTCGAATGGTGGTCAGTCTAGCGATAGGTGAATATGTGTCAAAGTAATCTTTGCCTTCTTTCTTGTGTAGCCCTTAGCTATAAGCCGCGCCTTGTACTTCTCAATAGTACCATTTGGCCTTATCTTGTTCTTGAACACCCACTTACAACCCACAAGTTTGCAAACATAGGGTCGTTGATAATTCCCAGGTTCCATTAGAAAGAATCGAGTCCCTCTCATTTTAGACAGCTTCTTTCCAATCATCTACATCAGGAGATGCATATGCCTCAGCAATGGATCTAGGAGTATCGTCCACAAGGTACACGATGAAATCATTACCAAAGGATTTTGCAATCCTTTCTCTCTTACACCTCGTCAGAGGTTCATCATCATCCTTCTCAAGGACTCCCTCATGTGGTTGTTCAGAATTCTCAATAGATGCACTAGATTCAGGAAGTATTTCAGAAGAAATTCTACCAATGCTATGCATATCTTTCATAGGAAAAATATTCTCAAAGAATGTTGCATCACGAGATTCCATTATAGTATCAACATGCATATCAAGTACCTCAGATTTAACCACTAAAAATTTATAGCCTACACTCTCTGGAGCATATCCTAGAAAGACACAGTCCAATATCTTAGGTCCGAGCTTGCGTTTCTTGGGAATCAGTATGTTGACCTTAGCCAAACACCCCCAAGTGCGCAAATACGAAAGTGATTGTTTTCTCCCAGCTCACTCCTCATAAGGGTTCTTTTCTTTATTCTTGTTAGAAACTCTATTCAGGACATGACATGAAGTCAACAAAGTCTCCCCCACCATGCCTTTGATAAATCAGTAGTGGCTAACATGGAATTCACCAAGTCATTCAGCGTGCGGTTTTTCCTTTCGGCAACCCCGTTTGATTGGGGAGCACCACGATCCGACCTAAGATGCTTGATCTTTCTCTCAGACTTATAAATTTTATAGTAGTCTAAAGCCTCATCTTTAGTGTGCAAAAAGTAAACATAGAAGAATTTAGTAGCATCATCTATCAACATCATGAAATATCTCTTTCCACCTTTTGTCAACACACCATTCATCTCGCATAGATCAGAATGTATGAGTTCTAGAGGTGCCAAGTTTCTCTCCTCGGCAGCCTTGTGAGGCTTTCAAGGTTGCTTTGATTGCACACAACTATCGCACTTAGAACCTTTGGCAATAGTGAAATTCGGAATTAAACTCATACTGGACATCTGAGACATCAAACCAAAATTAATATGACATAAACTAGAATGCCAAACACTGGTATCATCATTAACACCACAACAAATATGATTCACATATTTATTACAAAATTCTGAAAGTGAAAACCGAAACAAGCCTCCGAACTCATAACCTTTACCAATAAATTGTCCATATTTCGAAACAATGACTTTATTGGACTCTAACACAGCCTTAAACCCATCTCTGCATAGAAGGGAACCACTAACGAGATTCTTGTTCATAGTAGGGACATGTTGTACGTTTCTCAGCTGCACGATCTTTCCGGAAGTAAACTTCAGATCCACCGTGTCAACACATGTGATCGATTCCTCATTAGGACGGATGAATCCCGAGCGACCTGATAAGAAGTGAACATAGAGATGTCAGCACACACATTAACATTAGCATATGTATCAATCCACCAACATGGTGATTGAAATACTGAAAGGACAATAAATAAATTACCATACCCATCAGTGTTGCTAGCGGTCATGACATTGATTGTAGAGGCCTCAACCTGATAAGGTGGATTCCTCCTGTGTTTTACAATGCTAGTCCCTGGATCAATAGCTAGCATCCACAGTTTAGATGTAATATCAAGAAACAAAGGTCATAATATAACTTTATAACCAGGAATAACATAAGTTTATTACATCAAACATAGTTCATTTGGCTATTACATTACATTGCAGCGGAATAACAATAATCATGGGGTCCTTCATCTTCAAAGTGCCACAGGCAGATGTTGGTTGTAGACTTTGTAATCCTAATCAAACAATCTTTACTAAGAACAATCAAACCTGCAACATACAAGTTACAGCCACAAGGGTCAATACATTTGAATTGTATTGGCAAGTTTCACTTCTATGTGTAATATGAGTGGATCCTATCATTACATGCATATTTGGCTAAGTAGAGTTTAAGGCTTATTTGCACAAAGCAACATTTATCCTATCTTTTCAAAATGGTTTTGGTCCTTTGTCAAATCCTTTTTCCAAGTTCCTTGAACTCCTTGGTAGAAACTCAAGTGTTCAAGTCCTTGTCAAAAATCCCTTGAGCTACTTGGTAACTCCAAGTGCAACAAGTTTTATCAAATCTCATGAGTTCCTTGGTAACCCCAAGTACATCATGCTCTTGAGCACCTTGGTAACCCCAAGTGCAACAAGCTTAACAAAATCTCCTTGAATTCCTTGGTACCCCCAAGTGCATCAAGTTTTTATATTAGAAATTGGAATGTCGAGATCTCCCATGGTTCAAACTTTAGTTGCTCAGTATTGTCCATAACCGGGGACACGGCTAAGTACTTAGATTTTATTAACTTCTGCAGAAGGAGTACACTTTACCCACATGACACAATCCCATCTTGTTGCCACCAGTGGCCTACTGGATTAGTGCTCACCAAGATGGAGTACTGGCAGACTGAGAATGTGACGAAGTCTTTCCAAAAGGTCCTCCCATACATCATTGTTAGCTTGTCTTCAGCCCCCATGAAGCATTCTAGATCCCCATGTCCGGTAACTAAAGACAATGTATGGGTCTTCCTACTGTAGTTGACTAAGCCAGAGCCATAATAGCATGTGGTTGTACACGAAAGCCACAATTGGAGAAACATGTTCAATCTCTAAGTTTCCTAGGTGGTTTTTATTTGGAGCACAACACAAAGTGATTGCCATAGACATGGTTCCTTTTGTTGCCACCTTCTCCAAAACTTCAAGTATCTTCCACCTAGGTGGTTCATTGAGTCCTTGTTTTATTATGTAAAACACAAGTCCTTTTCTCAACCTTTGTAAAATCTCAACATGTATCTCTTTTCAAAACATAGCATGGCTAAGCATGTACAACTTCAATATTTTCACTAAGGAGTGTATAGGGAATCCTATTAGGATTTAGCATAGCATAAATACAGAAATATCTTTTCATGCATGTTTTCAAAATCCACTAAGTATAATGAAAATAGGACTTTTGTATGATAGTGTAACTTGCCTTTTTGGTAGGGAATGAGGGTTTACTCCTTGATCTTGTTAGTCTCACACTTTGCTAATTTCACTACAATCAATCAAACAAGCATGGTATCAAGTAGCATTCCAACCATTATTCAAACAATATTCCACACACACAAGTAATGGAACCTAAGTCATGCATAAGTATGCAAATGTTGGTTCTATTGCAAGGATGGTCTCTACTAGGTTTATGACTTTGTAAGGTTCCAAATTGGTCATTTACAAAAATGGCAAAGTCCTTTGCAATTTGGGTTTTATCTCAAGACCATTTTAAAATCCATTCATCATTTTATGTGGTGAAAATTATTTTTATCCAACAAAACTTTATGTTTTTCACCAAGTGAGTTGCTCACGGCAAAGCTTGGTGTTTTGGTTCAGTAAGTTTGGTCCAAGACATTTTCACAAAGTTTTCCTTGCAAAAACATTTCCATAGTAAAATCAATAATTTTATTTGGCTAGAAAATGGTTAAGTTAAATAATTCAACCTAAATTTTACCAAAATCATTTTTAACATTATGGGTTGGTTCCTAGGGTCAGTAAGGTCACAACATACCAATTTGCAAAAGATCTAACCCTAAAATCAATTTTAAACAATTTTCCTACTCTAAATAAGTACACAAATGTTTCAGTAAATTCAATCAAGCTAACAGATACTATTTGTCAAACTAAGGCCATGGTTGGCTAGGGCTTGTTCTCCTGAATCCATTGATATAAAATTTGCCAAATTTGGACGTGTAGATCTCAAGTTATAAGGGTTTGAAGTTTGCAATTAAATCAGATTCAAATCTGTTTTTTAGTTTTAAACCTGGCCACGCGTCGTGTTCCTATTGGTCCATACCGCTTTGGTTGGATCGCGGCTGTGGGGCGTTGGATCTAGTTAGATCGAGTGGCCTAGAGGACATACCCCTTCGATGATAAGTGATCTAATCGTGGCTGCTAAATCTGGATCGAACGGTACTGGCGAATTTGACCTAAAGTGGGCGGCGCTGACGGTGGCTAGCGGCGGCGACGGTCAGGCAGTGGCGGTGCTGGTGAAACAGGAAGCTAGAAGAGAGGAGAGGATGCTCACCGTGATCGCAGGGTCGTGGTGACGCTCGTCGTGCTGTTGGCTTGACAAGGGGAGCTCGGGTACTGCGGCAATTGCTCGCCGGAGTTCCTGCTGGCGTCGGTTGCGCGTGGTCGTGTCGAAGTTGACTCTGTGGTTCACCCCGATGCAAAACGAGGGCACAGTTAGGAGCGTAAGATCAAGGCAGAGTTGTGTGCGTGATCGAGAGGGCGCGGGGCGGTCGGATTCTACCTGTGGGGCTCGTCGGAGAAGAATCAGACACGGTGGTGCTTGAAGCTTGACGAAGGCGACGTTCAGGGACGCCCGCGGATGAATGGAGGGTATGGGGAGAAGCGTCTGAGAGTGGAGGAGGTGTGTTCTAGGTCGAGGAGACTCGGGCGTTGCGGTGTTGGCCGGAATCGGAGATAGAAGCTCGTCGGAGCAGTGAGGCTTCGAGCAAAATTGTAGACACCCTGGGGCTCTGGTGGTGTGATGACTGGAAAGAGGGGGAGAGGGGAGGGAGGCGAGTTTACGAGCATCATCACTGGGCGGAATTAGTGCGTCATTTAGGTGAATTGAGCACGAGCAATCGTCGCTGGAAACGGCCGGAGTGAGGGGAAAGAATTGGTCGCGCGGGTGAGGAGGATAAACAGTAGAGCGGGGTCCATCGTCAGTGGGAAAAGGAGGGAGAGGGAGGGTCCACCTGTCAGCTGCTCAGCGGGTTCTTTCTGCTGTGAAGAAAACGGTTCGGGGCAAGGGCACAAGTGGGCTGGAATTGGGCTGTTGGGCTGAGTTAGGCTAGATGGTTGGGCTGCTCTATTATTTTCTGTCTAAATCTTTTTCCTTTTCTATTTTCAATTTCTGTTTTGAAATTTCTATCAAACAAACATGGTTCAAATCAATTCAAACATCACTCAAACTTGTAATTTTGAAATTAGTTCTGTTCAGTAACATGAACCAAAATCCAAATTCAAATTAATAATTTTAATAATAGGGTTATTAATATTTAATTAAATGGATGTTCCAATTATTATATCCATAGTTTTGATTTAATTCAAAGCTCCACTTGAGAACTAAATAAATTTTGAACCATTCAGTAGGTTGTATTTGAAAATTAAAGAATATTTGGAAATTTTTTAAAATCAAAATAACATTTTATTTTAGGGCCCAATAACAATTAAATGAATAGACCCTATTCATTTAATTCCAATAGGATTAGAATATTTATTTTGAATCTAAAATAAACCAAAACACTTCAGTAAGTTTTATTTGAGAATATAAATTA
Source organism: Avena atlantica (assembly GCA_910589765.1). Taxonomy (NCBI): domain Eukaryota; kingdom Viridiplantae; phylum Streptophyta; class Magnoliopsida; order Poales; family Poaceae; genus Avena; species Avena atlantica. The sequence goes on along the minus strand of OU342739.1, from coordinate 413,334,319 downwards.
TTTGGTATACTTATTTGAAATAAATAAATAGGTTTTAGTGTCTATTTAAAATGGGAAAAGCCTTTACTTTAATAAAATTTGGATATTAAATCCCTATTATTTTATTTAAACAATCCTTTATTATTTTTAAATAAACCTTTTATTATTTTAATCAAAGAAAATTCTTTTGTTTCAAAATCTTGGCCAAATTTAATTTGGCTTTATAAAATAATCCTTTTATTAAAAGATCTAAAATAGTATTTCCAAAATATTTTATTTTCCTTTATTAATTGCTTATCTTTTTAAATCCTTTTTAGGTTTAATTCAAATGGGTTTGAAGTTCCAATTGAATTCAAAAAGTTTCTTCTGACTCTGAAAATCAAACAAAGTTTTATTTTATTCATTTATCTTCACATTACAAGATTTGGAAAATCTTGGGATGTGACAGGCTACCACCCTTAAAATAAATCTCGTCCCGAGATTTGGGAAGGTTAGGGTTACAAGCAATGTTCAAACAAGTAGGGTACTACCACCCTTAAAAGAAAATTTTCAAACAAATTACATATTGGCCTTCTTGGGTCCTGGAAACTTCTCTAAGCAAAACTTTTGCTTTATTTCTATACTTGACTCATGGGCCAAGGTTGAGTTTCTCCATAGGCTTGTTCAACTTGTTCTTCATCCTTTCTGGACAGTTGCTTGCATAATGCCCTGGATTCTTGCAGTTGAAACAATGAATGTCCTTGAGTTCTTTGCGTTGTTCTTGTGGACAAGTGGCTACATAATGGCCTGGTTCTTTGCAGTTGTTGCACCATACCTGGTCCATCTCTTTATTCTTCTTGTTCTCTGGGCATCCACTGGAGTAGTGTCCCATTTCCTTACATCTACGACATTGTGCAAGGCTCATGTCTTGCTTTTGTTTCTTAAATTTCTTTAGTCCTTTGAATTGGGTTGTCTTGTTAGGAGGTATAAGTGGTCCTTTTCCTTTGGTAGACTTGGATCCTTCTTGTTTCCTTTGTTCTACCATGGCATAGATGGGACATTGGCCAGGAGTATGATCACTTCCCTCACAAAGGTAACAAGTGGCTTGAGATATGGGACATTGTCCAACAGGATGATCTTCTTCACAATTGGGGCATTGTCCTTCATGCTCCTTGGAAGTGTGATCCTTGTCTCCACAAATAGTGCAAGCTGGGGCTCCATCTAGAATAACATTCTTGTCAGTCTTGTTATCATAAACTCCTTTGGGGTAGTTTTCCTCCATGCTGATCATTTGGTTGGTCACCTTAAGCATCAGTTGAGACTGCTCTTCCAAAAACTTTTGTAGTGCTGGATCTTTATCACTATTGTTGACTATGAACTGAGCTGTCAGTTGATTCAACTGGTGTTGGGTTGCTATGAGCTCCTTCATGCTGTCAGCTTGGTTGGTGTTGATGTCATCAACCTTGGAGTCTTTTGGAGTAGTCATCTGTTTGGGTTGAAGGAGGTTAGAATAGGCAAGTTATCTCTAAGGAATTATTTCTATTCACACACATCACATTTCACACAAGCAATGTGTAAGCAATCACAAACAAACATTTCACTCAATCAACAAAGTTCAAGCACATTTTTAGGCAACAAAATACTTTTATTACACCACATAAGTTGGTGTGTTTGACTTATCTAAATATGGTGGTCCATCTATATGGTTCACTTGTGATATTTCCATCCTTCTTGTTTCTTCTTGTATGGGATCCTGGTTTCTTTGAGAAAAGTTCTTGGTCACAATACTTCAAAGTTGTTGATGGTTCCTTCTTTATTTTGCATTTCCTCAGTCTCTAAATCTTGAGTAAGATTTCCTTGTCTCACTTGTAGTCCTTGGTGATATCCATGTTGGAAGTCCTTGGTGAATATGCTGAAGATGTTGAAGTCATTAGAGTTGAAGATGTTGAAGTCATTAGAGTTGAAGAAGTTGAAGTCATCCTTTACACATGGTGTAGTCTTTGGCCATGGGTAGGTTTTTCCATCAAGTTGAAGTAGAAGAGAAGTAGAGTTGAAATCAAAGTGGTTGAGGAAAGAATTTACAAGCTTGTTTTGTAAATAAGTTTTGGAACAAAATACAACTCCTATTTTCCTAAGGGTTTTTGTCCAATCCTAGGTTTACAAATCCTACAGGCAACACAATGCTCTGATACCATCTGTAGAGGCCTCAACCTGATAAGGTGGATTCCTCCTGTGTTTTACAATGCTAGTCCCTGGATCAATAGCTAGCATCCACAGTTTAGATGTAATATCAAGAAACAAAGGTCATAATATAACTTTATAACCAGGAATAACATAAGTTTATTACATCAAACATAGTTCATTTGGGTATTACATTACATTGCAGCGGAATAACAATAATCATGGGGTCCTTCATCTTCAAAGTGCCATAGGCAGATGTTGGTTGTAGACTTTGTAATCCTAATCAAACAATCTTTACTAAGAACAATCAAACCTGCAACATACAAGTTACAGCCACAAGGGTCAATACATTTGAATTGTATTGGCAAGTTTCACTTCTATGTGTAATATGAGTGGATCCTATCATTACATGCATATTTGGCTAAGTAGAGTTTAAGGCTTATTTGCACAAAGCAACATTTATCCTATCTTTTCAAAATGGTTTTGGTCCTTTGTCAAATCCTTTTTCCAAGTTCCTTGAACTCCTTGGTAGAAACTCAAGTGTTCAAGTCCTTGTCAAAAATCCCTTGAGCTACTTGGTAACTCCAAGTGCAACAAGTTTTATCAAATCTCATGAGTTCCTTGGTAACCCCAAGTACATCATGCTCTTGAGCACCTTGGTAACCCCAAGTGCAACAAGCTTAACAAAATCTCCTTGAATTCCTTGGTACCCCCAAGTGCATCAAGTTTTTATATTAGAAATTGGAATGTCGAGATCTCCCATGGTTCAAACTTTAGTTGCTCAGTATTGTCCATAACCGGGGACACGGCTAAGTACTTAGATTTTATTAACTTCTGCAGAAGGAGTACACTTTACCCACATGACACAATCCCATCTTGTTGCCACCAGTGGCCTACTGGATTAGTGCTCACCAAGATGGAGTACTGGCAGACTGAGAATGTGACGAAGTCTTTCCAAAAGGTCCTCCCATACATCATTGCTAGCTTGTCTTCAGCCCCCATGAAGCATTCCAGATCCCCATGTCCGGTAACTAAAGACAATGTATGGGTCTTCCTACTGTAGTTGACTAAGCCAGAGCCATAATAGCATGTGGTTGTACACGAAAGCCACAATTGGAGAAACATGTTCAATCTCTAAGTTTCCTAGGTGGTTTTTATTTGGAGCACAACACAAAGTGATTGCCATAGACATGGTTCCTTTTGTTGCCACCTTCTCCAAAACTTCAAGTATCTTCCACCTAGGTGGTTCATTGAGTCCTTGTTTTATTATGTAAAACACAAGTCCTTTTCTCAACCTTTGTAAAATCTCAACATGTATCTCTTTTCAAAACATAGCATGGCTAAGCATGTACAACTTCAATATTTTCACTAAGGAGTGTATAGGGAATCCTATTAGGATTTAGCATAGCATAAATACAGAAATATCTTTTCATGCATGTTTTCAAAATCCACTAAGTATAATGAAAATAGTAGGACTTTTGTATGATAGTGTAACTTGCCTTTTTGGTAGGGAATGAGGGTTTACTCCTTGATCTTGTTAGTCTCACACTTTGATAATTTCACTACAATCAATCAAACAAGCATGGTATCAAGTAGCATTCCAACCATTATTCAAACAATATTCCACACACACAAGTAATGGAATCTAAGTCATGCATAAGTATGCAAAGGCTGGTTCTATTGCAAGGATGGTCTCTACTAGGTTTATGACTTTGTAAGGTTCCAAATTGGTCATTTACCAAAATGGCAAAGTCCTTTGCAATTTGGGTTTTATCTCAAGACCATTTTAAAATCCATTCATCATTTTATGTGGTGAAAATTATTTTTATCCAACAAAACTTTATGTTTTTCACCAAGTGAGTTGCTCTTGGCAAAGCTTGGTGTTTTGGGTCAGTAAGTTTGGTCCAAGACATTTTCACAAAGTTTTCCTTGCAAAAACATTTCCATAGTAAAATCAATAATTTTATTTGGCTAGAAAATGGTTAAGTTAAATAATTCAACCTAAATTTTACCAAAATCATTTTTAACATTATGGGTTGGTTCCTAGGGTCAGTAAGGTCACAACATACCAATTTGCAAAAGATCTAACCCTAAAATCAATTTTAAAAAATTTTCCTACTCTAAATAAGTTCACAAATGTTTCAGTAAATTCAATCAAGCTAACAGATACTATTTGTCAAACTAAGGCCATGGTTGGCTAGGGCTTGTTCTCCTGAATCCATTGATATAAAATTTGCCAAATTTGGACGTGTAGATCTCAAGTTATAAGGGTTTGAAGTTTGCAATTAAATCAGATTTAAATCTGTTTTTTAGTTTTAAACCTGGCCACGCGTCGTGTTCCTATTGGTCCATACCGTTTCGGTTGGATCGCGGCTGTGGGGCGTTGGATCTAGTTAGATCGAGTGGCCTAGAGGACATACCCCTTCGTTGATAAGTGATCTAATCGTGGCTGCTAAATCTGGATCGAACGGTACTGGCGAATTTGACCTAAAGTGGGCGGCGCTGACGGTGGCTAGCGGCGGCGACGGTCAGGCAGTGGCGGTGCTGGTGAAACAGGAAGCTAGAAGAGAGGGGAGGATGCTCACCGTGATCGCAGGGTCGTGGTGACGCTCGTCGTGCTGTTGGCTTGACAAGGGGAGCTCGGGTACTGCGGCAATTGCTCGCCGGAGTTCCTGCTGGCGTCGGTTGCGCGTGGTCGTGGTCGAAGTCGACTCTGTGGTTCACCCCGATGCAAAACGAGGGCACAGTTAGGAGCGTAAGATCAAGTCAGAGTTGTGTGCTTGATCGAGAGGGCGCGGGGCGGTCGGATTCTACCTGTGGGGCTCGTCGGAGAAGAATCAGACACGGCGGTGCTTGAAGCTTGACGAAGGCGACGTTCAGGGACGCCCGCAGATGAATGGAGGGTATGGGGAGAAGCGTCTGAGAGTGGAGGAGGTGTGTGCTAGGTCGAGGAGACGCGGGCGTTGCAGTGTTGGCCGGAATCGGAGATAGAAGCTCGTCGGAGCAGTGAGGCTTCGAGCAAAATTGTAGACACCCTGGGGCTCTGGTGGTGTGATGACTGGAAAGAGGGGGAGAGGGGAGGGAGGCGAGTTTACGAGCATCATCACTGGGCGGAATTAGTGCGTCATTTAGGTGAATTGAACACGAGCAATCGTCGCTGGAAACGGCCGGAGTGAGGGGAAAGAATTGGTCGCGCGGGTGAGGAGGATAAACAGTAGAGCGGGGTCCATCGTTAGTGGGAAAAGGAGGGAGAGGGAGGGTCCACCTGTCAGCTGCTCAGCGGGTTCTTTCTGCTGTGAAGAAAACGGTTCGGGGCAAGGGCACAAGTGGGCTGGAATTGGGCTGTTGGGCTGAGTTAGGCTAGATGGTTGGGTTGCTCTATTTTTTTCTGTCTAAATCTTTTTCCTTTTCTATTTTCAGTTTCTGTTTTGAAATTTCTATCAAACAAACATGGTTCAAATCAATTCAAACATCACTCAAACTTGTAATTTTGAAATTAGTTCTGTTCAGTAACATGAACCAAAATCCAAATTCAAATTAATAATTTTAATAATAGGGTTATTAATATTTAATTAAATGGATGTTCCAATTATTATATCCATAGTTTTGATTTAATTCAAAGCTCCACTTGAGAACTAAATAAATTTTGAACCATTCAGTAGGTTGTATTTGAAAATTAAAGAATATTTGGAAATTTGTTTAAATCAAAATAACATTTTATTTTAGGGCCCAATAACAATTAAATGAATAGACCCTATTCATTTAATTCCAATAGGATTAGAATATTTATTTTGAATCTAAAATAAACCAAAACACTTCAGTAAGTTTTATTTGAGAATATAAATTATTTGGTAAACTTATTTGAAATAAATAAATAGGTTTTAGTGTCTATTTAAAATGGGAAAAGCCTTTACTTTAATAAAATTTGGATATTAAATCCCTATTATTTTATTTAAACAATCCTTTATTATTTTTAAATAAACCTTTTATTATTTTAATCAAAGAAAATTCTTTTGTTTCAAAATCTTGGCCAAATTTAATTTGGCTTTATAAAATAATCCTTTTATTAAAAGATCTAAAATAGTATTTCCAAAATATTTTATTTTCCTTTGTTAATTGCTTATCTTTTTAAATCCTTTTTAGGTTTAATTCAAATGGGTTTGAAGTTCCAATTGAATTCAAAAAGTTTCTTCTGACTCTGAAAATCAAACAAAGTTTTATTTATTCATTTATCTTCACATTACAAGATTTGGAAAATCTTGGGATGTGACATTGATAGTCTTCCCACCTTTCCCTCTGCGATCTGCATGTTCTGGGCAGTCCTTGGAAAAGTGGCCGAGCTCTCCACATGAATAACAACATAGCTCAGCCTTGTTCGGCTTCTTCTTCTTCTTGAAGGTTGTAGTCTTTTCAGGCTTGTTGAACAATGGCTTATAGTTTCCTTTGTTCTTGCTGAAGGTCTTCTTATGTGCCATGTAGGCACTATACTGACCCTCGCCTCCTCTCTCAGCAGTGTCCTTAGCCCGAGCCTTCTCCTGAACATCAAGAGACGCTATCAGGTTTTCAACCGATATCTCCTGTCTCTTGTGTTTGAGAGTTGTGGAGAAATTCCTCCACGAAGAAGGCAACTTTGCAATAATACACCCAGCCACAAACTTGTCGGGTAAGATACACTTGAGGATTTCAAGCTCCTTGGAAAAACATTGTATCTCATGAGCTTTCTCAACTACAGAACGGTTGTTAACCATCCTGTAATCATGAAAGTTCTCCATGATATACAGCTCACTGCCAGCATCTGCTACACCGGACTTAGCGTTCAGTGCCTCCTAGAGCTCTTTTCCATCTTTGATGTGCATATACACATCAAAAAACTTTTTGTCAAGAACACTCAGAACGCATCCCACAAAGACAATTGATTTCCTTGAACTTGTTCTAAACCTCGTCAGATGTAGTTCCTTTAGGTAAACCCTCACTAGCCTCGAATACTTTCAGAGCTTGCAGTTACATAGTGGTCTTATACTGCCACCTCTTAAAATGAACACCGATAAATTTTTCCGGCTTCATATGATCGGCTAAGTGTCCCATGTTTAATTTAGGAAATTGCTTATAATAAGGTTTTTGGATTGTTGGATTATTAGGCATAATTTCCACAGTTAATTCCAGAATATAAATCATGACAACACAGCTACAATCCCGTGAACCTCTAACATACTAGATGTATTGATCAACATGAACAGTAGTAGAGTATACACACTAACAACCATAGTAAAACAACAGATCTGGTGACGGTGTACGTACTGATCGGTTGTCAATATAGTTGTCGTTGGTGCAGTAGCCTGTCGAAGAAGTCGACGTGCAGTAAGTCCGGCTTGACGATCGGCAAGACGCGCCGTGATGACGAACTTGAGCAGTCGCGCAGAGCGCTTTCCAAAAACCTTATTCGCACTCTCTCGTATAGGATCACAAGGCGAATAGTTTCGAAGACCTGCTCTCCCGACCGCCGATGCATGCCAGCAAATGGGATGGAGTAGACTACGGTGGCGTGCAAGCAAAGAGGATGGCAAAACCCTAGATTGGTTCGGTGTGTGCGTTGTGGAAGCCGCACAAGCATTTATATAGAGCGGCTCGGAAATCCCGTACAGGACACGAACTAGACCAAGCCCACGTCGCGCACGTTCAGGTCGGTTATAGATAGCCCATGATCCGGAAGCGACCCGAATCCACTAACTGTTGACACGTCTGTCTAACCGCACACATTTTCCTGAGCAGCAAAATAAATCTCGGCTCGGCGAGATTCCCGCAACCCGCAACCCGTGGCGCGCGCGTGTCGTGACGAGGTGAGTGTGCGTGCGAGCGGCGTCATCGGAGGAGGAGCGCGCGTGTAGCTCTCTTATTGTCACTCACTTACAAAGTGGTGCAACACTCCACCTTATAAGGTGGTGCAACTCTCCTTCAATTTCCTATGTGGGACTAAACTTTAGCTCCCACTACTTTTGCCACACACATGTGAGCTGACACTAACTTGGGCCAAATCACATATGTGCTTCCATATAGTGCTTTGAGATTTAGGGAAAATCTGAAATCACACATGGATCTAATGATTTATCCCATTATTTCTAAGAATACACATCACTAACTACCTAAAAGATACACCGTCCAATGACTAGTTGAATTTCTCGTCGCATTCATTATATATACATCCAGTATGTCTTTTGTATTTGATTTTGTGGTATATTACATGTGATCTCAAAACACTTACTAACGACCCTGATTTGGACCTTACTACACATCCAGAAAATCTATGATCATAATCAAAAATACATATGTGAAAATGGTGTTCCATCTTTGGCAACACTGTTCTTTCTTTTTATCCCATCTTCCTCACGTACCGGGTGTATAGGACCACTACCGTTGGAGCAACATAGGCTTATCCCGCCCTAGCCGCCCTTGACCATCCCAGAATCTCCCGAGCCACCTCTAGATCGTCTGGCCCCACGCCTCCAAGTCATGTCCCGTCCGCTGCCAACGAGGCCACACACACCTCGACCCACCACAACGTCGGTTGTCGCAAGTATGATCACACTTGACATCGCTTTGCTTCAGCCTCATCTTCCTCGAACCAGATATAATGGTGCTCTACGAGAGGCCGAGCCGCGACATCGAGGTCGCTCTAATGGCTATGGCCATGGTTGCCTTCGATCTAATGGTTATGGTTGTCTCCTTCTCTAGGATGTTGTCAAAAGATCGATCAGTGGAATGTGGTGGAAATTTTCCCCTAGTCAAGACGGCATAACGGAATTTTGCCATAATAAGTGTCGGTTCGGCGAAGGTTGAGCTAAAATTTTACTCCCAGTAATCTCTATCTCTATCTCTATATCTAAAAAAGACGAATTTCCTCTATTTTCTCCAACTAGACAGGAATAATTGATCTCGACCTTCAAATCTATCGGATCTAATGTTCCAGAACTCCCCAATAACATTAGTCCATCCCTTAGCTAATTACACTGTTATGCCACTGCTGAGTGGGAATTTATTGCTCCGTGAAACCGCTGCACCTCTTTGTTGCGCCCCATCATCCCCAACTAGAACAGATCCTGCCTCATCCCTCCATTCCACCTCAGGGGTCCGCATGGACTGCGACACAAGCGCAGGCGCAGCCTAGCGGGGAGGAGATTGAAGGCCCCGCTCGTGCCGGCTGCGATTGCTAGCGTAGCGCAGGTGAGGGAGTGGTGTGCTGAGGGGCTCATCTAACTTCTTGATGGACCGAGTCCCCCGTCCCAACCCACCAGCCCCCAACCCATTCCCACATCCGGCGGTTGGTGCACACTGAATCCCTCGTCAAGGTGCGGCGTGGACAGGGGGAATTACTGCCGGTACAGAGCTGAGTCGGTGAGGTCGAGTACGAGGTTTGGGAGAGGCTGGAGCAGCAGATAGACTCAGAGGTGGCATCACACGGAGGGGAAGAAGACGACGGCCACCATACACCGCCTGATCCAGCGCGCCTCGCTAACTCCATTCGCTAGCTCCCCTGTTCCCATCCCCGCTCTTTTCCCGCACGAAGACCCGCCCCCAGATCCCATCGTGTCACCGATCAGACACAGCAGCGCCGCCAGCCGGAGTTCATCTATTCTCCCGTCCGCTTCAGGTAACCTTCTCTCCCAACCCAGTCTTTCTCTGTTTTTTGTTGTATTTCATCATAATGTGATGAAACAATAGCGATGGCCAAGTTGTGGCATATGTTACTGATTAATTCACGTACTCCCTCCGACCTATATTAGTTGATTTAGATTTGTCTAGATTCGGATGTATCTAGACATGTTTTAGTGCTAAATACATTCGAATCTAGACAAAATTTGAGTTAACTAATATGAATCGGAAAAAGTAGTTAGAATACTATAAAGATGCAAGGTAATGGTGCTAGATGACTGTATGTCGCTTATATTTCTGCCAGCCAAACTTTTGGCTTGTGAAACTTGTACGTAGCTAGATTGATGTAGTTAGCACTCACGCACATACACACTAGCTTGCTAACTAGATTGATGCAGTCAATATATAAAAACTATCAATCCATTTTTGTGTCGCTACAATTGTGAATATATGATTATGCTGTCACCGATACATGCTATAATTTTATCTCCGAGAAAACACATGGTTGTGTGTGGATTCAATGTTTTTCTCGATTGAAATATGGGTGACAAAGGCACCACATATCTGAATACAACTGCAGCTAGGAGCTATGAGATGTTCATATTCATGGATCATGTGTCTCAAAAATATTCATTCAATTGATATCCATTTTATTTCCAAAGACTAACTACCTCGGAAGTTTATGTGATGTTCATACCATGGGATATTTTATTTACTTGCTGTCGGGTGCTCGCGTTTACATTTTGGTTATACGAAAAGGAATTTAGATAGCCCGATAGCAAATATACTAGGTGAGAATAGGTAGGGTGGCATAAGAGTGTGAGAAGAACCCTGAGCGCAACAATACTGGTCCATGTGTACAAATTAGCCCTCACGATTCAGTATCGGACACTGACTAACTTGAGAACAACTTTGATTCTGTAATATTCAGTTAGGAATTTATGTCCATGTTGTGCCTTGCTATCCATAATTACAATAATTCTGTGTCCAAACAGCTATTTCCATCATCGTAGTGACATTTGCTATACTTGTACATAAACATTCAATAATAGGTCTAGATCTCTTTTGAGATCATCGTGTAAAGTGCAATCTTCGTGTGCCATAGTTTTTTAGATATCAGCTTTGATTAATATTCGGCATAGATTCGGTAGAGATTTACTTCTCTGTAGATGAGAGACACAGTTTAGTCATTGTGTCAGCTCTGAAAGTTGATGGAGTCTTACGAATAGGGGAGAAGAGACAATTGATCAAAGTAATCAGCATTCTCATAACATCATAAGCAGGAATCACATTCTCTGGTGTCCTCTCGCAGGAGACGATCGAGAAGGTTTTACCAGTTCACTTTTATTTTTATTTTTTTTGAACCGCATTGTCACCATTTTATTTGCAGTGTGGGATGTTAATTTACGATGCGGATAGAAGCTGAGGTCAAGAGGTTAACTGAACTTAAGACAAGTATTACTAAAATAAACGGTTCCGAAGAGAAGGAGAGGGTTAGAAGATATATGCAAGACTGTCCACATAGAACCCGATCTCAACACAGCCCCTAAGAAAACTAACTCTCTGATTGATTCTAGTAATAGTATTTCATGCATATTGCTCAAGTATAATCTTTACTCGTGGTTACTACAGGATCCTGAACAACAAATGTTTTCCGTTTGGGATCATTGCTGCAACCACACATGTATGCTCTCTTCCTCCAATACACTTCCACTGAGATGGGAAACAGGTTCTAAGACAGATTTCTCCTGGCAATTGATTCGAGAGTGATTTTTGTCAATTTTATATCCTTGATTTCTCATCATAGATTATTTTTTCTTGTATACGATTCGAGGCATGAAATACGTGCTATTTCTCATGAAAACCGGAGGTACAACACAGTTGGGCACTTTATCATAGTTTTCTTGTTTTACCCGCTGGCACTTTTATTTCTTTGTGGCTATGCAGACAAAACAGGGGCTCTGCTTCGTCCTGAATTATACTACATCAGCAAGAGCTTGCAGCCATCAACATAAGAGGTACGGTCTAGCTAGCTATTAAACTGAACGGAATCTTATCATGTCCCTTGCACATCTATTTTTCGATAAAATACCAATTAGCTATTCTATTTTCTCTATGATGATTTGTGACCGTCCTTATGTTTGCAGTTTGTTGTGACCACAGTTTGATCGATGCCAGAGCAAATGAACCGTTGGTATTTGAGGTCATCTGCTCAAGGTCCTATGATTGTCGTCTGAGGTGCAATGTAGATAGAATTTCTCCTATATCTACAGGAGAGCACATGAGTAGCACATTGGAGCCTGCTGTCTTATGTAAACGAAAAACTGGTATTTGTTCATCTAAAAATGTGTTTAGTAAGGAGTAGACACAGAGAAGTGTTGGAGATATGCCCTAGAGGCAATAATAAATGTAGTTATTATTATATCTTTGTGTTTATGATAAATGTTTATATTCATGCTATAATATTATTAACAAGGAAACATTAATACTTGTGTGATTTGTAAACCTAATTTGAAGTCCCTAGTAAAGCCTCTATATAATACTAGCTTGTTGGTTAATAGATGATTGTGGTTTCCCTATCATGAACATTGAGATGTTATTAACAACAAGATCATATCGTTAGGAGAATGATATGATGGACATACTCCTATAGATAAGCGTAGCATAAAGATCAAGTCATTTCAATAGTTCAATTGCTATATGCTTTCTGATACATAGTAACCTAATTCCTTCGACCATGAGATCATGCATATCACCTTTACCGGATGGATGCTTTGATGACATCAAACACCACACCGTAACTGGGTGGCTATAAAGGTGGCATTGAGTGTTCGGAAAGTATTGGTTGAGACACATGGATCAAGAGTGAGATTTGTCCATCCATATGACGGATAGATATACTCTGGGCCCTCTCGGTGGAATGTCATCCAATTAGCTTGCAAGCATGTGACTGGCTCACAAGGGATCACATATCACGGGAACGAGAAAAGAGTACTTATCGGTAACAAGGTTGAACTAGGTATGCAGAGATACCGACGATCATAACCTCGGATAAGTAAAGTATCGTGAGACAAAGGGAAATTGGTATCGTATGTAAGTGGTTCATTCGATCGCAAAGTAATCGTAGAAATATGTGGGAGCCATATGAATTTCCAGATTCCTCTATTGGTTATTGTTCGGAGAAGTGTCTCGATCATGTCCGCATAATTCACGAACCGTAGGGAGACACACTTAAGGATTCGACGTTGTTTGAGTAGTTATGGTATGATGAGAAAGAGACCGAATGTTGTTCGGAGTCTCGGATGGGATCCGGGATATCACGAGGAGATCCGGAATGGTCCGGAGAATAAGATTCATATAAGGAAAGTCTCGTTTCGGAGTTCGGGAATGATTCCGGTGTTTTCATCGGGAATGTTCTAGAAGGTTCCGGAATGTCCGGCACTCCGGAGGGGAAAGGGTATATGAATGTGTCATTGCAAGTTGGAATGATTGCATCATGTACTAAGTGTCTTCGCTGTCCAAAATAAAGGGTTTATTCAAATCCTAAATTGAAAAGTCAAACGGCTAGTTTGAAAGTCAAACGGCAAGTTTTTGGAAAGAGGAGGAGTGGGAAACTGAGTTGGGGAGGGAATCCCTCCTCCAACCGGCGGCGCACCACTCAAGCCGAGTTGGGGAGGGACTCCCCTCCCTCCCCTTGCTCGACCGGCCCCTCCACCTATATAAGGAGGGGCAGGGCTCCCTCCTAGCACACACAAGTTCCCTACCCCAAACCCTAGCTTGGCGCCACCACCTCCTGCAGCTGCCGCCGCCTCCTAGGGTTGCCCTAGCCGCCGACTTGGGCTGCCCCTTTCCCTAGCCGCCGGCTCTAGCACCTCCTCCTTGGTGTGTCTAAACCCTAGATCGCCGAGGAGCTCTCTCATACTCCACCATACTCGCTCCGGCTTAAGGCGAAGCCCTGCGAGATCTCCCCTCTACTTCCGGTTCCACGCCGTTGTGCTGCCGGAATCGCGAGGAGAGTGCTACAACCTCCGCTGCCTGCTGGAACAAGGGAGATGAAGGTCTTCGTCGAGTACCGAACGTGTGACCGACTGCGGGAGCGCTGCCGAAACGCAGCGCCGGAAGGATCGTCCACGCGATCTTGAGATCGGAAAGAGTACGACTACATCACCCACGAGAATCCGCTCTCGTTAAATACTTTGGAATCTTCGAGGGTGAGTTATTCCATCGACTCGTTGTTACAATCTAGTAGATAGATCTTGGCTTGTTTGTTTGTATGCGGTAGAAATTTTTTGTTTTCCATGCTACGAAACCCTACAAGAAGCACACAGAAGCTTGCACTATTTACATATAGTTTTACGCATTGATATCGATCTGTAATAGAGGCGGTAGGAAGGGAAGACACACCTTACTTTGTATATTAGTAGTAGTACTTTCTTGTACTGTTTTTAAATATCGAGAAGACAACATTTCCATTCGATGTTTTTGTTTGTTCAGCATATACTATCCCTTCTGCTAAAAATGAATGGAACTCCTTTTATGGGTACATATTATTTGGTTTATTTTTTATGGTAAATTTATTATAAAGCATATATGTAGAAGTGGGTGGCCAGTTTTTCCATTCATCCATTGACGTGCATGTGTTTTATGCTTTTCAGAATGAAAGTGTTACTAATTGTCTTTTGCAAACATGGCTAACATGTGCGAAGTCGCTAGATTGCACGATAGATGGTGTGAAAAGGATAAAAAAGGGACATAAAGAACACCTGTTATATTTTGGTTCTTAGATAGTTAGAAAGAGCAAAAAAATGTATATATATATATATCAACGCGGATTTGCTATCTATGATGCTACCAATGCAGTTAACGGTGTTATTTGTCAAGATGAGAGAGAGCCAAAATCTTGCATGCAGTTAACGGTGTTATTTGTCGTTTGTAGAATGGCAAGACCAGCCTTTATTGTAGCGTACCAAACCGTCTCTATTGTTACAAAAAATTCTACAAAGTGCATACTGTATGCTAGTAGTACTTGCTTGCACTAGACATTACTAGCTTGTACTAGTTGATGTGATGTGTGCATGTTAGTATCAATATGAGCATGAAAACATGCAAGAATTTCTGCAATAAATTCAACCATGAGAGTAGACCAATATTCAAACAAGTTAGAATGCAATAAATTCAACCATGAGGGTTGCTTGCCCCTAGCATTGTCGACCACAGTTGGGCCAATTACTGTAGCGTACCAAACCGCATCAATTGTTGCAAAAATTTCTACAAAAGTGCATACGGTATGCTAGTAGTACTTGCTTGCATTAGACATTACTAGCTTGTACTAGTTGATGGGATGTGTGCATGTTAGTATCAATATGAGCATGAAAACATGCAAGAATTTCTCCAATAAATTCAACCATGAGAGTAGACCAATATATCAAGCAAGTTAGCATGCAATAAATTCAACATGAGGGTTGCACAAATTTCGTCCAATTTTTTCGCGCGTGGCTTTTTTTTAGCACGGGAGTGCTTCCCGCGTCTGTTCCACTAGATTTTTTATACTTCGGACCCGCGTGCCTATCGAGAAACATGCTAAGCATGTGTACACTAGAGCTATGTTCGAGCGTTTCTACAGAGAGTTGTTTAGGTCAGGAGCGTTTGCATGCATCGAAGATGTGGCCGGCGGCTGTTTTAGTGTCACATACGCGCGTGTTAGTACGAACACGGAAGCAGTTAGGCAGAATTATTCAGTCACGCGCAATGCTGAAAAAACGGATTATGCATGCGTTTGCAAGAGCTTCGAACACACTGGGATACCGTGTTGTCACGTGTTAAAGGTATTATTTTGCTCATAATTAAACTTTTCATCATCATGTTTTGCTGTTAGAACAAATACATGAATGTTGCATTATTCTGCTTGCATTGACCAAAAAACTCTTTTGAAGGTCCTTGTTCACGTCGGAGCGGTGGAGCTCCCTACAAGTCTTGTGAAGAAGAGTTGGACAATTAATGCTAGAGAGGGTGCCGAATGCTTCATCCCTGGTTATGATGACGCGGTTTCTCGCGGCGACAACGCCGCCTCAATGCACAGCCTATTGCACGCTTTGGCGATGGAGCTCGTTGGCATGGGCACCACCTATTTTAGCAAGAGATGGGAACAGGTACCAAGGCACCTGGAGGAATAAGACTGTGCCAACTGGTGGATAGTATGCTATGTTCCTCCTGGTTGCCATCTTGGCAGCAGAGCATGCGGAGAATACGGAGCTGAGAACAAAATTTGCCCAGTGGTACTTGTCTATGTTGTAGTGGTTTGTAAGAGCTGGCCAAAAGTTAACAGATTCTTGCTCGCCGGGATTATTGCTATCGCAGAGCATGCACACAACAAAAATAGTGAAGGCAGTTTTAAAAATAATCTCTTCAGAAGATGATAACTCTCGTCCGGTCTGATCTCGTATTGTATTTGCCGCTGCAGTGATAGCAGAACAGTTTGAGCCATGAATCCCAATCATATATGATATCTTTTCCCGCATGGCCTGTGATTTATCCAAAGATGCGTCCCACGCATCTTTTCCGCTGCAGGGGATGCCAAAAACCTTGGCAACATCTTCGTGAAAGATCATGATCTTTTTGCTGCCTGGTTCGCCTATTGATCTAGCCATGGTGTCTACCTTGGGGAGCAGCCACATGGTGAATTGTCTATCAAACTAAATCAAATGTATGGGCTTGGTGAAATACTTGAACCCTGTTGATTCCACCAATTCCTTCTGTCGCTCTGTAAACTATTCCACTATGTCGTTGAGTTGGACCAGCAGGTGTGAGTTGCCGTACGACACTTGTTTACTGGCATTGCGTTCATCGTACAACCGAGCCGGCGGATTCTTGGGTGTGCGTCCTCTTCTAATCGTCCAAGCTGCACTACCATTGCTCATTGCGAGTTCGTTTCGGGTGTCCCTGATATGTAAACAAGAAGAAAATGAAAAACCAAAAAATGAAGGTTGCTCACTAGTTGACCGTGCTGTCCTAGCTAGACTGGACCGTGCTATCTCTGCTAATAGAGACCAAACCCCTGTACCTCCGCATAAAACAAATTGACGAAAAATCTGCTGGCGGTGAAATAAAAAAATTGCATATCAGTAGATGGAAGATTTACAAGAACGAGTGTAGCAGAATTTTTGCATGCATATCAGCACTGCCACACACGCACTCAGACTAGGAAACAAAAGCCATGCGGTACTGTTTTTTTATCATCCCTATGATGTATACAAAATTAAAATCAACAGCAAGAAGGGAAGGAAACAAGAGTAATGCGGGCACTTTTTTTCAATCATCCGTATGATGTAAACCACCAAGATAAAAATCAAAAGCAAAAGGGAGGTTGCTCTAGTTGAGCGGTTGAATTGGTAAGCAAAAAATAACTTACAAGGGCTAGCCGAATGTAGTATTATTTGATTTCCTGTGTGTGAATGATAACTAGTGCCATGCTGTGTATGAATAAATGATGCGTGCTTTTCCTATTCAATTCCATGCGTCCAGATGATAACTAGTACTATGCTTGTATGAACCGTCGTGTGCTAGCAAGATTGTTTGATTGGGTTGCTCAAATATTGGTCTACTCAATGGTCTATGTGTGGTGCTAATTTACATGCTTGAAAAATGGTTTGTTCAATGGTCTACATGTGGTGATAGAATGCGTGCTGAAATTTTGGCCGGTTCAATGGTCTGAATGTATTGCTATGAAATTTTAGCCAATTCAGTGGTCTACTAGTATTGCTAGCTCGCATGCATGCGTGAGCTGTTGCTAGTTTGCATGCATGTGCTAGCTTGCATATGTACTTGCATGTACTAGCAATGCATGCAAAAAATGCTCTTAATGTAACGGGGTGTGATGTTTTCCGTTAAATATTTTGTGCTCCTACTGCTCAACTTCATGCTCTCTATAGAATATCCAATGGTTGGATTAATATGCATAGGTAGCATCCTAGATAGCCCACACACACTCACATATATATATATATATATATATATATATATATATATATATATATATATATATATATATATATATCGACGCGGATTTGCTACTCACGGGCGTAGCTGCGCATAGGCAGAGCACCGTTGGATTTAGGGATCAAATGCATGCAACCTCTAGATGGAAGTGGGGTGGAACATGGATGAGCTAACGGTGTTAGTTTGTGCATGCATGCAAGAATCTAGGGTTTGGCATGGGTTTCAAATTAACACACTGTTTTGACTAAAAAATGTTAGCATCTAAAATGAGAAGGGATTGAGAACAAGGATTAAATAAGTTAGGGTTTCTCAGTATGTTGTCCGTTAGGGTTTGCCTCACCTAAATGAAATTAGATAAGTTTTGTTTTGCATGTTGCTCGTTAGGGTTTCGCCTCATGCAAACGAAATTAGACAAGCTTTGTTTTGCTAGGGATTCATGCATGTAGTATATTAGGGTTAGGGTTTACCTTATGTTGTATATTAGGGTTTGCCTAACCAAAACGAAATTAGATAAGCTTTGTTTTGTTAGGGCTTCATGCATGTAGTATATTACGGTTTACCGTGTAGTATATTTGGTTTAGTGTTTACCGCATGTTGCTCGTTAGGGTTTGCCTCATGCAAACGAAATTAGATAAGGTTTGTTTTGCTAGAGCTTCATGCATGCATGCCAAATGAACACTAACGGCGATAGTTCTTAGACAAATCCTGGGTCTGGATACATGTGCTCTCTATATCAAAATATGATAGAATCAACGGTGGATAGGCTATGCGTAGCTATGCCCGTGTTTAGCAGGCTATTTCCCATATATATATATAGTGTGGAGTATACGGAAACTGTAAATATGCCAATGTGTAATGTGTGGTATTTGAACACTACAAATGAAAACTATTAAGTTGTTGCGCTTTGAGAACCCGACAAAATAAAATCGCCCTTTTTAGTGTCTTGTTTTCCCGTAGCAATGCACGGGCATGTTTCCTAGTAGAAATATAAGGCACGAGCGTCTCATTTTATAGTATTCACTATTATTTGTATGATGCGGTCTTGTTTATGATATATGTTCGGTCATGTATTACCCCCTAGATGCTAGGGATATTGCACAAACTGGCTAGTCTTCCATTGGGTTTGACAAGTGTCAAACTGCAACAAAAATATATTATTTTCATCAAATATTTTGAAACACTGAAACGACGGTACCTACTACAGTTGCTCTAAAGAGCTTCCTACTGCCAAAGCGAGCAACATATAGAGAGATGTTGAAAAGAGATCAACTACTGATAGAGAAACCATAATATGTACAGGAGGTTGAATAACAAAGCTAACATCACCATACATACATACATACATACATACATACATACATACATACATACATACATACATACATACATACATACATACGCACAGATATACACAGAAAATAGTACTGTATGATCAATTGATCAGAGAACACCTAATACTTATAACAAATAAACAAATAGCCAGCCAACGGCATCACCACATGGACAGAAGAAGAATGATGGACAACTGATCAGACGCAACACAACATGTCCAAACTCCAGATCAACTAATCACGACGAGCAGAGCTTGATCAGAAGCAGGCGTCGAGGAGACAGCAGCAGCAGAGCGCAGCGCAGCTGCAACGAAACAAAACAAGAAAGAGAAGCAAACAGAATCATCAGCAGTTTCATCATGAAGGGTACGAGGACAGGATCGACGAAGCAGAGCGAGACTTCAGAACGGAAAAGGTGAACTTACCATCCTCTCCAGAACCCGCCGCCGTTGTGGTGGTGGTGGCCGCGGCTGGTGGTTTCCGCAGTGCCGGCGGCAGCGGGATACTGCTGCTGCTGGTCGGAGTGCTGCGGGTAGCCGGCCGGCGGCGGCAGCGGCGCGACGTAGGCCTGCTGCTGACCCTGCTGCGGAGGGTACGACGGGGTGCCCTGCTGGTAGCTCATGGTCGGATTGCAGAAAGTGTTTTATAGCGAAAACTCGTGTGTTCACCTGACGCGATTAAGGCAATAAGAAACAAGAGACGACGAGGAAGAAGCTTTGATGTTTCATTATCCAGATGATCTGTAGTACATTTATAGGAGCTGGGCACGATTTCTTAGACGCGTCGACTTAGAAAGAAGAGAAAGCCAAAGGAAACAGGTGAACTGCCCAGAGACGCGGGGAACCGTCGCTCCAAGTCTCAGCTATTGTGCTTGCGTGCCACATCGATCGTGATTCTACTAGAAAACTGAAGATATGCTCATAATGCGACCAAGGAAAGTTCGTCGATGGTCGCTCTCCGCGTGCAGAGATAGTGTGCGTGGTGGGTTGCCATTGGCCAAAACTGGTAAAGTCAGTGCCGGTGCCTATCCAGGCAGAGGACCGAAATATTACGAGATAGGACGAACTCCAAGAAAATAATTTAAATACTAAAATAGTCTAGATATAGCTAAAGAAGTCTTTAATTCTCCACAGATATATATGTCACAGCCGTACCCTAGGAGATATGGGCCAGGACTTCATGGGCCACGCGCCTGGTATATATGGACCGGCGGTACCTATGAACGCCAACAAAAGGAGCAGCTGCACGTCTAGAAGGACATCTAGGAATTAAACCAAACTCGGGTTGCTCCCGTTCCTTTCTCTCCCGTCCCCTACCTCTCCGGTGGCCGCTCTGCACAAGCGGCGATTCCCTCGTTGTCCGCTTTCCACAAGCGGCATTATCCTTTTCCTCACGCTGTGGTGACCTCCAGCAGCAACGGGGCATTACAACATAATGAATACTCAAGGTTATCTTCTACGACCCCTTGCTCATAATAACATAAATTCCAATGATAAATTTCTGTAAGAAAAAAAAACTTATTTACATTGGACCTATAAAATGAGTCATTTGAGTCAAGACAAGAAGTTTCAAAGAAACTCTAACGATAGCTCATCAAAGCAATTTATTGTTGTTATAGAGACTACAGGAAAATAAAAGGTGCTCACACTCTGAAAATAATTAATAGTGATCTAGTGCTTTCTTCCTTTTAATAAATTTTCACTTATTTTGTTACCATTTTATTTATACTTAGGATTGTGATAAAAGCGTGTGTGCAGCTAATGGCCAGATGCATTGTGCAAAAAAAAGATAATGGCCAGAGGCAAATCACACTTAATTAGCCCATTATTAATTCGCAAAATAAGTCTATTGTTTTTTTGAGCGGATAATAGTCTATTGTTAATAATTGATCCATTGCATGCAGAATTAACTAAGCCCAATACACAACAACCCACATACCAAGCTTAGGCCATCGTCGAATATGGAGGCAGACCCCAACCAATCAATTATGCTCGTTGAAAGGATACAGATGTCGCCTAGAGGGGGGGGTGAATAGGCGATTAAAACTTTTCCTAGAGTGGCTCAACAAAGGCGGAATAAAACTAGCGTTTTACTTTGTCAAGCACAACAACTTATGCTAAGCAATACAAGCAACAAGGTTATAGCAAGATATAGATTACTTCAAGCACGAAGGCTATCACAATGTAAAGTGCATAAGTAAAAGCTCGGGTATAGAGATAACCGAGGCACGTGGGGACGACGATATTTTACCGAGTTCCTCCCAGCATGGAGTACGTCTCGTTTGGAGAGGGGGTGGTATCAAATCACCAACGCCACAAAAGGCCTCCCTTATTCTCCGGTGAATCTCACCCTAATGGGATCGATCCATGCTTCCACTATCGGTGCACTTGTCGGTGGCAATCGGAACCTCTCACAAGGTTGGGGCACAACTCCATAGCTTAATTGGAGGCTCCCAACAAACGCCACAAAAGGCCTCAACAAATGCCACCAAGGCTACAATGCCACCAAGGCCACAAAACCGTCTAGGGTTCCAAGAACCCGGTTCCAAGAATCCAAGAGGGACAAGCTCCAATGAGCAATTCAAACCAAATCCTCCGAGGAGAACCCAAACCGATGCAACAAATGCAAATGACAAGAACACCACAAAGATGCTTAAATCCCTCACTCTCAAGTTCCAACAAAGCTACCAAAGCTATTGGGGAACAAGAAAGGAGAAATCAAAGAGAGACACAAAATCCCCCAAAATCTAGATCCCTAAAGATACACTCACAAAGAGATGTTTTGGTTTGGTCAAAACGTAGATCTAGATCTCGTCCAACAACCCCTCAAATATTTCCAAGAATCACTGGAGGCGTGTGTAGAGATCAAGCTTAAAGAATAAAGCAAATGGGGGCAAAGCTTGGGCAAGAAAAGGAGGAAGAAGTAACCCTAAATGAAAATGGGGCAAAGCTATTTAAAGGGATAGACAAAATCTGCCCGTTGGGGCATTTTTCTGAAAGGAACGGTAGTACCGCAAAATCCCGATACTACCGCACCCTGCGAGAACAGCCAAGAAAAATATTGGGCGAGCGACAGAATTTGGGACAAGCGAGCTGGAGAGAGAGAGAGAGAGAGAGAGAGAGAGAGAGAGAGAGAGAGAGAGAGAGAGAGAGAGAGAGAGAGAGAGAGAGAGAGAGAGAGAGAAGCAGCAGCAGCAGGGCAGCCAGCAGCAGCTGCAAGCGCTGCTCGCACGCAGCAGCACAGCAGCAGAGCAGCACCGGCCAGGCAGCAAGCAGCGCGGGGTCCAGAGCATGCAGCAGCGGCTCGGCAGGCGCGCGCGCATGCGAACAGCCAGCGGCTAGCAACTGCAGTGCAGCGCAGCGGGGCCAGGGCCACGCGCGCGCGAGCAAGGTGGCAGCAAACGCGGCC
This sequence comes from Avena atlantica, assembly GCA_910589765.1. NCBI lineage: Eukaryota > Viridiplantae > Streptophyta > Magnoliopsida > Poales > Poaceae > Avena > Avena atlantica. The sequence continues at coordinate 413,311,799 of OU342739.1, read as the reverse complement.
GCATGCGCGTAGAGGAGGCAGGCGCGTGGCAGCGGTCCCACGCGGCAGCGAGCGGGCGGGTGCGCGCGCGTGAGCGAGTGGGCGGCAGCGGGCGACAGCGAGTCAACGCAAGGAGCGTGCGAGCGGAAACCGAGGCAGGCCACGCGGGATCTGGGGCTGGAGCGAGGCAGATCTGGATCTGAATCTGTAGAAAAAGATCTAGACAAATAAACGGGTCGGCCGGTACTACCGGCCCACCCGGGCGGTACTACCGGGCCAGCCGGTACTACCACAAAAAGGTACCTAGCGAGGCAGAAAGAAATCGGGCCGTTTTTAGGCCCAGGCGGTAGAACCGGCCCGTCCGGGCGGTACTACCGCTTGGCCTAGAAAACAGACATGCAAATATTCAAACGGCAATAACTTTTGACTGGAAGCTCCGATTCAAATTGCGTTGGATAGAGGAAGACAAAGGCTTTCCAATAAAATATTGATTATCACCAAGTGAGAAAGTATCAAGTAGAATAATGTGAAATACCTCACTTGGTGAGGAACCGAAAAGCCGCATAAATCAAAATCGCAACAAGATATATATGATAGATCTGATTTTGATGAACAAGAGCTTGTTATGGAGATTACCACAAGCTCTATATCCTCATATGGATAAGACCAAATAATCAACCAAATACGATGATGCAAGTATGCAAAGGTTTGAGCTCTCTCCAAACGATGTGACTGAATTACTCATACGAGAGCCCCTCTTGATAGTACGGTTATCTATCCTAAACCCGGTCTCATACACACAACGTGAGACCAGCAAAAGGAAAAACCTATCAATATTATACCTTTGTCTTGAGCATTCCACTTGAGCTCTATGTAGACGATCTTGACCTTCTCAAGAAGGAACACTTTTCTTAATTCCTCATCAACGACCTCGCATATTGAGCTTGCCCAACATATCTTCTTTGCATTTCATCAACCTTGAAGCCAACACATGCTCCAAGCGATGCCAATGGACAAATCCTACAAGTATAACTTAATACACACATTAGTCCATAAAGATTGTCATTAATTACCAAAACCACACATGGGGGCCCAACATGTTCTTTCACTCGTGTTCTTTCCTCTCCGTGACTTTGTCTTCCCATCTCTCTGCTAGGGCTGCTCGCCACTGCCGCCATTCTGTGTTCGTCGACTCGCCGTGTAATTCCGCTCCCTTCTCGCGTGCATACGGCATGACTGCCTCAAGTTAGAGACCAAGATTGTTTCGGTACACCTGGAGTCATCCACTGACTATTGTACTGTTTGTTCTATATTAGCACTGACTCGAGTTTTGACGAATTAAAATCTTAGATTCTTAGTCACTTGACCTAGTTCATTAGTATATAAATCAGTGGATTAGTATATTAATTAGTGTCTTTTATCATTTTGTTGTGCTCAAAGATGTAGAGAAAGGGACCATCAGAAAGGGGAGTAGATTTCTTTTTCAAGCGGATTGTTTCAACTTCAAGCGCTAATATTACTATTCGATCTATTGCTGAAAATGCAAAACCATCCAAGGAGAATCAACCTCTTGTAGATGACAGTCCCAATCCCGTTGATATGCACACTGATGACCAAAATATTTTGGAACCAGCAGAAATTTTAGAACAAGATAGAACTGGAAGCGTAACATATGAAGGGATCCTAGTAAGTTTCAACAGATTTGGGAACTTCTACTTGATAAGCAAGAAGAAGCATAGACATTCTATATTACCAAGGGCCCTTATCAGCCATACATGAGAGAGTATGCACATAATGGAAGAGAAAAAATCCTCGCCGATTCCAATTTAGCTATTTCACAAATTTTTCTTGGGTAGAGTATTTACTTTCCACACATCATGTATATTGTGTTCCTTGTTTCTTATTTACAAAAAAAACCAAGTGGGAGGTGTGGCTTAGATACATTCACAACTGAAGGGTTTATAACTTGGAAGAAGGTGGATGATGGAAAAGAGTGTGCTTTTTCAACACACATGGTAAAAGATTCCAACTCAGCTCATAATTATTCAGTTCGATGTTTTGATAATCTGAAAAATAGTGTGACCTATATCGACAATGCAATTCTACAAGCATATTGAAAAAAGGTTTTAGATGCAAGGCTGAGGCTTGAAATTACAATTGATTCCATTAGGTAAGAAATATTTTTCTGTACTAGACAATAGAATATTAGATATTGCACTAAGCATGTTAGTAACATTTATTTTCTTGTCGGTTTCATTAGGTGGTTAACATTCTAAGATGGTGGAAATGGAAAAAAAATCATTAAGATCACGGATGTCTTATGTCAAACCCTCCAAAAGAGGTTTATTGACATTTTAAATGCATTGGATTCAGTTTCAAACACAAAAGTATTGCTTCATATGTTAAAGAGAAAATGGTTGGGAATCTTTTTTGGAGGAGGTTCGGTTTTTTGGTTCAAAGCATGACATTGAGGTCCCTGATTTAAACCGCAAGTAATATTCCTCTCCCGGTATCTCTATCTGTTATAATATGTATTATCATGCATTCATACTTACTTAACTATAGTATTAATGTATATTGCAATTTATAGGTATGCGGATGTGACAAGGTCTCACAACAAGCATGATAACACAACAACACTACATCACTACAAAGTAGACGTGTTCAATGTTGCTATAGATCAAAGGTTGGTTGAGATAAATGATCGCTTCGGTATTCCAAGTATAGAACTCTTGACACTTTGTGCATATTTGGAGATCCAAGGCATGATTCTTTTGACATCTGAAAAATATGTATACTGGTTAAAAGGTTTTATCCTAAGGATTTTTTTTAGTCAAGAAATGGCTCTATTTGAGTTTCTGCTTCCCATTTTAAGGTGGATATTCGCAATAATCCAGAGCTAAAACGCTTGTCTTCACTTGCCGATTTGACAGTTGGACTAACCAAAACAGTTAAAGCTGCTACATATCTAAAATTGATAGATTACCGCGGTTAGTCATAACTCTTTCGGTGTCAATTGCAACCACCGAGCGAGATTTTTGGGCCATAAAACTTATCAAGACAGATAATGTGAGATAATTTCTTTGGCATTATATGATTCTCTACATTTCTAAGGAATAGTTACAAATATTAGTTATGGTGATATTATCGACCTACTCCCTCCTTCCCATAATATGTTGCGCATAATTTTGTGTGCAAGTCAAACTTTGCAAAGTTTGACCAAAAATATACAAAATAATATAAATATGTATGATACAAATTATGAAAATATATTTTAAGCCAATTCTAATAATATTAATTTGGCAATGTATAGGTTTATATTTGTATCAAACTCTTTGGTCAAACATTGTAAAGTTTGACTCTGATAAACTTTATATGCAACATAAATTGGTAAGAAGGGAGTATTTGACATCCGATGGACGAAAAGCGGATTTTAACCTAATAGACATGTAATTATTTTTCGTAGAGTAGGAAATATGTTCGAATATTTATATGGATCTTGTATTGATATTTTTGATACTTAATATTTTGTGATGTTTATTCTCTTTGATGGTCGTCGACTTTTCACACCCCCCCTCCCCCAGTACGAATTCTGGCTCCTCCCCTGCGTGGTCGAATATCCTAGAGATTTGGTTGTAATCGAGACAACATAATAGAATTTGGCTAGAATAGGTGTCGGTCCGGCAAAGGATGAGCTGACATCTTTTACTCCCCTCAACACCTATGTGGGTTTGAGGACACACAAGGGATCCATCCGGAACTAGAAAAATTAAGTTACTAGCGCCTCATTTTATAGTATCCGCTATTTTTTGTATGGTGTGGTCGTGTTTATGGTATCTGTCATGTATTGCCCACAAATGCTAACGATATTTGATGAAATGACTCGCCTTTTATTGGGTTTGACAAATGACACACATTATACAAGATGTGTCATTTATGTCAAAGTGCAATAAAAATATGAGAATGGATTTTGTACTTGCACATATGGGTATATGAGTTATCCAACCGTTGAACTGTTCCTTAAGATTCGTGTAAGTTTGGTGCAAGCTAGTGCTAGGCTACTGTTTATTCTGACCACTTTGTCGGTCTTTTCTTCTAGCCTTTTTCTCTCTCCATGTTCTATCATCTTTATAAACAGTAGCAAACCACGAGCTCTATGGAACCCAAGCACGACGTTGACGATGTCTCTGCTAGGAAATGGAAGTGGGAGAGTGGGATAAATTTCGGTACTAAAATATTTGGGAAAGTAAAAGCGAAGACATGCAGGCCTTTACGTCGCTTCATAACAGTGTTTGATGCTTCTGTCGCTTGCCTTTACGTCCCATCACACTAGCCCATTTTATTTTAACAGGAGAGCCCCAAGGGCAGGAAGCCTTAAATTAAATAACGACGGTGGAGCTATACATTTTCACCCTGGATCCTAAGAAATAGGAAAAGAAAAACAGGTCATCCTAGAAGATAAACGAAAAATACAATTGAGTCCTCTTTACAACACGCCTATGCTTCGGACTGGCCTCACGATGGAGGTTGAAGGAGCGTCGGGTCTCGCCGGCGAGCTTGCTAGCCTCGATGCGGCTTGGATAATCGGCTGGCTGCATGCCTCCGATTTGGATCTGCAGAAAAAGATGGCTTCACTTCTCCAGGAGAGTTCATCACCGCCATCGCTCAGATCAACATCCATGGCAGACGCGACCTCCGCGTCCAGATCAGGAGAAGACACCGAAAAACAGCAACGATGAGCTTCCAGGATCTGCCGCCGATGCACCCAGAAACTGAGCTCCTGCCCGAGATGAGGGAGGGAAGCCGTAGAAAATGCATCTGCAACAAATCCAAATATAGGGTCACCCAGGGAGAGACCAGGCCGCGACGTCGCCAGAGTACTCCCCCTCGCCACCAAGGCCGACCAGGAGCCACTTCAGCTCACCACGCACTACAGGACGGCAACCTTCCCCCTCGCCGCCATGGCCGACCGAGAAGAATCGCTTCCCGCAGGACCAGGTCTTCGCTAGGTAACCAGCGTTGGATTTATTCCATGAGGCGGTGTTTCTCCACTCTACTTCCCCCTCCGGCCATCGGAGTTGAAGGAGAAGAAGGAGGAAACCTAGGGCTGGCCAGATCCCAATGCCAAGATCTGCCCATCCGCTCCATCTACCTGGCATAGTGCCCACAACCGGCATATCGCCAAACCTACCCCTAAACCTATCTACTCCGGCGCTCCCCCTTCTCCAACTCCGGCCGGTAGAGCCGATGGAGAGGAGTCGGGGGAGGCCCAGCACGAGGGCGACGACTCTCAACGGGAGGAGGGGGTGGAGAGCAGAGGAAGGTGGGTTCGTGTGCGTGTAGCCCATAGGGTGGATAGAAAAAGAGTACGTTCAGCAATTTCGAATCTCAAAGCACCTACGGTCGGTGATGATAACTCCCACGCCCATTTGTACAAGCACAAATGCATTTTTGTAAAAGTATGTCATTTTATCAAATATTTTAAATCCCTAAAACGACGGTACCTGTTAGAGTTGCACTAAAGAGCTTTGTATGGCCAAAGCGAGCAACAAGATAAACTTGTAATCTATATAGAGAGGGCAAATAACAACAGTAACATCACCACCATATATACATACAAATATACATAGAAAATAGTATTATTCTCAGAAAGCAACTAATATAAGACTCAACAAAGAAACAAATAGCCAGCCAGCGATGGCATCACCACATGGAAACAAGAATATGATCTAGTACAACTGATCAGACGCAACACAACATGTCCAAACTCCAGGTCTACTAATAATCACGTCGAGCAGGCCTTGATCAGAAGCAGGCGTCTAGGAGGCAGCAGCAGCAGAGCGCCGCGCAGCTGCAAACAAAAAAGAGAAGCAAGCATAATCATCAGCGGTTTCATCACAAAGGTAGTACGAGGACAGGATCGACGAAGCAGAGCGAGAATTCTGAACGGAACAAAAAGGCAGAGCTTTTACCATCCTCTCCAGAAGCCGCCGCCGTTGTGGTGGTGGTGGTTGTGGCCGCGGCTGGTGGTTTCCGCAGCGCCGGCGGCAGCGGGGTACTGCTGGTCGGAGTGCTGTGGGTAGCCGGCCGGCGGCGGCGGGGCGACGTAGGCCTGCTGCTGGCCCTGCTGCGGAGGGTACGCCATGTTGCCCTGCTGGTAGCTCATGGTCGAATTGAAGAAAGTGCTAGCAAAAAACTCGTGTGCTCTCCTGACGCGATTAAGGGATACACCGACCAAAGTCCAAAGAGACGATGAGGAATAAACTTTGATGCTGAGTTGCCCAGGGACTTGATCTGTGCATTTTATAGGAGCTGCGCACGATTTCTTAGACGCGTCGACTTGGGATTGGGAGAGGAAGAGAAAGCGAAATTAAGGAAACAGCTGAGCTGCCCGGAGACGGAGCGAATCGTCGTCGCTTTCACGTGTCGCGCTTGCGTGCCACATCAATGGTGATTCGACTAAAAAAAAAATGGAAGATATGTATCGTGAATCGATGATATGCGGCCAAAGAAAGTGCGTTCTCCGCGTGCAGAGATAGCGTGCGTGCTGCGCTGCCATTGGCCAAAATTGGCAAGTCAGCGGCCGGTGCACCAACCAGAGAGAACAAGGCCAACGCTATCTGCTAATTAACCGCGTTGAACTGTAGCATTAGTTGATTACTAAGAGATTCAAAGGGATTAACATCAGGCGGGGCAAAAATGACATTGCAATGGGGTCGACGGCCTTTTATTTAAATGTTCAACTTTTTTCAAACACCGAGCTACATCGACGCGCGCCAAATTCAACAGGGTGGAGGATACGTGGCGCAAAAGGGTTGAATTTGACTAAACTTTGGAGGTTGGTTATTTTTAGCCCGCAAACTTGTATTTCCGATAACTTGTCATGCATATGCAAGTACCGCGCGCACCTACAAACTTGTTCTGCATAAGCAAATTACCCCCAACAAACTTGCAAAATGGGGTGGCGTGGCCCATAAACTTGTATTTCAGATTCATTTTGCGATACCTAGCCTCCCATACTAGCAAGTAACACAGGGCCCGCATACGACTATCTTCCAGAATCCATATTTCCATAGGAATTATGCGATGGTCCTCGCTTCGATTAAAACAGAAATGCAACAAATTGGGATCGAATCCCTATTCCCCTTGTTTCGCTAACCATAGCCTACGCGATGACGACGATTGTCTATGAAGGATGGCGAGGAGCGAGCGAAGGAGGTGCTAGAGCTAGTGGCGGAGAGGAGGACTAGTGGAGGTAATTTCGGGTGGGGTCGAGGCGGGAAAGGGAGCATGTGACATGTCAATCTTAGTGGTCTCGATGGCATGAGCGGAAACTTGGTAACTCATCGACCACCAATTGATCAAGATATTGCTACCCGAGATCATACTAAAAGAGGTGTGATGATCATCAAGGAAATGACAAAATTCAATACTTGGTCAGCAAGGGTAACACGTGGAGGCAAATCATTGCGGTGATGATGCAACGTGGAAGAGCTTAGTCAACACCTGTATCAGACTTCTATGTAATTGTTGGTTTTACGAAGGTTGTATTTGTAAAGGGATAGTTATTTTCCTCCCTTCTTATGCGCTCCAAAGATAATTCAGGGTTCTGCACAAAGAAAAACTAGATGATACCCCGCGCGTTGATGCGGGAATTGATACGTATATCTTTGGGAAAATAGCACAATGAAAGTGTCTTTGGTTGCAACATAAGATAAATTTGAGTTTTTCATGTGCATAAGCTATATCAGATTACTAAATTTGAGTATAAAGAACCATTTTATTACTTTACTCAAGTTACAGGCGAACATATCTTAGTGAAGATTATCGGATATAGATTGCAAATACATATTTTCGAGCTTCCTCTCTTTAAGAAAATCATACTCTGGAAATGCTAGAATTATTGAGGCACATGCTCCTATTACTTTGAAAGAACATAATATTCTATCTGATTTTATAATTGGTAGACAATAGCAGATTGGTCTAAATGAATCATATCTTGAATCCGAATATTTGTAATTAGGATAAAGTTAATCATTCGTGTAGATTCAGTTAACATAGTTTGGAAATTACAATGCACTCAAATTCATATAGAGTGGTTGTGAGAAAATGTGAGCAGAAAATAAAGACAACAATGATTCACCATCTACTTCTTGCCTTCAACAATGAAGGGATACATGGAAATAAAAGATAAGTACTAAGATAAATTGCAGAAATAAATATGAGGAGGGGGATAATTATGTCCAACTGAGCACAAACTTGTCCATTGCTCCCTGCCAATCCATTGTACATTCAGGTATCTATAGACAAATATTTGCATGTTAAATAGCATGATTAAGTGCGCTTTACCAAACAGTACATGAACTTAGATGCTGTAGAAACATACTACATCAACAAATGAAACGAATAGTAGAAAGAAGAGCACGGATGGAAGATAAGAGAGCATACATGTACGTTCTGAACACATCAACACTTCAATTATAGATCCCACTTAACTCTGTATTTAAACAAAGGGTACAAAATAATACATTAGAATATTCAAGACTTGCAACATATTAGAAGTGAAAGAAAATACAACAAGTTAAGAGAGAGGATCATCCCTGCTTACCGCATCATATTCACAGTGCATTTACAACCGAAAATCTAATGGACAAACTGTTAGGCATTTTGCTGCACTGCATGAAAATTTTGACTTTTTGTATACATGTACAGTTGGAAATCTATGGAAAAAACAAGGAAAATATATAAGAGGCGATGAATTCCTACAAAACTTTTAATCCAACTTCTGCCTGCGAAATGCACACACTGAGAAGAAGATTCAGAGGTAGAAGCTTCCCTACGAAAGCACAATCTTTGTCACAAAAATATCCGTCTGACCTAATAAAACAAAATCAAGTATATACTCCCGCCCAATGTGATTTCCTTCATTTGGTGGTATATGTAACCAATGTGTAGCTGAAAAACAATTTTCAAAAGCAAACACTCAGGTAATAATCCAGAAACCTGACCGTGCTCATGCATCGATTTCATTGATCTTTCACCGCATATACCAACTCAAATAAAGCATCCAACTAAAGCACTCAATTGTCCTAACAAAACATATACGTTGTGGGTGAGCATGAAATAGTATAATAGCATGCAAATAAACGGAATCCAAAACATGATGAAATAAAACGTGAAGAAAGTATGTACCTATGTAGAGATCTCATAGGCCGTGATAGGATAATATATTGATCAGGGAGTGAATTTTCTAAACTGGTCACGAGACCATCGTGGTGTGGTCGACCACATTGTGATGTCTAACCATCGTGGTGTTGTCGACCACATTGCGTGCTATGGATCAAGTTGTCCATAATTTTATTTTATCCCAAGGAGAATGTCCACTGGAGACATGGGATACCATGCGTCGAGGAAGATTTAGGGACGGGTGGACCATAAAATGGAAAAGGAGGAAGCCAAGTGCCTCCATTAGTTTCCGTTGTGGTGTCACTGGTGGAGTTCGGTGGCTGGAGGTGGATGGAGAAGATAAACAATGTTGGGATGTTTCCATCACGTGAGCAGATGGGCTATATCTGGGCTGGGCTATACGGTTGATGTTGCTTTTCTTAAAAATAATAATTTCGTAAGAATTGTGCATTTCGTCAGGAGAACTGAAACGGAACTATGGAAGATCGCGCAACAAACTGAAACAGACCAGGGGTTTGCTAACCGGAGACTTGGTTACGTGGACGCCTTGCATGTAGAGAGAAATAGGGTAGTGGGGATCTTCTATTTAGATATAGAAGACGAGGGAGGCGGAGGTCGGAGATGAGTCTAGTATTTTTTTCGGTTTTCTAGTTCTCAACATCTGGAAATTTATCATGTCTTAGTACCTCTCTCACCATTGGATTTACCGCTCGATTCATGCAATATAGGAGTTAGACATAAGTTGCAATTTACCGCTCAATTTACGCTCGATTCACCGCTCGATTTACCGCTCAATCCACACACGCGCCTACCTCTAGAACCTTGCGCCGCCGATTTCGTCTTCTCCATCCCGGCTTGCGGCGTGCACCGCAGATCGGGACAGTAGGCCTCCGGAATCCCGCCTCTCGTGAACCTGTACGGTGAGGGGCGATCAGGTTTTTGGAGAGCGCTCAAGCGCGACTACTGGCAACCACGTCGTCGTCCGACGACGAGTTCCCGAACGACGACTTCTTCCCGGACGTCAGCGACCTCTTCGACAACCACAACATGGGCGACGCTGCTGCGACCGCTGCGGCTGCTATTTAGCCTACACTGTACGTGATAGCCAACTGTCTTTTTCAGATTATGCTAGAGTTCTTTATTCTAGCGTTCGGTGTAGATGTGATAGGTTTATCTTCTATAGATGTAATCTGTTTATCTACTTTGTTGATATGCATGATTGGTTTTACTACTGTCTGTATGATCATGATTTATTAGTTTATTATTCGGATTAAATCATATGGATTATTGCTTATATTTCCAATAATCCAGAAACCTGATCGTAGGCAACTGAATTGCACTGGTGTAGCCGCGGCTACTAGGCCGCCTCCTTTTGATGGCATGCACTATAAGAGATGGCGCAAGAGAGTAGTTCTCTGGTTTGAAAACCTAAACTGCTATACGCCACTCTTGGCAAGCCTGAAGGAGATCAATCTGCTGAGCAGGAAGCGAACTTTAAGAAAGCCGATACCATGTTTATGGCGGCTTTGTTCAGTATTTTTTGGGACAACATTGTTGACCCTTATATGTCATTTGATAATGGCAAGGACGCGTGGGAAGCGCTCGAGGCCAAGTTTGGGGTCTCGGACGCTGGCACTGAGCTGTATGTCATGGAGCAATTCTATGACTACAGGATGGTTGATGAGCGCTCCGTCGTTGAGCAAGCTCATGAGATACAATCACTTGCCAAAGAACTTGAGCAGTTCAAGTGTTCCTTACCAGACAAATTTGTGGTTGGTGGCATTATTTCCAAGCTTCCTACTTCGTGGAGGAACTTTGCTACTTCTCTAAAACATAAGATACAAGAGTTTTCCGTTACGGATCTTATTGGGTCTCTTCATGTGGAAGAGAAGGCGAAAGCAAAGGACAAAACTGCTCGAGGACTTGAGGGAGGTTCTACTGCCAATTTAGTGCAGAGGAAAAACTTCCAATCCCACAAGTTTAAGAATAAGAACAAAACTGAAGGAAAGGAAAAGTTCGATGGCAAGAACAAGGCCACGCACTCAACCAACTTCAAGAAGAAAAATGATAAGAGGAAAGGCTCTTGCCACGTCTGTGGTGATCCTGGTCATTAGGCTCCTAGCTGCCCTAATCGCTTTGACACGCGTCAACATGGGAACAACGGCAATGCCGCTAATGTTGTTATTAGTGATACTGAGATGAAGGATGCTGGGTACGGTATTTTACCTACTATCCTTTCAGTATGTCATTCTCCTGATTGGTGGATAGACACGGGTGCTAATACACATGTATGTTCTGATATTTCCATGTTCTCCTCTTATCAGGTCTCAAGGACTTCTTCCGTGCTGATGGGAAACGGCTCACGTGCTTCTGTTCATGGTGTTGGTACGGTAGATCTGAAGTTTACTTCGGGGAAGACCGTACAGCTGAAGAACGTGCAACATGTTCCCTCCATCAATAAGAATCTCGTCAGCAGATCGCTTTTATGTCGAGATGGTTTTAAGTTGGTTTTTGATTCCAATAAAGTTGTAATTTCTAAGTATGTACAATTTGTTGGAAAAGGTTATGAGTGCGGAGTTCTGTTCCGCTTGTCTCTGTCAGACTCATGTACTAAAGTTATTAATCATGTTTGCAATGATAATGAGTCCAATATTTGGCATTCACGACTTTGTCATATTAACTTTGGTTGCATGACGCGGCTAGCCAATATGAGTTTAATTCCGAAATTTACCACTGTCAAAGGTTCTAAGTGCCAAGTTTGTGTGCAAGCAAAGCAACCCCGCAAGTCTCATACGGCTGCGGAACCGAGAAACTTAGCACCGCTAAAACTTATACATTCAGATCTCTGTGAGATGAATGGTGTGTTGACAAAAGGTGGAAAAAGATACTTTACGACGTTGATTGATGACTCCACTAGATACTGCTATGTTTATCTCCTAAAATCTAAAGATGAAGCTTTGAACTTCTTCAAAATCTATAAAGCTGAGGCAAAAAATCAACTTGATCTTAAAATCAAGCGGCTAAGGTCGGATCGTGGTGGAGAGTACTTTTCAAATGAATTTGATTTATTCTGTATGGAACACGGTATTATACATGAGAGGACGCCTCCCTACTCACCTCAGTCAAATGGGGTGGCCGAAAGAAAGAACCGTACTCTAACTGATTTGGTTAACGCCATGTTAGATACATCTGGTCTTTCCAAGGAATGGTGGGGGGAGGCGCTAATGACTGCGTGTCATGTCCTAAACCGTGTTCCTGTAAAGGATAAAACCATGACTCCATTTGAGGAATGGGAAAAGAAAAGGCTTAAACTCTCTTACTTACGAACTTGGGGTTGTTTGGCGAAAGTCAATATTCCAATACCCACGAAGCGAAAGCTTGGACCAAAAACCGTTGACTGTGTTTTTCTGGGATATGCTTTTCATAGCATTGGCTATAGATTTTTGATAGTAAAATCTGAGGTATCCGACATGCATGTTGGTACAATTATGGAGCCGAATGATGCGACTTTCTTTGAGGACATCTTTCCTATGAAAGGCATGTCTAGCTCATCAAATCAGGAGATGACTAGTTCATCTAGTCAGGAATTTTCTATAATTACTGAACCCACTATGCCGATAGAACACTCTGATGATCCTGTGGAGGATGACAATGAAGCTCCCAAAAGGAGCAAGAGACAAAGGACTGCAAAGTCATTTGGTGATGATTTCATTGTGTACCTTGTGGATGATACTCCCACTTCTATTTCAGAAGCCTATGCATCTCAAGATGTTGACTACTGGAAGGAAGCTGTTCGAAGCGAGATGGACTCCATCTTAGCTAATGGTACTTGGGAAATCACTAACCGTCCTTATGGGTGCAAACCTGTAGGATGTAAGTGGGTGTTCAAGAAAAAACTTAGACCTGATGGTACTATTGAAAAGTACAATGCACGTCTTGTGGCTAAGGGTTATACCTAAAAGGAAGGTGAAGACTTCTTCGATACCTACTCACCTGTAGCCAGATTGTCCACTATTCGAGTACTACTTTCCTTGGCTGCCTTACACGGTCTTCTCGTTCATCAAATGGACGTTAAGACAGCTTTTCTAAATGGAGAGCTAGATGAGGAAATTTATATGGAGCAGCCTGACAGATTTGTGGTAGATGGTCAAGAAGGAAAGGTGTGTAAGTTAGTGAAGTATTTGTATGGTCTTAAGCAAGCTCCTAAGCAGTGGCACGAGAAGTTTGAAAGAACTTTAACTGCTGAAGGCTTTGTTGTAAACGAAGCTGACAAATGTGTGTACTATCGCCATGGTGGGGGCGAGGGAGTTATTATGTGTCTCTACGTTGATGACATATTGATATTCGGGACCAACCTCGCTGTTATCGAGGAGGTCAAAGAGTTCCTATCTCGCTGCTTTGAGATGAAGGACTTGGGAGTGGCTGATGTAATCATAAACATCAAGCTACTAAAGGATGACAATGGTGGGATTACATTTCTTCAGTCTCACTATGTCGAAAAGATATTGATTCGCTTCGGGTATAGCGACTGCAATTCTTCTCCAACGCCTTATGATCCGAGTGTGCTACTTCGAAAGAATCAAAGGACTGCTAAAGATCAATTGAGATATTCTCAAATTGTTGGCTCGCTAATGTATTTAGCCAGCGCTACTAGACCTGACATCTCCTTTTCTGTAAGCAAACTGAGTCGATTGTGTCAAATCCTGGAGATGATCATTGGCATGCTATTGAAAGAGTTTTGCGCTATTTGAAAGGCACTGCGAGTTATGGTATTCACTATACTGGGTATCCTCGGGTACTTGAGGGTTATAGTGATTCAAATTGGATATCTGATGCCGATGAGATTAAGGCCACAAGTGGTTATTTGTTTACACTTGGTGGTGGCGCTGTTTCCTGGAAGTCTTGCAAGCAGACCATCTTAACGAGGTCAACAATGGAAGCAGAACTCACAGCATTAGACACATCCACTGTTGAAGCAGAGTGGCTTCGTGAGCTCTTGATGGACTTACTTGTCGTTAAAAAACCAATACCCTCTATCCCGATGAACTGTGATAATCAAACTGTGATCGTCAAAGTAAACAGTTCTAAGGATAATATGAAGTCATCAAGGCATGTGAAGAGGAGATTGAAATCTGTCAGGAAACTGAGAAACTCCAGAGTTATTGCGTTGGATTATATCCAAACATCTAAAAACCTAGCAGATCCCTTCACAAAGGGTTTATCATGCAATGTGATAGATAATGCATCGAGGGAGATGGGTTTGAGATCCACGCTATGAGTTGATCCCAGTGGCAACCCGCTCTATGTGATCGGAGATCCCGTGAATTAGAGCTGGGAGACAAGCTGTTGGTCAGCTGAGAGGAGAGTATCCCCGTATTATATTTACATCTCCATAAAGATGCAATACTCTCTTAATCTGCATGGCAGGTTGATATTTATCTTAATTTGTTCCAAGTGGCTTTTTATAAGCGGAGATGTTGTTCTGCAGAATATCTCTTGAGGAACACACCTATGTGAGTCCGACTGTCAAACGTCGCAGTCCGTGAGAGTTGGGTGCTCTCTAATAAACTCATGAAAGGCCCTGGAGTATGACGCATAAGCTCCAAACCGCGGGAAAGCTGACGGTAGCCCTGTACCGGTCTAGATTTTGTGTGAAACTAGCGCGCAGAAAACTTGTAGTTCAAGGCATAGTCCGCTATTCAAGTTGCAAGCTAGTGTAGCATGAAGTTTAACGTGGAAGTTCAACTTAACAGTCTTCACTACACACCGGTATATAAAACAATGTTCTAGAAGAAAAGTGTTGTGATGTGCCAATGAGACTTTGTGGAGGATTGTTGAAATTTGGTGAGTTTTGGGTTGTTGGCCCATTAGACAAATTCTGAAATTCTCTTTGGCCTACTTGTATATGGCAGCATATGGCTGTGCTAGTGGTGCTAAAGTTTAGTCCCACATTGCTAGTTGAAGGGGAGTTGGACCACCTTATATAGTAGAGTGTTGCACCACTCACTAAGGTGTGACAAGAAGAGTATCCCTCGCGCACTCCTCCTCCGACGCCGCCCGCCTCGCCTCGCCTCGTCACGACGCGCGCGCGCGCCGCGGATTGCGGGAATCTCGCTGAGCCGAGCTTTATTTTGCTTGTTGGGAAAACTGATTATGAGTCATTAAAGGACGCGTTAATTACAGCTGTTTCTAGTTTTTATGGACGTGGATGTTACCGACTCGGACGTGGGTTGAGCCCACGATCCTCCTAACCTGCACTATATAAGCATCCGGGCTAAACCTAATCGATACCGAATCAATCCACACACGTGCCTACCTCCAGAACCTTGCGCCGCCGCTTTCGTCTTCTCCATCCCGGCTTGCGGCGTGCACCGCAGATCGGGACAGTAGGCCTCCGGAACCCCGCCTCTTGTGAACCTGTACGGGTGAGGGGCGATCAGGTTTTTGGGGAGCGCTCAAGCACTACTACTGGAAACCACGTCGTCGTCCGACGACGAGTTCCCGAACGACGACTTCTTCCCGGACGTTAGCGACCTCTTCGACAACCACAACATGGGCGACGCTGTTGCGACCGCTGCGGCTGCTATTTAGCCTACACTGTGCGTGATAGTCAACTGTCTTTTTTAGATTATGCTAGAGTTCTTTATTCTAGCGTTTGGTGTAGATGTGATAGGTTTATCTCCTATAGATGTAATATGTTCATCTACTTTGTTGATCTGCATGATTGGTTTTACTACTGTCTGTATGATCATGATTTATCAGTTTATTATTTGGATTAAATCATATGGATTATTGCTTATATTTCCAACACCTTTCATGTGGCCTTCTTGTCCACGGACGGGATGAACGGGATCACAGTCGCCAGCCTCTACTCATTGGAGATTGGCGCGTGGAGTGATCTTACCTCTGTTCACCACCCTCATGCCCATCTCACCATGTTGCCTAGTGTCCTTGTGGAGAAGGGCTCTACATCTACAACATTACCAATCACATCATCGAGTACAAGCTTGCTATGCCCCGCTTGTCGGTGATTGAGCCGCCGACCTTGTGCCATGGGAGGATTATGACGGTGGAAGACGGTGGACTGGTATTTGCTACTGTAGATGACACAATCTTAACCATTTGGTCAAGGGAGACCGGCCCCAAGTTAGCCAATGGATGGGCAAAACACAGGGTAATCGATCTCAAGGCGCTGCTTCCTGATGGCGTCCTCTCGGGCACGCAATTTGGATACATGCCCAGTTGGTATCCCACTGCATCTGTGACTGGTATTGCAGAGGGCACTGATGTCATTTTTGTGGGCACGTTGTTTAGCGTCTACATGGTTGAACTCAAGTCAGGGCGAGTCGGGAAGGTGCTTGATGACAGTCCAAGAGTCTTTCCCTACATGAGCTTCTACATTCCAGGTATTACACCCATATTAACCATGTACACTGCGTAGGCAGCGTAGCCTTAATTTTAAGTTGCCATTTGTGAATAAAGGAAATACTGCACTTCACAATCGTAATGGTGTGAATGAAGCTTCTTGATTTACCTAATTTGGACAATGCTAATATATGTGCCCAAAAAAATGACAGCTTCAAGAAACAGATTTTTTCTGAGTAACAACAACTTCATCTGTGAATGGTTTTGTGCATGTGTGGCTGTTACTTGAGGGCGCTACTGATAACAAGTTATTGCTGTTTGGGTTGGGTTTGGGCGACTTGCCAGTCCTTGTCATTAGTAAGAAGCTGCTTTGATTTCTGAATTCTTGTATTTCTGCAGCAATGGAAGCAGTTTCTACGGCTGATGGACCAAGTGAGGGTGTTTAAAATGCATGACAAATGGAACAAGGGATTTTCAATCAAGGTGGAACTATATAAGTGACTAGGAGTGGATATGCATATCACACTAATGAGGCAATGTAGGATACAGGTCTTGGCAGCAGAACTCGGGGTTTATGGTCGGGTTTACGAGTTGTTTCTCTTGTTTTGTTGCTTTGCTTGCTGGTGTTAAGGCTTACTAGAGCTTTTTGTTGGATCTAATCTAACCTTGGTAGATGTACTGTAAAGGGTCTAATACGTAGATCTGAGAGGGAGAGAGAGAGAGAGCGGAGAGAGGGAGAACTACCTGCGCCCTGGCTCGACAAGCACGAGCCAGAGGGGATGCCGAAGCTTGTGCCGGAGCTGGAGCCGCCATCGTTAGCCATGGGAATAGGGGGGCGAGAGTGTAGCGGCGGTGGTGCTTCCTGTCGGCGCAGCGCTAAGCCTAGATCGGTAGGGCGGCTAGGGCACGGCTAACCTCGTGAGGCGTGCTACCGGCCCCCCACCTCCTTTATATAGTGCTGGCGACAGGGGCCTACCAACCAGATAGGGTTGGGCGCCCCCGATCAGGGCGCAGTTAGGGGCGTGACAGGCCATTGGGCTCTGTCATGTTGAGATCTATCTAACATTCTCCCCCTAGATCTCGACTTTACTTTTAACTTTGTACTTTACTCATTTCATCACAGATTGATACATAGAGCATGTTTCATCGTCTCAGCTCAATTGCCGATAGAATCAGACAGCCACTATATACCTTCCTGTTTTGAAAAAAATCCTGTTACTTTTGGGCCTCTGTAGTCCAGGAATCATAGGCTTCCCATTAAACCCATGCCGGTTATGTGTTCCTTGAACACATTGGGTGGTAAGCCTTTCGTTAGCGGATCCGCAAGCATATCCTTTGTCCTTATATGCTCGAGTCTTATAGTTTGATCCTGGACTTTGTCCTTCACAACATAATACTTTATATCTATAGACTTTGCAGCATTACTCGACTTGTTGTTGTGAGCATAGAATACTGCGGGCTCGTTGTCACAGTACATATTTAGTGGCCTGCTGATGCAGTCAACCACTTTCAAGTCGGGTAAAAATTTCTTTAACCATAACGCCTGTCCCATGGCCTCATAACATGCTATAAATTCTGCATACATCGTAGATGATGCAACTATCGACTGTTTGGCGCTTCTCCACGAAATAGCACCTCCTGCGAGAGTAAAGACATATCCTGTCATGGACTTTCTGTCGTCTTTATCTCCCGCAAAATCTGCATCTGAATACCCTTTTATCTCTAGGGAATCAGATCTTTTATATGTTAGCATGAGGCCTTTTGTGCCTTGCACATAACACAAAGCTTTCTTTACCATATTGCAGTGCTCTATGCCTGGATTCTCTTGATATCTACCGAGTACCCCAGTGATAAAAGCTAAGTCAGGACGAGTGCACACTTGTGCATACTGTAAGCTTCCAACAGCCGAAGTATATGGTACTGACTTCATTTGATCGATCTCATATTGATTCTTTGGGCATTGGGATTTCCCAAAACTGTCGCCCTTGACTATGGGAGCAGGTGTTGTATTACTCGCATGCATATTGTATTTCTTTAGAATCTTTTCACAATACGCTTTCTGTGACAGTCCTAACACTCCATTCTTTCTATCTCGGTGAATTTCTATGCTCAAAACATAAGAAGCTTCACCAAGGTCTTTCATGTCAAAATTTGATGACAAGAACTTCTTTGTCTCTAGTAGTAGACTAACATCACTGCTAGCAAGCAAGATGTCATCCACATACAGAATTAGGAAAATATATTTCCCACTTTTGAACTTTGGATAAATGCAGTTGTCCTCAATATTTTCTTTAAATCCAAATCTTTTAATTGTATCATTAAAATTTAAATACCACTGCCTAGAGGCTTGCTTTAACCCATAAATGGATTTCTTTAGGCGGCATCCCATATGTTCCTTCCCCTCCATGGAAAAACCCTTGGGTTGTTTCATGTAAACATTTTCTTCTATATCTCCATTTAGAAATGTCGTCTTAACATCCATTTGATGCAACTCTAAATCAAAATGTGCAACCAGTGCCATGATGATTCTGAAGGAGTCCTTACATGAGACCGGAGAAAAAGTCTCATTGTAATCTACACCTTCTCTTTGCGTAAAGCCTTTTGCCACAAGTCTAGATTTGTACTTTTCTACATTCCCATTGGAGTCATACTTTGTTTTGTAGACCCATTTGCATCCTACTGTTTTGGCTCCTTTAGGAATTTCCTCTAAGTCCCAAACATTGTTGGAACTCATTGATTTCATTTCATCTTTCATTGCCTCCACCCACTTGGATGAGTGAGGGCTACTCATGGCTTCTTCATATGAGGTAGGATCGCCCTCCATATGAACTATGTTGTAGACTTTGTAGATTTCTTTGGAAATGGCTGGTCTTCATTCTCTTTTAGACCTTCTGAGTTCATCAGACTCTTGCTCATTTCTTGCCTCGGGTTTAGGCACATTTACAGTATGTGGCTATTCTGGCTCCCTTTCGTGCTCAACAGTGGGTTCAGGTGGCTCCTGATGGACAGGTTCCAAACTTTCGCTCATTGTTGTCACGTGTGGAGTCACAACAGGTGCCGGTACCACAACCTCAGAGGTTGTAGATGGTGGCACAACAGGTAGCGAGAAAAATGGCTCCTGAGTCATCGGATTAGGTGCATGCACCCTCTTATCCTCAAGATCAATTTCCCGAGCTACCGTGCTCCCCCTCATCAGTTTGCCCTCCAAGAAGACTGCATGTCTCGTTTCTACAAACTTTGTGTATCTGTCAGGACAGTAGAAACGATAGCCTTTTGACTTATCTGGATAGCCAATAAAGTGGCAAGATACTGTTTTGGGGTCTAACTTTGCAATGTTTGGATTGAAAACTTTTGCCTCAGCTGGGCTCCCCCAGACCCTCAAGTGGTGCAGAGAGGGGACTCTACATGTCCACAATTCATACGGTGTTTTGGCCAGCGACTTACTTGGTACTCTGTTGAGAATGTGAATGGCGGTTTTAAGCGCCTCCATCCACAATCCCAATGGGAGGGTGGAATAGCTCATCATGCTGCGCACCATATCCATAAGGGTACGGTTACGCCTTTCAGCTACTCCGTTTTGCTGAAGTTCGCCCGACATGGAATACTGGGCGAGTATTCCATTTTCCTGCAGGAACCTTGCAAAGGGTCCTGGTACTTGACCATATGGAGTATGCCGATCGTAGTACTCCCCCCACGATCGGACCGAACTATCTTAATTCTTTTATCATGCTGATTTTCTACTTCAGCTTTGAAAATTTTAAATTTATCCAATGCTTTAGATCTTTCTTTAATTGGATAAATATAACCATATCGTGAGTGATCATCCGTGAATGTTATGAATGAATCATAGCCATCCACACTTTTCACCGGAAACGGTCCACAAATATCCGTGTGGATTATTTCTAGTGTAGCTATACTTCGGTTTGCACCCTTTTTAATTTATTTACATACTTTCCTTTAATGCAATCTATGCATTGTTCTATGTCTGGTAACTCTAACGGAGGAAGAATGTCATTTTTAACGAGGCTTTCTATTCTTCCCCTCGAAATATGGCCTAATCTGCAGTTCCATAACTTCAATGAGTCAAGAGTTCGCTTTCTTTTATTTTGTTCTTTGTTCGACAAGGGAACTTGTTCTTTTACATCACACACAGAAAATACTTTCTCATGCAAAGATAATAAATAAAGCTTGTCATGTAGTGTAGCAACACCCACACAAGTATCTTTCAACCAAATGGCACATTTGCCATGTCCAAAATAGCACTCATACAAGTATTTGTCCAAGCATGACACACTTATTAAATTTCTATGAATGGAAGGAACAAAAAGAACATCCTTAAGCAAAAGAGAAGAGCCATCAGCCAGCTCCAGAGGAATGTCGCCAATAGCCTCCACTTCTGCTTCAATCCCATTCGCCACTTCAATGAGTCTTTCTATTTTTGGCAAAATCCTTATCGAATGGAACCCCTGTAAAGAGTTGGCAACATGAACAGTTGCACCAGAGTCAATCCACCAAGTAGATTTAGAAAACTTTTCATACAGAGATTCATTAACAAAAGAGACTATATCTTTACCGTTTTTGGCCATTATGGACTTCAGCCATATTGGACAATCCTTCTTGTAGTGGCCAACCTTTTTGCAATGGTGGCACTGGTCTTTGTCCCCAGGGGTAGACTACTGGTACTGATGCTGGTGCTGTAGGGGGCCCTTGCCATGAGGCTTGGAAGGTGAGCCACCATGGTTACTGTTGGTGAAGTTCCTCTTCCTATTGTCCTTCACATAGTTCAAGGAACCATCGTGAATGGATTTTAGCCTTTCTTCCTCTTGAGAACACATCCCTATGGTCTTTTCAATGTTCCACTTTTCAGGGGACATGTTATAGTTGATGACGAAGTTCTTGTACTGTTGGGGAAGAGAGGCCATGACAAGATGCACCAGAAGAGCAGGCTTGAGCTCGAGGTCCGCATCCATGGGCTTCAACTTAGCCGCCATGTTGGACATCCTCAAGATGTGCTCTCTAATGCCATGTGGCCCTCCCGTATACTTTTCTGTCACCAGCTGTTTGAGCAGATGGGTTGCATACATCTTTGAAGAGCCAGTAAACTGGCTCTTTATCTTTGCAAGGTACTCACCAACAGAGGCACACTCTTCAATCGAGCCCACTATTGCGTTCTCAATTGTGTTCTTTACAAAAGCCAAGCATTTCTTGTTTGCATTGACCCACTTTTGATTGTCTATTGAGTAGGCCAGCTCCAAAGGAGTATGGTCCCTCTTTCTCTTTTCAAATGCAGCACTTTCCTCAGCATCACCCCTCATTGGGTCCACAGGCTTGACTGGTTGTTTAGTGTCAACCACCCAGTCCAGCTCGGCGCAGACAAACGCCAGATCAACCTTTTTCCTCCATTCAGAGTAGTTATCCTGTGGCGTCCCGCTAAAACCACTACTAGAAAATCGCGTTGATTTTGTGCATTGCATCATCATGACATCAGCATGCATCCAAATTGATTAAAACTATTTTGCTAAAAGACCTATTTTGTTTTCTATATTAATATCCTCCCCCTTTGTTCAAACCAAACCGTCGGTCCAGCCGGATCTTTTATTCATCTAAAACTATTTACAAAATTTATTTTAAAATAAAAGAAAACCCTAGTCAAAAATATCTAATCCTAAAACTACCCAGTCCTATTCTACCCAATCCTATTCTAACCACCAACCAGCCACATCACCCCCTCCAATCACTGGTCGCCACCTCACCCTGGCCCTATCCTCCCTCCAACCAGTGCCCGCCATCTCACCCATCCTACCCTCACCTCCTCACCCCAACTTCCCCCACTCCCCACCCCACACAGCACACACACAAACGCACACGCGACACGCCCTCCCCGTCAGGTTCCCTGGGCCGTGGGCCTGCTTCCTGACCCCACCTACCCTGCGTCCGCTGTCCCCTGCACGCAGCACCCGCGTCCGCCGCCTCCCTCGTTTTCCCTCCTCCCCTGATTGAGCTTCTGTCCCCGCCGCCTCTGCTCCCTTCCCGCACGTCTCTCCGTCCCTGCAACCTCTCACCTCGCCTCCCTCGCCACCGGTGCTTCCCCGTGTCGCCCTGCACGCCTCCGCCAGCCTCCCTTCTCCGCCTCGTCGCCCAGTGACACCACCCCTCCCTGCCGAGGCCCGAGCTCGCCACCTACTCCGCCGGCCGCCAGGCCTCAACCCCCACCGCCTCCTCGGGATCCTGCCGCCATGGCCATCTCCTTCAAGCCTGCTAGCTGCTACTGCCTCCCCGCCTCCGGTCGTCGCTGCCGTCCTCCGGCCGTTCCTGCCACCTCGCTGCTTTTGGGTGCCGCCGCCGTGGGCCCGGATTCCCCTGACGCCGTGGCTCTTGGCCTCGCCGCCCCGTGGAGCCCCGCCGTCCGCCACCTGCCTCAACCCCCCCCCCTTCGACCGCAGTGCCGGCCGCCTCAAGCCCCTGGCCTCCTCCGTCCGACTCCGCTCCGCGAGTCGAGCCCGCACCGCCTCGCTGCCTTTGCACCAGCGACCGCGACCGCGGGCCCCTGCACCGTGCCGCGTCGGTCTCGCTCACCTTAGCGCTCGCTACCACCGTCGCGTCGCCACGAACGACCTCCACCGTGCGGGCGTCCTCGTCTGCACCTGTCGCCTCTCTACGTGTGTTCGTTGGCAGCAGCAAGCTACTGCCCCGCGCGTGTGTGCTAGCCATATCGTTGCACCGGTTTCTGGGAGGATCTGTCCAGTAAGTTGCTACCTGATTGGTACGGGAAAATTAGTCAAGATCGCCAACGGCAACCGAAGCCATACTGATCAAGACCTTCGTCACGGGATGCCATGTTCTCCCTCCTGGACTCCGAGACCTCCATCAAAGAACCCTGAAGGTGCCCGATGAACCACGGAACTCCAAGGTCTCCTTCTCTGATCCGAAGACCGATCCCCGAGACCGAACCCTCGGCACGCCAAGTTCTTCCTCTCGTATCCGAAGACGCCGAGACCCGGACACCAAGATCTCCGCCGTGAGACGACAAGACCGTCGACATGACCCGACGACCGCGGATGCGACAGGATCGTCTCCGGAACGCCAAGTACTTCCCTCGGACGCCAAAACCCGAACCTGAAGAACGCCAAGATCGCCACGAGGACGCTTCCCGAACGCCAAGACCGACCCGATACGAGGACCCGACAAGATCTTCGCGACGGCAAGATCGACCGGTTGGACCCAAGTTCTCCATCTTGAATCTGAACCTCGATCCCTGTCGAACCCTGAGACCGATCCCCCGAACCCTCGGAACCCCAAGATCGCCTTTCGATGTGTGACCCCTATCCAAGACCCCTCATATTTTTATAATATATGATATATACTTGTTGCATATTAAATTGCCATGCTTGCACTCATATCATGGGTTTGGGGGCATTATGCCAATTCACCTCTTAATTAATATGGGGCCCATATGCGGGCAAATCTAGTCTTATATTGGCCCCATTTAAATTTGTGCATCGAACCGTTGTCATATTTTTGTCTTGTTAAGACAACATTTAAATTGCGGGGTATCTAAACAACACGAACTTAATAATTAATTGTCGGGACCCCGGGTTCCGCTTAATATGGCCTAATTGCCTCGTACCTTTTCCATGTCATACATCATACATGCATCATGCCCGATCTTCTGCCGTAGTATTAAATAGTCCATCCGGTGTTTCTTCTAGTGCTTTGCTTCTTCACGGACTAGGCCGATGAGTTGATGCGAGTGTCGAACCGATCTTCGGATGAACCTTCAACAATGTTTTCAGGCGAGCACCTCCCCCTTTCTACCTATCTTACTTTTATAGTATTTATTTCCTTCTGTTGATCTATTGCTATCTGTGTTGCGATGCTCTAGTTTTCGTACCCGTGATATCCCTTGCAGCCTTATATTGCCTTGGACACCTCCTATTACCTGTTGTTTGGTAGATAGTTGGACCTGCGCGTCGTAGTCGCTTGCTCAAGTGCTGTTGCGTGTCGTCAAGTACCGCAGTTGTTGGAGTAATGCCGTGTGTTTATTGTTGGAGATGATCAAGACTTTAATTACTCTTTAACAACTAAAATTGAAGTAGGTGAATGCAGAGGCATAGGTGGGCAATAGATGTTATTTGGTTGTTAACCGTCCACTTGTGTCCCGTAGGACCCCGAGTACTTGATACCTGTTCCTTGAATATTCGCGCTATCCACATCCGGGAGGATTATGGGATCCCCCTGAGCCAGAGCTTGATTCATTCTTATTTCTTGGGGCCACGAACTAGTTTGAGGTTTTATTTACTATCCTGTACTTATGCCATGCTTTACTGCTTTATTTACGATTGTGCGAGGAGCACCTGTACTGTTTAGGATCGTGACCCGTTTTCGCGGTATCGACAAGCCCAGTCACACTTTCGGGTTCCCAGTCGTTTACAGCCGGCCCCACAAACCTTGAGTCCGTCTCGAAGTCAGCTAACTGCGTTACGGGTATACTTAATGGGGTGGCCCCTGAAATATTTCTGAATCTGGTGATTGCTTTGTCGTGAAGGCCTCGTTGGGTTTTGATTTGGTTTTTCCGAGGTTGATCGAATGTGTGTTGCTATTTGTGCACCCCTGCAGGGTAAAACTTTCTGAAAGCCGTGTCCGCGGTTATTGACGACTTGGAGCACAGTATCTCGATCATAGACAACTATAACTAAAGTAGTGCTATAAATTTGACTTTATAATGACTAGTAATCAGCTTCACTATAACGGAATGGCCAAATAAAATTGCCAACAATTGCTTGTTTGGGTTGTCGCTTGCCACCATTGTATCTGACTAGTAAGTATTGTAACTATAACGGAATGGCTAAATAAAAGTACCAACAACTGCTGGGTTTTGGGATATCTCATGTTATTTGTATCCACTAGTAAGTGCTGCAACTATAACGGAATGGTTAACTAAAATTGACCACTGCTTATTATATCAGGAAAATTATCTATACCTGACTAGTAATTGCCGCAACTATAACGGAATGAATAAAACTGCCAACGGTGTGAGTTCCTCGGTTGACTTCCTCGTTTGGAATCGAGGGGGAAATACCAGGATGGGTATGTTTGGTGGTAGTATCAGGTTTGTTCCGAATAGGTCTTTCTTACCCCTCTCTGATAGCCGCCAGCTATATTGAGTCTCTATAGGGTGTTTAGTGCATGCTGCGCTGCCGCTTCAGTCCACCATACCTATGTAGGCGAGGACCACCGAATTCTAGCCTCGCCGTGTACTGGCCTCAGTACTGACCGCTCTCTCTTTTTCCTTTGCCCTTTGTCGGCACCCCTTTTGTTTAAGCAGGTTTGAGATCGACGTCGTTAGCATGGTTACCCTTCCGGCTTGGCCTGGGCAGGGTTATGGACGCCATTGGTTATTCTTCAGGGCTCTTAGCCCCATTTGCATCTTGTCCGTAGCTGGACGCTCTATCGTTTTCAAGGTGATTTGGATCTTTGTTCTGTATATCTGTATGCTTGACTCATGGAGTCGTGTTGTATATATATATCTGTTCTGTGGGTCCCATCGAGGACTGTTGTGTAATGTTATTACTTCGTTTTCCACCCGCACGCAAGTGCCTGGTGGGCACCTTTGAATCGTTTCTATGCGGGTTTGGCGGGAAGCGCTGAAACTTGCATAGGGTCGATTCTGAGGGTGTTACAGAGTGGTATCAGAGCACAGCAGTTGCGATACCCCACAAGTCCAGCCTGTAGGATAACCTAGCTAACGGCTGAAGTAGAGTGTCAAAACTATTTTTGAAAAATCGGTTGGATAGTTCTGATTAGGTCTGATTTTACTCCTTACCCCTCTGCTATTCTCCTCTTACCTCTACGCGTTTTGAATCCGCTCCCTTCTCTTTCTTCGAGTCCAGGAATTCTCGTGGTTGGGTTTTCGTCGTACCTTCAGGGTGCTCGCTTCCTCTTTTGGTAACGGTGTTCTACCGTCCGGTGTTCATGCTGTCTGAGGAATCCGTCTACTGTGGTACCATTCTTTGTTCCTTGTTTGTGCCTTCCGGTGTTTTCCCACGCAACGACATCATCTACGCCAGATCCGATGCAGAGCCTGCATCACTCCTTTGTTTCTGAACCTCGTTTGTCGAGATCTTCAGTCTGAATTCCGAGAGTTGGTTGCATAATCCGCCTATTCGTGTGCAGAGTAATGGTTTGGGTGCGCGATGGACTGATCACCATCCGACTACTCTTATCATTCGCTCTTGTACATCGAATCAGTGGATCCAGCAATTTTACTCCGTCCACGGAAGCTAGAGGTGGCTTTCTTTGTTGATACTTCTACCTTCGACCTTTTGTTTCCGGAGTGTTTCCCTCGACGGTCACGGACAACGACCTCTTGTTAGTGGTGTCGCGAGGATCTACACGAAGCGAGAAGATGCAGATCACCGACCTTCCTTCCGGTACCATGAGGCGGATCTCGAGGGTGAGATCCATTGTTAGTGGTGTCGAATTGTGGCGTCCCGCTAAAACCACTACTAGAAAATCGCGTTGATTTTGTGCATTGCATCATCATGACATCAGCATGCATCCAAATTGATTAAAACTATTTTGCTAAAAGACCTATTTTGTTTTCTATATTAATATCCTCCCCCTTTGTTCAAACCAAACCGTCGGTCCAGCCGGATCTTTTATTCATCTAAAACTATTTACAAAATTTATTTTAAAATAAAAGAAAACCCTAGTCAAAAATATCTAATCCTAAAACTACCCAGTCCTATTCTACCCAATCCTATTCTAACCACCAACCAGCCACATCACCCCCTCCAATCACTGGTCGCCACCTCACCCTGGCCCTATCCTCCCTCCAACCAGTGCCCGCCACCTCACCCATCCTACCCTCACCTCCTCACCCCAACTTCCCCCACTCCCCACCCCACACAGCACACACACAAACGCACACGCGACACGCCCTCCCCGTCAGGTTCCCTGGGCCGCGGGCCCGCTTCCTGACCCCACCTACCCTGCGTCCGCTGTCCCCTGCACGCAGCACCCGCGTCCGCCGCCTCCCTCGTTTTCCCTCCTCCCCTGATTGAGCTTCTGTCCCCGCCGCCTCTGCTCCCTTCCCGCACGTCTCTCCGTCCCTGCAACCTCTCACCTCGCCTCCCTCGCCACCGGTGCTTCCCCGTGTCGCCCTGCACGCCTCCGCCGGCCTCCCTTCTCCGCCTCGTCGCCCAGTGACACCACCCCTCCCTGCCGAGGCCCGAGCTCGCCACCTACTCCGCCGGCCGCCAGGCCTCAACCCCCACCGCCTCCTCGGGATCCTGCCGCCATGGCCATCTCCTTCAAGCCTGCTAGCTGCTACTGCCTCCCCGCCTCCGGTCGTCGCTGCCGTCCTCCGGCCGTTCCTGCCACCTCGCCGCTTTTGGGTGCCGCCGCCGCGGGCCCGGATTCCCCTGACGCCGTGGCTCTTGGCCTCGCCGCCCCGTGGAGCCCCGCCGTCCGCCACCTGCCTCAACCCCCCCCCCCCCCTTCGATCGCAGCGCCGGCCCCCTCAAGCCCCTGGCCTCCTCCGTCCGACTCCGCTCCGCGAGTCGAGCCCGCACCGCCTCGCTGCCTTTGCACCAGCGACCGCGACCGCGGGCCCCTGCACCGTGCCGCGTCGGTCTCGCTCGCCTTAGCGCTCGCTACCACCGTCGCGTCGCCACGAACGACCTCCACCGTGCGGGCGTCCTCGTCTGCACCTGTCGCCTCTCTACGTGTGTTCGTTGGCAGCAGCAAGCTACTGCCCCGCGCGTGTGTGCTAGCCATATCGTTGCACCGGTTTCTGGGAGGATCTGTCCAGTAAGTTGCTACCTGATTGGTACGGGAAAATTAGTCAAGATCGCCAACGGCAACCGAAGCCATACTGATCAAGACCTTCGTCACGGGATGCCATGTTCTCCCTCCTGGACTCCGAGACCTCCATCAAAGAACCCTGAAGGTGCCCGATGAACCACGGAACTCCAAGGTCTCCTTCTCTGATCCGAAGACCGATCCCCGAGACCGAACCCTCGGCACGCCAAGTTCTTCCTCTCGTATCCGAAGACGCCGAGACCCGGACACCAAGATCTCCGCCGTGAGACGACAAGACCGTCGACATGACCCGACGACCGCGGATGCGACAGGATCGTCTCCGGAACGCCAAGTACTTCCCTCGGACGCCAAAACCCGAACCTGAAGAACGCCAAGATCGCCACGAGGACGCTTCCCGAACGCCAAGACCGACCCGATACGAGGACCCGACAAGATCTTCGCGACGGCAAGATCGACCGCTTGGACCCAAGTTCTCCATCTTGAATCTGAACCTCGATCCCTGTCGAACCCTGAGACCGATCCCCCGAACCCTCGGAACCCCAAGATCGCCTTTCGATGTGTGACCCCTATCCAAGACCCCTCATATTTTTATAATATATGATATATACTTGTTGCATATTAAATTGCCATGCTTGCACTCATATCATGGGTTTGGGGGCATTATGCCAATTCACCTCTTAATTAATATGGGGCCCATATGCGGGCAAATCTAGTCTTATATTGGCCCCATTTAAATTTGCGCATCGAACCGTTGTCATATTTTTGTCTTGTTAAGACAACATTTAAATTGCGGGGTATCTAAACAACACGAACATAATAATTAATTGTCGGGACCCCGGGTTCCGCTTAATATGGCCTAATTGCCTCGTACCTTTGCCATGTCATACATCATACATGCATCATGCCCGATCTTCTGCCGTAGTATTAAATAGTCCATCCGGTGTTTCTTCTAGTGCTTTGCTTCTTCACGGACTAGGACGATGAGTTGATGCGAGTGTCGACCCGATCTTCGGATGAACCTTCAACAATGTTTTCAGGCGAGCACCTCCCCCTTTCTACCTATCTTACTTTTATAGTATTTATTTCCTCCTGTTGATCTATTGCTATCTGTGTTGCGATGCTCTAGTTTTCGTACCCGTGATATCCCTTGCAGCCTTATATTGCCTTGGACACCTCCTATTACCTGTTGTTTGGTAGATAGTTGGACCTGCGCGTCGTAGTCGCTTGCTCAAGTGCTGTTGCGTGTCGTCAAGTACCGCAGTTGTTGGAGTAATGCCGTGTGTTTATTGTTGAAGATGATCAAGACTTTAATTACTGTTTAACAACTAAAATTGAAGTAGGTGAATGCAGAGGCACAGGTGGGCAATAGATGTTATTTGGTTGTTAACCGTCCACTTGTGTCCCGTAGGACCCCGAGTACTTGATACCTGTTCCTTGAATATTCGCGCTATCCACATCTGGGAGGATTATGGGATCCCCCTGAGCCAGAGCTTGATTCATTCTTATTTCTTGGGGCCACAAACTAGTTTGAGGTTTTATTTACTATCCTGTACTTATGCCATGCTTTACTGCTTTATTTACGATTGTGCGAGGAGCACCTGTACTGTTTAGGATCGTGACCCGTTTTCGCGGTATCGACAAGCCCAGTCACACTTTCGGGTTCCCAGTCGTTTACAGCCGGCCCCACAAACCTTGAGTCCGTCTCGAAGTCAGCTAACTTCGTTACGGGTATACTTAATGGGGTGGCCCCTGAAATATTTCTGAATCTGGTGATTGCTTTGTCGTGAAGGCCTCGTTGGGTTTTGATTTGTTTTTTCCGAGGTTGATCGAGTGTGTGTTGCTATTTGTGCACCCCTGCAGGGTAAAACTTTCTGAAAGCCGTGTCCGCGGTTATGGACGACTTGGAGCACAGTATCTCGATCATAGACAACTATAACTAAAGTAGTGCTATAAATTTGACTTTATAATGACTAGTAATCAGCTTCACTATAACGGAATGGCTAAATAAAATTGCCAACAATTGCTTGTTTGGGTTGTCGCTTGCTACCATTGTATCTGACTAGTAAGTATTGCAACTATAACGGAATGGCTAAATAAAAGTACCAACAACTGCTGGGTTTTGGGATATCTCATGTTATTTGTATCGACTAGTAAGTGCTGCAACTATAACGGAATGGTTAACTAAAATTGCCCACTGCTTATTATATCAGGAAGATTATCTATACCTGACTAGTAATTGCCGCAACTATAACGGAATGAATAAAACTGCCAACGGTGTGAGTTCCTCGGTTGACTTCCTCGTTTGGAATCGAGGGGGAAATACCAGGATGGGTATGTTTGGTGGTAGTATCAGGTTTGTTCCGAATAGGTCTTTCTTACCCCTCTCTGATAGCCGCCAGCTATATCGAGTCTCTATAGGGTGTTTAGTGCATGCTGCGCTGCCGCTTCAGTCCACCATACCTATGTAGGCGAGGACCACCGAATTCTAGCCTCGCCGTGTACTGGCCTCAGTACTGACCGCTCTCTCTTTTTCCTTTGCCCTTTGTCGGCACCCCTTTTGTTTAAGCAGGTTTGAGATCGACGTCGTTAGCAGGGTTACCCTTCCGGCTTGGCCTGGGCAGGGTTATGGACGCCATTGGTTATTCTTCAGGGCTCTTAGCCCCATTTGCATCTTGTCCGTAGCTAGACGCTCTATCGTTTTCAAGGTGATTTGGATCTTTGTTCTGTATATCTGTATGCTTGACTCATGAAGTCGTGTTGTATATATATATCTGTTCTGTGGGTCCCATCGAGGACTGTTGTGTAATGTTATTACTTCGTTTTCCACCCGCACGCAAGTGCCTGGTGGGCACCTTTGAATCGTTTCTATGCGGGTTTGGCGGGAAGCGCTGAAACTTGCATAGGGTCGATTCTGAGGGTGTTACATATCCCCCCTGAGTAGTGGGATGTCCTTCAGGCAGCTCATGAGGTTGAGACCTCCTGAAAACCACAAAAGATGTGAGATAACCAAAAACAACTGTATTCATTAATCCAACGTTGGTATAAATTAAGCATGCAATTGTTTGTGTCATTTAAAGTTATGTCACCGTTGGGTAAAATAAAATTAAATGCACCTTTAATACATAATGAAAGGGATCATGATCATGTTTATTAATAACATTGGTCAATTAATAACATGGAGCATAATCAACTTTAAATTACTTTATCACATCTTTTATAACAAAATTTAACAAACTTTTCTTGCATTCTAGCAATTTAAAAACGACTATTTGCAGCGGAAACAATTAATACATTATTCATAAAACTTTGAACTTTGCAGAAAAAATCTGCCTTTATTTCATTTTCTAGTCAAATATTCACTTGAAATAAATAGACTAGAAAAAACTATGCAAAAAACTCTCCAAAACTTGATAAAAAACATCAAAGTTTTTTTTCTATAAATAGAAATAACTAAAACCAGAAAAATTGTGCTGTTAAGCCCTACTGGGCCTTTTCCTTGGCTGGCAAGCAGCAGCCCAGCAGCCTGCTAGCGCGCTGCCTCTATCTGTCGTCGCCAGCCCAGCGCCAGCCAGGCCCACTTGGCCTGCCAGTGCCCGCGCCGCACCCGCGCGTCATTTAGCCGCCGCCCGCGTGTGGCCTCTGCTTAGCCGTGGCCCAGCAGCGAGCCCGCCAGCGCCCTGCGGCCCGCTCGCGCCCCGCCGCCCGCAGCCGGCCGATCTCGGCCGTTGATTTCCTCCACCCTAGATCGCACGGCCGCCCGCGCCCCTCGGAGGTATAAAAACGCCTGCGCCGCAGCCCCCGAAAACCCTAGAGTCATTTCCCCCCTCCCCGGCCCGCGCCCCCACCCCCCTGTCCACTCTCTGGCTGCGCTCGCTTGCGAGCCAGAGGAGGTGAGGTGGCCGCCCGGCGTCGCCGGCGGCGGCGAGCCCCTCCCTCCCCACGCCTTTCCTCCTTTGCTCCTGTCACGTCCACGGTCGCCTGCTGGCGGCGGCGCCAGAGCGCCCTTGCTCAGCAAGTGGCGGCGTCGCCCCCAGCGCACGACCAGCGCACGACCCTCCCTCTTTCATCCGGATGTGACCCCCCCTCCCCCCCCCGCAGGGTTCTGAGGTGAGGCGGCGCCGCCCGGCGCAACCGGCGGCCCCCTCCCTCTACCTTCGAGCTGCGGTGCCTCCCTGCCCCCCTTGCCGGCGGTGCGTCCACCCGTGGGTGGACGCACGACCGTCAAGAGGCGCAGCGGGGTGCCCCCTTTGCCGGCGCTCGGCCGGTGGGTATTTTGCTTTTGGGGACAGATCTGTGGGGATTGCTTTTCTCTGTGTTTTTCTTTTGATTCGGGGTGGGATCTAGGGAGGAACTAGGGATCTGTCTTTGATTCGGGGTTTGGGATCTGGGGAAAAAATGGGGATTTTCTTTTCTTTTTCTTTGCCCCCGAAGGAGTGATTCTTCTTCTAGATGTCCCCCAAAAGGGACGCCCATCTAGATCGAGAGGAATGGCGCGGCCAAAGGGGCAGGCGCACTGTTGGGGTTAGATCTAGGTTTTCTCTCTTCTTTTCTTTTCTACCAAAAGAAAAACTAGCATCCAAAACGCTTTGATACCATTGTTAGATCTAATCTAACCTTGGTAGATGTACTGTAAAGGGTCTAATACGTAAATCTCAGAGGGAGAGAGAGAGCGGAGAGAGGGAGAGAGAGAGAGAGAGAGAGAGCGGAGAGAGGGAGCACTACCTGCGCCCTGGCTCGACAAGCATGAGCCAGAGGGGATGCCGGAGCTTGTGCCGGAGCTGGAGCCGCCATCGTTAGCCATGGGAATAGGGGGGCGAGAGTGTGGCGGCGGTGGTGCTTCCCGTCGGCGCAGCGCTAAGCCTAGATCGGTAGGGCTTGTAGGTGGGGCGGCTAGGGCACGGCTAACCTCGTGAGGCGTGCTGTCGGCCTCCAACCTCCTTTATATAGCGCTGGCGACAGGGGCCCACCAACCAGATAGGGTTGGGCGCCCCCGATCAGGGCGTAGTTAGGGGCGTGACAGGCCGTTGGGCTCTGTCACGTTGAGATCTATCTAACACTTTTCTGTAAGGTGGTAAACCCAGCATAGCTGGTGACGAAAGCTAGGAATGCTTGCTTCTAGAAATGTCGGCGCCGAAGAAAATGAGTGTATGAAGTTAAAACGATGTAATGACAACGGGCGTAATCTCGTATGCACTATGTCACGCTGTAATGACAACTTGTTTGTGTCTTGAAATTGACTAGATCTAGAAACTTAATAATTCTTAAAAAAAATTGCGTTAAAACTTTTTAATTTGTTCTCATGTTACCTTGGCCAATCTTGCAAACATATTGAGTCAAATCTTGTACTATATGTCTATGTGTGGATTTCAGCAATAGCGGGCTATATCTCGTCATCTCTATGCATTTTATCTTTTCAGTGTGCATTGGCTGTTCTAATGTTAAATCGCTGCGGTTGATATATCCAATGAACTAGTAGCTTTTTTTTTTTCGAAAAGGATCCAATGAACTAGTACAAAATCTCATGGACGATTAGTATATTTGTTATCTTTCATCTATAAATCTTGCGAACGATCTATGCTTCAGTTTTATATGTCTTCTTATTTCAACTGATGTTCGTCTCATTTCATGCGGTGGTACTCTGATCTGGTACAGTTCTGTGGTCGGTAGAGTACATTGCTCACCGTATTCAAGATTTACATTTTGATCAATATAATTTGTCCCGCCGACACGTAGGCTCCGCG
Organism: Avena atlantica; assembly: GCA_910589765.1. NCBI lineage: Eukaryota > Viridiplantae > Streptophyta > Magnoliopsida > Poales > Poaceae > Avena > Avena atlantica. The sequence goes on along the minus strand of OU342739.1, from coordinate 413,277,705 downwards.
ATACGAATAACCGGTAAAGTATAAGCAAAACAGTTTGCATTCATTCTGTTCTTTTATTTGTATAAACGATGAAAGAAATACTACTAGTATTACATACGAAAATCAGTAGGAGAAGGAAGCTAGCAGGAGAAGGAAGGAAGGAAGGAAGGAACTGCCGCGTCTTTCAGCCAACCACCAGGGAACTTGACACCCGGCCGGAGAGTTGAGGCTGAGAGCGACGTATCGGCATTGCCGCGTGGAATTTCTTCCTTGAATTGAAGGAATCCGTACGTGAAGCAGTCTCTGTTTTCAACTTTCAAGATGACGACGCGTCTAAGCAACCCAACACATTAGCCGCGTAGCAGCTGCATATCTCTCTCTCTCTCTCTCTCTCTCTCTCTCTCTCTCTCTCTCTCTCTCTCTCTCTCTCTCTCTCTCTCTCTCTCTCTCTCTCTCTCTCTCTCTCTCTCTCTCTCTCTCTCTCTCTCTCTATAAGTAGACACTCTCGACGATGCAGCAACTCCATCCCGACTGACATCCCGTTCGACGACTTTTTCATCCTCCTCATCCGCTCTTGTTCTTTGATCTTGAGTAGAACATCCAGCAGAGTTTTTGCTAGCTCTCTCTCTCCAATTCGATCATGAGCTACCAACAGGGTACGTACCAATTCCATTTCGATGACTCTTTTCTTACACATGATTCGTAGTAGAAATCAGCGGCTGGTCAGGCAGCGAACGTGATTTTTCTAAAAAACTGAGCTCATTCTTGTTCTTCTTCCGGCTGTGTAGGATACCCGCTACCGGGCACCGCAGCGTACCCTCCGCCGGGCCAGCAGCAGGCCTACGTCGCGCCGCCGCCGGCCGCCTACCCGCAGGACCAGCAGTACCCACCTGCCGGCGGCGACACCACCAGCCGCGGGGGCAACGGCAACGATGGCTTCTTGAAAGGATGGTAAGGAAAAAAATATCCCCTTGTGAATTCTCACAGAGTTCAGACTTACATCTTCTTCCTATATCGTCGTGCTCCTGGACATGTTTGTGCTGACGATTGCGTCTGCTCCTCTCTTATCTTTGCAGCTGCGCGGCGCTCTGCTGCTGCTGCCTCCTCGACGCCTGCTTCTGATCATCGAATCTGCCCCCGTGCTGACTATCGCGGCATATGTACATCATGCCCATGGCATCATATGGATCATATTTTTCTCAAGTATTTTTTTTAGACTAGTCCATGTACAGAGTGCGATTTATGTTGTGTGTGGTGTAAGCGCTATTATTGGTTTTCCATTCGTATGATTCAAATGGATGCCGTGAGACAGATCTCTTGTTGTTATTATCTTGTTCCGCAATAATGATCCAAGTACTTTTCGTGGGTCTAAGTCAATTTTCCAGCGCTCTTCATTGAAGACCTTATGGTACTCTTTCACCTACTCTTGAAAAAAAAACCACAGAAAAACCCTAGTTGCACATACCGTTTCCCTCTCTTCGCCGCCACTATAGTGACCATTATGGTTGTGGCTGTCTCACTTCCTTGCTCCCATGGCTTTCGAGGATGGTGATATGTTTTATATTAGCATAATATACGATTAGATCATTGCAGAAAATAGACGGAAGACGATATTTCATAACGCAGTTCAACGATAAACGCCTACATCTGACGGGAATGCTTTACGGATGCTCCTCCAATAGTACTCATCATCGTACCGTCGATGAAAAACCCGCTTCAGATCTACAATGCCATGCCGGTCAACCGCCCCTATCACCGGCGCTAGGTCGTACTCTAAACTCGATCTTATGTCTAACCTGATGTGAATTTTCACAGTAAGTATTTTACCTGATGTGTTGTTGATCCCTGTCGCTATTCCATCACTCTTCATTGAACACCTTATGGCATGCTTCTGCCTACTCTCGAGAATACCATAGAAAAAACCCTAGTTGCCGCTACACTTTCCCCACTATGGTCACTACTATGGTTGTGGTTGTGGTTGTCCCTCTCCCCTTGCCCCCCATGGCTTCCGAGGAAGGTGATGTGTTTGATTGGTGTCCAAACTAGTAGTACTGTCCCATGTTGTTCGTCCGCCACTATGGCAGCGTATGTCTGTCATAGCCATGACATCTATGGATCATATTTTTCTTAAGTATTTTTTGGACTAGTCCTTGTACAGAGTGTGATTTATGTTACGTGTGGTGTAAACGCTATTTTTGGTTTTCCATTCGTATGATTCAAATGGATACCGTGAGACAGATCTACTGGCCTGCTCTTGTTGTTATTATCTTGTTTCGCAATAATGATCCAAGTAATTTTTATGGGTCTAAGTGAATTTTCACAGTAAATATTTAACCTGATATTGTTGATTTATAACGCTAATCCAGCGCTCTTCATCGAAGACCTTATGGTACGCTCTCGCAAACTCTCGAGAAAAAAAAGGACCATAGAAAAAAAAACATAGTTGCCACTACCCTTTCCCTCCCTTCGCCGCCACTATGGTCACCATTATGGTTGTGGTTGTGTCTGTATCACTCTCCTTGCCCCCATGGCTTCCGAGGAGGGTGATGTGTTTGATTGGTGTCCAAACTAGTCCTATGATATAGTAGTACTTTTCTTAGGACAATTATTAGACAGAACACTCAATTTTTTTTTGCAACAAACCAAACGAAGAACAAATTTAGGTGCAGAAATTTTTCATGAAGACCAGTTTGGGCACCGACCAAACATATGTAGAATCCAATCTTCTTCGTCTTGGGTGGGTGGGTGGCAGCTCTATATCTTTAGATCGAGTAGGTCAGTATGACTATGCGGCTAGCCAAGGACGACCAAGGACGAGGACGCTTGTCGGCTTTTGGTTTTCCGCTATTTTGACGCTAATAGCGTTATAGCATATCTGAAAAGGTCACGCTAAAATTTAGCAATTTTGCTCGCTATGGCGCTATTTGCGAAATAGCATGCTATATCACGCTAAAACGTCATAGCGTTAGCAAAAAATAGCGCGTTATCTTTTCCTAGCTTGTTCAAATGTTGAAGTTATGTTTCTAGACGTCAATGCTATGTTGTTACCTCGTGGGATATTGATGTTAGGTTTCTATAAGATTAGAAAACTATTTTATGTAGTTATGTATGTATTGTTCTAACATTTTCTGGGATACATCTTTTATTCTTGCTGAAATCTTTTATTTTTAGGCTATATCTTATATTATTTTCAAAAAACTATTTTGAAATATAGCAAGCTATTAGCATGCTATAGCGTGTATAGCGCTTGGAGAAGACCGGCGCTAAAAAGTGTGTCGAAAAAATTCTTGCTGAAAGTCTGTGCTGGCACTCAATTAAGTAGTAGCGCTGACACGTCACTCTGTTTAGAGAAGACCGGCGCTGTTTCTTTTCGAATACTCCAGAGTATAAGAAAAGGATTTTCCAGTTTTAGTCTCCAATACCTGGACCATAATAGAGTCAAGACAAAACCCTTAGACTCCCCTTTTTGGAAAGGTCTTATGAAAGTTAAAGATGAATTTTTGACCGGGGCGCTTTCAAAATTGGAAACGGTGAGCAAACTCGGTTCCGAGAAGATACATGGCTGGGCAATACACCATTATCTCATCAATATCCTATCTTATATAATATTGTGCAGCGGAAACATGTCACTGTAGCAAATGTCTTAGCACACACGCCATTAAATATTGGTTTCAGACAAGCGCTAACAGGCAATAGAGGTGCAAGATGGCTTCATCTAGTGCATCGTTTGATGACCATCAACTTGACCGAACAACCAGATGTATTTGTTTGGAAGCTAACAATCTCTGGTTCTTTCACAGTAAAATCGCTATACCTTGACCACATGAATGATCATACTAGATACTTGCGAAAATACATATGAAAAATAAAAGTACCACTTAAAATAAGAATTTTTATGTGGTTCTTACAACGAAAAGTAATTCTCACGAAAGACAACTTGATAAAAAGAAATTGGCAAGGATGTAAGAAATGTTGTTTTTGTTCTCAGGATGAATCAATACAATACTTGTTTTTATCTTGTCCCCTTGCAAAAGTAGTATGACGTATTGTACATATGGCTTTTAATTTAGCCCCTCCCACTAGTATTAATAATCTGTTTGGTAATTGGTTAAGGGGGTGCCTGAGAAAGATAAAGTACAAATCTAAGTTGGAGTATGTGCTCTTCTTTGGGCCATATGGAACATACGAAATGATTATACCTTTAACAAAGCAAAAAAATACTTCTTTCATGCAGGTTATCCCATAGGCTACTCATTGGATCCGTTCATGGTCTTTCCTGCAATCTATGGAGCAGGGCGAGGCTACGGATGCTAGATGCAGCCGACTAGAGTCGGTGGCACGAGATTTATACAGCCGGTGCAACTGGCGTTTTGATTATAGGTTATCATATTGATGCAGAGCCACTTTATGTCCTCCTTTCTATTTAGATGGTTGATATATGTATCAACCCTGTGCGATCCATGATGTAATCCTTTGTAATATTTTAACTATAATAAATTTAATAAAAAGGTCGTATGCATCTACCGATGCAGAGACCGGGGCTAAGTCTCCATTTCGAAAAAAAATACCTGGACCATAATACATATAGTATCAGAGAGGCAAATCAAGCCCTTGCCAAGTTTGAACCTCTTACAGTAAGTCAAACAAAGCATACCTTAATAGCATTGGTAGTCTGGTAGCCAAACTAATTTCTCTGGCATGCTGGCCGCGTGTTTCTGCATACACGGAAGCTAGTTAGGTCCATTCATTTGCTCACAAAATGCACGGTACGCAAACTCACCACCAAGTAAAAACAACTGCACTAAAAGAAAAATTCATACTCGCTTCGGTCCAGTTTATTAAATACGTACGTAGTTTATGAAAATCTTTGACCAATAAAATATGCAATATATGGTGCCAACAAATATATCATTGAAACTATTTTTAAAGATGAATCCAATGATATATTTTCTATGACATATTATGTAAAATTTGTTGACTAAAATTATTGGTCAAAGTTGTTATTAAACTATGTACGTGACTAATAAACCGGATCAAAGGGAGTAACTGAAATGAACAGCCAACGATGCAGGCCATAAAGGCAAGACAATCAAGGGGCATAACTCAAACTCTGACAAGTTGACTTTATTGGTTTTCCATTGGTACGATTCAAATAGACACGTGAGCCTGGTTTAGTGGCCTTCTCTTGTTATTATCTTGTTTCAGAATAATGATCAAACTACTTTTCGTGGGTCTAATTCAATTTTCACAATAATTCTTTAACCTGGTGTGTTGTTGATCCATCTCGCTTAGGCCAATTATTAGGCAATTTTTTGGTCAAAGAAACCTTTACCTTCAATTAGGCCAATTATTATTAGACAATACTCTATGAGAGAAATGGCATACGTCCATTAACAATCAATCTTTTTGCAACAAACCAAACGAAGAACAAAATTTGAAGCGCAGCCAATTTTTCGGGAGGGAAAATTTGGGCACCGACCAAACAGCTGCTGAATCGTCTCGTCTTCGACTCTTCGCCCTCGATAGGGTGGCTGGAGCATATATTTTGGTCGAGTAGGTCGGCATGAGCATGACTAAATGCGGCTAGCAAAGGATGAGGATGCTTGGTTCAACCAATGGAGGAATCCGCAAGAAAGCTCAGGCGTATAGCAGCCAGGTCATGGTGTTCAACCGGATGATTTATCTACAGGCCTAGAGCGGAACACCACTTTTCAAATGGACAGTACTACGATGCCCCGGGAATCAAAAATTCCGATCCCCGGGTCCCCTGCTGACATGTGTCCTTTCAATCCCACTTTTGCTACAATAAATTCCATTTTTGCTATATAATACTCAGTTTTGCTACACTGTAGTGAAAAACGGTTCACAAAAAATAGAATAAAAAAGACAATCCTCGCCGGAGACCTCGTCGGAGACTTTGTAGCAAAAAAAGGTACCAATGTAGCAAAACCGACTTCGCCGAAAAATATAACCAGACTTGCCGAAAAAAACCTTGCTGGAAACCTCGTAGCAAAAAATTTACGCTATTGTAGCAGAACCACAAAACGGTTGTAGCAAAATATTTTTTTTAATATAGCAAAAGAAGACATCGCCGGAGGCACCGCCGAAGACTCTCGTCGGAGAACTCGTAGCAAAACCGTATAGTAGTTGTAGCAAAATAATTATACGAAAGTAGCAAAAAATATATATATATATAGCAAAAATAATATCTAAGGTAGCAAAACGATTATAGCAACGACGAACAAAAAAAATCAGTACCGATCCAACTAGAATAGCAAAAGCTCTAAACTATCGTAGCAACGCGAGAGACTGTACATAGCACTTCCCCCGCCAGAGGCTATGGCTACGTGTTTCCGCGTCATGGTGAAACCGGCAGAATCAGTCCGGCGGAGCACGACCGCGGAAGTAGGACCACCCCTAGGTAGCTCCTCTCACAGGAGAACCTCCACCCCGTGGACTCCATCTCCGGCGACGGTGCGGGGCATGTGTGGAGACGAGCTGCGGCAGAGCGGGTGCAGCGCGGGGACGAGCGGCGGCGTGGGGCACGTGTGGAGACGAGCAGCGGCGGCGCGGGGGTCGGAAGAGCCACGCAGATTTGCTCTAGAAAACAGCGCATAGAGAGATAAGGTAAGTGGGGACAGCGATGGCGGGATCGACGCATGATATCCCAGATATCCCCGGGGGGGGGGGGGGGGGGGGATTGTATCGTTTTCCTTTTCAAATCACAGGAACGCTTGTCAAGTTTAAACCTCTAGCAATCAGTCAAACAAGGCAAACCTTGACTGCATTGGTTGTTTGGTAAGCAAACCAATTTCTCCAGCACGCTGGCCGTAATAGTATCCATTTTCTCAGAAGCAAGCTCCGACCATTCATTCCGTCACAAAATGCACGGCACACAGGAAGTGCAACAATTGAAAAACAGCTCCGTAAGATAACTTTATAACTCAAAGGAACGGCCAAATATGCAGGTCAGAAGGCAAGACAATCAAGGGGCATAAGACAAACTCTCACTAGTTGACTTAAATCAGTGTGCAACTACATAAACGTCAGAGGTTCACACCGCCATGGAAAGATATAGGCCCACAAATCACATTCAGTGAACCAGTCATGCACCAGTTTCTTTTAGTCCAAAAAAGCCCAAGTAGGGAAACGCCCAACGGTACCTCCATTTCATCGCCATCCACCAAGAGCACTGTCATATAACAATTTGCATGTCAGACCATCAAAGAACACACTAGAACGCATAAATTGCTTTGAAACTACAGTATATACAATCGATGTAACACCCAGCATAGTAAGCACAATATAAATGCAATAGGAAAACCCTTTGAACACTCACAAACATGTGACCTTCTGCTAATGAGTCTTTCTGCGAAGTATGCTACTACTCCCTCCGTTTAGAAATATAAGATGTTTTAGGTTTGTGAAGGAGATGTATCTAGACATGTTTTAGTGTATAGGTTCAAATGAATCTAGATACTAAAAGATGTCTAAATACATCTTATTCACAAACCTAAAACATCTTATATTTCAAAACGGAGGGAGTACACCATTGGAGTTAAGACGAAACACACATATAATGCCTTTAAAAAAAACATATAATGTCTACTCACAGACTAAAATGTTCTTCAAATTTGATGGTTCGTGCTTATTGAAAACTTAATGAAGCACAATTTTGACCAGAGTAGGCTGTCTGTTTTTCTTTTCAAGTCAAGAAGCCAAACAAAACTACTGAATAAACAGTGAGCACCTATTGAGGGTTAGCATCCACAACAATGGTTGTCTGAAACATAGTTGCCAGAAATCCGGGTCGTCCGGGTCAAAGAACGGGGTCGCGGGACGCGGTTCGCTGACTCTATGAACAAGGGTCGACGCGGAGTACTCTTCGTCGGGACGATTCTTGGGGACGTGGGTAGTGACCCCGTTTAATCTGGGTCGATGACCGGGATCGATACGCCTACTACACAGCTCTAATCTATTTTCTAGCACACTAAGAATAAAGAAAACAGTGGCCCTAATAGCCCAAGACAGCCCAGCCCATCGTTAACCCTGCGGCAGCACACATATTAATCCCCCATCGTGCATCCCTGCCTCGTCTCCCACGCTGTGGCGCCGCTGTCTATCTCTCTCTGTGCGACAGTTATCATCAATTCTGATCCCGCAATGACAGAAGCAACAACAGAAAAGGCAGCTGAGGCAGCAGCAAAAACGGCAAAGGGGCCAGCAGGCGCCAATGAGACGTGAATCAACACGTTGCTAGCCTCCTCTTCTCCCATCTTCATCTCTCCTTCTAATCTCCCAGGACCGCATTTGGTCGTTCCGGGTCGTGTCCCGACCGTCGACTCCTGTCGATCCCATCTAGTTCCCGACCCTTGTTCGGGGTCGATCGATCCCGGGTCGTGGAACGCGGCATCAACCCCGAACCTGGCTACTATGGTCTGAAACTCTCATCTAAGGGAAGAAACACGGTCATACAATCCAGCCAGTACAAAAATACTACCAAATGGTAAGCTTTGATGGTCAAGTAGTGCCATCACTTGCTAGCAGCCTTAACCAGGTTAGCAAGCATGACTTGATACTTTCCCTGTTCTTTCAGCTTTAACCAGAGAATTCACAGAAACCATATCAAAAAAGACTGTCACTTGATTACTGCAATGACCTAATCAAATTATCATTTCCTGCACTACAACTCAATAAATACGTAGATTGAAAATTTCTATCTTGAACTGACTAAGATATCAAGCAGAATGCTCGAGCACCATAATTGTATGCTAGCTAACTACAGAATGGAAACTTCAGATATGAATTCGGCAAGTCCAGGAATGCAGCACATAGAAGTGTAAGCAGCAAATACTTACCCAAAAGGGATAGAGCAGCAAACATCCTAATTGGCCATGCTGGAGTCACCGGCATGAAGGCTCGTCAACATCCTCTTCCTTCTTGAACTGCCCACAGGCATTGCACTCAAAGACATGGGACAGATCACCGTTCGGTAAGGGTGGCAGCGGTGCCAGCATGCCATAGCAGTCCTCACGATCACACATATACCTTACAAAGAAGAAGGCATGCGGGAAATCATCATCTCCGTCGTCATCACTCCCTTCCTCTTGCTCCATCCCCTCATCAACACCATCTCCAACATCCTCCTTGGCATGCTCTTCTTCCATGGTGTCATCCCCATCGCCGCCATCATTATCATCATCATCATCAAACTTCCACTTGCTCTCGATCTGGCACCGTTCACACTCACACTGGAACCCATAATCCTCCAGCAGCCTGCGTTGCCGGTCAGCATACCTCCAATTGGCTGCGAAGTAGCTGATGCAGACCTCCTTTCCCTCTGATATACCATGGAGTGCGCGCACAACAATGTCGGCGTTCCCTGGTCCTGGCCTGTCGACGTAATCGAAATGGCAAGCATTGGGCAGGCAGTCATGGTTCAGCAGCGACGCGCGGAGGTACATGACGTAGGCCCGCGTCTTGCGGAGCTCCAGCGGTACGTCGGGGCGGTAGGGCTCCATGATGGAGAAACTGTTGGTCCGGTCCTTGGAGAGGAGCGCCGCCGTGAGGTCCGGGGAGAAGCCTGGGGGCAGGATGTGGGGCGGAGCCAGCGACGACACCATGGCGTGGAGGCTCGCGGCGTCCTGCTGCTGGCTCGGGGAGGGACCCTGCGGGGCCGAGGAGAGGGAGAGGAGTGCACGGAGGGAGGACTCCTGGAGCGAGTAGGCCGAGAGGAGGAAGAGGAGTTGTTCTTGGTGTGCCTCGGGGGCGGCAGCGAGGCCGCTGGAGAGGGCCGCGCAGACGAGGCGCGGGTGGGAGGCGGAGGCGCAGGCCGGTGAGCAGAAGGCGGCGGCGCGGCAGGAGGGGCAGGGGGCGTGGGGTGGTGGCGGAAGGGAGCGGAAGCAGGCGGAGCAGTAGGAGGGGAGGGAGGCGAGCGAGGACGGATAGAGGAGGATGGGCGGCTCGGAAAGGATCACCTCTCCCTCGAGGATTTCGCGGGCGGCGAGGAGCGCGCGGCCGCGCCCCGGGAGGTCGGCTACGCGGAGGGCTTCTCCGGCCATGTTTTGCAGTGCAGTCGCCGTTCCAGCGGCGGCGGAGGCGGAGCAGGAGGGATATAGAGGTTTTGGGTCGTCAGTGGAAGGTTTCTGTGGGGCGAGAACCCTTGGGTTGAAATGAGAAATAGGCCAAAATATGGTTTACAGAGCTTGGGCTTGGACGACGAAATATGGGCCTACGTTCACGTGAAGAGACAAAAAGCGCGCCCGGACCCTAAGGCCTCGTTTTGTAGGAGAGTATTTTTAGGGATTAGCGGAAAAAATCACACCAAACCCTAAATGTCCTGTTGTGCCAATAAAATCGTTTTGTACTAGAGGTTTGATCAGTTTTAACCCTGGCTTTTCCCGAGAAAATCTGCGCCGAACTTAAAACGATGGGTAATACTAAACCATGACTTCTACCTCGCGTTTTTCCCAGACAAGAGTGGCGTGCGACAAGAAACGCATCGGCCCATCGCTGCCTTTGCCTCTGTCTTCGTCCAGCGTCTCCTGTCTGGCTGGCCCGTCCACTCCTATCCTTCCCTGCACCTCCTCTACTATCTTCTTCCTGGCGCCTACTCCCCCGCCCCAAGAGCTGCGCGCCTTGGCCACGCCCAACTCCGCGGTCTCTCTCGATCTCGAGCTGAGGTCTGCTCGCCACTTCGTTGGAGGTCGCCTTCCTCGGAGCACACCACACAGTGGAGGTTTTTCCTTGGTGGCGGCCATGTGCTGCTGCTAGCGTCTCCCTGTACCTGAGCAAGAACGGCTCGACATAACCAACTGACGCCAGCGATCAATTTGCTTATGGTTTAGTTTGCTTGTGCGTATATGCTAATGATGGTTTTCAATTTCATGACAAATGTAAGATGTATCTTTTTAGTGTACCGGAATTATTTTCTGCAATTCCATTCTCTTGTCACCGTTAATTCCATTTCCTTGTGCCTTGAGTTCCTGGTATCGACACTCTCTCCATTATCCAACCTATGACGGTGTGCAAGTTCCTTGTAATTTGGATCAGCAATGATTGAAACCGACAGTTTGGAAACATCACATTTTTATTTCTTTCTAGTAGTGGATTGGGATCATCTGTTTGTGCCAAACAACAGAGTTGGAGAGAGGGTATTGGCAGAGAAGAGGTTTGGGAGGGGGATTGAGGAGATTGGGTGAAGGTAGGGGTTTCACCCAATCCCCCTAGGGATTAAACCCACTAATCCCCTAAAAACCACTAGTACAAAACAAGGCCTTAGGGACTAGATATGGATCAAGCTTAGGGAACTTTCTCAGGATTTGTATTCTTAGTTTGGCTTGATCCGAAAGGATGAGCTCTTAGGTTGGCTCATGCTACTTCCTAAGCAATCAACACAGCAGCAGATCAAAGCAAAACATAAAACAACACATCAAGGCAATTCATCTTAATAGGAATATCAAATACTACCAAGATTACCATCAAGCCCAGCTTGAGGTAGAGATGGGTATTTTGAAGAGGTTGAGTTTTGAAGAAGGTAAGATTTCTTGGTACTTCTACCAAGAATAGAATTTAAAAGCTTTATAAAAGGTTTTGGAAAAATCTAGGGGTAAGAACAGTTGAAACTTCTGTCTTGAAAACATAAGGAGATTATATCATATAGATCTCCATAGTTTTGTTAAATAGAAGTTAAGAAATAATTGTTGTTAAAAGGACATCTTGGCTCAGGTTTTGAAATGCCTGAACATTTGAGAGTATGTAAAACAAGCCAAGACGGTTTTGTTAAATAGCTTTTGTCAAAAGGGGTAGAGGTAAGAAGTATATCATCTATTACCAGTAGATGTATAAACACAAACAAGCAATCATACATTGCATCATTAAACAAGAAAAAGGTTTTGTTTAACCTAATTTTTGCATTCTAGAAAACAAATCAGGGTTGCTGAAATTGGGATGTTACAGACCTTCCCCCTTAAAAGAATCTCATCCCGAGATTCGAGAGAGTTATGGTTAGGGGATTTTTAAGTCGGGGTAGTACTATGTGCCTCGATCGTATTAACTTGCGGACATCGTCTTTGAACTTGGTTATTTTGTCAGTGAAGTTGAACTTTAGTCTTTTAGGATGCACGGAGAGTTGAGGAACTTTAGACCTGGTTGTGAAGGGTGATCTTCTTTTATTTCTAGACTCGATATCTCGAGGGCTTAGGCTTGGAGAATTCCTTTTGAATAGAACCTTGAGGAGTACCTTTATGAGGATAGGATCTGCATTTTGATGTCTTCTCTATCAGGACCCATGGTGTTCCCTTAGAGGATTATCGTAACCTATGCAATGACTCGTGTCGAAACTCCGAGGGTTTCTTCTGGCGGAGGGTTACTCTATTTGTGTAAAAGACGCGGTCTTTTCCCCTTAGGGTTAAACTAGGGTAGTTTGGGATAAAGCAATCCTTTCTTCTTTGATGGGGATATGTTGAGTGGGGTATACCCAGTAGGACGTTCCCTACTGGATCATACTCTCAGCGAGTGGGCCTGTAGGACGGTGACTGGATCACGACCCAAGAAGGATCCAGGCGACTGGAAGCTGAAGGCCTTGAAGAGTAGCTAGGACCAGTCGGATTAGGTCAAACCCCTTTGAGTCCTTATCCAACTCGGTTGTAGATCTATAAACCCTAGCGAGGTATCCCTATATAAACCTCCCTAGGGTACGCATAGAACTTACATTTCATCATACACCCCATCGACTCGCCGTCGAGCTCGCCCACTGTAATCTCTCGATAATATAATCTAGCAGGAGTAGGTCTTTACCCTCCGGGGGGCTGAACCTGCGTAAAAACTTGTGTCTCCGACCTCATCTCGCACCGCAGATGGCTGGCCGCCCTTGCCCCTCGTTCTACTACTCGCTGCCAATCATAGCATCTGTCGTGGCCATTCCCACGACAGTGGCGCCCACCGTGGGGCCTGGCCGGTCAGGCCTGAGTTCTGCGGCGAGACCCTACTTGCCAATCAACCGGTCAATCGCCACCGACCGCATGATCTCCATCGGCGAGATCCTCTAGATCTTGCCCAGTAGCTATGTCCCGGCGTCGCGCCTAGTACGCACATCGTCATCATGCCATTCGGCACGATCAACCTTTTCGTCGGCTTCATGGACGCCATCTTCTCGGAGGACTCGGTGCTCATCGGCGAGTCTCCTCCACGCGATCGGCTCTCCGAGAGCCAAGTACGCACCATCCACCGCCTCGCCTCCGAGTAAGACTCGGCCAATAGCGACGCGACCGAGACCAACGCGGCCGCGAAGGACGCGGCCCTCTACGATGACGCCGACTCGGCGACCCCAGCTTTGGTCGCCGGATCCATCATCGCCGCGTCGTCATAAGGCTCCATCACGCGAGTCTCCGACGTTGGGGACTTCGAGGATCCATCCATCCTCGGGATCTTCGATTCTGACTCCGGGTCAGAGAATTCTGGCGACCTCGATGCCGGATCCGGTGGCTTCGTCGCGACCTACATGGCGAGCGGCGCGAGCGCTCTGCCAGACCCCTTCTCCACGCCGATCTCGCCGAACGCGACGACGGGGGAAGTCGAGGAAGCCCGCCTACGCCTAGAGGAGGCGGTGCGCAAGGAGGAAGCCAAGCGCGAAAAATTTCGCCTCAAGTAGGCCACGGCACAGGAGCTATCGCTCTACCACCAGCGCCGCATCAGGACGCGCCTGAACCCCACCGTTAAGGGCCGCGGCCTGAATTTCAACGAAGATAGCGATCCCGCTCACGTGGCCGAGCGGGTGATCTGCGAGAATGCGCCACCAGGCTTCAGCGCCCGCCCGCCACCAGGAGCACCAGTGAGTGGAGCTCCCCCACCGCTACCCGGCCGCGCGCCTCCTCCCAACCAGCCGAGAGTCCTCATCTCTCCGCAAGAGCGGGACACGAACGGTCTCCCGCTATACTCCACCCTGATGGACAATGTCATCGCGGGGCAGGCAGCAGTCGACAACCTCAATGTCATAGGGGAGGGCGCGCTGCAAATCCAGTATGCCAAGGCCCTACTCGCCAAGGCTGTAGAGCAGCAAGTCGTAGGAGCAGACTCGCGTGGGCTGATACATCGTAAATGTATCTATAATTTTTTATGTTCCATGCTTGTTTAGTATCAACTTTGCTATGCTTTATCTACACTTTGAGGTATTTTTATACATTTTGTGGGACTAACCTATAACAAGATGTCGCAGTGCTAGTTTCCTGTTTTCTGCTATTTTTGGTTTCAGAAAAACTAGTAAGGAAATATTCTCGGAATTGGATGGGACAGAAGACAAAGCCAATATTTTACCGGAACGAACACGAAGTCTAGAGGAGAGACGGAGGGGCGCCATAGGGTGGCCACATCCCCCTGGCTTGGGTCCACCCTAGGCCGCGCCAGGGCAGGGTGTGGGCCCCCTGTCCCTCAACCGACCTCTCCTCTTCGCCTATAAAGTCACCCCGATGCAGAAACCCTAAGAACCCGATCGGATCTCCACGAAACAGTTTGTAGCCGCCGCCACCATCATCCCTAGATCGGGGGGATCTGAAGCTCTTCCCGGCACCCTGCCGGAGGGGAGAGATCATCCCGGAGGCCTTCTTCATCACCATGCCAGCCTCTGGTATGATGTGTGCGTAGTTCACCCTTGGACTATGGGTCCATACAGTAGCTAGATGGTTGTTTCTCCTCCTTTGTGCTATCATGTTTAGATCTTGTGAGCTCCGTTCATGATCAAGATCATCTATTTGTAATCATACATGTTGTGTTTGTGGGGATTCAATGGATATTGAGATACTATGTCATATTGATTATTGATTCTATCATGATAGATCGATTATTGATTATATCATGTCTGTGTTGTTTGTGATCTTGCATGCTCTCCGTTGCTAGTAGATATCTTGGCCAAGTAGATGCTTGTGACTCCAAGAGGGAGTATTTATGCTCGTTAGTAGGTTCATGCCTCTAGTAATCTCGGGAAGTGACAGAAATCTCTAAGGTTGTAGATGTGTTGTTGCTACTAGGGAGAAAACAACAATATTTTGTTCATGGATCAATTTTATTGTTTACTTTATACACATTGCTTAATGCAATTATCCGTTGCTTGCAACTTAATACTGGAAGGGGTTCAGATGATAACCTGAAGGTGTATTATTAGTCATAGATGAAGTTGGATCACGGTCTATGTATATTATTGTAATGCCCAATCAAATCTCATAGGCGTCATGATGTCTAGTATTTACATTGTTATGCTTTCTCAACCTGTCAATTGCCCCGCTATAATTTGTTCACCCAGCATGTTATCTATCTTAAGGAGAACACCTCTAGTGAACTGTGGACCCCGGTCCAATCTTTATCATTGATACACCATCTACTGTTACCGTTTACCTTTTACAAGAAACTATTACCTTCCACACTATACGTTTAATCCTTTGTTTTTGATGTCTACGCACTTCTATTCTTGTAGACAGTTGTTGGGCCTCCAAGTGCAGAGGTTTGTAGAACAGCAGCAAGTTTCCCTTAAGTGGATTACCCAAGGTTTATCGACCTCAGGGAGAAAGTGGTCAAAGGTATCCCTCTCAAGCAACCCTGCAATCAAGATACAAGAAGTCTCTTGTGTCCCCAACACACCCAATACACTTGTCAGGTGTATAGGTGCACTAGTTCGGTGAAGAGATAGTGAAATACAAGTGGTAATGGTGCCAGAAAAGAGATTTTGACAGGGAGGAAAGGACTGAAGCTGTCCTATAGATCCCTGGCAATGGCCCTAGAAAAGAGCTTTGTGGCGTGTTGAGACTAAAGGCAAACTGAAATAAAGATGGAAGCAAGCAAACATGCAACATATCTAGTTGTAAATGGTGTTTCAATGCTTAGAAAAAATGCCTAGGGATCATACTTTCACTAGTGAACACTCTCAATAAATATATTCTCTTCATGATGCTACCCTGAACTATTCTCTGGTTGGACACTCTAATCCATGGTAGGGCTATAAAAGCACACCTCAAAGTCCGCCTTCCCCATCTAGATAACCCCACATTATCACCTTGAGCGCTAGATGGTTCCAACAAACACCACAATTTTATAAAGACAACCAACTCAAAATATACTCATGATAAGGATTTATGAACTCTAGCCTAAGTGCCACCACGGCGTGCACGCTGTCACTTTCACACACGTGGGGAGAGCAGAGATCTATTGAAGCACTTGAGTATTTATGTAAACTCTAGCCTAAGTGCCACCACGGTATGCACGTTGTCACTTTCACACACGTGGGGAGAGCTGGAGATCTATTAAAGCACTTGAGTAGCAGAGTAGATCTACTTGATTACAAAGCTCATGATCATAATAAGATCATGCATAGAGAGAGAGAGAGATGGACACATAGCTATCAGTAGAGCCCTTAGCCTCGAGGAAGAACTACTCCCTCCTCATCATGGGGATCAGCAACGACGATGGATATGGTGGTGGATATCGATGGATATGGCTCCGGGGACACTTCCCCGTCCCGACAGGGTGCCGGAACAGAGATTTTTGTCCCTCGAATCTCCCCTTCGGTGGCGGCGGCACTGTGGAACTTTTCATGGATGTATGATGGATTCTTTAGGGTTTCTAAGTCGGAGGCTTCTTATAGGCGAAAGGGCGAGGCGAGGAGGCATCCAGGGGGGCCACACCCCCTGGTGGTGCGGCCAGGGAGGGCCTGCGCCACCCTAGGGTATGCCCACACTGGTGCACTACTCCGTCTCTGCTTCGATTTTCCGTATCGATCCGGGAAAATATGAAGATTGGATTTTGTCCCGTCCAATTCCGAGAATATTCATTTTTTAGCTTTTCTAAAACCAAAAACAGCAGAAAACATGCAACTGGCACTGTGGCATATTATCAATAGGTTACTTCCAGGAAGTGTATAAAAATACCTCAAAGTGTAGACAAAACATAAGATAGTTGGAAC
This sequence comes from Avena atlantica, assembly GCA_910589765.1. Lineage (NCBI taxonomy): Eukaryota > Viridiplantae > Streptophyta > Magnoliopsida > Poales > Poaceae > Avena > Avena atlantica. Next base: position 413,260,778 of record OU342739.1, on the reverse strand, counting down.
AAAACAAGCATGGAGCATCAAAAATTATAGATACATTTACGACGTATCAGTTTTCAGCAAACCAGTGAGATTGACAACCTCACCTTAAGTTGGGGCAAAGTCTTGAGTTTGTGTTGTGCAGGATTCCAAGTTGTTAGCAACATCTTGGAGTTGTTTCCTTGCTCCTACTGGTTCGATAACTTTGGTTTCATAACTGAGGGAAAACTTGCTGATGTGCTCATCACACCTTGTTCTTCGGTTCTCCCAACGAGGCTTTACAGTCAGCCGAGCCGCATCAAGATTTTCTAGCGCCGTTGCTAGGGAGTTAAGGACAGCTTTACAAGGGGAGTGTTTCATAACCATTCTCTTTACTTTGTTTTTGTTTTGCTTAGTTTCTTTTGCTTTCTTTTGCTTGTTTCTTTCTTACAAAATTACAAAAAAAATTAGTTTCGTTTGGTTTGATTTTTCTTATAAAAAACACAAAAAAATAGTTCCTACTCTAGTTGCTACTGTTGTTGGCTTGCTCCACTTTTGCAAAAATGAACACTGCTGAGAACACCAAGTTGTGTGACTTCACTAGCACAAAAAACAATGATTTACTTTGCACACCCATTTCTCCACCTACTCCCGATGCTACCTTTTATGAAATTAAACCTGCTTTGTTGAATCTTGTTATGAAAGAGCAATTTTCTAGTGCTAGTTCTGATGATGCTGTTGTTTGCCTTAATAACTTTGTTGAACTTTGTGAGGTGCAAAAATATAAGGATGTAGATGGAGATATTATTAAGCTCAAATTGTTTCCTTTCTCTTTGAGAGGAAAAGCTAAAGAATGGTTGCTATCCTTGCCTAGAAATAGTATTGATTCTTGGATTAAATGCAAAGATGCTTTTATTGGAAAATACTATCCTCCTACTAAGATTATATCTATGAGAAGTGAAATAATAAAATTTAAACAACTTGATAATGAACATGTTGCTCAAGCTTGGGAAAGAATGAAATCTTTGGTAAAGAATTATCCCACTCATGGACTGACTGTTTGGATGATTATCCAAACCTTTTATGCAGGACTAAATTTTTCTTCAAGAAATCTGTTGGATTCTGCTGCTGGATGATTATCCAAACTTTTATGACCATTAATTTGGGTGTTGCAACAAAGCTCCTTGACAATATGATGGTCAACTATTCTGAATGGCACACTGAGAGAGCTCCACAAGGTAAGAAGGTAAATTACGTTGAAGAAACCTCCTCCTTGAGTGATAAAATGGATGTTATTATATCTATGCTTTTTAATGGAAAAGATCATATTGATCCAAATAATGTTCCTTTAGCCTCTTTGGTTGCTCAACAAGAGCAAGTTGATGTGAACTTCATTAGAAATAGCAATTTCAGCAACAATGCTTATAGGAATAATTTTGGTAATAATAATTATAGGCCTTATCCTCCCAATAATGGTAATGCTTATTGAAATTCCTACAACAACAATAAAAGTGCTCCCTCTAAACTTGAAGTTGTGCTTAAGGACTTTATTAGTAAACAAACTACTTTCAACAAGACTGTGGAGAAAAAGCTTTTGAATGTTGATACAAATATTTCATCTTTGTCTGAAGCACAATCCTCTTTGATTAATAAAATGGCTACTAAACCTGAAACCATGGAAAATATCTTTGCTGCTGCTCATGCCATAAAAGTTACAATTGATGAAAATGTTAGACTATTAGCTAAATTGCATGCTAAGTGGGAAAGAGAAGATGAAATTGCTAGAAACAATAGTATTTGTACTATTACTACAACCAATGTTGATGCTAGCAAACCACAAGAAGTCTCCATTCCTTCTACAACAATGCCTAAACCCAATAAGAATGCTAAAAAAAATTGAAATATGGGAAACAATAAGTATACTACCTGTGATGATAAGTTTGATTTTGATCTTGATGGTTGCAATATTTCTAAATTCAATATGTTCCTACAAAGCTGCTAGAAGTCCTAATGCTAGTGCTATGAATATGGCTTTCACAAAACACATTACAGATTCTCTCATTAAAATTAAGGAAGAAAAATTGAAACATAAAGCTTCTATTCCTAGGAAATTAGAAGATTGTTGGGAACCCATCATTAATATGCAAGTGAATGATTTTTATCTCAAAGCTTTATGTGACCTTGGTTCTAGTGTCTCTATTATGCCTAGAAAGATTTATGAAATGCTTGATTTGCCACCTTTGGAAGATTGCTATTTAGATGTTCCACTTGATGATAATGCTAAAAAGAAACTTATGGGGAGTATTAATGATGTTATTATTATGGTTAACAATTCCTATGTCCCTGTTTATTTCTATGTTTTGGATGTTGAATGCAATGCTTCTTGTCCTATTACTTTGAGAAGACCTTTTCTTAGAACTGTTGGTGCATTTATTGATATGAAAGAAGGCACCATTAAATATAAATTCCCATTCAAGAAAGGTATATAACACTTCCCTATAAGGAGATAGAAGTTACCTTTTGCTCCTCCTATTAAAGCAAAATTTGATGTTAATGCTTCTTCATTTGAAAATACTTGATTCTTGCTTCTTATGCCTAACTTAAAGGCGTTAAAGAAAAGTACTTCTTGGGAGATAACCCAATAGTTTTATTGAGTCTTAGAAGTTATTACTTCTGTAATAACCTCTCCTTATCCTTTTTGTGTGATTTGTGTGCCAAGAATAACCTCTAATGAGAGAGAAGTAAGATTTGGGGAAGTTGTTGTCCCGAAACAGATTTTTGTGCTTCACCGTAAAAATTCGTGAAAAATCTCTGTATGTTGGATTGATATGTAATTTTCTTAGTAAAAGCCCCAGGTTGTTCTCTAACTTTCTTTATTTCAATACTTTTCGATTTGATCAACAGAAGGCCTTGGAAAAAAATCGGTTTTTACCTGCTGGTCTGTTTTGACAGATTTCTGCCATTATTTGCATTGCCTCTTTATCAGTTTCTTTTTGAGTTCTTCTTGATCACTTGATATTTTTAAAGGAATTGCTACAATATATTGTGTTTTAATGAAAGTTTTACTTGTTTTGAAACTAAAACCGAAGGCCTATTCTTTTGAATACACTAATGTTGCTAATGAAGACCGTGTGAAGTTTTGTATGAAGGAAATTTTCAAGTGTAGGGGAAGAATGATGTAATGAGATAAATAATGGACAAAAGCTTAAGCTTGGGTATGCCACACTGTGTCACCCCAATAAATATTCAAGAGGTAAAAGCATCAAAGCTTGGAGATGCCCAAGGCATCCCCTTCTTCATCAATAGAAATCTCAGGTCTCTTTCTAGACACTTCGTTTTTATTGTTTCATGCACTGTTGTGTTGTTCTTGGAGTGTCCTAGTTTTCGTTTGCTTAAATAAATTAGTTGGACCCTCGTTTTCACTATGTTGTTTCAAATAAGTTGATTGGTGCTGGAAAAGAGTAGAGAGTTTCATGCTTAAGTGGTACAAAAGGGAGCTTGTTTTGACTGTGGCTTAGACTTTATCATGTCATGCTAGATGTTGTTTTAACCTTATGCTTAGTGATTATTGTTGTAGCATTACTTGTTCCAAACAATTGAGATTGCTTAATGTGCCTTGAAAGAATCATGTGTTGTTTTAGCATACAAAAGCATAGTATTGTGGTATTCTCCTTTGATACTTTGTTCGGGTTGACTTGGCACATGATCGCACCATGTTATGACTATGAACCAGTCACCTTAGCCTCTATGATCACTTAGTTTTTGACTTGTGGTACCACTTTATGCTTTGATTGATAATGCTTTGTCACTCTGCATGATTATTGCCATTATTGCTCTCTTAGTTGGTCACTCCCAGTCTTTTGCTAGCCTCCACTTGTATTGAGTAAGCTCTACTCATGCATCCAACTCCCAAGAAACCAAGTTATTCCAAAGTGTCCACTATAAATTCCTATGCATGGTGTGTTACACCATTCCAAGTACATACTTGTTTTATCTATCTTCCAAATTAAACTTGTTATGAGAAAATTAGTGATTAAAGCTCTCACAAACTTGATGGCACACTTTATTTTTCTTGCCCCTAATAAATTTGAACCATTGTGTCATCTATGTTGTATATGATTTCACTTATAAGTTGGGAATTAGCAGAACCATGCTGTCATGGGGAATGCTTTCAACACTTGTACATATTACCCAGTTGATATCATGATCTTTTGTTTATGGATGTCGGCGGTGTGAAATAAAAGGGGAGCCTGTAAGTTCATGGAGTATTATATATGTGTTAGAGAAATTCCTAGGCGGCTAGCCTAAGCCATGCCTAATCATGTTAGAAACTTGCACCATCACCATAGTGAGCAATCCATGAAGCATCCTCAGAAAAAATATATAAAAAGAGAGAGAGAAAAAGAAAAAATATATATATGCAACATGCTCATGGTAAATAAAAGGATCGGTGAGATGCTCACTGTCCATTGCCTTGTCATTTCGATATGGGATAGCTCCCGCGTCATGGGGCAAGGGGTACCCCATTGGCGGTTCTCTATGATACACATATACTTACAATGATAAGAACTTGTTTGTGACTAAAGTTGAGTAGCATGAGGAACGACCCTCGTACTCAAGGGACATGAGATTGCTAACTTATGATTTGTCAAGCATATACTCCATATTTGTTTCACTTTAACCTTAATCACTTCAAGATGCTTGTGATAGGGGCAATGAGAGCTGAAAGCTAATAAGTACCATAATTTTTGGAAGCTCTTTATGAAACTTGAAATCCTTGCTTCCCTTTATGAAGGGCCTTTCTTCCTACTTTTATATTGAGTCTCCACCTTCTATCTTTTTGCACCAATTAAGAGAGCATAGTTGTCATTCTTAGTTTTATGTGCATTGTCCCAAAACTTATTGATTGATTCATAATGTTGATATTGGTTGTTCTTGAACTATTTGTATCTAGTCACCCTTGTGAACTTTGAAGGTGTCCTATGCATCTATGTTTCTACTCCATGAGGGACAAGCTAAATACCACTATGCTATGTTTTCTATATGTGAAACAAAAAAACGTCTTTCAATGCATTGTTATTCATGATCCTTTGTTTGTATCCTTTCATGTTGCAACATAGTTGCTTTGTCTTATTGTTAGAACTACATCTTTCATGCTCATGTTTAGAGTACTTTGATCCCAGCTTTCAATGCTTTGCAAATGGTTTGATAAAGATTGTGATGGTGCATGTCACCTCAAAAATTATTCTTTTTATCACTTACCTACTCGAGGACGAGCAGGAGTTAAGCTTGGGGATGCTTGATATGTCATAAACGTATCTATAATTTTTGATGTTCCATGCTTGTTTAGTATCAACTTTGTTATGCTTTGTCTACACTTTGAGGTATTTTTATACATTTTCTGGGACTAACCTATTAACAAGATGGCGCATTGTTAGTTGCCTGTTTTCTGTTGTTTTTGGTTTCAGAAAAGCTAGTAAGGAAATATTCTCGGAATTGGACAGGACAAAAGCCAAAGCCAATATTTTACCGAAACGAACACGAAATCCATAGGACTGACGGAGGGGCGCCACATGGTGGCCACATCCCCCTAGCGCAGGTCCACCCTAAGCCGCGCTAGGGCAGGGTGTGGGCCCCCTGGCCCTCAACCGACCTCGCCTCTTCGCCTATAAATTCACCCTGATGCAGAAACCCTAAGCACCGATCAGATCTCCACAAAACAGTCCGTAGCCACCGCCACCATCGTCCCTAGATTGAGGGGATCTAAAGCTCTTCCCGGCACCCTGCCGGAGGGGAGAGATCATCCCGGAGGCCTTCTTCATCACAATGCCAGCCTCTGGTATGATTCGTGAGTAGTTCACCCTTCGACTATGGGTCCATACAGTATCTAGATGGTTGTTTATCCTCCTTTGTGCTATCATGTTTAGATCTTGTGAGCTCCGTTCATGATCAAGATCATCTATTTGTAATCATACATGTTGTGTTTGCGGGGATCCGATGGATATTGAGATACTATCTCTGATTGATTATTGATTCTATCATGTCAGATTGATTATTGATTCTATCATGTCTGTGTTGTTTGTGATCTTGCATGATCTCCGTTGCTAGTAGCTATCTTGGCCAAGTAGATGCTTGTGACTCCAAGAGGGAGTATTTATGCTCGATGGTAGGTTCATGCCTCTAGTAATCTGGGGAAGTGACAGAAATCTCTAAGGTTGTAGATGTGAGTTGCTACTAGGGAGAAAACAATAATCTTTTGTTCATGGAACAATTTTATTGTTTACTTTACACACATTGCTTAATGCAATTATCCGTTGCTTGCAACTTAATACTGGAAGGAGTTTGGATGATAACCTGAAGGTGGATTATTAGTCATAGATGTAGTTGGATTACGGTCTATGTATATTGTTGTAATGCGCAATCAAATCTCATAGGAGTCATGATGTCTAGTATTTGCATTGTTATGCTTTCTCAACCTGTCAATTGCCCCGCTGTAATTTGTTCACCCAACATGTTATCTATCTTAAGGAGAACACCTCTAGTGAATTGTAGACCCCGGTCCAATCTTTATCATTGATACATCATCTACTGTTACCGTTTACCGTTTACAAGAAACTATTACCTTCCACACTATACGTTTAATCATTTGTTTTCAGCAAACCAGTGAGATTGACAACCTCACTGTAAGTCCGGGCAAAGTCTTGAGTTTGTGTTGTGCAGGATTCCATGTTGTTAGCAACACCTTGGAGTTGTTTCCTTCCTCCTACTAGTTCGATAACCTTGGTTTCATAACTGAGGGAAAACTTGCTGTTGTGCTCATCACACCTTGCTCTTGGGGTCTCCCAACGAGGCTCTACAGTCAACCGAGCCGCATTAGGGGTGCATGTACTCCCGCTCCTTGATACGTCCAAAACGTATCTACTTTCCCGAACACTTTTCTTATTGTTTCTCCTTTAAACTTGTGTGAATTGGATACAACTAACACGGACTAACACTGTTTTCAGCAGAATTACCATGGTGTCTAGTTTTTGTGCAGATAATCAACTATCAGGAAAAATCCCAGAAAATATGCCAAAAATCCTATTTCACCAGAAGAATCACGGAGCCAGAAGACGAGGCAGAGGTGGGCCACGAGGGGCCCACACCCCCTGCCGCGCGGGCCAGCCCAAGCCACGCCTGGGAGGGGTGTGGTCGCCTCGGGCATCCCCTCAGCTCCCTCTTCTCCTATAAGAAGCCTCTTGACCTAAAAACCGAGGGGGGGTGACGTTTTTCCAGAAAGATTTCCGCTGCGCCGCCACCACCAGAAACTCCGTTCTGGCACCCTGCCGGGACGGGGAATTGGAGGAGATCATCCCCATCATCATCACCAACGCCTCTCCATCAACCATCCATGTTTCCCCCATCCATGAGTGAGCAATCCCCCGCTGTAGGCTATGGTGATGGTAGGGATTGGATGAGTTATATCATGTAATCAAATAAGATTGTTAGGGCATGATGCCTAGTATCTCTATTAGTGCTATTTGACTTTGTTGTAACTTGTTGTGCTTAATGCTTGTCACTAGGGCCCGAGTGCCATGATCTCAGATCTGAACTTATTATTGATTCATGATGATAGTATTGTTTGTGATCTTACCTGCAAGTTGTGTACACATATCATTGTACGGAGCCAAAGGCCCCAAAGTGACAGTGGGACAACCGGAGGGGATGGCTGTGATATGAGGATCACATGTGTTCACGGAGTGTTAATGCTTTGCTCTGGTGCTCTATTAAAAGGAGTACCTTAATTGCCAGTAGATTCCCTTGAGGCCCTGCTGCAACGGGATGGCTGGACAAAATATGTTGTGCAAGTTCTCATTGCGAGCACGTATGACTATATATGGAACACATGCCTATGATTATTTAGTACTTGGATGCTTTATCTTATTTATCTGCAATTGCCTTAGATCTTGGAATTATATGAATAGTCTCATCCATGCAACGCCCATCCATCCATCCCTATGCCTACCGCACTCATATCCTACTGTTTGCTACTATTGTTACTACTGCCTTTTTTTACTGCTGCTGTTACTTTGTTATTGCTACTACAAAATTGTTCCTACTGATAAACTACCGTGAGCAAGATTATTTCCAAGTGTATCTGAATTGACAACTCAGTTGTTAAGGCTTATAAGTATTCTTTGACTCCCCGAATCAATAAATTGGGTAATACTACCCTCGAAGACTATTGCGATCCCCTATACTTGTGGGTCATCAAGACTATTTTCTGGCGCCATTGCCGAGGAGCATATCTTTATTTGTAAGTTCACTTGGATCTACTATTGTTCGCTGCTATTCCTTTTTATCATGGGGAAGTCTCGTGATGTAAAATTTCCTATTTTTACTATCCACTACAAGAAGAGGTACAATTCTAAACACCTATGCTTCTCTTGATTCATCGTCTGTTATAAGTAAGCTTGTTACACCACCACCACATACACATGCTACACACACTGCTACTACTGCTGAATATGAGATTGCTTCTGATACTCATGATGTTACTTCTACTATGCTTGATGAGAGTGGTTCATTAGGTCCTTTCCTATATGCTACTATTGCTAGAACTATATTGGGAAACACTGAAACTCCTAGTGAAGACACTATTACACCTGTTAGCTCACCTGAGTCTAGCGAGAGATATGATAGTAATGATGGTTACATTGAAATGAGTGATGAATTTATTAAAGAGTATCAAAACACACATGGTGCTAGTGCTATTAGAGTCTCCTTGAGAGACGTACTATTATACCTAAACTGTCTCCTGATGCTAAGTTTGCTACTTCTCCCATAGACATTAAAGATAAATATTATGATTTCTCCCTTGATTTATCCTATATAAACATTGTTGAGAAAGAACCTTTTTGTGGAACTGAGAATGAAAGGGCTGTGGCACATATGAATGAGCTTTCTACTGTGAGTGCCTTATTTTCTGATGATGTTAAGATGCGTACCTACTTTGTTGCTAAGATTTTCCCCTTTTCATTAAAAGGAGAAGCTAAAGCTTGGTTTAATAGATTACCTCCTGGATCCATTGATAGCCCTGATCGCTTGATTGCTACTTTCTTTCAGAAATATTTTCCTCTTAGTGCTAGACATGTTGCTTTGCAGAAATTTTTGATTTTGAGCAGGGAGAAGAGGAGAAATTTCCTGAGTCATGGAAAAGATTCTGTTCCTTGATTCATGCACATCTTGGATGTCCATTACCTAAAAATGAGCTTCTTGATATCTATTATAATGGACTAATTGATGAATCTAGGACATACCTGGATAGTTTTGCTGATTGTGTTTTTAGGAAAAGAACTCCTGCAGAAGCTGAATAATTAATGGCTAAAATAAGCAAGAATTATGATGATTGGACTTCAACTGAGCCAATTACAATTGAGGCCATTGCACCTGAACCAATTGTGCCTAGACCAACTCCAACACCAACACCAAAGAAGAGGAGAGTGATTGAATTAAATGACGAAGTGATGAAAGAAGCTAAGAAATGTCTTAAGGAGAAGGGTATTAGATCTGAAGATGTGAAGAATCTACCTCCTATAGAAGAATTATGTAAGCCAATTTCCCACTCATCCACTATTGAGATACACTCTCTCCAACACTTTGATGAAGGTGATATTCCCTATGGTAAACCTCCTGATCAATGTTTTATTGTTAAACAAGGTAATTTTAATAAACAAGTTCAGAATCATTTATTGGAAAACTCTAGAGCTATTAATGAGTTGAAAGATATTGTGGAAAGAACTGCTAATGATGTTAAAGTGCTTTTTAAACACTTCCAAATGGTTCGAACCCAAATTGATCAACTTGCTAAGGTACAAAAAGATATGCTAGTTAATGCTTTAGGAGATAAACATGCTTATGGAATTAGAACTAGGAGTGGAACAGTCACTCAAGATCCCTTATATCCTGAGGGAGATCCTAAAAGAATTGAGCAGGATTCTCAACAAGCTGAAAATAGTGGTAGTACTCATAAGAGAAAGAAAAAGAAAGATAAAACTGTTGAGGAACCTTCTGAACCTGCTGTAGATCCTAATAGTATATCTGTCTCTGATGCTGAAACTGATAGTGGAAATGATAAAAACGTTGCTCCTGATAAGAAAGAAATTGAAGAAGAGCCGGAGAAGCACACTAAGAATACTAGGTACACTGAGGAATATTTTATTGCTAATAAACATGGTAGTGAAAGAGAACCTTGGGTGCAGAAGCCAGTGCCTTTTTCTAATAAGAAACACAAGTCAAAGGAGGAAGAACATTATAACAAGTTTTGTGTGGCATCCCGCAAAACCACTACTAGAAAATCGCGTTGAATTTGTGCATTGCATCGTCATCATCATGCATTGTTTGCCAAAACTATTTTTCGCAAAGTCCGATTTGTTTTCCAAACGCCCCATCTTAATTCAACTGCAAAGCCCGGTCCCCCGAATATTTTGTTTTAATTAAAAATGTTGTGCAAACGGTCTGTGAAAATAAATAAATTATTTTATTATTTTTAGCGGGGGCAGTCGAACGGGCCGTATCGACCCGAACGACCACCCCCATAATTCAGATCGGCCCACCCCTTATTCCTAGTCCCACCTAAAACTCTACCCAACCCTCCCAGCCACATCACTTCCACCACTCAGAGGCCGCCACCTCACCCCTCCCCTTCCCTCTAGCCTATCCCTGCACGCCACCTCAACCATCCCTCTCTCCACTCCACCAGCTCCCTCTGCCCTCCACCTCAACCGGACCCACCCCCACTCCCCACGCACTCCCACGCACACAGTACCCCGCGCCGACCCCAACCGCCCTGTCGCCCCTGGGCCCCACCCTGTCCCCCCCACCGCGTCCCCGCTCCCTCTCTCTCAGCTCTCCCTCCCCGCATAGCTCGCTCGCTCCCCGATGCACCGCACCCCGCCGCCGGCGCTCGCAAGGCTCTCCCCTTCGCCGCCGTTCCCTCCACCCGCTCGGCCATCTCTCCTCTGGCAGCCCGCGCGTGCCCGCCGGCGAGCACCTCCCGCGCCCCTCTCCCGCCTCCGCACGCGGCCACGCGACCCCGAGCCGCGGCCCCCCTCGCCGCCTGTTCCCCTTCCCCGCCGGCGCCCCTCTGCTTCGAACCCGCCGCTCCCCTGCAAGCCCCTCGCCGGCGACCCTCAGCTCGCCGCGGCCCCCGACCCAGTGAGCCGCGAGCCCCGCCGCCGGAGCTGCGCGTGCCCGCGCCCTCTCAGGCGAGCCCCTCCCGCTCCCGTCGTTCCCGCGTCGCCGCCGGGGTCCCCCACCTCCGCCCGACGCCGCACCTCCCCGCCGGGCCTCCTCCCGCCGTCGCAGGCCACCGCACCCGTCCCCTCCGGCGCCGCGACTGCCCCTCTCTGCTCCCGCGGCCGCCACCGCCCACCGTCGCTCCGCCTGCCCGCGACCATCCTCCCCGACCTCCGTCTCGCGTCGCCGGCCTCCGCTCCGACGAGCTCCGCGAGCGCCGCCTCCGTCTCCCGCCAGACATCTCCCTCGCCGGCGCTGCCTCTGGCCGGCCGCCGCTCGACGCCATCGCCCTGCGCCTCCTCCCGTCGCCCCCACCGCCGGCGACCCGCGTGCCTCGCCCCAGCCCGAGCCGACCGCCTCGCCGCCTCCCTTGCGTCCTCTGCTCGGCCCGCCTCCGCCGCCGCCGGGCTTTGCTCCCTGCCGCGCCGCCGTCCTAGAGCCGAGCTCGCCCGCCGGACCTTCTGCCTCGCTCGGTATCCGTGCGTGCGTCCGTGTGTGCTCGTGTGCATGTGTCATGTGGAACCGCTTGTGTAACCTATGGCCGCATTAGAGCACCCCAAGTTCGCCCACGACCACCGGCGCCGAACCCGATGACCGCCAAGCTCGGCACCAAGACGACTAGCCTCCACCGCGGAAACCGAGGGCCGACTCAGGCGTCGAGACCCTGCTTCCGAGACCGAACCCCATCTAAACCTCAAGATCGACATCGGCAAACCAAGAGGAACCCCAAGATCTTCGGGAGACACGCCAAGTTCTTCCTCCCGTACCGTCAAGATCTCCGTCACCGAACCCTCGCGGTCTTCCTCACGGAACTCGAGAACGCCAAGTGCTCCTTCCCGGATCCGAAGACCGAACCCGAACGCCAAGACCGTCTCGACCCCGTGGAACCCGACAAGATCTGCACGACGACAATAACGACACCGACCCGGAAGATCCGATGCGCCCCGACACCGAACCAAGTCCGGCTTCCCGGAACGCCGAGATCTACCCCGATCCGAGACCCTAAATCCCGGAGTCCGAGCACGCTTCCGCCGAACCCCCGAACCCCAGATCCGTCGAACCCTGAGACCGACCCCGAACCTCGGAACCCCAAGATCGTCGAACCCCCTCTGATGTGTGACCCCTTTTCCTCGAACCCTATTTTATAACATATCAATTTGTTGCATATTAAAGTGTCATTCCCGCATGCATATCTGTGGTTTGGGGGCCTTATGCCGATTCACCTAATAATTAAATATGGGGCCCATATGCGGGCAAATCTAGCCTTATATCGGCCTCATTTAAACATGTGTAGCGAACCGGTTCCACCTGTTGCATTGCTAAACAACATTTAATTGCGGGGGTTCTAATTAACTTGCACCATCTAATTAAATGTCGGGACCCCGGTTCCACTTAACATGACCTAATTGCATCGCACCTTTGCCATGTCACACATCATACTTGCATCATGCCGATCTTCTGCCGTTGTATTAAATATTGCATCCGGTGTTTCTTCTAGTGTTTTGGTTCTTCGCGGATAAGGCCGTTGAGTTGATGTGAGCTTCGCCCCGATCTTCGGTTGAACCCTTCGACAATGTTTTCAGGCGAGCATCTCCCCCCCTTCTACCCATCTTACTTTTATAGTATTTACTTCCCTCCTGTTGATCTATTGCTATCTGTGTTGCGATGCTTTAGTTTCCGTACCTGTGATATACCGTGCAGCCCTATATTGCCTTGGACACATCCTATTACCTGTTGTTTGGTAGATAGATGGACTTGCGCGTCGTAGTCGCTTGCTCAAGTGCTGTTGCGAGTCGTCAAGTGCCACAGTTGTTGATGTATTGCCGCATGTTGATGTTGGAGATGATCATAGTTTTACTTATTGTTCACTTTAATTCCTGTTTAACAACTAAAATTGAAGTAAGCAGAGGCATCGGTGGGTGATAGATAACATTTGGTTTCCGAACGCCCACTTGTGTCCCGTAGGACCCCGAGTACTTGATACCTGTTCCTTGATTTATCGCGCTATCCACATATGGGGAGTATGGGCCCCCCTTAGCCAGAGCTTGATTCCGTCTTATTTCTTGGGGCCACAAACTAGTTTGAGGTTTTATTTATGATCCTGTACTTATGCCATGTTCTACTGCTTTATTTACGATTGTGCGACAGATAGCACCTGTACTGTTTAGGAAGGCGGAGTGATTACGCGGTATCGACACCCCGAGTTTTCGGGTTCCCAGTCGCTTACAGCCATTGGCGCTAACCTTGAGTCCGTCTCGAAGCTAGCTTACTTCGTTGCGGGTTCTACTCAAAGGGGTGGCCCCCTGAAATATTTCTGAATCTTGTGATTGCTCTGTCGTGAAGACCTCGTTGGGTTTTGATTTGGTTTTTCCGAGGTTGATCGTGTGTGTGTTGCTATTTGTGCACCCCGGCCGGGTTAAAACTTTCTGAAAGCCGTGTCCGCGGTTATGGACGACTTGGAGCACAGTATCTCGATCATAGACAAGAATAACTAAAGTTTATTGCTATAAATTTGACTATATAATGACTAGTAATCAGCTTCACTATAACGGAATGTCTAATTAATACTGCCCACAATTGCTTGTTTTGGAGTGTCGCTTGCGACCATTGCACCTGACTAGTAAGTAATGCAACTACAACGGAATGGCTGAATAAAAGTACCAACAACTGCTGGGTTTTGGGTTTATCTCATGCTATCTATATCTGATTAGTAATTGTTGCAACTATCACGGAATGGATAACTAAAAGTGCCCACTGCTTATTTTATCAGGATGATTATCTATACCTGACTAGTAATTACTGCAACGAGAACTGAATAAATAAAACTGCCAACTGTGTGAGTTCCTCGGTTGACTTCCTCGTTTGGTCTCGAGGGGGACAGGATGGGTTTGTTTGGTGTTAGCTTCAGGTTGGATCCGGATAGGTCATTCTCACCCCTCTCTGATAACCGCCAGTTGTATCGAGTCTCTATAGGTTGTTTAGTGCATGCTGCCGCTGCCGCTTCAGTCCACCATACCTATGTAGGCGAGGACCGCCGAATTCTAGCCTCGCCGTGTACTGGCCTCAGTACTGACGCTCCTCTTTTTCCTTTGCCCTTTGTCGGCACCCCTTTTGTTTAAGCAGGTTTTGAGATCGACGTCGTTAGCAGGGTTACCCTTCCGGCTTGGCCTGGGCAGGGTTATGGACGCCATTGGTTATTCTTCAGGGCTCTTAGCCCCATTTGCATCTTGTCCGTAGTCGGACGTTCGAACATTTTCAAGGTGATTTGGATCTTTGTATATTATACCTGTATTCTTGACTCATGGAGTCGCCGTTATATATCTGTTCTGTGGGTCCCATCGAGGACTGTTGTGTAATGTTATTACTTCGTTTTCCACCCGCACGAAAGTGCCTGGTGGGCACCTTTGAATCGTTTCTATGCGGGTTTGGCGAATTTTGCTCAAACTTGCATAGGTCCGATTCTGAGGGTGTTACATTTTGTGAGTGGATGAAACCTTTATTTTTGCAAATTCCATTGACTAATTCTATTAAGTTGCCTCCTTATTCAAAGTATATGAAGGATATTATCTCTAATAAAAGGAAGATTCCTAATGAGGAAATTTCTACTTTTCTTGCTAATTATTCCTTCAATGGTAAGGTTCCAAAGAAACTTGGTGATCCAGGTATTCCAACTATTCCTTGCTCTATTAAAAATAATCATAGAACTGCTTTGTGTGATTTGGGAGCTGGAGTTAGTGTTATGCCTTTTTCTCTGTACAAGAGACTTCAACTAGAAAAATTAATACCAACTGATATATCTTTGCAAATGGCTGATAAGTCAACTACTATTCCTATTGGTATATGTGAGCATGTTCATGTTCAAGTGGCTCATAATTTCTTGGTTTTCACTAATTTTGTTGTGCTTGAGATGTCTGAAGATGATAATATGTCTATTATTCTTGGGAGACCTTTTCTTAATACTACAGGTGCTGTCATCAATTGTAATCAAGGAAAAGTAACTTTGAATATTAATGACAAAGAGCATACTATCTATTTCCCAAAGAAGATTGATAAGAGCTATTACCTGAATTCAATTGAAAATATTGAGAGCATCAAAGTTGGAGAAATATATTGTCCCATTCCACAAGTAAGTTTTGAAACTATTATGATTGGGACTATTGCTATCAAGATTGAGGTAACATAATCATTTTGTGAAATGAAAAGTTTTGTTTCATCTAAAATTGTTTTGGTAACAAGACTTTATCAACCTTGTTAACAAAAGGATTTTAATGAACAAAACAATGTTTTCACAATGGTTATACTTGCTCACTTTTATTTTTCTCTTTTCCGTTCTTTGCTCTTCCTCTTGTTAGCTTTAGTTTTGCTAGTTGTTTGCTTTTTAGAGTGTCTTAGAACCTCTATAGTTTTGGTTTTGTTTGCTTTTTGTGTCTTTCAAAAAAAATCTTTTTCTGCGAGAAAATCAATTTTCATAACTTGAAAATTGGCAAAAAATAAAGTTTTCCAAAAAATTCCAGAAAATTCATATTTATTTTTTCCTCAAAAAAGGGGCAGAGGGGCACCTGGATTTGCCCAGGGGGACTCACCAGGCCAGCACACCCCCTGGTGGCGCGGCCATCCCCAGGGCTCGCCTGGCTTGGGTGGGGCCCACCTGTGGCCCTCCAAGATGCCTCCTTCTAGCCACTTCTTTCTCTCTCTCTAGAAACACTGGAAAACTTTCTCAAACTCGAGTTCTTGCTGTTCTTGCTCCTGAATTTTGATCTCCTTGCTCAACCCATCTTTGCTGCTAATTTTTGGAGGGATTGCTCTCCGGTATGTGCCCCCTCCGCTTGTCTAGTTAGATTTTTGATTGGTGGATTGTATCTTGAGTATTTTGCTACTGTAGGTGACAGGTTGTGTGATCTTGCATGCTTGTTGTATGCTTAGAGATTTCATTTTGATGCATGTTTAGCCCTCTAGCAAGTTCCTATAGTAGTTTCTCATCATTTATCAACCTGGAAATCACTTGGTTTGATGTTTGTCTATTTTTTTTAGAAAAAAGGTCATGGACAACCACACTTTTGGAGAAGTGTAACATCCCAAAAATCATGATTTTTAAAAGTTTGCATTTCATTCATACAATCGTAGCATCCTTGACTTGCACAAAAAATTTCAAAACAAAATTCAAAATAAAAACCATTTATATGCCTATTATCTATATATCAATAAGGCAAGGTTTTATTTTATTTCCAAAGTGTCAAAGTGCATTTGACTAAACAATATCATTTTATACACAGTTAGGTGCAAGGGTTACACTACAAAAACCTAGAGGTAATTTTAATTCAAAACCATTTGAATTTGGTTTGTTTTGTTTCGTGAAAAATCAAAATAGAAAAAGAAAAAGAGAGAAGTAAAGGAAAAGGGCCGGCGCCACCATTTCAGCCCAGCAGCAGAAGCAACCCACGAAGCCCACCCGGCCACCTCCCCCTCTCCTCTCTCTCACACGCGCAGCCCTACCCGTAGTCACTGACGCGCTGGCCCCGCACGCCATACCAGCATCTTCCCTAAATCACGCCCGCGGACCACGTCGCCGCTGCCGTTGTCGCTGTTGATGGCGCGGCGTAAATGCCCTTGATTCCGTGAGCGTTTCTCGCCGTGCCTCTGCCTACTTAAACCCCTACACCCCACGGCCATTTCCCCTCACTCAGCACACTCTCTCCGCCACCAGGCTGCCGGTAATTCGCATTGCAACTCCGTTGCCCGAACCTCTCCGGTGAGCTATTCCGGCTAACTCCGGCTGCCCCTTGCCCTATGTTGCCTACTGTCGTTCTCCCCTTGCTCGTATGCTTCATCTCATACGCTTGTTTTGTCTGCTCACGACCTAGGTCGTCGGATTCGTCCACCACCGCAAGCACCCGGAGCCGCGCTCGTCTCCGGCGAGGAATTCTGGTAAGGTGAGACCACCCCAACCTCTAGACCAAACGACCATGAATGCCTTGTCCTTGCGCACACTCTGATGTGGTTTGTTTTTCTTAGGGAGGCCGGGAACGTCGTTGTCGTTGCCGTCAAGCCGTGCCCGACGCCAGCTAGGTTTCCGACAAGCTCCTCCGACCACCACAGCACGCCCCCGTCCATGCCAAGGACACCTTGAGCTTTAGCATGACCTAGCGAGTCTGGTAAGCACCTCTGCAGCCCCTAGCCCCCTCTGTATTCTCCGGAGCGTCGCCACCGCGCCGCCGTCGCTAGCGCCTCCAGGCAATGGTCGCGTGATTAGCAGCCGTCAGATCCAGATCTAGTGGCCACGATAGATCACTTAAGTGAAACGTTTTTTCGATCTGAGCCGCACAGAGCCACTTAGATCCTATGGCTCTGTATGATCGATCTAACCAAAGCGGTATCAACCAATCAGACACAACCACGTGTCTGAGAATTTGTTTTAAAATCTGTTTTTATATCTATTAGAGTTTCAAACTTGTAAAATTCATAACTTTTGTTCTCTTTATCCAAAAAATACAAATAATATATCAATAGATTCAGAAAAATAAATCCTACACTACTGTTGGATTGGATTTGTATTTTGCTTTTGTAAAATTAGTTTTATTTGCAGATTCAATTGTAGGCCTATTTTTGGCTATATAAATTATTTAGAAAATGATTTTAAAACAAATTCAAGTTTATTTAGACTATAAATGTTTTGTTTTGTGTTCAGTACTGTTTGAATTTTCTTGTTTAGATTAAAAAAATCATCACATGGCATTTGCATGCATTCATATATTTTTGCTTGATTATTTTGAATGTAAATTTGGTGCTATCATTTTATGTGTAGATTTTGGTGCTAGAGGTGATTGTGATTGCGAGGATTGTTGCTACTCCCCCAACTACCAAGGCAAGTGGTGCTTCATGTATTTGTCCCATTATTTTGACTATGCACTAGTGATATTTTGTATAGGGCTTGCATGAAATTTTTGCTAAGTATCTATATGCTATGCCTTGGGAAATCCTAGTAGTTGTAGCCTTGGTAGAGTTATTCCCTAAGTTAAGATACTTGTTGATATCATGGTCAGCCTAGCTAGTAGCAAACACGGGTGGATTATATGCATGCTATGAAAATTTTGCTAAGTCTTTGACTTATGTTTTTGCTTAATAAAACAACTAAGTGAATGAATCACCTGCGTGGAATGGAAAGAATGGTTTATGTTGAGTGGTTACCCAAGGCCCATTTTTATGGCCTCCCTGGTGTATCTCACTTGTGGAAAGCCACCCAGGAACAAAGGAATTTGAGATACTTAGTGTTTAGAGGCTTCTAGTGCAGCCACATGGCATATGGGTTCTGCCTTGATCATATAGGTTGCAATAACTTAGTCAAATGGACAGATGGTGGTAGGGTGATAGGATGGAACGCGTCCATTTGGTATAAGGGAAGGCTTTTGAAGGATCTCGTCTTGATGCAAGTCGAGTCTTGTGGGGAAAGTGCACCACCTCTCGAGAAGGAAAAATCTAAGTACTTAGCCGTGTCCCCGACAATGGACAATTTAAGCATCAAGACATTGAAGCTATCAAGGATCTCCTCATCCCAATTTCTAAGTTACAAACTTGTGGTTAAAAAAGGGTAAAGGTTCTCCAATGTTTACTGGTGGTTCCTTGGGTGTTTTTCATCAAACAAAAACTTAGTGTTCTCAACTGATAAGAAAAACCTATTTTGAGCAAAGCAAGCCTAAGCTACACTTAGCCAAACTCATATAGAAGTTAGAAACCACTATTCTACTATGGTATCACTTGACAATACTATTCCAATGTATTGACCCACTGTGGATGTAACTTATGATGTTGCAGGTTACTCTGATGAGGATTAGGGTTATGAGTCTACAGTCAACATGCTTGCCTGTGGCACATGAAGATGAAGACATTACTTTTATTTTACTTATGTTATGAACTCTTGTACTAGCCTTTGGCTATGAAGTTGTAAAAGACTATGTTATCTCTGGAATGACGATGTAATAAAGACCTTTGTATCTGTGTACTTCATCTTAAACTGTGGATGCTAGTAAGTGATCCAGGGACTAGCATTGCAATCATAGGGATCCTTTATCTTATAAAGCTGGGGTCTTACAGATGGTACCAGAACACTGTGTTGCCTATAGGATTATGACCCTAGGTTGGATTAGAATAAGAAAACCACTAAGGAAAAATGCAACACTTTGCAAAATTCCACACTTGTCTTTTTCTTCTCGTAAACCTTTCTAATCTTCTTTCTCATCTCAATTTGTAGATGGCCACCATCAACGAAGCCGTCAAGAAGGGACCACTCATGACCATGACTTTAGAATGTGAGACGGAGTTTCCCAAAGCACTCAAAACCCTTATGGTTAGCTTGGGAATACATGGTGAGGCCGTGTACAAAGGATTTCCAATTATGGATGAAGGAGAAGAATATTGGTGGGTGCAACTTCACTTGTATAAAAACAAGGGAAACAACCACAAAGAGATAGGATTCTATATGGGAACCAACTCATAAATGTATACAACATTATTTGACTCCGCAAGAAATGCAACATGGAATGCTATCAAGGAGCTTGGTGAAAGACTCAAGTGTAGAATGATCACCACTAAAAATGATCTTGAAGAGGAGAAGTATACCCAAGACTTAGAGACCGCCATAAAACGTCTAAGGGAGGATATCATAGACTTAGCATATGAGTGAGAATTGTAACGTACTCCATTAGTTGGACCACCAAACTTGTCGTATTTTCACAAAAATTTGTATAAGTTATGTTGAACCTTAGTGCTGTGATAGACTTTGTATGCCATGACTTGTATGTTTTATGGATGATGTATGCTTTTGCTTTCACTCTATTGTCTTGTTTCTTCTACTTGTTGTAATACCCCAAAATTTCTAAATATTAATTTATTATATATGTCCTTTTACTTGACCAAAATTTAACTTTTTTAAAACCATAAGCTGTTTGGGTTCTGTCTCGCTGAGCTGATCGAAAATGAGTACAAGTTTATGTTCTTTGGAGTTCATGAGGATATTTGGAAATTTATCAAATTTTGTCCTTTGGATAATTTGAGACTTTATTAAAGATTTAGGTTGGACTCTGTTTCCAGTAGGAAAAAAATAAAGGAAACCAGATTTATACCCACAGACTAGACCTAGCCCTCACCCTGAATCAAACACTCCCAAACACGCTGCCGCTGCCTTGGCCTAGGGTTCCGCCGCCGCCGCCGGTTGCTGGCTCCAGTGCGGGCGTACTTGGTCACCATCGACTGCATCCGCTTTACTCCATCGCCCGTCCGTCGCGGTCATGTTGCCAGGTACATGGGTTTTTTTTTCTACCGGCAGCAACCTGCTGTTGTTGGTTCGAAATTTAGGCTGGTATACCATCCGCACCAATTGAGTCTGTCTGATATTATTATTAAAGTCAACGACACCGGATTGGAACCTAGCTACATGCTCCATCGTATTTCCGATCACTAGCTAACACTAGTAGGTGCATCGATTTCCTGGATCAGATTTTTGGCTAGCACGTGCCTATTCTGTTGTACCAAATATGGCTATTTAATGGAACGATTTAGACTAGCTACGCATACTGCTCCTTTGCTGTTTGGTACACAAAGGCTGTTTTGCTAATTGAGGGATGCTAGGGAATTAATTGATCGAGTATGTTCAGGTGTAGCTCCACAGCAGAATTAGCACTAAGACTACACGCTGTAATTTAGGCGGTTTTCTCTGAGAATAGGTTTTGAAACAGTTTCAACCCACAGGTTCGGGTGCTGGGAGGTTCTCTTCAGTTGAATGTCAGTCCTAAGGCAAGTGCATGACGAGCCCCTGTTATATGGTTGCCCTCCTTAAATTATTGGTTGTATGTTATTGGTTCTTTTTTTTTTTTGGTGTTCATGTCTTGAGATGTTATCGAAAAGATTATTTTAAGACAGGACGGTGAATAAGTTACAAGTGACTATTCCGGAGCGGACGGTGATTTAAGTTATTATGTAACTACTCCGGTGAGCTTGGGCTAGGTCGGTGACAATTCACTTGATTAACTATTCCGCGAGGTCGGTGAGGAAGTTAACAGTGAATATTCCGGAATGTCCGTACCGTAAAACGTAATATGCATAACACTGGATATCATTTGTATTGAATTTTGTATGTTGTTGATTTGGTTCTGAACATATACTTACTGAGTATCTTTTTACTCACTCTTGTGTTTTCTTTGGTTTTTATTTGGATTTCAGGTACTCAGCGTAGCGACATGCATGAGAGGGAGTAGTTCGCCACCACTTTGGCGCACACATCTATACTACATATCATAGAACATCCACCACACATAATTCTTAGTTTACCATCATTACTTTATCATAATTCGTGTAGCCGTTTGCATGTTCTTGTGAGCCTTTGGTCACTAGCTTTAGTATTCGTGTCATGGAATGATTATGCACTATATGAACTGCGTGGATTGCTTATTTATATGGTCGTTATTGTCTTTACCCATTATATTGTGTTATGCATGTCGTGGATGTCATTTGAAATAAAGGAGGTGTTGTCGAAATTTTTGAATTGTAGGTAGTTTTGATGATAATTTGAGAAGTGTGGTAACACCGCCAGTTATATAGAAATCTGGGTTGTTACACTTGTGTTGTTCTAATATTTTTCTATCTTACCTTAGATGCCTAGCTTTGTGATCAGCACTGCCGAGGAGTTCAATGGAACTCGTTTTGGTTCACGCATCGTGCAATTTAGTAGTGTGCTCAACCTCCCACTTCCTAGTATCAAGGCACTCCAGCTCACCAAGTTTGAGAGGAAGGACCTTTGGGGTTTTAGAGTCTCGCAGCTGGGACGCCATGTGGAGCCACTCACGGAGGAGATTTCTTTCAAGCTAATGCACGATGACAAGGACAAGGGCCTAGATGTAGTCATGCAGGAGCTACTCGTACGCCTCTGCGGATGCCACTCCACCGAGCTTAGAGGCCTCTACTTCCACCCGTTCGGGAGACGTGACGAGGAGGGAGAGTCATTGGTGTATGAGGGCGAGACTAGAGAGACAATAGAGCTAGTTCGTCTGTACCTCCAGGACCTCGACGGCCTTATTAGACACCTCGACACTGATAGGACCAACGTCATGCTTAGCAATGACGAGCTCCAGGTTCAGTTGAGGGAGAAGGACAAGCTCTTCGTGGAGCAAGACGAGATCATCAAGGAGATGGAAGCCAGATTCGAGAGCCAGGACAAGAAGTTCAAGAATCAGGAGAAGAGGGTCCAAGACAGAAACAAGAAGATGAAGGACATGAAGGCTGAGATAGAGGCCAAGGACTTCGAGCTCGAGACCCAGCAGGGAGTGATTGAGAGGCTTCGCTCACAGAAGAGGGCCCTCAGGGCAAAGATCGAGGCCTTGACCACTAGTGTAGATGAGTACAAGGCCGCCATGGAGAATGCAGGTCTTGCTCTTGTTGACGTGGAGGTCGACATGGAGTAGTAGTGTAGACTACTTGACTATCTTTTATCTATCATACTTTAATTATTGAGTCGCAATGACCATCCAACATGTGGATGGCTTGCTATTGTGTGTTTACATTTTCAAAACCTGTTGTTTATGTCGTTCAAACTCTATGTTATTTTTGAGCTTGGTTATTGTGATTGTTACTATGTGATGTATTGTGCATGTTAAGCATCTATGGGTATCTCATTTTCCTTATTGAAACCACAGATGCCTCCCCGTCGTGCCAACCCCAACCAAAGCAACAACAATAACGTCACTCCCGAGATGCAGCAGTTGATGATAGCTCAAGCTCAACTGATGCACATGATGACTCAGTTCATCCATAACGAAAATCAGAATCGAAACAACAACAACAACAACAATCAGAACAATCCTCCAGCATTTGACATGCTCACCAGATTTCTGAGACTGAGGCCTGCAAAGTTCTCGGAAACCACTAATCCAATGATAGCCAATGACTGGTTACGTTCAGTGAACAAGGACTTAGTCACTGTTGGCTGCACCAACGAGGAAAAAGTCAGGTTTGCAGCACATCTGCTCGAAGGACCAGCAACAACATGGTGGGACAACTTTCAGATCACCACTCCCCTTGAGGATGTGACTTGGGCTATTTTCGTTTCCGTATAGCTCACATCTCATCCGGAGTGATGAACTTGAAAAAAAATAGTTCCACAACCTAAAACAACGTCACCGCAGTGTAGCTGAGTACATTGAGGAGTTCAACAATCTGGCGCGCTACGCACCGGATGAGGTTGATACAGATGCCAAAAGGAAGGAGAAGTTCCTTGAGGGACTTAATGATGAGTTGAACCTGCAGCTATCTGTTGCCTATATCCCAACATATCAATCACTTTGGGACAAGGCCGCCATCCTGGAAAACAAGATGAAACAGGTTGAGGGCAGGAAGAGGAAGCAGAACTTTGATAAGCATAGCTTGGGTTCGTCTCACAAACGTTCCCATAATGATGATAGTGGAAGTTCTGGATTCCACAAGCATGGGAAATACAACAGCCACCACAACCACAACCGTCATCATGACAACAAGCTTCATCGCGGTCATGATAATGACAAGTATAAGAACCACAAGAGTGGACACAAGAGCCACCACAGTGGAAGTGGTAATGGAAGTCAACCTGTAAAGAAAGATCTCAGTCAGGTCGAGTGTTTCAAGTGTAAGAAGATGGGGCATTATGCAAATGAATGCCAAAAAAAAAGTTGAAGGATCTAACAAGCCCAACCCTTTCCAGAAAGGACAAGTGAACCACATCAATGTGGAAGAAATATATGAAGAGACTGATGCTGTGGCTGGTAAGTTCAAGCTCAATTCATTTCCAACACTTGTTCTTTTTGATACTGGCAAATCGCATTCATTCATATCAAGAGCATTTGTTGATAAAAATGGACTTCCAACTGAAACTATTGGGTGTCCTATGAAAGTAAGTTCTCCTGGTGGAGAGATGATAGTGAACTTGGGATGTCATGATCTAGTGATAGAATTTGGGAAGTATAAGTTTCCAGTTAGTTTGATAATCTTAGATTCCCAAGGATTGGATGTTATTATGGGCATGGATTGGATGACTAAGTATGAAGGAGTACTAGATTGTGCCAATCGTACTGTCACACTCACTACCCCGGATAAGAAACGAATTAGGTTCAAGTCTAACTTTGAATCTAAAGGGGGGGTAAGCTAAATTCTCTTAAGGGGTTAGCATAGACAGTGTGCTAATTGTGAGGGAGTATCCGGATGTGTTTTCGGAGGAATTGCCTGGAATGCCAGTAGATAGAGATGTAGAGTTTCTCATTGACTTGTTGCCAGGATCTGGACCAATAGCAAAGAGACCCTACAAGATGTCAGTTGACGAGTTGAAAGAACTCAAGAAACAACTTGGAGAACAGTTGTAGAAAGGATTTATTCAGCCATGTTCTTCGTCTCTGGGTGCACCAGTTCTGTTTGTTGAAAAGAAGGATAGAAGTCAAAGTTTATGAATAGATTATTGTTCACTCAATGAGGTGACTATCAAGAACAAATATCCTTTGCCTAGAATCAACGATTTGTTTGATCAGCTAGAAGGAGCCCGTGTGTTTTCAAAGATCGACCTCTGATCAAGCTATTTTCATCTAAAGATTAGAGAGCAAGACATACCTAAGACTCCTTTCACCACTAGGTATGGTTTGTATGAGTACACCATGATGCCATTTGGTTTGACAAATGCACCAGTCTTTTTCATGAATATGATGAACAAAGTGTTCATGGAATTTCTTGACAAGTTTGTTGTCGTATTCATCGACGACATTTTGATATACTCCAAGAGCAAACAAGAGCATTTACATTTGATACTTGAGAACAAGTTGTATGCCAAGTTCAGTAAGTGTGAATTCTGGCTGAATGAAGTTGGATTTCTCGGACATTTTGTGTCAGGAGATGGTATAACTGTCGATCTCGCCAAAGTGCCAGCTATAACTGAATGGGAATATCCCAAGTCAGTGAAAGAAGTTCGTAGTTTCCTTGGCTTGGCAGGATACTATAGAAGGTTCATTGATAATTTCTCAAAGGTAGCTAAGCCAATGGCAGAATTACTCAAGAAAGAAAAGAAGTTTGTTTGGACAGAGGGATGTGAACTTAGTTTCCAAGAATTAAAGAAGAGACTAACAACACCAGTCTTATGTCTGCCAGATTTGGAAAAGGATTTCCAAGTATATTGTGATGCATCTCACCAAGGATTAGGTGGATTCTTGATGCAAGAAGGGAAAGTTGTGGCTTATGCCTCGAGATAACTCAAAAATCATGAAGTGACTTATCCTACTCATGACTTAGAGTTAGCCTCTATTGTCCATGCACTCAAAACATGGAGACATTATCTTCAGGGAAAACGATGTGAAGTGTTCACAGATCACAAAAGTTTGAAGTATATCTTCACTCAAAAAGAAATCAATATGAGACAAATAAGATGGCTTGAGATCATCAAGGACTATGGCTTGAGTTTGCAATACCATCCCGGTAAAGCAAATGTTGTAGCGGATGCTTTAATCCGTAAGGTTTATGTGAATGGCCTTACTAAGGGAGAGTTGCCAGATGATCTATGTGCCCAACTCAAATATCTCAGATTGGAGATAGTGCCATAAGGACATCTCATGTCATTGGATGTTCAACCCACATTGTTGGACAAGATCAAGGAAGCCCAAAAGATGGACAAGGAAATTGATGAGATTAAAGGAATAATGAAAAAGGGGAAAGCTAAAGGTTTCCATGAAGACGAACATGGTACTTTATGGTATGGAAAACGTATCTGTATTCTGCAAGATACGGAACTTCGGAAACCGATTCTGCAAGAAGCACACAACTCACCATATTCCATTCATCCGGGTAACACCAAAATATACATGGACGTGAAGGAAAGATTCTAGTGGAATAATCTCAAAAGGGACATCGTAGAACATATTGCATTGTGTGATGTGTGTAGTCGAGTAAAAGCGGAACATCAGAAACCGGCAGGATTACTGCAACCACTACCTATTCTTGATTGGAAGCAGGACAATATTGGAATGGATTTCATCACCAGACAGCCAAGGACTAGATCAGGATATGATTCTATCTGGGTTGTTGTAGATCGCCTAACTAAAGTGGCTAATTTCATACCCGTAAAGACCACTTATACAAGTGCTAAGTTAGCCAAAATCTATATGAACAGGATTATATGTCTGCATGGAGTACCCAAGAGTACTGTGTCTGATAGAGGAAATCAATTCACTTCACATTTTTTGTGACAATTGCATGAGTCATTGGGAACGAGATTGGAGTTCAGCACAACTTTTCACTCCCAAACCGATGGACATACCCAAAGAATCAATCAGATTATGGAGGATATGTTGAGGGCATGTGCCCTAGACTATGGTTCTAGTTGGGATAAAAGTCTGCCTTATGCAGAATTCTCTTACAATAACAACTATCAAGCCAGCATTGAGATGGTGCCCTTTGAATTTCTCTATGGAAGGAAGTGTACTACGCCATTGCTATGGAGTGGTGTAGGAGAAAGAAATTTATTCGGACCAGAACTGATTAAGGAAGCTGAAGAGAAATTCAGATTAGTAAGGGACAAATTGAAGATAGCATAGTCCCGACAGAAAAGCTACGCGGATTCAAAGCGTAGAGAGGTCACCTATGAGGTGGGTGATAGAACCTATCTTAGAGTCTCACCACTCCGTGGTGTAAATAGATTTGGAATCAAAGGAAAGTTGGCTCCAAGATATATCGGGCCATTCAAAATCTTAAGTCGCAAAGGAGAAGTGGCTTATGATATTGAATTGCCTGAATCACTTTATGCAGTTCACAATGTGTTTCACGTAAGTCGGTTGAAGAAATGCCATCCGGAAATGGAAGAAACTTCTTTGAAGGATACTATACCTTTGGAAGAGGTTCAGTTGGAGAGTGATCTTACCTATGAGGAGAAACCTATCAAGATTCTTGAGACTGCAGAAAGATTTACTCGTACTAAGAGTATCAAATTTTGCAAAGTTCATTGGAACCATCATGCTGAAGAGGAAGCAACTTGGGAAAGAGAAGATGACCTTCGGGAAGACCACCCACACTTATTTGCTAGACAATCCTAATCTCGAGGGCGAGATTCACCTTAAGGGGGTTAGATTTGTAACATCCCAAAAATCATGATTTGTAAAAGTTCACATTTCATTCATACAATCATAGCATCCTTGACTTACACAAAAAATTTCAAAACAAAATTCAAAATAAAACCATTTATATGCCTATTATCTATATATCAATAAGGCAAGGTTTTATTTTATTTCCAAAGTGTGAAAGTGCATTTGACTAAACAATAGTGTTTTATACATAGTTAGGTGCAAGGTTTACACTACAAAAACCTAGAGGTAATTTGAATTCAAAACCATTTGAATTTGGTTTGTTTTGTTTCCTGAAAAATCAAAATAGAAAAAGAAAAAGAGAGAAGAAAAGGAAAAGGGCCGGCGCCACCGTTTCATCCCAGCAGCAGAAGTAGCCCACGAAGCGCACCCGGCCACCTCCCCCTCTCCTCTTTATCTCACGCGCGCAACCCTACCCGCAGTCACTGACGCGCTGGCCCCGCACGCCACGCCAACATCTTCCCCAAATCACGCCCGCAGACCATGTCGCAGCTGCCGCTGTCGCCGTTGATGGAGCGACGTAAATTCCCTTGATTCCGCGAGCGTTTTTCGCTGTGCCTCTGCCTACTTAAACTCCTACGCCCCACGGCCATTTCCCCTCACTCAGCACAATCTCTCCGCCACCAGGCTGTCGGTAATTCGCATTGAAGCTCCGCTACCCGACACTCTTTCAGAAACCATTGTAACATCCCAAAAACATAACCCAAGGATCATCAAACTCTAATCACTAAAATTAGGGTTAACAAAAACTTTGATTAATTTAAAATCATATGAATACATGTGTGAATGAGATGATTTGATAAATGCATGAATGAACTTGTGTGATTAACCTAAATAGAAAGAAATGGTTTAAAGATGAAAATAACATCATATAAAACATTTCCATGCAGAAACAAAACAAGAGAAAATCAAAAACAAATAAAATAAAGCAAATGGTCATTTTTGCCAATCTTGCTCACTAGGTAACTTTGAGTGTTTCTAGTTAAAGATTTCAAACAGAAACTTTTCCAACTCTTTTCACCCCTTTCTAGAACAAGTAAAAGTAAATCAAAGCCCACCTTTCAAACTTGCAGAAACATTTGGCAACCTCATTCAAATCACAATTCAAAATTGAAACTTTATCATATGTGAATATCACACATTTTCAAAAGGCAACCAAACCAGTGCCCCTTGACTAATCCAACTAACCAGACACTCCCTAGTATGTGCCTAGCAAACCCACCAAGTTTGAATCCAAAATTCAAATTTAAAGTTCTTGCGGCCATTTCATCAAACACCTTACAGATACAAATCAAACAAACATCAAACACTATAGTGTGCAGTAAAATTGGCCTAACTTGTTTCCTCTATAGCTCACTCTACACTCTCAGTAAATGATCAAAGTAATCTAACTAGATTTAGCACCACTGTGAGCAAGACTAGCCATTAATGTCAAGCATGCCGAGAGCACCATTGCCACCCCATTGTCGCCAGCGAGCTAGATGCCGCACTAGCCTCGCCAACCTTGTCTGGGACATGCAACAACGTCCAATGCCACCCACTGTCCCAGCCCCGAGCAATGCCAGCCCCTGGACCACACGACACGCCCATGCCAAACTCCTCTCCGACCATGTCGAGAGCGCGCCTGTGCGCCACGCTCGACCAGCACCCACAGACCACGCGCCGCCCTCGCCGCTTGCAGGGATAATCACCAGCACCCTAGCACCCCGCCAGACATGCCCGTTCGCCGCCGCGCGGACCACGCGCTCTGTTCGACATTAAAACCGCCGTCGGACCCGCCCAGAGCATCAAAGTGTTCCGACCGATCAGCACCGCCCTACGCCTCGCCACCGCGCCGTTGAGATTCGCCAGGGAGCACAGCACCTCCCCTACCGTCGCCCATGCCAGTAGCCCTCTGTGCCGTCGACCACGACGAGCTCAGCCCGTGCCCGTCAGTCCCCTTTCGCCACTATAAATAGAGGCCTCCACCGCTCATTTTCGCCACACTAGTTCACTCCCCTCTCACCCAGAACCACCCCACCTAACTCCCAGAGCAAGGCGAGTAGCGCAACGCCGGAATGTGGTTGGAGCCCGCCGCTGCTGGAGGAGAAGGGAGAAGTCGATTGGAGCCACCCCAGGAGAATCTGCCGGTACCAGGAGAACCGCCATCGTCGACTTCATCGTTCGCCCTCGTCGCCGACCCTCGCCTGAGCCCCGGCGAGCCTCCCACGACCCCCGCCTGCCGCGCTAGGGTTCTGTCTCGCCGGCGCTGCCCGATGTGGACGATGAACCGTAGCCATTCGATTAGAGTTATATCGTGCGGTTCACATTGCTCCGTACAGTTTCGCCCCTCCCCGTCTCACTGACATGTGGGGAAAACCACTTAACCAGCCCGCGTACGTGCTATGTGTAGTGGGACGGCCCAGTAAAACATCCCGCACGACCCAACAATTCAAATTAAGCTTTATTCATTTAATTTCAAACATAGTTCTGTACCTAGATTCAAAAATCAACCCATCTCGATTCACTAAACCAAAATGCATGAAACCAATTTTGTTAGAAAGGTACTGAAATGCTTAATCTAAGCCTGTTGGATTCAAATCATTTGGAGTTAGAGATCAACCATGGTAAAAATAACAAGGCAGAAGCTTTTCTGCATTCAAACATTTTTCAAAATTCAACCATAAAAGCTTTTGAGTTGATTCCAACTCTCAAAAATCACATTTGATCATACCTTTCACAATATATAAAAACATATGGGTTTACTTGTAGAAATAATGTTCAAAGTAATAAAAGAATGCCACATAGGCATTTCTAGTCACTTTATTTAATTAAAATAAAAAGGTTAAACCTTATTGAATTGTGACACCACTTTAAATCACATTCCCATGTACTGAAATATGTGGTGATGACATGTGTCAACATGATCCCATGTTTGAGTTGGAGAATATTAAATCTTAAGTAGTTTTTCAATGAGTAGAAATTACTTTTGTCAAATAAAAAAAATAAGACAAGTGCTTTAATACTTGTGATAATAGTGATGATGCTAGATCATCTAGTGTGACTTGTTGTGTGATGATTAAAAATAGTTAAGTATTGTTTGGTGATTGTGTAGCTCGTATTTATTTATAGACGCTAGTACCGACCAAGGACACAAGGAGGAAGGAGGATACTACGAGTAAGAAGCCGAGGAGAACTTCAACCACTCCTCTACACAAGGCAAGCCAATACGTGAAACCTTGCAAGATATTAACTTAGCAAGCTAACCCTTGCAAATTATGCAAGCCAATACTTGCTTGTTACTATGCCAACTATATGCCTTAAGCATATGTGATCATACCCACTTGATAACCCAATCCTAGTTTTACTTGCAAACTTAATACTTTATTTTCTTTATCAAAGCTTTCTCTTAGAGTTTACATGGTGACTTGTAGATTCTAGAAAGATAACTAAAGGTAGCATAAAGAGCATAAAATTTGGCCTAAGTTAGATAATCTTGATGTCATCCTAAGGCATGAGATTGAACTTAGCAAATCCCCACTTGTTTATCACCCCTCATTAGTATTTAACACCACTTGTAGATGCTAGTGCTAAGTATAAAACTTGATCAACTTTAGATGGGAATACTTGGTGAAAATGGTTATGAAAACCTTAGAATGATGAGTCATTCTACTGAAATGTTTTGACATGTGTTTCGAAACACCAGATAATTTTGATGATGAAAATGTTGAGGCATGAGCCTTAGCCCTTTATAAAACTGATGGTTGTCTGGATGCGATACCATTCCAATTTTATCGTACAACCACAATACCCAAAATTTGGGTAGGGCTTGACTGGAAATTTATATACCTTAGTATGGGTTCCCTCGCGGCCAAGGTTTGAGATGAGGCTACCTTGTGAAGATTGTCCACCTGTGCAGTACCCAAGATGACAGTTGGTCATGGTTGGGAGGCCAAACTCACAGGAGAGATGCCTGTACTAGGGCGTGTAATTGAAAGGTTAGGATTGATTATCCGCATACTGAGTATGGTAAATTCAGGATTGTTCCTAACGGATGTATCGAATGTTGTGGTGAAAGTGTACAATCTCCGCAGAGTGTCAAACTATTCGAATAGCCGCGTCCGCGGTTATGGACAGTTGGAGTGGCCATACTGTTCCCTCGTCAGATGTTTTCAAAATGACTTGTGAAATGAATTATGACTTTGACTTGACCACAACAGAGTTGTGATATGAACTTCAAATTCCCACTTAGGTGTTATAAAACTTTCAACTAGTTTTCTTTGCTTCTGAACTTAGTAGAGGTAAATCTGTCTTTTTGCAAAATAACCCTAGAGGTTAGTACCCTACTACAAAACCCCTTAACTTGTTAGTATTAGTTTGTGAGTACTTAGAGAGTATTCACGTATTTGTCCCTGGCTATTCCCGTGGCCAGACTATGAAGAGGAGCATCAGGATGACAGACCGCGGGAAGGTTACGACAACTAGGATCATCTCCCATCGTCAGCATTGCCTGTGACCCTGAAGATGGACCTTCACCTACGCTATCGTTACTATTATGTTATTCCGCTGCTTGAATTTTATTAAGAACTGGATCATGAGATCCTTATTTGTGTAAGACCTTATGTATGGTTTGTAATGGATGATGTACTGTGATATCCAAATCTGTTATGTCTCGCAAAAATGGTAATCCTAGGATTGCGATGTATGGCATAACATGCATCTGGGATTAAAAATCCGGGTGTTGACAACCATCATGTGTGGCACATATGATGATATCTGAAACAATATTTTGGTTGCAATATGATAGAGTATAATATATTTTCTCATATTGGATGAGAATTTGCAAAGGTTGTATATGCTAGACATCCTAATCATCCAAAAGGGTTTTGGAAAGTAATGTTATACTCATGATTCGCCTTTATAAGCTACAGTAGCTTGATCATGAAAGTCGTCATGATAAGGCTGAATAGAAGATGTATGTAAAGTGTTTACTACACTAAAAGATTACTAAAGAATGGATTTTGAAAGAATGCCGATCATTTTGATGATGGTGATCTACTTCAAAGTGCAAGTCCAAAGGTATTATTATTTGAATATACACGCTTTGGACTATGTGTCATGCATATGGCGCCACTTTTGATGTTGATAGATTATTTTAAAAGGAACAAGGAAATGCTGAAAGAGAATCTATAAAATATATTTGGCAGAAAAGAAAAGACTAGATATATCCAGTTTGGGTATATCGATGATATACATGTTATGGTTGTATTCTTTGCTTGTTAAACAATGTGGTTCTTGGGTATTGGATACCGAATTGGTTGGTATGAAATTTCATACGGAACGACGCAATTCATGAACCACAATGGCCTAAGTAACTAGCAAGAGAATATGTGATGATGCTCATTGAAAACAAACAAACAAACCGTTATCTGTATTTCTTGTTGACATCAATGCTTGCCTTCAAGATTTCTTTTAATAATTGTTATTTAAATCAGGTATTATGAGAATAAAGGTTGTTCAAATAATTACCATATTCCATATAAGATGGATGATTTACAAATCTAGTTGGAGAAATCACATCCATAAAACTATTGCTAAAGTGTCACAAGACGAATGATTGGGAGATCACTTACAAAGTGACATCGCCGTTTAAATTATATTGGAAAGAAAACATGAAGAAACTCCATTTTCATGGATTTTTGGAGTCTTTGATTTGATCAAGTGACGCTTGTGAGACTTTCCTCGGGATAATTAAAACTTCGTTCAAAGGCCAAAGAAGAACGAACGACTAAATTATTGGAATTTATACATATCGATGTATATAGTCCATTATGTATGGTCGTAAGCGATGGATTTCAACTTCATATACTTTCTCCAAATATTTGAGTGAATATTAACTTAATGAGAAAGAAATATGAAATATTTGAAAACGTTTCAAAGACTTTCAAGATGAAGTGGAAAATCATTGTAACAAGAAAATAAATGATTTATGATGTTATCATAAAGGGATTTATTTGAGTTACAAGTGTAACAAGAAAATAAATGAATTATGATTTTATCATAAAGGGATTTATTTGAGTTACAAGTTTAGCAAAACACCTAGATTTACATCTCCCGAAACACCATAGGAGTATGGAGTGTTTGAGATTTGTAATGAAACCTTGTTTGACATGGTTGGATCAAAGGTGTTATTTATAAAAATGCCATTATGTTTTAAAAGATTAAAAGCTTTAGAGACTACCGCTTTTACACTGAAAAGAGCTCCATGTTGATCCATTGAAATTACACCATATGAGTTATGGTTTGGGGTAAAACCCAAGTTGTCCTTTCTTAAATTTTGGTATGCTAAGCATAAGTAAGATGTTTACAACCAAAGTCGTATGAACTTGTCTTTGTAGGTTATTTCGAATAACAATTGGTTATTCCTCCACAACACCAAGGACAAAAGGGTTTGTCGCTTGAAACGTGAAGTTTCTTGAAAAAGGAATTTTTCATAAAAGTTAAGTGGGAGGAAAATAGAACTTTGATAAGGTTAACGAACCTTAGCTAAATGTGCTAAGTTGCGCAGCGCTGGAAATTGTTCCGGAGGCAGCCATAATGCTCATAGCTTATGTGCGTCAAAGGTTGTGGTCACGGAGATCTAAGTTCCTATTGAATCAAGTAGGTCGGATAAACAATCAAATGTTGAGATTTGAGAGTAAATCATTATTGTTTGACAATGATGAACCGACTACATGCAAAGAAGCGATGATGGGCCCTGACTCCGTCAAATGGCTTGAAGCCATAAAACCGTGATAGTTCCATACACGAGAAATCAAGTTTTGAACTTGGAAAACCCTACAGAAAGGTGTAAAAACCTATCGGTCATATTTGGATCTATAAAGAAACAGACATGGATGTTTCACATCTATGAAATAGTCGACATGTCATAAAGTTTTTTTTACGACAATGTTCAAGGAGTTGACTATGACAATATTGGATCTTTCATAGCGATATTTAGTCTGGAAGGATTAAACTAGCAACCACTACATATAATTTGGTATATGGTAGATGCATAAACAAAACAAAGTTCTTCTAATAGAATGGTTACCTAGGACGTGTACATGACACGGTCCAAATGGTTTTGTTAAATTCAAAGGATGCTAAAAAGGCATGCAAACTTCAATGGTTGAAGTAAGCATCGCGGAGTTGGAATCTTCACCATGATGAAAAAGGAGTTTTTCATCAGGAGACGATGAAGATGCTTGCATTTGAAAGAAATTAAGTGGGAGCGCTAAGACATATTTCTAATACATTATGTGGAGGACATCTTGTTGATTAGAAATGATGTATCTTTTATTGACAAAGGTTAAGAATTTCATTTCGATGAAAGACTTAGGCAAAACCCGAATATTTAGCATGAATGTCTATAGTGGATAGACTGTGACACTAATATGGTTGTGCCAGACGTACATATATAAGATATTGAAGGAGTTCAATATAGAAAAGACAAGAAATGGTTCTTGTCGCATGGAAAGGAATTGAATCAAGATTCAAGTGTATCGACACTTCATAAGTGAAACAAGATTCATGTGCTTTGACACTTGATGAGTGAAATCACAAAAATGTTTTGATCAATCATACCATGATATGTATACATCCAGATATGTCCTATGCTCTAAGTGTTATGAGCATATACTAGAATGAATCATAAAATGATAATTGGACGATAGTAAGGATATTCTTATGATCTTTTGGAAGAACTAAGAATA
Source organism: Avena atlantica (assembly GCA_910589765.1). Lineage (NCBI taxonomy): Eukaryota > Viridiplantae > Streptophyta > Magnoliopsida > Poales > Poaceae > Avena > Avena atlantica. Next base: position 413,225,686 of record OU342739.1, on the reverse strand, counting down.
TATTTGTGTAGAGGTAACAAACAATTACAAATAGTTTATTGTAAAGCGTTACATTGATACTAGTTTTGTCACAATATACAAATTAAGTTTATGTCAATTTAAACTATGAGTGGCACAATGAAATGGAAAGGAGTTTCCATGATGGATTTGGATGAATTCCAAAGTTAAGACATTGTGACGGATACTATAACAAAAGGCTAAGTATATGACTGCTATAGTAGCATCAAAGGAGGGAATTTGTGTCAAGTAATTTGTTATCAAACTAAGGTGTGGTTCGCAATGGGCTAACACTAAAGATATATTGTACGACAATAGTATCGACATGATTTAACCCCAAGGAACTAAAGGTCTCACCAAAAGACCAAATTTATACAATTCCATCTCATTGGAGAATGAGTGATGCGTGGAGACGCAAAGACATGCAAATACACACGGACCTGAAAGCATCAGATCCGTAGATTATGTTAACCACCTGCAATTGCGTATATGGAACACCAGAAAGCCATAGGTGTTCAATACGCAAAGTTTTCAAACTAGATTATTGTCTCTAGTGCAAGTGGGAGACTGAAGGGAATATGCCCGAGAGGCAATAATAAAGTGGTTATTATCATGTTTCTTGTTTATGATAAATGTTTATTTTACATGCTATAATTGTATTAATACGTAAACATTAATACATGTGTGTTTAATAAACAAAAAGGAAGTTCCTAGTTATGCCTCTCTTATAAACTAGCTCGCTGATTAACAAGATGATCAAAGGTTTCCTGATCATGGACATTGGATGTTGTTAATAACGAGGTCCAACATTAGTGTAATGGTGTGATGAACATTCATACGAAGTATAGCATTACGATCAAAGTCATTGAGTTTATATTGCTATAACAACTTACGAAGTGATTCTAATCCTTAGACCATGAGATCATGTCAATCACTAACAACGAAAGAGTTTCTTGATAACATCAAACGTCACACCGTAACTGGGTGATTATAAAGATGGGTTCAGAACTACTAAAGTGTTATGTTGAGGCCTATGGATCGAGAATGTAATTTGTTCATCCCGATGACGGATAGATATGCTCTGGGCCCTCTCGGTGATATCACATTGATTAGCTTGCAAGCAAGTGATTTGATCACTAGAATGTTATATTACTGGAAAGAGAAAAGAGTGCATGTCAGTAACGAGATCAAACTAGGTATGGAGATACCGATGATCGAATCTCGTACATGTAATATATCGTGAAACAAAAGGATTAAGATACTAGCGTAAAAGGTTCTGACGATCACAAGAAAGTCATCGTTGAATGTGTGGGAGTCAGTATGGGTCTCCAGATCCCGCTTCTGATTATTGATCGGAGAAGGGTCTCGATCATGTACGCATTATTCGTGAACCGTAGGGTGGCACACTTAAGAGACACCGACATCCATTTGGAGCAAAAGTTTCATGCCAAAAAGAATAACAAGCACAGGAATTTATTTCACTAGATACCGAAACAGGCTTTCGGGTGAAATTGCAGAAAGTGTTTCTGCATGTGAAATGAAATACTATCAAGGGGTTATATTCGAATGTTTGTCATTAAAGTAATTGACAAAATTATGAAAAATAAATGGAGTTTTATTTAATGAGAGTTTGCATTAAATTTGGTGGAAATTTAATGGGAATTTGAGTGGGATTTTGAGTGGAGGGAATTGCAAGGCATTTGAGTGAGTGGAATGTCCACCAACATGAATGTGGAAGAGGTGGGGGCAGCCCCATGGCTGGGAGCCATGCCCCTTGGGTGCCCCCCTCTCCCCTATAAAAGGCCCCCCTCTCATCCTCTCAAAGCACACCTCCTCGTGAAGGATCTCTCTCCCCCTCTAGAATTTATTCCCCATGGTCTCGGACTAGCGAGATACATGTTCCCGGTGGCTATTCAGCAAGAGTTGTGCTTCCGCTGCATCGCTGGAGCGAGGAGGCAGAGGTTGCTCGGTGTCTTGTACATGTGTGCAAGCACTGATGCGCTGCTGTTTTGCGGCGCTAGGACTTCCTCTCGATCTTGAGATCGACAAGAGATCGTCTCCATCAACCACGAGTTTGGACTTGTTAAGCTTTGTTGGTCTTCAAGGGTATGTTCTCTACGGATGTATATCCGCCCGTTGCTTGTATCTAGTAGATAGATCTTGGTACATAGTTGTTCCCATCGTAGGAATTTTTTTTGTTTTCTATGCTGCGAACCCTACATCAACGAGGGAGATGAGGGGGGGGGGTGCGCATCCTTCTACCTTCCCTTGTTTTACCTTTTTGCAAGATGCAGGGATTCTTGATAATTTCCTAACTCTTGTTTAGAGGGTTGGACTAACTGATTATATGCAGGATGAGAGTGAGCAATTTGCTATGCTCATCAAAACTTTTGTGGAGAGTTTCTCTTTCACTAACAACCCTTTCAGGACAGACGTGTCATTCAAAATCTATGATAGTCCTATCGCCATGACATTGAAGAAATTTTGTGGCATTATAATTATTGGCATGGCCGGTATGGTGAAAAATATTCAAGCCCGACCCGTTGATTTGTTGGAGCTTTACCGAGGGGTAACTAATGATGATGACCGCACAGCCCAACGCGGGAAGATAAGAAATATTCAACTCCTAGCTATCAAATATTTTGCTTCTTATCTTGCCACTAGTATTCTTGGTAGGGAGAACACTAGAAATATTCCAACTATCATTTTGCCTTTCTAGCTGTTGCCCTCAACAATGCAACCAGGTATATCTTTGTTCCCTCATTGTTCGTCGCCTAGCTGCTAGAGGACCCATTTATGGGGGTATTATTGCTGCACGTGTAGTTGCTGTCTTAGAACTTTCTGTTGATCCAAATGATACAATATTGGCTCCACAGAGGCTTGATTTAGCTGCCATGAAAGCGCATCACTTTGTTACTGCTAGCTGTACCCTTGAGAGTTTGGTTTACAGGATGATGTTTACTGATGGGGAAGAGAGGGGAATTCCTTTGCCACAAAACACTTTGTTCAGTATTTGCAGGGGACCTTGGTCACGCTCCAAGGGGGAGATGGACGATCAGATGCACATTCGTGGCTTCCACGACACTACCAGGGGGACGCGCCCTCTTACGACTACTCTGTGCACTATACAGGGGCGTCCTCGAGCACGTACCAGGACGAAGGGGCCTCTTCGTCACATTACGGAGGCGCACCTTCTTGGCCAGACTAGGATTGAGCTCCACTTAGGCCAAAATCCTAAGCTTGGGGGGAGGTATACCGACATCACACTCATCTACATATCATGCTTCGTCGGTATTTTGTATATCCATGTTTCGCTTTCTTTTTAGTTTTTGTTTCTCCTTTCTCAAAAAACAAAAATACCAAAAATATGTTTGTTATTTCTCTTGGTTTGTTTATTTGCTTTTTAGCTTTGGTTTGCCTTAAGAAAAATCCAAAAAGATTTTTTTGCTTTGTTTGTTTTTGCTTTTAGTGCTTGTTTTAAAAATCAAAAACCCAAAAATATTTGCTGCTCTTCTTTGGTTTTCTGAAGTTCGTTGCAGGGTTCAGCAGTCCTTAGTGGACTTTGGTTTCATGTTACTATTCAAGCCACACAAGTGAAGGGCAATAATGATGATTAATGACAACTTGAGGTGAAGAGGCTGATAATGAACTCGATTTGTTTTCATTTTTTACATATACTCATCATTGTGGGCATGCTTAGTCTGTTCATGTAAGGTGTATGTTATTTATTGGATGCTTAGTAGTTCTTGCTCTCTTATGATTAGCTCCAGCTTGCTAATAGTTTGTAGCTTGTCATATGAATGTTTGCTTGCATTGTTCTAATCATAACTTGGTATGACATTGTGGTATCCTCCTCTGAATGTTTCAATTGAGTAGACTAGGCACATGATCACGCATGCATATGACTGAACCAAAGTCAGTAAAGCATCGATGATTTATTTTGCCTCAGAGTTCTTGTATCACTTTTATGCCATAATTAATTCTGTTTTGTTGCAAGCATTATTATGACAGTTATTGCTCTCTCGTTTGTCGCTCCCTTTCTATTGCTAGCCTTCACTTGCACTGAGTATAAGCTCTACTCGTGTTTCCATCTCCCCAAAACCAATATTATTAAAAGTGTCCACCATACCTACCTACTAGCATCATTTGCTATTTCGTGCATTTTCATTATGCCTTGTTTTCTTCCAAATAAAATGTTTGCTTGTTATGAGAAAGTTGGTTAGTAAATCTCTCACGAACTTGATGGCGCACTTTATTTCTTGCACTTAATAAACCTGAACCATTGTGACTGTCCATGAAAGTTATATTCTTGCAAATTGTAGGACGGGAGTTAGCAGAACCGTGATGTCACGGGGAACGCTTTCAACACTTGTAAATATATACCCAGTTGATATCATGCTCTTTTGTTTACGTATGTCGTCGGTGTGAAATAAAGGGGGAGGTTGTAAGTCCATGGAGTTATGAATATGTGTTAGAGAAACGCCTGGGTCGCTAGCCTAAGCCATGCCTATTCATGGTGGAAACTTGTAGCATAACCATAGTGAGAAATCTATGAAGCTTTCTTATAAAAAAGAAGAGAGAGACACAGAAAAGAGGAAAGAGAGAAAAATCACCATTTTCCCATGGTAAATAAGAAGATTGCTGAGATGCTCATTGTTTGCTTGCCTTGTCATTTTGATATGGGATAGCTCATGTATCATGTGAAAGGGGTACCGCATTGGCGGTTCTCTATGATACGCATGTATTTACTATGCCAAGAACTTACCGGTAACTAAAGTTGAGTAGCATGAGGAGCGGCCCTCGTACTCAACGGACATGAGATTTCCAGTTTATGGTCTGTCAAGCATATAACTCATATTGGACCTCACTTTCACCTAACCATCTAAAGATGCCTATGATAGGGGCAATGAGAGCTCAAAGCTATTGAGTACCATACCTTCAGCATTTGGAAGCCTTTCAAACTTTTCAAAACCTTTTCACTTCCTTGTTAAGTCACCATTTATTCTATGAGCACCTTCTTGAGAGCATAGTTGTCATTCTTAGTGTAATGTTCTTGTCTCAAAACTTGGTTAATTATGTCATGACTTAGATGCTTGTATCTTTGATGTCTTTACTTCTAGTCTTCACTTGAACTTCAGAGGTGCCTTGGCATTTATGTTTTGCTCCACAATCAAAGGCAAGCGAGATACCACTCTATCATACCATCTTATGAGCATTGCAATGTTGCTTATGTTTATGTTTCATGCTACTTATTATTATTGAGTTGGAATCTCTTCATAGCTTGCAATGACTATTAAGTAGACTTAGTTGCATACTCCTTATTATGAATTATCTAAGTATCTACTCATGTGCTGAGAATATTTACATCATATGAAGCAAATGTGTGCATGAAAGTTTCTTTTATCGCACTCAGTTTTCAACTGAATTGCTTGAGGACAAGCAATAAGCTAAGCTTGGGGGAGTTGATACGTCCAAAAGGTATCTACTTTTCCGAACACTTTTTCTATTGTTTCTCCTCTAAACTTGTGTGATTTGGATACAACACGGACTGACACTGTTTTCAGCAGAATTGCTTTGGTGTCTAGTTTTTATGCAGAAAATCAACTTTCAGAAAAATCCCAGAAAATATGCCAAAAATCCTATTTTACCAGAAGACTCACGGGGCCAGAAGACGAGGCAGAGGTGGGCCAGGAGGGGCCCACACCCCCTGGCCGCGCCTGGAGGGGGTGTGGCCACCTCGGGCACCCCCCCGGTCTCCCTCTTCGCCTACTTAAAGCCTCTTGACCTAAAATCCAAGGGGGGTCGACGTTTTTCTAGAAAGAGTTCCGTTGCGCCGCCACCACCAGAAAACGTGATTCGGAATCAGAAACTCTGTTCTGGCACCCTGCCGGGACGGGGATTTGGAGATCACCGCCATCATCATCACCGACGCCTCTCCATCAACCATACATGTTTCCCCCATCCATGAGTGAGTAATCCCTCGCTGTAGGCTATGGGGATGGCAGGGATGAGATCTATCATGTAATCGAATAAGATTGTTAGGCCATGGTGCCTAGTATCTTTATTAGTGCTATTTGACTTTGTGGCAACTTGTTATGCTTAATGCTTGTCGGCCCGAGTGTCATGATCTCAGTTCTAAACATGTTACTGATTCATGATGATAGTATTGTTTGTGATCTTATTTGCAAGTTGTGTACACATATCATTGTCCGGATCCAAAGGCCCCGAAGTGACATAAATTGGGATAACCGGAGGGGATGGCTGTGATATGAGGATCACATGTGTTCACAGAGTGTTAATGCTTTGCTTTGGTGCTCTATTAAAAGGAGTACCTTAATTGCCAGTAGATTCCCTTGAGGCCCCGCTGCAACGGGCTGGCTGGACAAAACATGTTGTGCAAGTTCTCATTGCGAGCACGTATGACTATATATGGAACATATGCATATAATTGTTTAGTACTTGGATGCTTTATCTTATTTATCTGCAATGTCCCTAGATCTTGAAGTTATATGAATAGTCTTGTCCATGCAACGCCCGTCCATCCATCCCTATGCCTACCGCACTCGTCCTACTGTTTGCTACTATTGTTACTACTGTTACTTTGCTATTGCTACTACAAAATTGTTGCTACTGATAAACTACTATGAGCAAGATTATTTCCAGGTGCAGCTGAATTGACAACTCAATTGTTAAGGCTTATAAGTATTCTTTGGCTCTCCTTGTGTCGAATCAATAAATTGGGTAATACTACCCTCGAAGACTGATGTGATCCCCTAAACTTGTGGGTCACCAGGATGGTGCAAGGACCCGACAGTTTGTCGAATGCGGATGGCTCATCTTCGTGGTTTCGGCATTGCCATGCTTGCACGGGTTTTACACTGTCACGCTAGTTGCCACTGCAATAACCGTTGTTGCGGTTTCCATCTTCGCGACGATCGGCGTAGGCAGCCGCGACCATGTCGACCTCTTCGCTTTCGTCGTTGACGCGCGCTCTTCTTTTTCCTCGGCAATCACGCATGTGGCCGAAGTCATCTTCATCATCCGAGCGTGTTCGGTTGACGATATCCTTGCCATCATCCCAACGATTGGAGATGTCCATCAAATGATTGATGGTTTTGGACTTGACGCGCCCCAGCTCTTCTCTTAATTCGCGACGCCTTACGCCGTCGTTGAAGGCGTCTATTGCTCTTTCCTGCGAGATGTTCTCGGCTGAGTTCTTGATGACGGACCACCGCTGGACATACGAGCATATGGATTCGTTGGTCCGCTGGCAGCATGAGCGTAATTCCTCGATTGAGGATGGTCTCTTGCTGGTGCCTTTGAAATTGCAGATGAAGTAGTATACCAGCTCTTCCCAGCTACGGATGGATCCGGAGGGGAGGTTATTGAGATAGGCTCTTGTCGTGCCCGTCAGCTGCAACTGAAGGCATTGCATGACTGTGTTTTTTCTCCCACCATGGAGTTTGACTGACGAGATGTGATGGTCCAGCCAAATCTTCGGCTCTTGTATGCCGTCAAACTTCGGGTTATCTGAAGGGAGCTTGAAGACTTTGGGCATCTACGTCTGCCATATGGCTATGCTAAAGCATCTGGCGCCGCAGAGCTCGGTCTCCTTGTCCTCTAGTTCCATGGAGCATGCGCGTTTTGCGTGAGGTCTGTTGACCTTGTGGTGAGTGAGCTTGTTGCAGGCATCATAGTTGCGGCTCCTTCGCCGCGGGCTGCGGCGTCGCCGCGACAGGTCATGCTCATCTTCATCGGATGAGGGCGCCCGACTTCGGGTGAATGTCACCATGGACTTTTTCTTAGGCTTAGGGGCCGTTTCTCCGATCAGTGCGGCCCCTATGATCCCAAGACCTGTAATCGCAGATTTGTGGATCGCGTGCCTGGGATCTCTGGCAGGTGGCGGATTTGCTGCCAGGTACATTGTGGCCACCATGACCACAACCTGCGGTGTTTTGGCATTATGTTGCCCTACGAGTCTATATACATGAAGGAAAGGTCGAGTGCCCTGGTAGCCTCGCGTCTGGCGTTCGGATCCATGCACTCCATTTGGGAGTGTCTCTTGTAGGCGGAGTTACCGTTCTTTCCTGTTGAAGAGGACCCGTGGATGGAAGAGAGTGTGGCTCGTCGAGCGCTTGACTCATCGGCTGCTCGCCTGCACTGCTTGAGCTCTTTGTTCTGCTCGACCTGCCAATTATGCTCCTTTATGAGGATATAGTGGTAGCCCATTAGCATATCACGCGAGGTGTCAAGTGGCAGCGGGTTAGTACCCCGAACGGCCTCTCGAACTCTTTCCCACTGAGCATCGTTGAGGCGGATCTCTTGACGAGTGCGGTTTCCACCGTTGGCATCTTCGGCTGTCCCGTTCCCATTGGGATTTTGTGGGTGTGGTCCGTTGGCCCCATTCGCGGTGTTAGAAGCCTACGAATCGGGAGGGGAAGCCGGTGGATCAGCTCTGTTGCCGACATGACCATCAACGATGGCCACACACATGTAGCGATGAGGGAGGTCATTACTCCCGCAGCTTTTAGATCCAGAACCGTAGGTTCCTTCATCCGTAGGAGGATCGCATAGATCAGAGTTGCAGCTGCTGCTGTCAACCGAGTAGTATGTTAGTGCGGGTGCACTTAAGACACCGATTGGTGGCACCCACGGATCAGGTACGACTGCCGGAGGCAGCATTTGCTTAGGGAGGCGAAGGGTACCGAGCTAGCACATCTGGAAGCAGAGGCTCCCGAACATCATCTCGACTCCGTCTCCTACGGAATCAAAGTCCATGCGGGTTGCAGGTGAGTGGACGGTGAAATCGAGGTCGCCGAAGAGAAGATGGTTCTCCATCACAGAGGAGTCGAAGATTGCAGCAGATGGAGCCATCACGATCGCACGATCAGCACCCCCTATTCCCACAGACGGTGCCAATTAACGAGGGTTCGACTCGTCAATGCCCATTGTTATGGACTTGGGTTTGGAGAAGGAGGGGACGATGGAGATCGCGGAACGGCTAACAGATTCGCAATACGGGGATACCAGGTTTACCCAGGTTCAGACCCCTGGAGGGAAAACCCTACTCATGCTTGTCTGTTCTTGATTGATGGTGATGTCGATGATTACAATGGTGCGCAGATGAGATTTGGCAAGATGTGTAGGCTAGGGTTGCATGGTGCCATCCTCATCGTGCCCTCCTGGCCTTTATATGGGGAGGCCAGGTCTCGGGGTAGGTCGAGTCGGTTATTGATTAGGTTTTACCCCCTTAAACTTCAATCTAATCTGTTGTGTCCTCCAAGGATTCGAATCTTCGTCGGGCTTGGGTCACCCAAACTCTCCATAGGCTTTATGACTGCAGCAGGCCTTATCCATGGGCTTCCGCAGGGATGGACCAGATAGGCTAAAATCGAGTACCCGTAGGGCATATCCATGTCACTAGCACTCAACCACACTCCCTTAAATCTGCCGCCGCCAATTACTACCCAACCCGCAGCGGCCCGCACATGACAGTGCGCATGCACCCACACCCTGCGCACCATGCCAAAACCTCCCAATCCCACAACACTCACGTGGTTAAACAAAATGCTCCCCGTGTCGGCCTCACCACCCTTTGTTGCTACCTCCCACCTCATCTCTCCCTCCCCGATATTTTCCCCTCATCACGCACCCCATCTCATGACCCCCACACCAACCGCGTGTACTGATGCGACTCAATCACTGTAGAGCTTTGTTGGGAGACCCCAAGAGGAAGGTATGATGAGTACAGCAGGAAGTTCTTCTCTCATTAAGAAACCAAGGTTATCGAACCAGTAGGAGGAAGGAAACGACTCAAAGGTGTTTCAAGCAACTGGAAATCTGCACAACACAAACTCAAGACTTTGACCCAACGAATAGTGAGGTTGTCAATCTCATTGGTTTGCTGAAAACAAAGGATTAACTATATGGTGTGGAAGGTAATGGTGGTTTGCAAAAAGGTAAACAGTAAGAGTGGAAGATGTATCAATGGTAAAGATTTGACCGGGGTCCATAGTTCACTAGAGGTGTTCTCCTTAAGATAAACAAACTTGGCATGCTGGGTAAAAAAGATTACAGTAGGGCAATTGACAGGACTGAGCAAGGCATAACAATGCAATACTAGACATTCATGATCCTATGACATTCGATTGGGAAATACAACAAGATACATAGACCGCCATCCAACTGCATCTATGACTAGTAATCCACCTTCAGGTTATCATCCGAACCCCCTACAGTATTAAGTTGCAAGCAACGGATAACTGCTTTAAGCAAAGTGTGTAAGGTAAACAATCCACCCGTTCCATGAACAAGAGACCGTTGTTTTCTCCCTAGTAGCAACAACACATCTACAACCTTAGAGATTTTTGTCACTTCCCTTATATTAAATAGAGGCATGAACCCACTATCCAGCATAAATACCCCCTCTTGGAGTCACTAGAATCTACTTGGCCAAGATAGCTACTAGAAACGGAGAGCATGCAAGATTACAAACAACACAGGCATGATAGAATCAATAAGACAAAACCATTAATCAATCTGGCATAGTAATATCAATATCCATCGGATCCCCGCAAACACAACATGCATGATTACAAATAGATGATCTTAATCATGAACGGAGCTCACAAGATCTAAACATGGTAGCACAAAGGAGGAGATACAACCATCTAGCTACTACATGGACCCGTAGTCCAAGGTGGAACTACTCACACTTCATACCGGAGGTTGGCATGATGAATAAGAATGCCTTCGGGATGATCTCCCCTCTGGCAGGGTGCAGGGAAGATCTTCAGATCCCTCCCGATCTAGGGACGATGGTGGCGGTGGCTACGGACTGTTTCGTGGAAGATTGATCGGGTACTTAGGGTTTTGGTATCGGGGGGTCTTTATAGGCGAAGAGGCGAGGCAGGGGGCACCCAGGGTGGCTGCACCCCCCAGGCGCAGGCCCACCTAGGCTGCGCGGCCAGGGAGTGTGGCCCCCTTGGTGGCTCTTCTCCGTCTCATACTCTGGGTTCGTGTTCCCCACGGTAAAATATTGACTTTGGCTTTTGTCTCGTGCAATTCAGAGAATATTGATTTTTTGCCTTTTCTGGAACCAAAAATAGAAAAAACAGGCAACTGGCACTATGGCATCTTGTTAATAGGTTAGTACCAGAAAACATATAAAAACACCTCAAAGTGTAGACAAAGCAAAGCAAAGTAGATACTAAACAAGCATGGAACATCAAAAATTATAGATACGTTTCCGCCGTATCAAGCATCCCCAAGCTTAACTCCTGCTCATCCTCGAGTAGGTAAGTGATAAAAAGAATAATTTTTGAGGTGACATGCACCATCAAAATCAAGATGAAACCATTTGTAAGCAATGAAAGATGGGATCAAAGAACTCTAAACATGAGCATGAAAGATGGAGTTCTAATAGTAATACAAAGTAACTATGCATGCAACATGAAAGGTTACAAACAAAGATCATGAATAACATGCATTGAAAGACGTTTGTTTTTTCACATATAGAAAACATGGCATAGTGGCATTCAGCTTGTCCCTCATAGAGTAACAAATAGATGCATAGGACACCGTCAAAGTTCATAAGAGTGACTAGATACAAATAGTTCAAGAACAAGCAATATCAACAATATGCATCAATCATTAAGTTTTGGGACAATGCACATAGAACTAAGAATGGCAACTATGCTCTCTTAATTGGTGCCTAAGGATAGAAGGTGGAGACTCAATATAATGGTGGGAGAAAGGCTCTTCAAAGGGAAGCATGGATTTCAAGTCTCAAAAAGAGCTTCCAAAAATTATGGTACTTGTTAGCTTTCAGCTCTCATTGCCCCTATCATAAGCATCTTGATGTGATTAAGGTTAAAGTGAACAAACTATGGAGTATATGCTTGACAAAGTATAAGTTGGCAATCTCATGTCCCTTGAATACGAGGGCCGCTCCTCATGCTACTCAACTCTAGTCACCTGTAAGTTCTTGTCATAGTAAGCACATTCGTATCATAAAGAACCGCCAATGAGGTACCCCTTGCACATGTGTGGCATCCCGCAAAACCACTACTAGAAAATCGCGTTGATTTTGTGCATTGCATCATCATGACATCATCATACATCTATCTGTCTAAAATTATTTTGCTAAAAGCCCTATTTTGTTTTCTATATTAATTCTCCCTTTTACTTTAAATCAAAACACCGGTTCTTCCGGATATCTCAGTTTGTCTAAAAACAATTTACAAAAGGCTTTTAAAATAAATTATAAAACCCTACCTACCCCAGAACACCCAAAACCTAAGCTACCAAATACTCTACCCACTCTAGTCCTATCCAGCCCTCCACCTCACCCCGGCCAATCACCACCCGACACGTCACCCTGGCCCAATCCCCCATCCACTCCTAACCTACCACCTCACCCAGCTGCTTCCACACCACCCGCCTGACCCCACCAACTCCCTGGGCCCCACCCCGCCACCGCACGCTCCCTGCAGGCCCCCCCTGACCCGATCCAACCCCCACACACGCACTCACACACACAGCCCCCCACGCAGTGCCCCTGGCCCCACCACGCGCAGCATCCCCACTCCCCACCTTCCTCGCCACCGCACGCCTCCCCCGACGCTCCTCTTCCCCCCACCTCGTCTCCCCTCCGCCCTGGCTGCCTCTTCCGCCAGCGAGCGCCGCCGACGCCCGCAAGTCGCCAGGGAGCTCGCCCCTGTCGCCGCTCGTCTTCGCCAGGGCCCCTCTCCTCCGCGCCCTCTTCCCCGTCCCCGGCAATCGCCGTCGTCGCCGACCACCCTGGCTCCCTCGTCGCTGCCCCCGTGTGCCCCGACCGCCGCCGCCTCCTTCCCCTCCGGCCGCCGCCCCTCCCGGCCAGCGAGCCTCGCCGCCGTCGCCAAGATCTCCCTCCCTGCAGAGCTCCTTCCGCCGCCGCCCTCCTTCTCCCGCGGTCGTGGCCTGGGAGCACCGCCGCCACCAGCGCGTCCTCCGGCCCTGCATCGTCCTCGCCCTCCCCTCTTCGACGTGAGGTCCAGCAAGGTCGTCACCAAGCTGCATCCACCCCATCCTCTAGCTGTGCCAGCGCTCCCCTCCGCCCCGCTGCTAAGGACATCCCCCAAGCAGAGCCCGCTGCCGAGCCCTGCCTCGACGCATCGTTCGCGACCCGCCCATCGTCCTCGGCTCTGCTCCGGGTCGGGTCTCCTGCGAGCCATGTCCTCTCCGGCCTCTGGTGTTCTGCGGCTGCACGAGATAGTACCGGGACCACCCCGCGTGTGCGCACGAGTGCAAGCCGGGAGATGAAGAAACCTTCTTGGAGCTATGTGTGCTTCTCTGTTTGGGAGTACACTATGCAGATCGGTGGCTAATTTTTGGTTGGGGAACCTTGAATTTTGATAACCGTCTACATGGAAATCTGAAAGATCATCTACACCTGAACGCCTTGGATTGTCAAGATCTTCGTCATGGACCCCGAAGGCCGTGGCCGGGCCGAACCTCTCGGACGTCAAGCTCTTCCTCCCGGAACCCGAGGACCCCGAGACCGAACCCGAACCCCTTGGAACCTCAAGATATTCACCACTCGAAGTGTTCCGCCAAGATCGCCATCGAAAATGGAACCAAGACCGAACCCGGTGGCTTTTGCTGTACCATCAACAAGATCTACAATGGGACGCCATGACTGAGACCCCGGACCCGAAGACCACATGTGCGACAAGTACTGCTTCCCGGATGCGATGCTCGAGAACACGGACGGTAAGGACACCGACGCAGGACACCAAGTTCTTCATCCCGGACGCCAAGACCGACCTGATACACGGGCCCGATAAGATCGACACCGACCAGGGCGAATCCGATGTGCCCCCGACGCCAACCAAGTCCTTCTTCGCGGAACGCCAAGATCTACTCTGTTATCCGAGAACGCTCCCGCCGATACCGAACCCCAGATCCAAACCCTGAGACCGAACCCCGGACCCCATCTAACCCAAGATCTCGGACCCCCGATGTGTGACCCCTTTTCTCGAACCCTATTTTATAAATGATATTACTTGTTGCATATAAAATTGTCATACTTGCATACATGTTGTGGGTTTGGGGGCATTAAGCCGATTCACCTTATAATTAAATATGGAGTCTAAATGCGGGATATACTGTATTATACCGCCTCCATTTAAATTGGTGTAGCGAATCGATGCCATGTTTCACCCTGTTACTACAACATTTAAATTGGCGGGTATCTAAATAACTTGAACCGTTTAATTAATTGTCGGGACCCCGGTTCCACTTAATATTGCCCAATTGCATCGCATCTTGCCATGTCATACATCATACATGCATCATGCCCGATCTTCTGCCGTTGTATTAAATAGTGCATCCGGTGTTTATTCTAGTGTTTTGCTTCTTCGTGGATAAGTCCGTTGAGTTGATGCGAGTGTCGACCCGATCTTCGGATGAACCTTCGGCAATGTTTTCAGGCGAGCATCTCCCCCTTTCTACCTATCTTACTTTTATAGTATTTATTCCCTCCTGTTGATCTATTGCTATCTGTGTTGCGATGCTCTAGTTTTCGTACCCGTGATATCCCTTGCAGCCTTATATTGCCTTGGACACCTCCTATTACCTGTTGTTTGGTAGATAGTTGGACCTGCGCGTCGTAGTCTCTTGCTCAAGTGCTGTGGCGTGTCGTCAAGTTCCATAGTTGTTGGATTTTTGCCGTGTGTTTATTGTTGGAGGTGATCAAGACTTTAATTACTGTTTAACAACTAAAATTGAAGTAGGTAAATGCAGAGGCACATGTGGGAAATAGATGTTATCTGGTTGTTAACCGTCCACTTGTGTCCCGTAGGACCCCGAGTACTTGATACCTGTTCCTTGAATATTCGCGCTATCCACATCCGGGAGGATTATGGGACCCCCCCTGAGCCAGAGCTTGATTCATTCTTATTTCTTGGGGCCACAAACTAGTTTGAGGTTTTATTTACTATCCTCTACTTATGCCATGTTTTACTGCTTTATTTAAATTGTGCGAGGTACTGCACACTGTACTGTTTAGGAAAGCAGAGTGTTTTCGCGGTATCGACAACCCCAGTTTTTGGGTTCCCAGTCGTTTACAGCCATTGACGCAAACCTTGAGTCCATCTCGGAGTCAGCTAACTTCGTTGCTGGTGTACTCAACGGGGTGGCCCCCTGAAATATTTCTGAATCTGGTGATTGCTTTGTCGTGAAGGCCTCGTTGGGTTTTGATTTGGTTTTTCCGAGGTTGATCGAGTGTGTGTTGCTATTTGTGCACCCCTGCAGGGTAAAACTTTCTGAAAACCGTGTCCGCGGTTATGGACGACTTGGAGCACAGTATCTCGATCATAGACAACTATAACTAAAGTAGTGCTATAAATTTGACTTTATAATGACTAGTAATCAGCTTCACTATAATGGAATGGCTAAATAAAATTGCCAACAATTGCTTTTTTGGATTGACGCTTGCTACCATTGTATCTGACTAGTAAGTATTGCAACTATAACGGAATGGCTAAATAAAAGTACCAACAAGTGCTGGGTTTTGGGGATATCTCATGCTAACTGTATCTGACTAGTAAGAGTGCAACTACAATGGAATGGTTAACTAAAAGTGCCCACTGCCTATTATCAGGATGACCCATGCCATCTTTATTTGACTAGTAATTGCCGCAACTATAACGGAATAAATAAAACTGCCAATTGTGTGAGTTCCTCGGTTGACTTCCTCGTTTGGTCTCGAGGGGGAAATACCAGGATGGGTATGTTTGGTGGTAGTATCAGGTTGGTTTCGAATAGGTCTTTCTTACCCCTCTCTGATAGCCGCTAGTTGTATCGAGTCTCTACAGGTTGTTTAGTGCATGCCGCGCTGCCGCTTCAGTCCACCATACCTATGTAGGCGAGGACCGCCGAATTCTAGCCTCGCCGTGTACTGGCCTTAGTACTGACCGCTCTCTCTTTTTCCCTTTGCCCTTTGTCGGCACCCCTTTTGTTTAAGCAGGTTTTGAGATCGACGTCGTTAGCAGGGTTACCCTTCCGGCTTGGCCTGGGCAGGGTTATGGACTCCATTGGTTATTCTTCAGGGCTCCTAGCCCCATTTGCATCTTGTCCGTAGCTGGACGCTCTATCGTTTTCAAGGTGATTTGGATCTTTGTTCTGTATATCTGTATTCTTGACTCATGGAGTCGTGTTGTATATATATCTGTTCTGTGGGTCCCATCGAGGACTGTTGTGTAATGTTATTACTTCGTTTTCCACCCGCACGCAAGTGCCTGGTGGGCACCTTTGAATCGTTTCTATGCGGGTTTGGCGGGGAGCGCTGAAACTTGCATAGGGCCGATTCTGAGGGTGTTACAACATGATACATGAGCTATCCCATAATCAAAATGATAAGGCAAGCAGACAATGAGCATCTTAGCAATCTTCTTATTTACCATGGGAAAATGGTGCTTTTTTCTCTCTTTCCTCTTTTCAATATGTCTCTTTTTTATAAGAAGAAAGCTTCATAGATTGCTCACTATGGTGATGCTGCAAGTTTCCACCATGATTAGGCATGGCTTAGGCTAGCGGTCCAGGTGTTTCTCTAACACACATACATAACTCCATGAACTTACAATCTCCCCTTTTATTTCACACCGACGACATCCATAAACAAAAGAGCATGATATCAACTATGTACAAAGTACAAGTGCAATGTTAAAAGCGTTCCCCGTGATAGCACAGTTCTGCTAATTCCAACATATAAGTGCAAGCATATACAACATAGATGACACAATGGTTCAAGTTTTTTAGGGTCAAGGAAAATAAAGTGTGCCATCAAGTTCGTGAAAGCTTTAATCACTAAGTTTTCACATAACAAAAAGACTTTTTAATTGGAAGGTAGATGAAAACAAGAATATACTTGGAATGGTGTAACACACCATGCATAGGAATTTATAGTGGACACTTTGGAATAACTTGGTTTCTTGGGAGTTGGATGCATGAGTAGATCTTACTCATACAAGTGGAGTCTAGCAAAAGACTTAGAGCGACCAACTAAGAGAGCAATAATGGCCATAATCATGCAGAGCGACAAAACATTACTAATCAAAGCATAAAACGGTACTACAAGTCAAGGACTAAATGATCATAGAGGCTATGGTGACTTGTTCATAGTCATAACATGGTGTGAGCATGTGCCAAGTCAACCCAAACAAAGCATCAAAGGAGAATACCATAATACTATGCTTTTGTATGCTAAAACAACGCATGATTCCTTCAAGGCACATTAAGGAATCCCAATTTTTTGGAACAAGTCATGCTACAGCAATAATCACTAAGCATAAAGTCAAAACAACATCTAGCATGGCATGCTAAAGTCTAAGTCACAGTTAAAGCATGCTCCTCTTGTACTAGTCAAGCTAGAACTTTCTACTCCTCTCCAACACCAATCAACTTATTTGCAACAACACAGCAAGAATGGGGGTCCAAACTACTTTATTCAAGCAAACTAAAACGAAAACTAAGACACTTCAAGAACAACACAACTGTGCATGAAACAATAAAAACAAATTGTCTAGAAAGACCTGAGCTTTTTATTGATGAAGAAGGGGATGCCTTGGGCATCCCCAAGCTTTGACGCTTGTACCTCTTAAATATTTATTGGGGTGAAATGGGGTGGCATCCCCAAGCTTGTGCTTTTGTCCATTTTTCATCTCATTACATCACTCTTTCTCTACACCTGAAAATTTTCCTTCATACAAAACTTCACACAATCTTCATTGGCAACATTAGTGTATTCAAAAGATAATGGAGCCTTGGGTTTTGGTTTTAGAACAGAAAAACTTTCACTAAAAACACAAGTTACTGTAGAAATTCTCTCAAAAATCTCAATTTCCCAAAAAGAACCCAAAAAGGAATTAATAAGAAGCAAATGCAAATAGTGGCAGAAATCTGTCAAAACAGACCAGCAGGTAAAAACCGATTTTTTCGAAGACCTTTTGTTTCTCAAATCAAAAAGTGTTGAACTAACTAAAGTTATCTAACATACTCGGTGATTTATTCATAAAATATCAGCTCAATCCGAATTACGTAGATTGTAGAATCTTTTTTACGGTGGAGCACAAAAATCTGTTTCGGGACAGCAACTCCCCAAATCTTACTTCCCTCTCATTAGAGGTTATTCTTGGCACAAAAAGCAAATAAAAAGGATAAGGAGAGGTCATTACAAAGGTAATAACATCCAATACTCAAGGAAACTTTTGGGTTATCTCTTAATAAGTACTTTTCTTTAACGCCTTTAAGTTATACACAAGAAGCAAGAATCAATTATTTTCAAATGAAGAAGCATTAAGGCCAATACTCGAAATATCTTCAACTAGGAAAACTATCTCATCCAAATGAGTTTTAGAGGATGCTTTCTCATCTCTCTTAGGTTCACTACTTTCATCAAATGGGTTTTCAGGAACAATCCAATCAAAATTCTTTTCTAAGGCCTCATGCATTCCTACAAGTTTAAAAGGTATGGGTATCTTAATTTCCTCTCTCGGTTTGGTTTTATCTTAAGTACCCATAACATATACACATGAGCCTAGCATATTAAAATGTTCAAAGACTTTTTTGGCTTCCTTAGCAACATCATTGAACTTTTTTAGCAAAGTTTCTAGGATAAAATCTCTCTTTTTAGCATCCTCTTCTTCTTTTAATTTAAGAAACAAAATTTGCATCATGGGGTTAAGGTTAACAAACCTAGCCTACAACATGTGAACTAAAGAAGCTATAGCAATTTCATAATTAGGAGCAAGCTCTACAAAGGATCTATCCTCAATATCCTCATGTTTACTAAGATGATTAAAGAATTCTTCAATATTTTCTTTCCCAATTATAGAGCCACTACCTATTGAAAGGTCTTTCAGGGTGAACTTGGGGATCAACATGGTGAGCTAGAGCAAGGTGACAACTAGAGTGGGAACTATTTTTTGTATTTTTTATAAGAGAAAGCGAACCAAACTAATTATTTGGTGTTTTTGATAAAAAGGCAAACAAAACTAAGCAAAAGAAACTAAGCAAAACAAAAACAAAGTAAAGAGAAAGGTTGTGAAGGACTCCCCTTGTCAAGTCGTCCTTGGCCTCCTCGGCAATGGCGCCAGAAAAAGCTTGATGCGGCTCAGATCACTGTAGAGCTTCGTTGGGAGACCCCAAGAGGAAGGTATGATGAGTACAACATCAAGTTCTTCCCTCAGTAACACAGTAGGAGGAAGGAAACGACTCAAAGGTGTTGCAAGCAACTGGAAACCTGCACAACACAAACTCAAGACTTTGCCTCAACGAACAATGAGGTTGTCAATCTCACCGGTTTGCTGAAAACAAAGGATTAACTGTATGGTGTGGAAGGTAATGGTGGTTTGCAGAAAGGTAAAGAGTAACAGTGGAAGATGTATCAATGGTAAAGATTGGACCGGGGTCCATAGTTCACTAGAGGTGTTCTCCTTAAGATAAACAAACATGGCATTCTATGTAAACAAATTACAGCAGGGCAATTGACAGGACTGAGCAAGGCATAACAATGCAATACTATACATTCATGATCCTATGAGACTCGATTGGTAAACACAACAAGATACATAGACCGACATCCAACTGCATTTATGACTAGTAATCCACCTTCAGGTTATCATCTGACCCCCCTACAGTATTAAATTGCAAGCAACGGATAACTGCTTTAAGAAAAGTGTGTAAGGTAAACAATCCACTTGTTTCATGAACAAGTGTCGTGGTGGTGGCACGGCAGATGCCATGGGTAGGCTTAAGTTGGGGGCCGATGGATGCTAGTGGGATCCAGGGAGGGAAGATGTAGTGGTTTCTACACACAGAAAGCTTGTTCACAATCTTTATTCAACACCAATGGAGTTACACTTGCTCCTCGAGCTGTCTGAGCGAGAGGAAGAAGATCTACTACTGGTGCCCAATGAGAAGAAAAATTAATCCCCCTTCCTCTAGACGCCCATCCCCTCCTTATAAAGGAATGACCTGGTGCCTTCTAGGGCTGACGTGGACCAGCATATTCATGGAATATGCTTGTACCAAAGTGGTAACCCGGCGGACCTCTTTCTGTGTTGTAGCATCCCATTTGTCTAACATCTGTAATGCTACTTGGTTTAGTAATATAATGGCTACTCCCTACATATAATTGTTGCATCATCATCATATCATTCTCATGTCATCATGCCACCTTGCATTTGAGCATCATGTAAAACCCTGGTGATTTGGTTCTTCTCTCATAGGCATGGTAAATTGTATTTGCCTCTTGATATTGTATTTGGTTCTTGATATATTGTTAAATGACCAAGTTGAGTTGGGGGCATATCTTTTATTCAACTCCACCACCTTTCTTTCACCACCTTACAATTCCACCATCCCATTATCCATGAGCTTGTAATTATTTTTCTTTTGATGTTTAATCTAGCTCATGAGAGATAGGGTGGGTCCAACTCTACAAATTCTTTTGCTTGGGCCTTACTCCACATTTTGGAATGCATAAGAACAATGCCATGGAAATAATCTTGTTTTCACAAGATAAGCATGGTATTATTTATTTATGCATGGCCCATGCAACCATCACCAACTTTGGTCATCTTTGAGTTTTATTTGCATTCTTGAGTGGATCACCTCCCATCTCATCTCTCTCCCTCTGTTTTGTTTTCTACAAGCTTGGGATCCATGTGAAGGTTCACTAATTCTACAAATGATGGTATCCAAATTGCAAAACCTCAAATCTTCATATTCTTGTTAAATGCCCCAATTGACACATACCCATTATGTATGTGGGCATCCTCTCTTTCAAATATGCTATTTTTCCTCAAGTCTATTTTTGTTGCCTCGACACCTTTGTTCAAAATCCCTGCAAAGATTCAAATAGTTTGGATAAGTTGCTTCCTTAAATTGGCTAAATATAAACATAAAACAAAACATTTGAACTAACAAAAAAATGAAATAGGAAATAATAAAAAGAGAGGAGAGAACCAAACCTGGCAGCAGCAACCTTGGGCCCAGCCCAGCAGCCACCTGGCCCGTTTCCTTCCCTCCTCCCTCTCGCTGGCCCAGTACCCCTTCACCAACGCCGTCTCCTGTTCTTCTTCTTTCCGTCGCTACCTCTCCTCTCTGCTAGCGCCAGACGGAGCAGGTCACCGTCTCTGCGCCGTTGTCCTCGTCATGCCGCATCACCGCGCGTGGCCGTCCTCCCTTCTTATCTCCGCGCCGCAGCCTCCAAACCCTAGACTCCCTCCTTATGCCTCTGTGCCGCCACCCCTCCTTTCCCCTGTCCTTCTCCCTCCCGCGAGCAGCGACAAGCCGAGCAGAACCACTCTGTCGCCTTGGTCGCCGGTGAGCACCGCTGAAGCCGGGGATCACCCGCCTCGTCTGCGCTGTTTGTTGGGGTCCCTCGAGAGGAGCTGTACGTTCCCAGGAGCTACTTCTTCCTCTTCTTCTGCCGGAAAGCAGGAGCAGCACCGCTTTAGGCCTCACCGTCGCCACCGTTCTAGACCACCCCCGAGCCCTCCGAGACCACCGCCGGCCTCGTGGTAAGTCCCCCTTTCCATTCCCCTCCTTCCTATGCCTCCCTGCCGCCCGAGAGCTCGCCACCGCAGCCATAGTTTTCCCCTCCCCCGTCACCGTCGCTCACGTCAGGCCCGACAGGAGCTCGGCAGTTCCGTAACAGCCCGAGGACACCCTCTGTTTTTCACCTTGCCCCGTCCGCTGCAGTCCTCCTTCGCAAAATCCCCAAACACCAAAGTTGTAGCCCTTGGCCCTCTCTACATCTTTGCTTTTTGCGTCGTCGATAGATCTGTCTTAGTTTGCTCACCATCATCCTCGAAAGATCAATCGATCTAGCAGTTTTCGGGTACAGAAAATTCAGTCCCGACAGTTGTTACAGCCCCTATTCGCCATCCGTTTCCGGCTCATACAGACATCGTGCGGGGAAACCTCGAACACCAAACTTGTAGAACATTAAACCCTTTTCATCTTTTGTTTTTGTGGCATGTCGAAATTCTCGATGGATTTGTCACCATCGTCCTCCGAAGTTTAGCTCAGCTCGCAGTTTTCGAGTGTTAAAATTCAGTTTCGTCAGTCTAAACCGACCCTCCTAGACGCTTTTCTAATTAGGCCCCTAGGTTTCCTTGTCCTCAACCTGTAGTCCCACCGGACCCCACCCGATAGCCTCTCTGTTGTTTTACACAAAGCCCCCCAGCTAACCATCCCCCGCAACCCGCGGTCCCGATGTTGCCCACGTGGCATGCCCCCGTGGCGTCCACTCGCGCAGTGGGCCGCGCCGCCTGTGGCCCCACTGGTCAGTGGCTTTGGGTAACTCTAGCCCGAGTAAGAAAAGTCCTCAGCTATTTCTTAAATCAATTAAAATTTCAGTAAATGATTAATATCAAATAAATTCATAACTATTTAAATATTTCGAATTTGAATTCCAACCTTATATGAAAAATGTTTTGTTTTTGAATGTTAATTCAAATCTTTAATCAGATATTTTCAGAGTTTATTTAAAATAGTCAAACCTTTGACTTTGACCTAATTTGACTAATTTGACTATAAATAAATTTAAATTCATAATTCCAAATAATACAAATAATATATGTTTTTGAATCAGAAAAATGTGAGGATTTCAAATATGCCATCCAAAATATATTTTGCACACTTTATTTTCCAAGTTGAATAAAATTACAATAAAATGCCCTCGGCCTTAATTAATTAATAACTTTTGTTTTATAACTCCAAATTTGACAAATGATATGCCTAAAATGATTAGCTCGACGAGACCTTTCTGTTTCTGCTATCCATGAATTAAATTGCAGCATGCATCATATAAATATATAGTATACAGCAACTAATATGACAATAAATTGTGGCCAAAACTCAATAAAATGACTTATTCTTGTATTCCACACCACACCCATGCCATGCTACATTATTGCCATGCAACTTGTGCATCATTCATCATGGCATGATTGTTTTCTTGTCGCATTTAATTCATATGCTTGTGCACTTTATTTATGTTGGCCCTTGTTTGTTTGGTTCTTCTTCGAATAGACGCTGAGCAGGGGATATATCAAGAGAACCAGGAGCACTACCCAGATCCATCCCTTGCTTCAACTGAGCTGCCAGGCAAGCACTACCACATGCTTGCATACATACAGTACCTATTGCCTCTATCTTATTCTTGCATCATTGAGTCACGATTGCATCAACCTGAATCCCAAGTATTGCATAGCCTTTACTTTTAAACCCCACCAAGCTTGTTCCTCCATCCCATGAGCCATTACTACAGGAGTTGTTTGAGCTATGCGAGTCGTAGAACAGCATGTGTAGGGTATGTGAGAGTCTGATGTATAACGAGGTACCTAAACAACTTAACCTGAGTAGTAATGGGATAACTAATGAAAGTGGCACCGGTGAGCAACATCTGCTATTTGGTTTTTCCTGCCCACTTGTGTCCCGTAGGACCCCGAGTACTTGATTCCTGTTCCTTGATTATTCGCGCTATCCACATCCGGGAGGCTTATGGGACCCCCCTGAGCCAGAGCTTGATTCATTCTTATTTCTTGGGGCCACAAACTAGTTTGAGGTTTTGTTTACTATCCTGTACTTATGCCATGTTTTACTGCTTTATTTAAGATTGTGCGAGGAGCACACTGTACTGTTTAGGTAAGCGGAGTATTTTCGCGGTGTCGACAAGCCCAGCCACATTTTCGGGTTCCCGGTCGTTTACAGCCATTGTCGCAAACCTTGAGTCCGTCTCGGAGTCAGCTAACTTCGTTGCGGCTCTACTCAATGGGGTGGCCCCCTGAAATATTTCTGAATCCTGTGATTGCTTTGTCATGAAGGCCTCGTTGGGTTTTGATTTGGTTTTTCCGAGGTTGATCGAGTGTGTGTTGCTATTTGTGCACTCCTGCAGGGTAAAACTTTCTGAAAGCCGTGTCCACGGTTATGGACGACTTGGATCACAGTTTCTCGATCATAGACAAGCATAACTAAAGTACCGCTTTTAATTTGACTAAGTAACTGACTAGTAATTAGTGCAACACTCATGGAATGGTTAATAAAATTGCCAACGGATGGGGGGTTGTTCGTCCGCTTCCTCGTTGGTAAGCGAGGAGGAGGATGGATCTATGGATAATACTGTTATAATTGTTTCCATTAATTCACGGACATCCATCTATCTTTGGTTAGGCGGATGGTTAGAGATTATCTATAGCACTGTTAGGGTTTATCTTTCGCTGCAATTGCGTCACCCCAGGTTGTGTCCCCTTTAGAGGCATAAAGACTTGCTGAGTACCCCTAGGGTCTCACACGATAAATTATTGGTTCAGATGAACAGGTACACTCGCAAGACGGATACTGGGTGGAGGAGGCTGATGATGTGGGCAACGATCGTTCGGTGTAGAGATTCCGGGAACGGGGATCCGTGAGATCTGTGGGCGGGATGTGCTTATTTCTGGGCATCTTATGCCGATTTGCTTCTTATCCGTACTCGGATCTTGTTTGCCGCTTCCGCCTGATACTCTGATGTGTGATGTATGAGGAGATATCCTAAACTATTATATCTATCTAGGTCATTTGAATCTTGCCGTATGGCGTTGCTATATTTCCTTTCTTTTTAGATGGCATGGCTCTGATGTACTATTGTATGGTGGCTTGCATACATACTCATTTGTGTATGTAGTTGATCCCTTCGCCTGCCGATTACGCCGCCCGTACTTGTCCCGATGATTGGAAATGGTTGGGACGGCCGAAAGGTCTACCTGTGAGTGGCATTTAGGCCCCACCGTACTATTTCAACCATTTCCGCTCATCTAGGCTCGTATCTAGGAGCGTTGCAACCGACAGGCTTTGCAACCGACGCGATCTATCTAATTCGTTGTATACCGCCGCGATCTGTCTTACTCTTTGTTATCCGACGTTATCTTGTTTGGGGTGTTCGTTTCCGTAGTTGCTAATCTTTAGGTTCATCGTGAGAAGAAGGGGTTAGGATATGTGTTTTACTTGTTCATGTGCGGAGTAATGATTTGAGTGCGGGATGGAGTCGCGACCATACCACTACTCTTATCATTCGCTTTTGTATATTGAATTGGTAGAGTCACTAATCTTGATTCGTTAAGTGATTTTGCGCATCTATTGGTATTTTAATGCCGAAATTTGTGGAAAAATTTTCTTTGATATATTTGTGTACCACACTCCTTTTCAGTCGTGTGCGATATGCTTAATATCTTCTAGGTGCTTTGAACTTTGTTGATATTGAAATATCATCTTAGTAAATTGTATCCTTTAATCTTGGTTAATTCCATCTTGGTACTATTTTGGATTATTATTATTCTCCATTATAGTACTAACTTGTGTTTTATATCAATCACAGGATGGCGCCACCACGCCGTTCTGATGAGGACATACCACCTGAACTGGGGGCCGCGTTGTCAAACATCGCCAATGCCTTGGCAGCAATGCAGCAGAACCAGCAACGTTTGGAAGAAAGTGTCAGGAGGAATGAGTTTGCTCCACTACCTCCACCTCCCAAGCGGGGTGACATCAAAAGCTTCCTGAAGTTCAACCCACGCCAATTTGATGTTTCTGATCAACCACTTGATGCTGATGATTGGTTGCGTGAGATGTCAAGGTTACTGGAGACTGCTGATGTGCCTGAGCAAGAATGGGTAAAATGTGCTACTCACCTTCTGAAGGGAGATGCAGCTCTCTGGTGGGAGAATTACCTGAAGGCAAGCTGCACTGGTTTTCAGCCTACTTGGGAACAGTTCTCTGGAGCTTTCAAAGAGCAATTCCTGTCAGAGATTGTCATGGAAAGGATGAAGGAAGTCTTTCTCAACCTCAAGCAGGGAAATGATAATGTCAATACCTACATCAGGAACTTCATGAAACTCTCTCGTTATGGTGGTGATGAGATCTCAGATGACAAGAAGAAACAAAAGAGGTTCCGGCAAGGGCTCAATGCATCGATTAAATATGCAATCACACATGCAAGGCCGACATCTTTCCTGGAACTTCAGCATACAACTCTTCAGGAGGAAGCCAGTAGGCAAGTGTTTGAGGAGTCAAAGAAACACAACCGTGACGCACCAAGCTCTTCAGCTATGTCAGCTCCTTCTAAGCGGCGTGTTTGGGTTCCTAACACCCCACCGTTGCTCCCGGCTCCACCAAGACCTGCAAGCTATGCGGCAAGGCCACCAAACTTCATCACGGCTGCTCCCAGGGGCTACAACCACCACTACCCTGGAGCGCCTGGCAGAGTCCCTGGCTACGTTGCTCCACGTCCACCTGGTGCTTGTTTCACGTGTGGAGACCCTGGGCATCTGAACTGGAACTGTCCGTTGAAAAACAAAGCTCTTCCTCCACCCCCTCCAAGATCTGCGGCAAGCTCTCCTTTGGTTCGTGCACCACCACCTCGGGATCTCAACATCAACACCAAGCCCGGGTCTACTGTTGCTCGTGCCAACTGTGTCAACGCCGCTCAAGCTGAGCATGCACCTGGAGTTGTGATGGGTATGCTTTCCGTTAACTCAGTCCCTGCACGAGTTTTGTTTGATTCTGGTGCATCGCATTCTTTTGTTTCTATCAAGTTTGCAAGTGAGAATGGGTTAGCGTCGGATCCTCTTCTTAAGCGATTAATGGTTCTTTCTCCTGGAGCAACAATGGCAGCTTCTAAAATCAGCCATGGCAATCAAATTGAGATTGGTGGCTCTTCGTTCTCGGCATCCTTAATTGTTCTGGGCAGTTCTCACATTGATGTCATCTTGGGCATAGATTGGTTGACAGCAAATGCAGCTGTGATTGATTGTGCTGAACGCTCGGTTTCTCTGAAGATTCCTGAAGGCCATATAGTCTATTCTCCAAGTCTGACTCCTGCTGTCCAGCTTTTCTCTTTGGCAGCTCTGAATGATGATGCTATGGAAGCTATTCAGAGTGTCCCGGTGGTCTATGAGTTCCCAGATGTTTTTCCTGAAGAGTTGCCGGGTATGCCTCTGGATCGTGAGGTTGAGTTTGTAATTGAGCTTGAACCTGGAACGACTCCTATCTCCAAGCGGCCTTATAAAATGGGTCCTGCTGAGTTGGCTGAACTCAAACGTCAACTTGATGAACAAGAGAAGTTGGGCTTCATTCAACACAGTACTTCTTCTTGGGGTAGCCCAACAATCTTTGTGAAGAAGCGAGACAAGACTGATAGACTTTGTGTTGACTATCGGGCTCTCAATGCTAAAACCATCAAGAACAAATATCCCCTTCCGCGGATTAATGATCTCTTCGATCAGCTAGCTGGAGCTGTGGTGTTCTCTAAGCTTGACTTGAGAAGTGGTTATCACCAAATCAAGATCCGCAAGGAAGATGTGCCTAAAACAGCTTTTACCACCCGCTATGGCCTGTATGAGTACACGGTCATGTCTTTCGGTCTCACCAACGCACCTGCTACCTTTTCAAGGCTTATGAACTCGGTTTTCATGGAGTACCTTGATAAGTTTGTTGTGGTCTATCTGGATGACATCCTAGTCTATTCAAAGTCAAAGGAAGAGCATGAAGAACACCTTCGGTGTGTCCTAAACAAGCTTCGTGAGAACCGCTTGTATGCAAAGTTCTCAAAGTGTGAGTTTTGGCTGCCTCAAGTAACCTATCTTGGTCATTTTATCTCTGCCAAGGGCATTGCAGTCAACCCGGAAACTGTGAAGACAATTGTTGAATGGCTTCCTCCTGTTAATGTCAAAGAAGTGCGGAGTTTCCTTGGTTTGGCTAGTTATTACCGTCGCTTCGTTCAGAACTTTTCGAAGATAGCGAAGCCTCTTACCGATCTCCTCAAGAAAGGCAAGAAATACCTTTGGACCCCTGCATGTCAAGCAAGCTTTGAGACACTCAAAGAGAAGCTCACTTCCACGCCAGTCTTGGTTCCTCCGGATACATCTAAGCCTTTCCAGATATTCTGTGATGCCTCTTTGCAAGGATTGGGTGCGGTCCTTATGCAAGAAAAACAAGTTGTTGCTTATGCCTCTCGACAGTTGAAGACGCATGAGATCAATTATCCCACACATGACCTTGAGCTCGCAGCAGTTGTCTTTGCTTTGAAGCTATGGAGGCACTACTTGCTTGGCAACCGCTGTGAGATCTTTTCTGATCACAAAAGTTTGAAGTATATCTTCACACAGCCTGATCTCAACCTTCGGCAGAGGAGATGGATTGAAGCAATCAATGATTTTGATTTGACCATCAACTACACTCCGGGCAAAGCTAATGTCATGGCCGATGCTCTCAGCCGCAAAGCTTATGTCAACAACCTCATGATGGAAGAACAACAGCCTCTCTTGTGCGAGGAATTCCGTCAGCTCAACCTGGAAATTGTGGATCAAGGGTATCTCCTGAACCTTCTGGCTACTCCTCTCTTGGAAGAAAAGATTCGCTCTCGTCAGCTTGGTGATCCGCACACCAGAAAGATCATCTCCAAACTTCAGCTTCTGAAGTATGAGTCCTTCCACGTCGATGATCAAGGCACGCTTTTCTTTGAACACCGGATGTTTGTTCCGAACTACCCGGGTTTGAGAGAGCAAGTTCTCAAGGAGGCGCACGATTCTGTTCTTTCTATCCATCCTGGCAGCACAAAGATGTACATGGACTTGAAAACACAATATTGGTGGCCGGGTCTGAAGTGATATTGTGCCAAGTATGTCTCGAAGTGTGATGTCTGCCGCAGAGTGAAAGCTGTCCATCAGAAACCTTTCGGTCTTCTACAGCCATTGAAACCCCCGGAATGGAAATGGGAGAAAGTAGAGATGGACTTCATCACTGGTTTTCCAAGGTCGCAGAAGGGCAACAATGCAATCTTTGTTGTCATTGACAGGCTCTCTAAAGTGGCTCATTTCTTCCCCGTCAAGGAAACAATTTCTGGAATTCAGTTGGCTAAGCTCTATATCAACAGAATTGTCTCTCTGTATGGGGTTCCGCTTGAGATCAGTTCAGACCGTGGGAGCATCTTCACTTCCAAGTTCTGGGAAAGTTTCCAAAATTCTTTGGGAACAAAGTTGAACTTCAGCACAGCTTACCACCCTCAGTCGCAAGGACAAGTTGAAAGGATCAATCAGATTCTGGAGGATATGCTTCGTGCTTGCGTCATCTCTTTTGGCATGAAGTGGGAAGAATGTCTTCCTTATGCTGAATTCTCTTACAACAACAGCTTCTAGAAAAGTCTGAAGATGGCACCATTTGAGGCTCTCTATGGTCACAAATGCAGAACTCCGATTGGTTGGTCAGGTGCAGGAGAAAGAATTTGGTTTGGCCCTAACATTGTAACTCAAGCGGAGGAGAAGGTGCATATCATTCTTGAGAATCTGAAGATTGCTCAAAGTCGCCAGAAGAGCAATTATGACAGGAAGCACACGGACATGGTGTATGTCCCTGGTGATCTCGTTTACCTTCGTGTCACTCCCATGAAAGGCACACACCGTTTTGGTATCAAAGGAAAGCTGGCTCCTAGATACATCGGTCCTTTCAAAATTCGTGGAAGAAGAGGAGAAGTTGCTTATGCTCTTGAGCTCCCGGAAAAACTCAAAGTTCATGATGTTTTCCACATCTCTCACCTCAAGAAGTGCTTCAAGGATCCCGGCAGGACCGTGGATCATGAGCTTATCAATCTCGAAGAAGACCTGTCTTATCAAGAACACCCCACCAAAATCCTTGAGACCACAGAAAGAAGGACTCGCAACAAGTCCATCAAGTTCTGCATGGTGCAGTGGTCGCACCATTCTGTTGATGAAGCCACTTGGGAGCGTGAAGATGAACTCCGTGCCAACTATCCTACCCTCTTTGTGTCTTCTTCTTCTTCCTAGAATCTCGGGGCGACATTCCTGTTTAGTGGGGGAGAGTTGTAGCATCCCATTTGTCTAACATCTGTAATGCTACTTGGTTTAGTAATATAATGGCTACTCCCCACATATAATTGTTGCATCATCATCATATCATGCTCATGTCATCATGCCACCTTGAATTTGAGCATCATGTAAAACCCTGGTGATTTGGTTCTTCTCTCATAGGCATGGTAAATTGTATTTGCCTCTTGATATTGTATTTGGTTATTGATATATTGTTAAATGCCCAAGTTGAGTTGGGGGCATATCTTTTATTCAACTCCACCACCTTTCTTTCACCACCTTACAATTCCACCATCCCATTATCCATGAGCTTGTAATTATTTTTCTTTTGATGTTTAATCTAGCTCATGAGAGATAGGGTGGGTCCAACTCTACAAATTCTTTTGCTTGGGCCTTACTCCACATTTTGGAATGCATAAGAACAATGCCATGGAAATAATCTTGTTTTCACAAGATAAGCATGGTATTATTTATTTATGCATGGCCCATGCAACCATCACCAACTTTGGTCATCTTTGAGTTTTATTTGCATTTTTGAGTGGATCACCTCCCATCTCATCTCTCTCCCTCTGTTTTGTTTTCTACAAGCTTGGGATCCATGTGAAGGTTCACTAATTCTACAAATGATGGTATCCAAATTGCAAAACCTCAAATCTTCATATTCTTGTTAAATGCCCCAATTGACACATACCCATTATGTATGTGGGCATCCTCTCTTTCAAATATGCTATTTTTCCTCAAGTCTATTTTTGTTGCCTCGACACCTTTGTTCAAAATCCCTGCAAAGATTCAAATAGTTTGGATAAGTTGCTTCCTTAAATTGGCTAAATATAAACATAAAACAAAACATTTGAACTAACAAAAAAATGAAATAGGAAATAATAAAAAGAGAGGAGAGAACCAAACCTGGCAGCAGCAACCTTGGGCCCAGCCCAGCAGCCACCTGGCCCGTTTCCTTCCCTCCTCCCTCTCGCTGGCCCAGTACCCCTTCACCGACGCCGTCTCCTGTTCTTCTTCTTTCCGTCGCTACCTCTCCTCTCTGCTAGCGCCAGACGGAGCAGGTCACCGTCTCTGCGCCGTTGTCCTCGTCACACCGCATCACCGCGCGTGGCCGTCCTCCCTTCTTATCTCCGCGCCGCAGCCTCCAAACCCTAGACTCCCTCCTTATGCCTCCGCGCCGCCACCCCTCCTTTCCCCTGTCCTTCTCCCTCCCGCGAGCAGCGACAAGCCGAGCAGAACCGCTCTGTCGCCTTGGTCGCCGGTGAGCACCGCTGAAGCCGGGGATCACCCGCCTCGTCTGCGCTGTTTGTTGGGGTCCCTCGAGAGGAGCTGTACGTTCCCAGGAGCTACTTCTTCCTATTCTTCCGCCGGAAAGCAGGAGCAGCACCGCTTTAGGCCTCACCGTCGCCACCGTTCTAGACCACCCCCGAGCCCTCCGAGACCACCGCCGGCCTCGTGGTAAGTCCCCCTTTCCATTCCCCTCCTTCCTATGCCTCCCTGCCGCCCGAGAGCTCGCCACCGCAGCCATAGTTTTCCCCTCCCCCGTCACCGTCGCTCACGTCAGGCCCGACAGGAGCTCGGCAGTTCAGCAACAGCCCGAGGACACCCTCTGTTTTTCACCTTACCCCGTCCACTGCAGTCCTCCTTCGCAAAATCCCCAAACACCAAAGTTGTAGCCCTTGGCCCTCACTACATCTTTGCTTTTTGCGTCATCGATAGATCTGTCTTAGTTTGCTCGCCATCATCCTCGAAAGATCAATCGATCTAGCAGTTTTCGGGTACAGAAAATTCAGTCCCGACAGTTGTTACAGCCTCTGTTCGCCATCCGTTTCCGGCTCATAAAGACATCGTGCGGGGAAACCTTGAACACCAAACTTGTAGAACATTAAACCCTTTTCATCTTTTGTTTTTGTGGCATGTCGAAATTCTCGATGGATTTGTCACCATCGTCCTCCGAAGTTTAGCTCAGCTCGCAGTTTTCGAGTGTTAAAATTCAGTTTCGTCAGTCTAAACCGACCCTCCTAGACGCTTTTCTAATTAGGCCCCTAGGTTTCCTTGTCCTCAACCCGCAGTCCCACCGGACCCCACCCGACAGCCTCTCTGTTGTTTTACACAAAGCCCCCCAGCTAACCATCCCCCGCAACCCGCGGTCCCGATGTTGCCCACGTGGCACGCCCCCGTGGCGTCCACTCGCGCAGTGGGCCGCGCCGCCTGTGACCCCACTGGTCAGTGGCTTTGGGTAACTCTAGCCCGAGTAAGAAAAGTCCTCAGCTATTTCTTAAATCAATTAAAATTTCAGTAAATGATTAATATCAAATAAATTCATAACTATTTAAATATTTCGAATTTGAATTCAAACCTTATATGAAAAATGTTTTGTTTTTGAATGTTAATTCAAATCTTTAATCAGATATTTTCAGAGTTTATTTAAAATAGTCAAACCTTTGACTTTGACCTAATTTGACTAATTTGACTATAAATAAATTTAAATTCATAATTCCAAATAATACAAATAATATATGTTTTTGAATCATAAAAATGTGAGGATTTAAAATATGCCATCCAAAATATATTTTGCACACTTTATTTTCCAAGTTGAATAAAATTACAATAAAATGCCCTCGGCCTTAATTAATTAATAACTTTTGTTTTATAACTCCAAATTTGACAAATGATATGCCTAAAATGATTAGCTCGACGAGACCTTTCTGTTTATGCTATCCATGACTTAAATTGCAGCATGCATCATATAAATATATAGTATACAACAACTAATATGACAATAAATTGTGGCCAAAACTCAATAAAATGACTTATTCTTGTATTCCACACCACACCCATGCCATGCTACATTATTGCCATGCAACTTGTGCATCATTCATCATGGCATGATTGTTTGCTTGTCGCATTTAATTCATATGCTTGTGCACTTTATTTATGTTGGACCTTGTTTGTTTGGTTCTTCTTCGAATAGACACTGAGCAGGGGATATATCAAGAGAACCAGGAGCACTACCCAGATCCATCCCTTGCTTCAACTGAGCTGCCAGGCAAGCACTACCACATGCTTGCATACATACAGTACCTATTGCCTCTATCTTATTCTTGCATCATTGAGTCACGATTGCATCAACCTGAAACCCAAGTATTGCATAGCCTTTACTTTTAAACCCCACCAAGCTTGTTCCTCCATCCCATGAGCCATTACTACAGGAGTTGTTTGAGCTATGCGAGTCGTAGAACAACATGTGTAGGGTATGTGAGAGTCTGATGTATAACGAGGTACCTAAACAACTTAACCTGAGTAGTAATGGGATAACTAATGAAAGTGGCACCGGTGAGCAACATCTGCTATTTGGTTTTTCCTGCCCACTTGTGTCCCGTAGGACCCCGAGTACTTGATTCCTGTTCCTTGATTATTCGCGCTATCCACATCCGGGAGGCTTATGGGACCCCCCTGAGCCAGAGCTTGATTCATTCTTATTTCTTGGGGCCACAAACTAGTTTGAGGTTTTGTTTACTATCCTGTACTTATGCCATGTTTTACTGCTTTATTTAAGATTGTGCGAGGAGCACACTGTACTGTTTAGGTAAGCGGAGTGTTTTCGCGGTATCGACAAGCCCAGCCACATTTTCGGGTTCCCGGTCGTTTACAGCCATTGTCGCAAACCTTGAGTCCGTCTCGGAGTCAGCTAACTTTGTTGCGGGTCTACTCAATGGGGTGGCCCCCTGAAATATTTCTGAATCCTGTGATTGCTTTGTCGTGAAGGCCTCGTTGGGTTTTGATTTGGTTTTTCCAAGGTTGATCGAGTGTGTGTTGCTATTTGTGCACCCCTGCAGGGTAAAACTTTCTGAAAGCCGTGTCCGCGGTTATGGACGACTTGGAGCACAGTTTCTCGATCATAGACAAGCATAACTAAACTACCGCTTTTAATTTGACTAAGTAACTGACTAGTAATTAGTGCAACACTCATGGAATGGTTAATAAAATTGCCAACGGATGGGGGGTTGTTCGTCCGCTTCCTCGTTGGTAAGCGAGGAGGAGGATGGATCTGTGGATAATACTGTTATAACTGTTGCCATTAATTCACGGACATCCGTCTATCTTTGGATAGGCAGATGGTTAGCGATTATCTATAGCACTGTTAGGGTTTATCTTTCGCTGCAATTGCGTCACCCCAGGTTGTGTCCCCTTTAGAGGCATAAAGACTTGCTGAGTACCCCTAGGGTCTCACACGATAAATTATTGGTTCAGATGAACAGGTACACTCGCAAGACGGATACTGGGTGGAGGAGGCTGATGATGTGGGCAACGATTGTTCGGTGTAGAGATTCCGGGAACGGGGATCCGTGAGATCTGTGGGCGGGATGTGCTTATTTCTGGGCATCTTATGCCGATTTGCTTCTTATCCGTACTCGGATCTTGTTTGCCGCTTCCGCCTGATACTCTGATGTGTGATGTATGAGGAGATATCCTAAACTATTATATCTATCTAGGTCATTTGAATCTTGCCGTATGGCGTTGCTATATTTCCTTTCTTTTTAGATGGCATGGCTCTGATGTACTATTGTATGGTGGCTTGCATACATACTCATTTGTGTATGTAGTTGATCCCTTCGCCTGCCGATTACGCCGCCCGTACTTGTCCCGATGATTGGAAATGGTTGGGACGGCCGAAAGGTCTACCTGTGAGTGGCATTTAGGCCCCACCGTACTATTTCAACCATTTCCGCTCATCCAGGCTCGTATCTAGGAGCGTAATTCACCGAGGTAGTTACATGTGTCCCCTTCTATCGATGTCAAAGACCCAGAGTCCACCACATGTGAGCCTCGGGCCTAAGGACTATCACCTCCGTGACATCCTTCTGCTCCTCTGATGCTCCGCTTCTTGTCTCTAGTACTTGGCACTGTGCAGGGTTTGACTTTGGGGCTTGCCTCCTCCTTCTTGTACAAGCTTCCCTTGACCCGGCCTCGCCTCGCATGACTCGTCTTGACCTCACCCTGCACTTTAAGATGCGTGACCATGTTACACCGACATATCTCATATGTCGGTCGAGTCAAGTCTTAACCACTTGATTCAGGGTTAGTCGGACCTTATTCGACTGACTCTTACATGACTCGGTCGGATCATATATAGATCCAGCCTTGACCATGAATCTTCCTCTCTTTTTACTTACCTTGAACCTACCTAGGGTCATCCCCCCCCAACATTAGTCCTCGAAGCGGGTGCGGTCTTGCCGACTACTTCAGCCGGACCACATCAGTTTCCAGATACTCAGTTTTTTATCCTATTTATCCGACTTATTGTTTAGTCGGCGCCTCTCTCATTTTTTCTCCTCTTTGCTCACCCTCTTTTTCCGAGGTGTGACTCATGTTCTGAGTCATTCTCCTTTGTCTGAGGTATCCTCTTAGCTTCTCTAGTAAGCTTCATCCTACGTGTACCAATCATTACCTTTTGTCTCATTTTTTGTACCGCTACAGTGTATCCTCACATTGTTGCAGTAATTACCGTGGCAGTCTTATCGGTGCAGTGACTCTTAGATCACTACAATGGTCATGGCGGCCGGATCTCCTCCTGCTCCGTGTGATCTTACATGTGGCTCCAATCACTGATCGAGAATGCACGATACACGCCTTTTTGCGGTTACCGCGGCGCACTCGTGATCCCACTAACTCTCACCACGCGCGGTTATAAATAGGGGGAGTGGGGAAGGGGTTGGTTTACTTTCCCATTCTCACTCTCCTCGTCTTCCTTCCTGCGCCGCCGCCGCTGTGCTTCTGCTCCCGCGACCACGCCGTCGCGTTCTTACTCACGCGACGCGCCGCCGTTATTTGGTCCTTCCTCACCGTGCTTCATCTCTGCATCAGGCCTCTGCGGCGGTTCTCTTCTTCCGCCGCCACCGTGCTCATCGTCGTTGCGACAGGGCCTTGTATTTCGAGGCCGCTCCGTGCCACCAGTGATTCCTCCTCTGTTGGCTCCTCCGACGAGCCCATGTCGAGCTCACACAGCGGCGCCGTCGTGGGAGAAGAAGACCTCATGGTGGGTCCAGAGCGTGGTTCATGGCAAGGGTCCACTGTCACTCGTCGAGAAATTGAGTGGATCCACAAGACTCGCCGTGTTCCTGCTGATGACCCACAAGTATAGGGGGTATATCGTAGTACTTTTGATAAATAGGAGTGCCGATCCCAACAAGGAGCAGAAGGTGTTGACTAGTGGTATGGAGCAGGAAATCTCTGTAAATACTTAGCAAACGGATTTTTAGGGGTTTTCTGATAAAGCAAAGAAATAAAGTGCAAGCAACAAAGATAGAAAACAATTGCAGCAAGTGGACCAATCCTTTCTTAGCAAAGTACAAGCCGGTGGAAATACTTATAAGGACCAAACGTTCTCGAGGACACATGGAAATTCTGTCAAGTGCTTTCGCTTCAAATAGCTGAGTAGTCTTCTTTAGTTTTGTAAGTGTTGTGTGGGTGAACCTATGCTAATGTACCGACCTTACTTGGACTAATACATACTTGTGATTAAACCCCTTGCAAGCATCCGCAACTACAAGAAAGAAATTAAGGTATAAACCTAACCACAACCTTAAAATCTGAGATCCTACGCTCCCTTGTGCAATGGTTTCCTAACAGGGGTTCAGGTTTCTGTCACTCCGGCAACCCCACAATTAGTAGCCAAGTACACAATGCATTCCCCTAGCCCCATAAATGGTGAAGTATCATGTAGTCGATGTTCACATGACACCACTAGAATAATAGCACCACAACTTAAATACTAAACCATTGAATAATATCTCAACACAAATCCACTACTAACAACATGACTTCTCCCATGTCCTCAAGAACTAAACGAACTACTCACGAGACATCATATGGGTCAAGATCAAAGATTATATGGTGATGAATAACAATCTAAACATAGAAAATAATCCAATGGTTCCACTCACAAGCATCAACTACAATAGTAATCAACACCGGGAAAGTTTCCCCTAAGAACTATGCAAGATTCAACACAATTGTTATAGCGGGATGGAGTGGTGATGATGGTGCTGGTGGAGATGAGGGTGTGGATGATGATGATGATCCCGATGAATTCTAGCTTGATGATGGTGTTGATGGAGACGATCTCCCTTCTCCGGGAAGGAATTTCCCTGATAGAAATATGTCTGCCGGAGAGCTCTTTCTCTCTCGGTGTTTTCCGCCCCGCGGAGGCGGCGGAATCTTTCTATGGTCGCTCCCCGTGTATTAGGGTTTCGAGGAGAAGATTGTAACATCCCTAAAAATCATGTTTTCAAAGATTTCATATCATGCATGCATGCATATCATTTAGGGATCAAATTCAAACTCATTTGAAAGAAACAGAACTTGAGAGCTATGATTTTATGTGATCAAACACTAATCAAATGCCACTCTTAAATGAGAGTATAATTGTTTTAAAACCAAGCCTTGTTGCTCTCAGATTGTTTTGCTTGAATGCTAGTACTTAAACCAAAATTTAAAAAAAACAAAATTGGATTTTAAAACCATTTTCAAAAACTTATTCAAGTCAAGTGCTATATCACTATTTATTTTTGTTCAATCAAAAGGACCAAGCTAGTACAGAGAGATCACATGTTTTTATGCCTAGAAATATGAATATTACACTCTAAAAAAATCCAGAAAATATTTGAATTCAATTGGCTTTTGAAATCATTTGAAAAAGGTTCCTGGAAATTCAAACAGAAAAAGAAAAATAATAAGGAAATAAGAAAAGGCCGGCGCCAGACTTTTGGCCCATCAGCAAACACAGCCCACAAGCCCACCCGGGCCGTTTCCCCTTTTCCCTCTGTTTCTCACCCACCCGCACACCCCTCCCTCGCTGACACTCCGGACCCACCGCCACATCAGCATCGTCGTCAATCCCGCGCTGGAGGAACTGCTCCTCTCTGCCGTTTCTTCCCGAATCAAATCCGATTGATTGCGCTTGATTCCCGGCATAATTGCCCCGCTCATCCTTGCTACATAAACCCCCTCTGCCCCCACTCCATTTCCCCCCAAACCCCAAGCACAGAGCGCACCCAGGCTGCGAGAATTCCTCGCCGCGACCTCGCTACTCCGACAAACCGCATCATCGATTCCGACCAACCCCGACCACCCGTCTGTTCCTGGTTCACATGAGCATGCTCCACTTTACCTAGCGGACCTCCTAGTACCACTAGCTCTCCCGCGCATGCCCCCGAGCGTCGGCAACACAATCGACAGAGCGCCACCATCTTCGACTTCAACTCCGACGACCTCCAGTGGTAATTTCCGACCGCCCCTTTCCCTCTCGTTGACACCCGCGTGACTAGCATCATCTTGCGCACCTGACCCACCACTTCTTTTGCCTTGTCATGATCTGCACCCTCGCCAACGTCGACGAACAGAAGCATCCGTCGCCAGGGACTTCTCCGACGAGCAATCCACAACGACCCCGAGCGCCCCTTCGCCAACCGAGCACACGTCGAGCATCTCCTCGCCATGGAGATTCTGGTGAGCATCCTCACACCTCCCCGCGCGACCTAGTTCGCCGGCAAGCTTGCAGCCAGAGCGTGCCGCCGCCTGTCTCCGCCGCTAGCGCCGCCAGTTTAGGGTTAGCTGCTTAGGGCCGTTCGATTTATATCCAGTGGACGCGATAGATCCATCACCGAAGAGGTACGATTAGATCTGAGCTGCAGATGTTAAGTAAGATCTGACGGTGTGCGAGCACGATCCAGCCCGAACCGGTACGAGCCAACCAGGAAGCGCCGCATGGCACGAGTTTTGTTTTAAAAGTTTAAATTAGATCTATTAGATGTTTAAACTTGTTTAATTCATAACTTTTGAATCCCACGTCCAAATTTGACAAATTTTATATCAATTGAATCAGGAGAGAAAATCCTTTCCATATATGCAATGTGTTTAACGTTTTGCCTCTGTTAAAATGGTTGTTTTTACAGAAACATGTGTAGGCTTATTTTGTGTATATTAATTATTTGAAAAATGTTTTATTGTTCAAATAAAGTCTGTTTGGCAAGTTTTGAACTTGTTTATGATTCAGTACTGTGCACTTGTCTTGTTTAGTGTAGAAAATCATCACATGGCATTATGCATGCATCCATATATTTTTGCTTGTATTTATTATGTATGTGATTTTGGTGCTATTATTTTATGTGTAGATTTTGGTGCAAATAGTGATTGTGATTGTGAGGATTGTAGCTACTCTCCAAACTACCAAGGCAAGTGGTGCTTCATTATTTATTCCTATTTTTTTCAATTATGCATTAGAAATATTTTGCTAGACTTGCATGGATATTTTGATCTATAGGCTATGCTTGGGAAATCCTAGTAGTTGTAGAATTGCTAGAAATATTTCTAAGTCTTATCAATGCCATGCTTAGCCTAGCTAGTAGCAACCAAGGGTGTTTATATTCATGCTATGAATAAATATTTCTAAGTCTTTGGACTATGTTTTTGCTTAATAAAACAACTAAGTGAATGAAACACCTGGGTGGAATGGAAAGAATGGGCTATGTTGAGTGGTTACACAAGGCCCATTTCTATGGTTTACCTTGTGTATCTCACTTGTGGAAAGCCACCCAGGAACAAAGGGATTTGAGAGGCCAAATGTTAAGAAGCTTCTAGTGCAGCCACTTGGCAATATGGGCTCTGCCTGGATCATATAGGTTGCAATAACTTAGCCATTTGGACAGTTGGGGGTAGTGGGATGATAGGTTGGAACGCGTCCATTTGGTCTAAGGGAAGGCTTCTGAAAGGTCCTGTCTTGGTGAAAATCAAGTCATGTGGGGAAAGTGCACAACCTCTGCAGATGGAAGAATCTAAGTACTTAACCATGTCCCTGGTATTGGACAACTTGAGCATCAAGACATGGAAGCTATCAAGAATCTCCTCATCCCAATTTCTAAGTAAAAACTTGTGGTTGAACAAGGGTAAAGGTTCACCAATGTCTATTGGTGGTTCCTTGGGAAAGATTTTATCAAAGAAAAACTTAGTGTTTTCAACTAATAGGCAAAACCTATTTTGAGCAAAGAAAGCCTAAGATACACTTAGCCAAATGCATATAGTATCTAGCTACCAATATTATTCTAAGGTATCACTTCCAATACTATTCCAATGTATTGACCCACTGTGGCTGTAACTTGTGATGTTGCAGGTTATTCTGATGGTGATTAGGGGTTATGAGTCTACACTCAACATGCTTGCCTGTGGCACATGAAGATGAAGACTTATTTATCTTATTACATATTTAAACTCTTGTACTAGGCCGGTGGCCATGGAGTTTGTAAAATACTATGTTTGTCTCTGGAATGACTTGTAATAATGACCTTTGTTTCTGTGTACTTCATCTTAAACTGTGGATGCTAGCATTGATCCAGGGACTAGCATTGCAATCACAGGGATACTTTTCCTTTTTAAAGGAGGGATCTTACAGATGGTATCAGAGCATTGTGTTGCTTGTAGGATTATGACCCTAGGAATTGGAAACCACTAAGGTAAGTTTTTAACAACTTCCACACTTGTCTTTTCTTCTCGTAAACTTTTCTAATCTTCTTTCTCATCTCTATTTGTAGATGAACTCCATCAACGAAGCCGTGAAGAAGGGACCACTCATGACTATGACTTTGGAATGTGAGACAGAATTCCCCAAGGCTCTCAAGGACCTCATGGTTGCCATGGGAATACATGGTGCAGCTGTGTACAAAGGTTTTCCTGTGAGGGATGAAGGAGTTGAGTACTGGTCGGTGCAACTTCACTTGTATAAAAACAAGGAAGACAACCACAAGGACTCAGGATTCTGCATGGTCACCAACTGAGTGATGCACACCACATTCTTTGATTCAGCAAGGGATGCAGCTTGGAAAGCCATCAAAGAACTTGGTGATAGAATCAAGTGCAGAATGCTTAACACCCAGAATGACCTTAGGGAAGAAAAGAAGCATACCCAAGAGTTAGAGGCTACCAACCAAAGTTTAAGGGAGGACATCATAGACTTAGCAATGGAATCATATGATCTAGATAAACAGATTGCCTCTAGGGATGCCCTGTTAGCCAACTTGGCAAGTGAGATGGGATTGTAAACGTACTCCGTTAGTTGGACCACCACACTTATCATTTTATTTCCCAAATGTTGTTTAAAATAAGTTGAACCTTGGTTGTTTGTAATGAATCCATGTATGCCATGACTTGTGTGTTTTGGTTTCCAAAGTTATGCATGTGATGCCTTGTCTTGTGATTTGTCTTAAATTGTGTTGATTCTAACTTTTTCTATCTTATTAAATAGATGCTTAATGTTACTATCAGCACGGCTGAAGAGTTCAAGGGAACTCGTTTTGGCACTCGTATTATTGAGCTCACTAGTCTGCTCAATCTCCCTCTTCCTACTATCATGATGCTTCCCCTCACCAAGTTTGAGAGGAAAGACCTTTGGGGCTTCAAGGTCAATCAGCCAGGACGCCAGACTGAGCCAGCCACGGAGGCCATCATCTTCAAGCTCATGCATGATGACAAGGAGAGAGGCCTAGAGGTAGTCATGCAGGATTTGATTGGACGTTTACTAGGGAGACACTCTCGAGAGGTTAGAGGTACTCACTTCCACACCTTTGTTAGACGTGATGATGATGGTGAGGCCATTGACTTTGAGGATACTTCGAGAGAGACGGCAGAGCCAATTCACCTCTACCTCCAGGACTTAGAGGTTCTTCTTAGGCACATAGACACTGATAGGACCAACGTCATGCTTAGCAATGACGAACTCCAGGTGCATCTTCGTGAGAAGGACAAGCTCTTCGCGGAGCAAGATGAGATAGTCAAGGAGATGGAGGCTAAGTTTGAGAGTCAGGATAGAAAGTTCAAGAGTCAAGAGAAGCCAGTCCAAGATAGGAACAAGAGGATTCGAGACATGACTGCAGAACTAGAGGCCAAGGACTTCGAGCTCGAGCATCAGCAGACTGTGATTGAGAGGCTTCGTTCACAGAAGAGGGCTCTCAAAGCCAAAGTAGAGACCTTGACCACCAATGTCGAGGAATACAAGACCGCTATGGAGAATGCAGGTCTTGCATTTGTTGATGAGGAGGTTGATGCGGATGAGTAGTGATGACTACTCATTTACCTTTATTTATCATGTCTTTGATTATTGATTCGCAATGACCATCCAACATGTGGATGGCTTGCTATTGGTGTGTTTACTTTTCAGAACTTGCTGTCTGTGTTGTTGAACCTTTTACTATTTTGATGCATGATTGTGGTTTGTTATGTGATGTATTGTGCATGATAGCATCTATGGGTATCTCATTCTTATCCTTATTGAAAACCACAGATGCCTCCCCGACGTGCCAATCCCAACCCCAACAACAACAACATCACCCCTGAGATGCAGCAAATGATGACAGCTCAGACTCAGTTGATGCAAATGATGACCACGTTCATCCAGAATCAGAATAAGAACAACAATAATAATAACAACAACAACAACAACAATCAGAACAACCCACCGGGTTTTGACATGCTTACCAGGTTCTTAAGGCTAAGGCCAGCCAAGTTCTCAGGAACTACTGATCCTATGGTGGCCAATGATTGGCTATGCTCTGTGAACAAAGACTTGGTAACTGTTGGCTGTACTGATGAAGAGAAAGTCAGATTTGTAGCACACTTGTTGGAAGGACCAACAACCACTTGGTGGGATAACTTCCAGATCACCACTCCCATTGAGGATGTGACATGTGCTATCTTTGAAGATGGTTTCTGTACTTCTCACATCTCATCCGGAGTGATGAGTTTGAAGAAGAAAGAGTTCCATAACTTGAAGCAACGCCACCGCAGCGTGGCTAAATATATTGAGGAGTTCAACAATCTGGCGCGATATGCACCGGATGAAGTTGACACTGATGCTAAGAGGAAGGAAAAGTTCCTTGAAGGGTTGAATGATGAATTGAACCTGCAGTTAGTTGTGGCCTATGTTCCCACATACCAGTCTCTTTGTGACAAGGCTGCTATTTTGGAGAGCAAAATGAAACAAGTGGAAAGCAGGAAGAGAAAGCACTCTGACAAGCACAACTCGGGATCGTCTCACAAGCGTTCCCATTATGATGACAGTGGGAGCTCTGGATCCCACAAGCATGGGAAGTTCAACAAGCATCACAACCACAACCTTTATCATGACAACAAACACCACCGTAGTCATGACAACGATAAGTACAAGAATCACAAGGGTGGATATAAGAGCCACCACAATGGAAGTGGAAGTGGCAGTGGAAGCCAGCCTGCCAAGAAGGATCTTAGTCAGGTTGAATGTTTCAAGTGCAAGAAGATGGGGCATTATGCAAATGAATGCCCAGAAAAGAAACTTGAAGGACCCAACAAGCCCAACCCTTTTCAAAAGGGACAAGTGAACCACATCAATGTGGAGGAAATCTATGAGGAACCTGATGCTGTTGCTGGTAAGTTCATACTTAATTCTGTTCCAGCATTTGTTCTCTTTGATACTGGTGCATCTCATTCATTCATATCAAGAGCATTTGTTGAAAGAAATGAACTACCAGTAGAAACTATTGGGTGTCCTATAAAAGTAAGTTTTCCTGGTGGAGAAATGGTAGTGAATTCAGGATGTCATGATCTAGTCATAGAGTTTGGGAAGTATAAGTTTTCCGTTAACCTGATAATCCTAAATTCCCAAGGATTGGATGTTATTTTGGGAATGGACTGGATGACTAAGCACAAGGGAGTACTAGATTGTGCCAACCATACTGTCTCACTCACAACTCCAGGAAACAAAAGGATCAGATTCAAGACCAACTTTGAATCAAAAAGGAGTAAGCTAAATTCTCTTAAGGGGGTTAGCATAGACAGTGTGCCAATTGTGAGAGAATATCCGGATGTGTTTCCGGAAGAATTGCCGGGAATGCCACCCGATAGAGATGTGGAGTTTCTTATTGATTTGCTACCAGGATCTGGACCAATAGCAAAGAGACCGTACAAGATGTCGGTGGATGAGTTGAAAGAACACAAGAAGCAGCTTGGGGAACAGTTGCAGAAAGGATTTATTAAACCAAGTTCTTCATCTTGGGGAGCACCAGTTTTTTTTGTGGAAAAGAAAGATAGAAGTCAAAGGTTATGCATAGATTACCGTTCACTCAATGAGGTGACTATCAAGAACAAATACCCTTTGCCTAGAATCAATGACTTGTTTGATCAGTTAGAAGGAGCTTGTGTGTTCTCAAAGATTGATCTCCGGTCAGGTTATTTCCAGCTCAAGATAAGAGAACAAGACATACCTAAAACATCTTTCACCACAAGGTATGGATTTTATGAGTATACCGTGATGCCATTTAGTTTGACCAATGCACCAGCATACTTCATGAATATGATGAACAAGATGTTCATGGAATTCCTTGATAGGTTTGTTGTCGTTTTCATCGATGACATTTTGATCTACTCCAAGAGCAAAGAAGAGCATGAAGGACATTTACGTTTGATACTTGAGAAGCTTAGAGAGCATAAGCTGTATGCCAAATTCAGCAAGTGTGAATTTTGGTTAAACGAAGTTGGTTTTCTTGGACACGTTGTGTCAGGAGATGGTGTAGCAGTTGATCCTGCTAAGGTTTCAGCTGTAACTGAATGGGAATCTCCCAAGTCAGTGAAAGAGGTTCGTAGTTTCCTTGGCTTAGCAGGTTACTACAGAAGGTTCATTGAGAATTTCTCCAAGGTAGCTAAGCCTATGACATAATTGCTAAAGAAAGACAAGAAATTTGCTTGGTCTGAAGGTTGTGAACTTAGCTTTCAAGAATTGAAGAAGAGACTAGTGACAGCACCCGTCTTATGTTTGCCAGATTTGGAGAAAGATTTCCAAGTGTATTGTGATGCATCTCATCATGGATTATGTGCAGTACT
The DNA here is from genome assembly GCA_910589765.1 of Avena atlantica. NCBI lineage: Eukaryota > Viridiplantae > Streptophyta > Magnoliopsida > Poales > Poaceae > Avena > Avena atlantica. Next base: position 413,180,876 of record OU342739.1, on the reverse strand, counting down.
TATGCAAGAAGGGAAAGTTGTGGCTTATGCCTCGAGACAACTCAAAACTCATGAGGTAAACTACCCAACTCATGATTTAGAGTTAGCCTCTGTTGTCCATGCACTCAAAACATGGAGACATTATCTTTTGGGAAAACGATGTGAAGTGTTCACAGATCACAAGAGTTTGAAGTATATCTTCACCCAGAAAGAAATTAACATTAGACAAAGAAGATGGCTAGAACTCATCAAGGACTATGACTTAAGTTTGCAATACCACCCCAGTAAAGCAAATGTTGTAGCGGATGCTCTAAGCCGTAAGGTTTTTGTGAATGGCCTTACTAAAGGAGAATTGCCAGATGATCTGTGTGCCCAATTTAGAGATCTCAGATTGGAGATTGTGCCTGAAGTACATCTCATGTCATTGGATGTTCAACCCACTTTTTTGGACAAGATCAAATATGCCCAAAAGACAGATAAGGAAATTGAAGAGATTAAGTAAAAGATTGGCAAGGGAAAAGCCAAAGGATTCCATGAAGATGAACAGGGTACTTTATGGCATGGAAAACGTATCTGTGTTCCACAGGATCCGGAACTTCGGAAACTGATTTTACAAGAAGCACACAACTCACCATATTCCATTCATCCTGGTAACACCAAAATGTACATGGATATGAAAGAAAGATTTTGGTGGAATAATCTCAAGAAGGACATCGCCGAACATATTGCTTTGTGTGATGTATGTAGCAGAGTGAAAGCGGAACATGAGAAACCAGCAGGATTGTTACAACCACTACCTATTCCTGATTGGAAATGGGACAAGATTGGTATGGATTTCATCACCGGATTGCCAAGGACCCGGTCAGGATATGATTCTATTTGGGTAGTAGTTGATCGCTTGACTAAAGTGGCTCATTTTATACCCGTGAAGACAACTTATACAAGTGCTAAGTTAGCCAAGATCTATATGAGTAGAATTGTATGTCTACATGGAGTACCCAAGAGTATTATGTCTGATAGAGGAACTCAATTCACTTCTCATTTTCGGAGGCAACTACATGAGTCATTGGGAACGAGGTTGGAATTCAGCACTGCATTTCATCCATGGACAAACGGAAAGGACCAACCAGATACTTGAAGATATGCTGAGGGAATGTGCTCTAGATTATGGAGCCAGTTGGGATGAAAGTCTGCCTTACGCAGAATTTTCTTACAATAACAACTATCAAGCCAGTATTGAGATGGCACCATTTGAGTTTCTCTATGGGAGAAAGTTTACCACCCCATTACTATGGAATGGTGTGGGAGAAAGAAGTGTATTTGGACCAGAACTAATCAAAGAGGCTAAAGATAAAGTCAAGCTGGTTAAAGACAGGTTGAAGATTGCACAGTCCCGACAAAAGAGCTACGCAGATCCTAAGCGTAGAGAAGTCACCTATGAAGTGGGTGATAGAGCTTATCTTAGAGCGTCACCACTTCGTGGAGTGAAGAGGTTTGGTGTCAAAGGTAAATTGGCCCCAAGATATGTTGGACCATTCAAAATTCTAAGTCGTAAAGGAGAAGTAGCTTATGAGATTGAATTGCCAGAGTCACTGTCTACTGTTCACAATGTATTTCATATGAGTCAGCTTAAGAAATGCCAACCAGAGATGGAAGAGACTTCTTTGAAGGATACTATACCTTTGGAGGAGTTTCAATTGGAAAGTGATCTCACTTATGAGGAGAAACCTATCAAGATTCTTAAGACAGTAGAAAGAGTTACACGGACTAAGACTATCAAATTCTGCAAAGTTCAATGGAACCATCATTCCGAGGAAGAAGCAACATGGGAAAGAGAAGATGATCTTCAGAAAGACCACCCTCACCTATTTGCTAGCCAACCCGAATCTCGAGGGCGAGATTCACCTTAAGGGGGTTAGATTTGTAACATCTCTAAAAATCATGTTTTCAAAGATTTCATATCATGCATGCATATCATTTAGGGATCAAATTCAAACTCATTTGAAAGAAACAGAACTTGAGAGCTATGATCTTATGTGATCAAACACTAATCAAATGCCACTCTTAAATGAGAGTATAATTGTTTTAAAACCAAGCCTTGTTGCTCTCATATTGTTTTGCTTGAATGCTAGTACTTAAACCGAAATTTACAAAAACAAATTTGGATTTAAAACCATTTTCAAAAACTTATTCAAGTCAAGTGCTATGTCACTATTTATTTTTGTTCAATCAAAAGGACCAATCTAGTACAGAGAGATCACATGTTTTTATGCCTAGAAATATGAATATTACACTCTAAAAAAATCCAGAAAAGATTTGAATTCAATTGGCTTTTGAAATCATTTGAAAAAGGTTCCTGGAAATTCAAACAGAAAAAGAAAAAGAATAAGGAAATAAGAAAAGGCCGGCGCCAGACTTTTGGCCCATCAGCAAACACAGCCCACAAGCCCACCCGGGTCGTTTCCCCTTTTCCCTCTGTTTCTCACCCACCCGCACACCCCTCCCTCGCTGACACTCCGGACCCACCGCCGCATCAGCATCGTCGTCAATCCCGCGCCGGAGGAACTGCTTCTCTCTGCTGTTTCTTCCCGAATCAAATCCGATTGATTGCGCTTGATTCCCGGTGTAATTGCCCCGCTCATCCTTGCTACATAAACCCCCTCTGCCCCCTCTCCATTTCCCCCCAAACCCCAAGCACAGAGCGCCCCCAGGCTGCAAGAATTCCTCGCCGCGACCTAGCTGCTCCGACAAACCGCAACATCGATTCCGGCCAACCCCGACCACCCCTCTGCTCCTGGTTCACACGAGCATGCTCCACTTTACCTAGCGCACCTCCCAGTACCACTAGCTCTCCCACGCGTGCCCCCGAGCGTCGGCAACACAATCGACTGAGCGCCACCGTCTTCGGCTTCAACTCCGACGACCTCCAGTGGTAATTTCCGGCCGCCCCTTTCCCTCTCGTTGACACCCGCGTGACTAGCATCGTCTTGCGCATCTGACCCACCGCTTATTTTGCCTTGGCATGATCTGCACCCTCGCCAACGTCGACGAACAGAAGCATCCGTCGCCAGGGACTTCTCCGACGAGCAATCCACAACGACCCCGAGCGCCCCTTCGCCAACTGAGCACACGTCGAGCATCTCCTCGCCATGGAGATTCTGGTAAGCATCCTCACACCTCCCCGCGCGACCTAGTTCGCCGGCAAGCTTGCAGCCAGAGCGTGCCGCCGCCTGTCTCCGCCGCTAGCGCCGCCAGTTTAGGGTTAGCTGCTTAGGGCCGTTCGATTTATATCCAGTGGACGCGATAGATCCATCACCGAAGAGGTACGATTAGATCTGAGCCGCAGATGTTAAGTAAGATCTGACGGTGCGCGAGCACGATCCAGCCCGAACCGGTACCAGCCAACCAGGAAGCGCCCTGTGCCACGAGTTTTGTTTTAAAAGTTTAAATTAGATCTATTAGATGTTTAAACTTGTTTAATTCATAACTTTTGAATCCCACGTCCAAATTTGACAAATTTTATATCAATTGAATCAGGAGAGAAAATCCTTTCCATATATGCAATGTGTTTAATGTTTTGCCTCTGTTAAAATTGTTGTTTTTATAGAAACATGTGTAGGCTTATTTTGTGTATATTAATTATTTGAAAAATGTTTTATTGCTCAAATAAAGTCTATTTGGCAAGTTTTGAACTTGTTTATGATTCAGTACTGTGCACTTGTCTTGTTTAGTGTAGAAAATCATCACATGGTATTATGCATGCATCCATATATTTTTCTTGTATTTATTATGTATGTGATTTGGTGCTATTATTTTATGTGTAGATTTTGGTGCAAATAGTGATTGTGATTGTGAGGATTGTAGCTACTCTCCAAACTACCAAGGCAAGTGGTGCTTCATGATTTATTCCTATGTTTTTCAATTATGCATTAGAAATATTTTGCTAGACTTGCATGCATATTTTGATCTATAGGCTATGCTTGGGAAATCCTAGTAGTTGTAGAATTTCTAGAAATGTTTCTAAGTCTTATCAATTCCATGCTTAGCCTAGCTAGTAGCAACCAAGGGTGGTTATATTCATGCTATGAATAAATATTTCTAAGTCTTTGGACTATGTTTTTGCTTAATAAAACAACTAAGTGAATGAAACACCTGGGTGGAATGGAAAGAATGGATTATGTTGAGTGGTTACACAAGGCCCATTTCTATGGTTTACCTTGTGTATCTCACTTGTGGAAAGCCACCCAGGAACAAAGGGATTTGAGAGGCCAAATGTTAAGAAGCTTCTAGTGCAGCCACTTGGCAATATGGGCTCTGCCTGGATCATATAGGTTGCAATAACTTAGCCATTTGGACAGTTGGTGGTAGTGGGATGATAGGTTGGAACGCGTCCATTTGGTCTAAGGGAAGGCTTCTGAAAGTTCCTGTCTTGGTGAAAATCAAGTAATGTGGGAAAGTGCACAACCTCTGCAGATGGAAGAATCTAAGTACTTAGCCATGTCCCTGGTATTGGACAACTTGAGCATCAAGACATGGAAGCTATCAAGAATCTCCTCATCCCAATTTCTAAGTAAAAACTTGTGGTTGAACAAGGGTAAAGGTTCACCAATGTCTATTGGTGGTTCCTTGGGAAAGATTTTATCAAAGAAAAACTTAGTGTTTTCAACTAATTGGCAAAACCTATTTTGAGCAAAGCAAGCCTAAGCTACACTTAGCCAAATGCATATAGTATCTAGCTACCAATATTATTCTAAGATATCACTTGCCAATACTATTCCAATGTATTGACCCACTGTGGCTGTAACTTGTGATGTTGCAGGTTATTCTGATGGTGATTAGGGGTTATGAGTCTACACTCAACATGCTTGCCTGTGGCACATGAAGATGAAGACTTATTTATCTTATTACATATTTAAACTCTTGTACTAGGCATGTGGCCATGGAGTTTGTAAAAGACTATGGTTGTCTCTGGAATGACTTGTAATAATGACCTTTGTTTCTATGTACTTCATCTTAAACTGTGGATGCTAGCATTGATCCAGGGACTAGCATTGCAATCACAGGGATCCTTTTCCTTTATAAATGAGGGATCTTACAAAGATATAGGCGAGAGGGAGGATCTAGAGGTGCGCCAGGTGGGCCACACCCCTTGTAGGAGCGGCCTAGGGGTGGCCCGCGCCTGGGGGGGTGGGCCCTCTGTGGCCCATCTCTGCCTCCCCTTCTAGCATTCTTCGTCTTCTAGGAAAATAGGATTTTGCGTAGTTTTCTGGTATTTTTCTGATCTTCGCGAAATTGCATCAAAACACCGCTTTTTCCATCAGAATCCTAACTCCGGTAGTTCATCCTCCAAGAATCATCCAACATGCAAAAACAGATGAAAAGACATAAGTAACACCTCTTAATATGAAATATATCAATGAATAGAGGCCAATTATGATATAGAATGGTGATGCAAATTGGACGTATCAACTCCCCCAAGCTTAGACCTTCGCTTGTCCCCAAGAAAAAACTGAGCTTAGTAAACGTGTCCACAGGTTTATGGAGTGAAGTGTCGATAAAATAATACGGACAAGAAGCATCACACTTACCATTAAACAACTCATAGAAGAAAGCAACTCACCATTATATAACTTAGCTTGCAACAAGTATAGGAGTCACAATAGAGATGCATAAAGATAATCATAATTGGGATTGGCAAACTTTGTTCTTAGTCAGAGAACAGCTGGCAAATAGCTTCACAAATAAAGATTTTGTAGAAGTTTCACAACAAGAGTACTCTTTGCTCAAACATAAAAGGTTTTTCACAATGATGGCTTCCAAAGTAATACTCATTAGATAAGAGTCTTGTGCAAACAAGGAATATAAAGAACATGATTGAATAAATCATCATATGAATGCTTGAAACACAACAACTCAAATGCTTGCTGGATATAGAGAGGAAGTAGGTTTACTGACTCAACTTAGAAGTATAAGAAAGGCCCTCCATAGAGGGAAGCAGGGATTTCAAGATCATAAAGAGCTTTCAAAAGATTAAGGTACTTACTAGCTTTGAGCTCTCATTGCCCCTATCATAAGCAGCTTGAGGTGATGAAGGTTAAAGTGAACAAAGATGGAGTATATGCTTGACGAAATATAAGTTGGAAATCTCATGTACATTGAGTACGAGGGCTGATCCTCATGCTACTAAACTTTAGTTACCGGTAAGTTCTTGTCATTGTAAGTACATGTGCATCATAAAGAACCGCCAACGGGGTACCCCTTGCACATGATACAGGAGCTATGCCATAATCAAAATGACAAGGCAAGCAGGCAGTGAGCATCTTAGCGATATTTTTATTCGCTATTTGCATAGGTTTTTATTGAAGATGCGTCACAGATTGCTCACTATGGTTATGCTGCAAGTTTCCACCATGATTAGGCATGGCTTAGGCTAGCGGCCCAGGCGTTTCTCTAACACACATACATAACTCCATGGACTTACAAGCTCCCCTTTTATTTCACACCGACGACATCCACAAACAAAAGAGCATGATATCAACTGGATATGTATCCATAAGTGTTGAAAGCGTTCCCCATGACAGCATGGTGCTGCTAATCCCAACGTATAGATGCAAGCATATACAACTTCGATGACACAATGGTTCAGGTTTATTAGGGTCAAGAAAATAGGGTGTGCCATCATGTTCGTGAGAGCTTTACTAACTAGTTTTTACATAACAAAATAATTTTTAATTCGAAAGATAGATGAAGCTTGAGAATTTGCTTGGAGTAGCAATAATGCTAATAGGTAGATATGGTGGACACAAATGGCACGGTTTTGGTTCAAAGGGGTTGGATGCATGAGAAGTATGCCTTCTCCAAACAGGTTTTTGGCTAGCAAGGCTGGGTAGCAAGCAAAAGAGTTGAAGGAAACAAGCAAACCTACAAGTGATAAAGCCAAACAAGCAATCTATCTTGAAGACACAAAAGATCTTAAATAGAGAATACTAAACTTATGAGCCAATCAAGAAAGAAAATAAATGATACAAAATACCTGTAAGCTTTTTCTCTTTTCCTTTCAAACCTGAAAAAGTGTTGCTACTGACCAGAGCTCGGTTTGCCAAAACCAATTTATATCTACTTGATGTTCCCAAAGTGATACCAATAATGATCAACAAGATCAATCATATAATAGAGATTGCAAACTAAAATAAGAAGTGCAAAAAGTAAAACATGAATCTTCTCATTAATATTCCATAAAGGCCCTCACACCAAAGGATACATAGATAACCAACTAAAGGAGAGATACTTCCACAATGCAAACCAACCTATAAGATAACTTCTCTACCAAATATATAGCTGATATGTCCAAAACGTATCTACTTTCCTGAACACATTTTCTATTATTTCTCCTCTAAACTTGTGTGATTTGGATACAACTAACGGGGACTGACGCTGTTTTCAACAGAATTACCTTGGTGTCTAGTTTTTGTGCAGAAAATCAACTATCAGGAAAAATCCCAGAAAATATGCCAAAAATTCTATTTCACTAGAAGACTCACGGAGCCAGAAGACGAGACGGAGTGGGGCCCTGGGTGTCCCACACCCCCAGCCGCACGGGCCAGGCTTGGCCGCGCCTGGAGGGGGTGTGTCTGCCCTAGGCACCCCCTCGGACTTCCTATTAGCCTATAAGATGCCTCTTGACCTAACAACCGAGGGGGTTCGATTTTTTTCCAGAAAGAGTTCCGCTGCGCCGCCACCACCAGAAGCCGCGATTCGGAACCAGAAACTCCGTTCTGGCACCCTGCCGAGACGGGGAATTTGGGGAGGATCATCGCCATTGTCATCACCAATGCCTCTCCATCAACCATCAATGTTTCCCTCGTCCATGAGTGAGTGATCCCCCGCTGTAGGCTATGGGGATGGTAGGGATTGGATGAGTTCTATCATGTAATCGAATAAGATTGTTAGGGCATGGTGCCTAGTATATCTATTAGTGCTATTTGACTTTGTTGAAACTTGTTGTGCTTAAGGCTTGTCACTAGGGCCTGAGTGCAATGATCTTAGATCTGAACTTATTATTAAATCATTATGATAGTATAGTTTGTGATCTTATCTGCAAGTTGTGTACACATATCATTGTCCGGGTCCAAAGGCCCAGAAGTGACAGAAATTGGGACAACCGGAGGGGATGGCTGTGATGTGAGGATCGCATGTGTTCATGGAGTGTTGATGCTTTACTCCGGTGTAATATTAAAAGGAGCACCTTAATTGCCAGTAGTTCCCTTAAGGCCCCGCTGCCACGGGCTGGCAGGACAAAAGATGTTGTGCAAGTTCTCATTGCGAGCACACATAACTATATATGGAGCACATGCCTATGATTTTTTAGTACTTGGATGCTTATTCTCATTTATCTGCAATTTCCCTAGATCTTGAAGTTACATGTTTAGACTCGTCCATGCAATGCCCGTCCATCCATCCCTATGCCTACCGCGCTCATATCCTACTATTTGCTACTACTGTTACTATTGCTCTTGTTTTGCTGCTGTTGTTGCTTTGCTGTTGCTACTACAAACTGTTGCTACTGATAAACTTCTTTGACCAAGAACTATTTCCAGGTGCAGCTGAATTGACAACTCAGTTGTTAAGGCTTGCAAGTATTCTTTGGCTCCCCTTGTGTCGAATCAATAAATTGGGTAATACTACCTGCGAAGACTGTTGTGATCCCCTATACTTGTGGGTCATCAAGACTATTTTCGGGCGCCGTTGCCGGGGAGCATAGATTTATTTGTAAGTTCACTTGGATCTATTTTTGTTCACTGCTACTCCTTTCATCGTGGGGAAGTCTCGTGATGGAAAGTTTCCTATTTTACCATCCACTACAAGAAGAGGTACAGTCCTAAACACCTCTGTTGCTCTTGATTCACCGTCTGTTATAAGTAAGCTTGTTACACCACCACCACATACACATGCTACACACACTGCTACTACTGCAGAGTCGGAAACTGCTTTTGATACTCATGATGTTACTTCTACTGTGCTTGATGCGAGTGGTTCATTAGGTCCTTTCCTAGATGCTACTATGGCTGGTTTAGGAAATACTACAACTCCTAGTAAAGACACTGTTACACCTGTTAGCTCACCTGAGTTTAGAGAGAGTTATGATATTAATGATTGCTACACTGAGTTTACTAATGAATTTGTTGAAGAGTGCCGAAACACACATGGTGCTAGTGCTATTAAGAGTCTCCTTGCAAGACGTACCATTATTCCTAAATTGTCCTCTGATCCTAAGTTTGCCACCTCTCCCATAGATATTAAAGATAAAGATTATGATTCTCTTGATTTATCCTATTTAGACATTGTTGAGAAAGAACCTTTTTGTGGGACTGAAAATGAGAGTGTTGTAGCTCATATGCATGAGCTTTCCACTATGAGTGCTTTATTCTCTAATGATTCTAAGATGCGCAAGTACTTTGTTACTAAGATCTTAACTTTTTCACTAAAAGGAGAAGCTAAGGCTTGGTTTAATAGATTGCCTCCTGGTTCCATTGATAGCCCTGATTGTTTGATTGATTCTTTCTTCCAGAAATATTTCCCCCCTAGTGCTAGACATGCTGCTTTGCAGAGACTTTTTGATTTTAAACAGGGAGAAGAAGAGAAATTGCCTAAGTCATGGACAAGGTTCTGTGCCTTGATTCATGCACATCCTGGATGTCCATTACCTAAAATGAGCTTCTTGATATTTATTATAATGGACTAACTGATGATTCTAGGACATACCTAGAAAGCTTTGTTGATTGTGTTTTCAGGAAAAGAACTCCTACAGATGCTGAAGAATTAATGACTAAAATTAGCAAGAATTATGATAATTGGACTTCAACTAAGCTAAATACACCTGAGCCTATTACTCCTGAACCAGTTGTGCCTGAACTAGATCCAATACCAACACCAAAGAAGAGGGGAGTTATTGCATTAAATGATGAAGTGATGAAAGAAGCTAAGAAATGTCTAAAGGAGAAAGGTATTAGAGCTGAAGATGTGAAGAATCTACCTCCTATAGAAGAATTATGTAAGCCAATTCCCCACTCATCTACTATTGATGTACACTCTCTCCACTTTGATGAAGGTGATATTCCCTATGGTAAGCCTCCTGATCAATGTCTAGAGGAACTTGACACATTTATTGTTAAATAAGGTATTTTTAATAAACAAGTTCAAAATCATTTATTGGAAAACTCTAGAGCTATTAATGAGTTGAAAGATATTGTGGAAAGAACTTCTAATGATATTAAAATGCTTTGTAAACACTTTCAAATGGTTCAAACCCAACTTGATCAACTTGCTAAGGTACAAAAGGATATGCTAGTTAATGCCTCAGAAGATAAACATGCTTATGGAATTAGAACTAGGAGTGGTATATCTATTCAAGTTCCTTTATATCCTGAGGGACACCCTAAAAGAATTGAGCAGGGTTCTCAACAAGGTGAAAGTAGTGGTAGTTCTCGTAAGAGAAAGAAAAAGAAACACAAAATAGTTGAGGAACCACTTGAACCTGCTATAGATCCTAATAGTATATCTGTCTCTGATGCTGAAACTGAGAGTGGTAATGATAAAAATGATGCTCCTGATAAGGAGGAAGTTGAGGAAGAACCTGAGAAGCACACTAAGAACACCAGGTACACTAAGGAAGATTTTATTTCTAAGAAACATGGTAGTGAGAGAGAACCTTGGGTGCAGAAACCTATGCATTTTCCAAGTAAGAAACACAAGTCAAAGGAGGAAGAACACTACAAGAAGTTTTGTGAGTGGATGAAGCCTTTATGTTTGCAAATTCCTTTGACTGATGCTATTAAGTTGCCTCCTTATTAAAAGTGTATGAAGGATATTGTCTCTAATAAAAGGAAGATTCCTAATGAGGAAATTTCTACTTTGCTTACTAATTATTCCTTCAATGGTAAGGTTCCAAAGAAACTTGGTGATCTAGGTATACCAACTATTCCCTGCTCTATTAAGAATAATTATGTTAGAACTGCTTTATGTGATTTGGGAGCTGGAGTTAGTGTTATGCCTTTTTTCTCTCTACAAGAGACTTCAGTTACAAAAGTTGATACCAACTGATATATCTTTGCAAATGGATGATAAGTCTACTACTATTCCTGTTGGTATATGTGAGGATGTTCCTGTTCAAGTGGCTCATAATTGCTTGGTTTTAACTGATTTTGTTGTGCTTGAAATGCCTGAAGATGATAATATGTCTATTATTCTTGGGAGACCTTTTCTTAATACTGCAGGTGTTGTCATCAATTGCAACCAAGGAAAAGTAACATTTAATATTAATGACAAAGATCATACTTTCTATTTCCCCAAGAAGGTTCCTAAGAGCTATTGCCTGAATTCCATTGAAAATTTTGAGAGCATCAAAGTTGGATAAATATATTGTCCCATTCCACAAGAAAATTTTGAAACTATTATGATTGGGACCATTGCTATCAAGTTTGAGGTAACATAATCACCTTGTGGAATGTAATTGTTTTTAATATAAGATTGTTTTGGTAACAAGACTTGATCAACCTTGTTAAGAAAAGCATTTTAATGAACACAATAATGTTTTCACTATGGTTATTCTTGCTTTCTTTTACTTTTCTCCCATTAGTCTTTGCTTTTTCTCTTGTTGGCTTTGGTTTTGCTAGTTGTTTGCTTGAGAGTGTCTTAGTACTTCTGTAGTTTGGTTTTTGTTTGGTTTTGCTTCTTCTAAAAAATCTTTTCTGCGAGAAAATCAATTTTCATGCCCTAAAAATTGGCCAAAAATAAAGTTTCCCGAAAAATTCCAGAAAATTCATATTAAATTTTTCCTCGAAAAAAGGGGCAGAGGGACACCTGGAGTGACCCAGGGGCCACCCAAGGCCAGCCCACCCCTGGGCGGCGCGGCCAGCCCCCAGGTGGCGCCTGGCAGGGGTGTGGCCCACCTGTGGCCCTCCAAGATGCATCCTCCCAGCCATCTTCTTTATCTCTCCCAAAAAACACCGGAAAACTTTCTCAAGCTCGAGTTCCTGCTGTTCTTGCTCGCGAATTTCGATCTCCTTGCTCAGCCCATCTTTGCTGCTGATTTTTGGAGGGATTGCTCCTTGGTATGTGCCTCCTTCACTTGTCCAATTAGATTTGTGATTGGTAGATTGTATCTTGAGTATTTTGCTGCTATAGGTGACAGGTTGTGTGAGCTTGCATCCTTATTCTATGCTTAGAGATTTCATTTTGATGCATGGGTAACCCTCTATCAAGTTCCTATAGTAGTTTCTCATCATTTATCAACTTGGAAATCACTTGGTGACATGGTTATACCCTACGGGTACATGACTTCAGCATACCTGGTCCAGCCCAAGGAAGGCCCACAGCAGACGTACGCTAGCCCATGAAGATTTTCGGGTGGTCAAGGCCCATGACGCCTTCGAATCCTTGGAGAGCAAGACTAGCCTAGATAGAAAATTTAAAGGGGTAAAACCCTAGAACTTGTAACCGACTAGGACTATGCCCGGGACCTGCCTAAGTCTATATAAAGGCCAGGAGGGCACGTCCTAGATCTCTCGACTCATACTTTCGCACACACCTCCACGCCAGATCGAATCTGCGCACCCTGTAACCTTCGGTTTCGCCGTAATCAAGAGCAGACAAGCAGGAGTAGGGTTTTCCCTCCGGGGGCCTGAACCTGGGTAAATCTCGTGTCCCCTGGTTGCTTGTCTGTTAACCATGCCATGATCTCCAGCATTCCCATCTTCTCCAAAACCCAAGTCCATAACAATGGGCATTGATGAGATTAAACCTCGTCAATTGGCGCCGTCTGTGGGAATCGGGGCTGCTGATTGTGCGATCGTGACGGTCCCGACCCGATCGATCTACAACTCCGCGGAGACGGAGAACCACCTCCTCTTCTGGACCTTCGACTTCACCGCCCACTCGCGGGCCACCATGAAGGATTTCGAGCCCGTAGGCGACGGACTCGAGATTTTGTTCGGGAGCTTCTGCTTCCAGGTGGGACAAACTGGCACCCTCCGCCTTCCTGAGCGGGTGCCCGTGCCATCAATCAGGCCCGCCTCGTGGGCTCCACACCCCGTGCTACGCACGTCACCATCGACAGATGAGTTCTACAGCAGCAGCTGCTGCAACTCCGATCTGTGCGATCCACCTTCGGATGAAGGGACCTACGATTCCAGACCCGAAAGCTGCGGCAGCAGCGAACCGATCTACGAGCGCTACCTATGCACCGCGATCATCCAGGATCAACAAACTCCCAACCCGCCGCCCAACACGAACCCCAACCCGCAGGACGGAAACGGCGGAAACGGCGGGAACAGAAGAAGCCAATCCCCCCCACCCGAAGGGGAGAACAACGGCCACGTCATCCAACTTAGCAAAGAAGGATGGGTGCAGGCACGTCGAGCCGTCGCAGGCGACATAGTCCTGCCTGTGGATTCACCACGCGACCTACTGATGGCGTACCACTACCTCCTCATCGAGGAGCACAAGAAGCAAGTCAAGATGCAGGAGACGCTCGATAAACGCAAGCAAGCAGCCTCCGAGTCCAGCGCGCGATGAGCTGCGCTCTCCGCCATGGCACCCGGCTCTAGCACGAACGGGAATCAGGGAAACAAGCATCGCTCGCAGGTGGAGAACATGGATCCCAAGGAATGCCGTGATGTGACCCGAACTCTCCACACGTCGTTCATGGATATGGATGCCGACGGCAACATCATCCCGAAGACACCACAAGCTGCGATCCTGGCAGCCATCGCGTATCTCGCGGCCCACCAACCTCCGGAGGGGGACCCGAAAAGAGCCATGCATAAGTCCGCACTCACCGGACTCGGACTCGTCGGAGCTGCGCTCCACGAAGACGCTCCTGCGGAGTCGAAGAAGAAAGCTCCGGTCAGGCGCGACCGTAGCCCCACCCCTTCATCCGAAGAGGAAGAGGATCACGACCTTCCTCGAAGGAAGAAGAGATCGCATCGCCATAAACGCGACTATGACGCCAAAGACGCGCTTACACAGCGCAAAATCGACAAAGCGCGAGCCAAACGCGCATGCTCGTCCGAGTCCGAGATGGATGAAGATGAAGGAGAACTCTGTGGAGCTCGATGCTTCAGCAGATCTGTTCGACGAACAAAGATGCCACGCAATTTCAAGCTTCCTTCGGACACTCCGAAGTTCAACGGCACGCAGGATCCAAAATCTTGGCTCAGCGATCATCTGTCATCCGTCAAGCTGCACGGCGGTAACAAAGAAACCGCCATGCAATGCCTACAGCTGCAGCTGACAGGAACGGCGCGGGTATGGCTCAGTAGCCTATCATCAGGATCCATCCGAAGTTGGGAGGAGCTAGCTTATAGCTTCATCCGAAATTTCAAGGGCATCAGCAAGAGGCCCACCTCAATCGAAGAGTTGCGAGCCTGCACTCAGAGAACGGGGGACTCTATTCGCTCGTACATATTATGCTGGTCTACCACCAAGAACTCCGCAGCGCATATCTCCGAGGAGAGGGCCATCGACGCCTTCAGAGATGGCGTCAAGCGCCAAGATTTCAAGGAAGAACTTGGGCGTGTCAAGCCCAAGACACTCGACCACCTCATGGAAATTGCCAACAGTTGGGCAGACGGCGAAGATTGCATCCAGCGAGCGCAATCAGATGAAGAGGACGACTACGGCCGAAGGCGAGAACGCCGCAGCAAGAGGAGATCGCGTGTCTACGAAGACCGCGACGGACCCGACATGGTCGCGGCTGGCTACGCCGACCGCCGCAACGACAACAGCCACAACAGCGGAGGTTACCGCGGAGGAAATCTCCGAGACAGCGGACTTTCATCACAATCGTGGCAACGCCGCGATCGCGACAACGTACCCTCAGCATTCGAAAAACTTTCGGGTCCATGCACCATCCACTTCTACATCGACAAGCAAGATGGCAAAAAGAAAGCCAGTCACATGCTCAAGGACTGCCGCGAGTTCCAGAAACTCAGCGAAAGCATGGCGCAAATGAGGCAACAAGCCCCAATCCCTGCGTTCGGAAACGCACCCGCACAAGGAGAAATAGCACACGGAGCTCCTCCTCCGCCACCTATTGGAGGCCCAAACCAACCAGTCGCACCAGCGCAAAACAACGCCGGGGTCCCATACCCCCCACCAAAGGGAGCACTAAATATGATCCAGAAGGGACGCCCAACAAACAGGGTGCAGAAGAAAATCACCCGACAAATCAACTTGGCCGTGGCAACTCCACCTACAATCCCTGAGTACCTCAGCGGATCGGAGTCCTGCATCACGTTCACTCACGCGGATCACCCTTGCCAGATCCCTCGCCCAGGTCATGCTGCCCTGGTGCTTGAGGCGCAGATCGGAGGCTTCGAGATGAGTCGCGTCTTCATGGACGGTGGCAGCGGCATCAACCTAATGTTCGCAAGCACCCTAGTAGCTATGCGGATCCCGCAATGCAGCCTGGAACAATCAGACACAACGTTCCACGGCATTGTACCAGGAAAGGGCATATTCCCCCTGGGCAAAATAGGGCTCGACGTCATCTCCGAGAAGCCGGACAACTTTCGGCAGGAGCGACTCGAATTCGAAGTGGTGGACTGGCCGTCACAATACCACGCCATCCTGGGACGTGTAGCATTCGCAAGATTCCTGGCCGTCCCACACTACGCATACCTACTACTCAAGATGCCAGGACCAAGGGGCGTCATCACAGTCCATGGGAGCTTCACCCGATCGGACCAATGTGACAGGGATTTCAACAAAATCTCCCAGTCTTTCGGCATGCAAGACGAGCTTGTAAGGCTCCACGAGGTGACGGACAATGGGCTACCCCCAGTCACAAGGCAGAACGCACCTGACATGTCCTTCGACTCCACCGTCAACACCAAGAAAGTGCAGGTCCATCCGACGGATGCCTCCAAGACGGCCTTAATCGCCAATGACCTCAGCACCGCATAGGAAGGCGCGCTCGTTGAATTCCTCCGTGAGCGCTGGGAGATATTCGCCTGGTGTCCTGCGGACATGCCAGGAGTTCCCAGGGAATTCGCCAAGCATGCACTCAATGTCTTTCCAGACACCAAGCCAGTCAAGCAGTCCATCCGAAGACTGTCGGAGCCACGAGCCGAAGCTATCGGCAAGGAAATCAATAGACTGCTCGCTGCAGACTTCATCAGGGAAATCAAAGATAGCGAGTGGCTTGCAAACACGGTGATGGTCCCGAAGAAGGACACGGACATCCTGCAGATGTGTGTGGACTTCACGTCACTAAATAAGCATTGCCCAAAGGACCACTTCCCTCTTCCACGGATCGACTAGATCATCGATTCGACTGCAGGTTGCGAGAAACTCTCCTTCCTCGACGCCTACTCAGGCTATAACCAGATTCAGCTCAAGGTCGAAGATCAGGAGAAAACGGCGTTTATCACACCGTTCGGAGTATTCTGTTACAACACAATGCCCTTCGGGCTAAAGAACGCGGGTGCCACGTACCAGCGATGCATGCAGGCCTGCCTCAAGGACCAGATTGGTCGCAACGTCCAAGTTTATGTCGACGACATAGTCATAAAAACCAGAGAGGCAAGGACACTTATCGACGATCTCCGCGAGACGTTCGACAACCTCGATCACTACATGATCAAGCTCAATCCCGAAAAGTGCGCCTTCGGCGTCCCATCAGGTCAGCTACTCGGATACTTCATCTCTCAACGAGGGATCGAGGCGAACCCGAAGAAAATCAAAGCCATCATGACGATGGAAAAGCCGAAAAACCTCAAGGGCGTCCAGCAGCTCGCAGGACGAGTAGAGGCGCTAATCAGGTTCATCAGCCGTATGGGCGAGAAGGCCCTACCATTCTATCAGCTGTTGCGTAAAGCAGACAAGTTCGAGTGGACACCAGAAGCCAACGACGCATTCGAAAGCCTCAAGCGGCTCCTCTCCACCTCACCCGTTTTGGTCACGCCAAAGGAGCGCGAGCCCTTGCTGCTGTACATAGCAGCCACACATCAGGTGGTCAGCACCGTACTCGTGGTCGAACGACCCGAAGAAGGCAAGACCCACGGGGTCCAGCGTCCAATTTACTACCTCAGCGAGGTACTGACACCAACAAAGCAGAGGTACCCTCACTACCAGAAGCTAGCCTATGGCGTGTTCATGACGGCTCGACGGTTGAGCCATTACTTCCAGGAGCACCAGGTAATGGTCGTCAACGAAGCACCCCTGAACAGCATCCTGAATAATCCAGAGGCCACAGGACGGGTGGCCCTGTGGGGCATCGAACTATCACCCTTGTACATCGTCTACGAGAAGCGACACGCAATCAAATATCAAGTCCTTCCGGACTTCCTGGTGCACTGGATGGAGCTGCAGCTGCCAGACACCCCAGACATGTCGCAGTCTTGGACAATGCATTTCGATGGCTCCAAGCGCGAAGCCGGAGCAGGGGCAGGGGTCATACTGACCTCCCCGTAGGGTGACAAGATGAAGTACGTCCTTCAGATGAAATTCAGGGCCTCCAACAACGAAGCCGAATACGAAGCCCTCATCCATGGCATGAGGATGGCAAAGATATGCGGCGCAACGCGTCTGGTCATCTACGGTGAATACAACCTCGTCGTCCAGCAGACGATGAATGAGTGTGACGCACACGCCGAAAACATGATCGCGTACCGCGCGCTCTACAACGCACTCGAAGGAGAATTCGACGGCTGCGAACTTCGGCACGTTGGAAGAGAGAGCAACGAGGAAGCCGATAGACTCGCCAACATCGGCTCCACCTGCGCAAAGGTGCCACCAGGTGTGTTCCTCGAGCAAATCTGCGTGCCATCCATCAAACAGAAATTCCCCAAGGGATCACGCGAAGAAGCAGAACACTCGGGGGCTACGCTACCCGAAGGACATGATGGACCCGAGAAACTGGACACAGAGGTCTCTATGGTCCACCTAATGCAGGTCATGGCAGTCGAGGAATCTTGGACACGACTGTACCTCCAGTTTATGATAACCGAAGAATTGCCTGACAGCCCAACAGACGCCCGACGCATATCTCGCCGGTCAAAAGCCTTCACCTTCATCAACGGCGAGCTATACAAGCGAAGCATCAGGGGTATACTTCAACGGTGCGTCACCATCGATAATGGCAAGGCCATACTCCAAGACATCCACGAAGGCATCTGCGGCCACCATGCAGGCAGCCGCTCCCTTGTCGCTAAAGCTCTACGAGCAGGATTCTACTGGCCGACAGCCATGAGCGATGCAAAGGACATCGTCCGAAGATGCAACGGATGCCAACGGTTCGCCGACAAACCGCACGCACCTGGGTCCGAGCTCAGGCCCATACCTATAGCTTGGCCTTTCGCTCAATGGGGCCTCGACATGATCGGCAAATTGCCAAAATCCTCGAAAGGAGGACACGTCTTCCTCCTGGTTGCGGTCGACAAATTCACTAAGTGGATCGAGGCCATGCCGGTCACCAACCAAAAAGGCAAAACTGCCGTCAAGTTCTTCGATTCCATTGTCTACAGGTTCGGCGTACCACACAGCATCATCACCGACAACAGATCGAACTTCATCTCCGAAGAATTCCAGGACTTCTGTGAAGGCCTTGGGATCAACATCACATATGCCTCAGTGGCGCACCCGCAAACGAACGGGCAAGTGGAAAAGGCCAACGGCCTAATCGGAGCAGGCATCAAGAAGCGCCTCATGAGCTCACTCGAACACAAAGATGGAAATTGGACGAAGGAGCTACCCTCCGTCCTGTGGAGCTTACGAACTACGCCAAACAGCTCCACCGGCTACACATCGTTCTTCATGGTACACAGAGCCGAAGCCGTGCTACCAACCGAAGTACGCCACCAGGCCCCACGGGTCGTCGCCTACAGCGAAGCTGAATCCACGGCTGCACTCGAAGACGCTGTCGATACACTCGACGAAGCACGGGATATAGCAGCAGCTCGATCAACGGTGTACCAGCAGAGTCTCCGCAACTACCACAGCCGCCGGCTGCGCCTAAGGATGGCAATTTTATCCATGGATCCGGGTATCCACGGATATCCGACCCGATGGGCAAGGGTATGGAGTCCTAATTACATCCACGGGTTTTATGGGGTGGATATCCGCTAATTCATGGGGCAGGCATGGGTAGTAGTTTCGCTCCACGGATATCCAACGGATACCCGGCTAACACGTGGGACCCACATGTCAGTGAGATTATTTTTTTATGTATGCAATATTTACTAAATAAATGACCCCAAATTTCACGGTCTCGAGCGGAAGACTAATTAGTCCACATCGTAGTCGACTTGCAACAAAAATATCAGAAGCTCTCATGTGTATGCAATCATGGTCTCGAGCGGACATGTTAGGTAATTCATTTATACATTTCCACCTTTGTTTCTAACTTCTCTTATGAAATATGAAATCTAAGTTGTTCTTATTTTTGGCAATTGCATTAGGTGATATTCATGGTAATCTCCTTGCTGTACAAAATGTTCTTGAAGATGAACAAGAAGAAATGGTACTATTTCTGTAGTCATTTACTTACTTCCATTGTTCATTCTTGTGATGTGTAACTTTGATAAGATTTAGTGTTTCTTCAATTGTAGGATGCCAATGAATCCATTGTCACCGAGGAATGAGGCTCTAATCATCCAAGTTTCAACTCAACATTTCTACTATGCATTGCTATATCTATTGAATGTATGAGATGTTGTATTGGAAACTTGTAATAAAAAGCATTCTCTAAGACTGTTATGAGACATCTATGTACTTTGCTATGTTATCGTGTGATATTTTAAGTACTATGTGGTTAAAATATTATTGCTTTGATATTCCTATGAATTATCTATAATATTTGTTGAAATGCTGCTGAAATGCTGTCGGAAATTGCTATTATATCGTAGTTATGCTGAATGTTATTATGATTATTGTATATAGTGTGTAAACCAACGGATATCCATGGATACTGGATATCCGGCGGGTTTGGATCTGGAGCGACATCCATGCCCATGGATATCTTCGTGGGCGGGCTAGAGTGAGTTTCATGGATTTGGATTTGGATTTGGTTTTGCTATATCCGTCCAAACCCGCTCCATTGCCATCCCTAGCTGCGCCCAAGGTCCTTCGTCGAAGGATACCTCGTCTTGCGACTCAAGCAAAAGCGACCGAATAAATTCGAGTCGCCATGGGAAGGACCCTATGTCATCACCGAAGTCATCCCAGGTGGCGCTTATCGCCTCAAGCACGTGGAGTCTGGAGTCGCATACTCCAACCCATGGAATATCTCGCACCTGCGACGGTTCTATCCATAGCAACCTACCCCCTTCTTTTACTTTCAATAAGGCTTACAGCCAAGGCTACTCAGCCGAACAATGTATCTCCTCCATTACGATATAAATAAAGCTAAGTGTCTCGCCCCAAAACTTCGTTTCACAATTTTCTGCAACTATACTATATGCTACAAACGCACTCGGGGGCTCCCCCACCTCACGATTTCATCGACTGAGGACCAAACGTGTACACCTGAGTAGCTGACAACGTCAGGCAAACGAAAAGGACACGTATCCAATTAAAAGCACTGCGTGCTCACATACACACAAACCTTTACAACAAAGGGCACAACACGCCCAGCCGAAATATACAAATTTTACATCTCTCTCTTTCTACAGGTACTACCTATGTTGAAGAATAACCTGGGCACGCTGCTCAAACAAATCTACAATCTGTTTGGCATACTGCCTCATAGCCGCGTAATGCGGACGCATGTCCCACTCGCTACCATCAGGGCGAAGAGGTGGCCCAGCAGCCACGGCAGCCAAATCCTCATCAGGCCGGTGCAGCCTCACAAGAGACAACGCAGCCTTCACTCCGGCGACAAGCTGCTGCCGCACCAACTCCTTGACATTGCTTACGTTTCGAAATTTCGACAAAAGACCCGCAAGGTTTATTGGCGCGGCATCCAAAGGGAACATGACGTGCAACACCGAGGAAAGCGATGTCTGTACTTTGCGGAGCACCCGCGAAACTTGATGAACACGATCCTGCACCGTCGCCAGGGCTATGGCGCGATCACGATCCATCCAGAAGAAGCCGCCGGCCTCCATGTCCTGTTGAGTCAAGCAGTTGACCCGAACATCAACACATTCTTTTTCTTCCCTCGGAGCAAGATTTGCACCTGCAGCAATCGAACAAAATAAGAGTAGGGCCAGCAGGCTCACCCGAAGACCAGAGCTACAACTCGACCAAAGAACAACTTACATTGCAGCTGCTCGGACAGACGGACCAACTCCGCCATCAAGTACTCCTCTCTGGCTGAGCCACGATCCGCCTTGGACTTCCAAACGTCGGCATGACCGCGTAGCCCGAGCAATTCCCTCTCCAGACTGCGCACATGATCCCGAAGGAAAGCAAGCTGCGAGGAATCATCCAAGGATGGGCGCAATGGCGTTGCGGATGGGACGTCAACAGGGTCAGCACCCGAAGGAACCTAGAGCGGCAGCAAAAGAAAGGAACACAAACATTGAGCCAAGGATGGAGCACAACTCAGAGAAATTCATTGAATATATAAAGCCACCACGTGGCACAAGGATGGTGTACTTCAAGATATTTACAACAAAAACAAACTACAAACTAGCCTACATTTACTACACCTAAGATGCAGGAGCCTGAGTCGCTTCGGAGCCAGACTGCCTAGCTTTGGCCCCACCCTGCTGCCGCAGCGCATACTCAGACAGTAAATCAATGAGCTTGGGCCCATATCGCCTGCAGCGAGCAGAATAGGCAGCAAAGGCTACCTCGGATCCATCCGTAGCCGTCGGCATCCGAGAAGTGATCTGGGGCAGATCCAGCTCCGCTCCAGCCGCCATGGCCATCGCCAGCCCGACGGACGCGCTGATGCCCTTCTGCTTGCGCTTGTACGCCGCAGGAGCTTCGGCTGACAGCGCCTCCGCCAGAGCATCCACATCGTCAAGGGCTGCGCCCTTCGGGACAAGCTCCTTGTAGAAGCGACCAAGGACCTCTTTCGAACTTGGCAAGGGAGTTGACGACGGTGCTGCAGCGGTCTTCGACCGCCGCAGTGGCATCATCTAGAGCACTACCGTGCTCCAGAGCACCGCGGTCGAACTCGATGCCTGCGGCATCTGAGACAAAAAGAAGAAATACATGAAGAAAAGCGACATAAAAGAAGACCCGAAGGAAAAGAAAAAGTACAAAACAAGTACTCACCCGAAATAGCCTTGGCAGCAGCCATGAGCTTCGTCGCCACCTCTTTTTCGCGGGCAACCGCAACCGTGGCCAGCTGCTCCTCACGATCTGCGGCTTCCTGCTGTAGACGCTCTTTCGCTTCGGCTGCCTTAGTCAGCTCTAGCTCAAGGCGTTCTTTCGAACCAACGGCGGCTCCAGCCTTCTGCTCCGATTGACCAAGGCTCTTCTTTAGAGCGTCAACCTCACGGAGAGACTTGTTATGCTCCTCTGCATTCAAAACAAACAAGTGTCAAAGAACTAAACCAGGATACATAAGAGAAAAGTCAGATAGATACCTTGAAGCTACCGAAGGTTCGCCTCCAGCACCAGGCGCTCTTGCACAAGCCGCTTGGCCTCTTTCACAAAAGGCTGCAGAAAAAGATATGTCAGTAAGACAAGGGCTTGGGGGCTACACCCAACACAAAGGAGTATAAACAAGATTCGCACACGAAGACACTCGGGGGCTCCCCCCATGAGGCAGAGAAAACTTACATGCTCTGATGACGACCCCGAAGGACCGCCTGAGAAATTCTGAGGCGCAACCACCTGCACCTCCTGCAACGGAGGATCCGGAGGCGCGTCACCAGAAGTCGCCACCGTTTGAGGTGGAGGAGACGCAATTTTCGACTCCCCCATCATCTCCCGCTCCCTATCACTGGAGGAATCATTGGAGGATTGCCTGCATACAAACCAATCAACACAAGTGCAAAAATCACGAAGGAACAAGGACAACAGTATAACAAGAAAACTTACGAGCCCAATGCGCTCAGGTCGAAGATAGGAGAAGCCCTGCGGGCCCTCTTCTCCTCTTTCTTCTATTCCTTCTTCTCCTCCTTCTTTTCTTCCTTCTTCCGCTTTGCTGGCGGGTGCGGCGCGACAGCCCGCACAGGAATGGCAGGAAGGGGAGAGGAAGAACCTCCATGAACATCATCATGACGCTCAAGGCCCAGAGGGTTTCTGGGAGTCGGAGGAGTCGAGGCATCCGAAGACTCGCTGGAGCTCCGTGATCGCTTGCGCGAATGGTCCTCACTCGACTCGTCAGTATCCTCCGCTGGAGATCGCGCTGACGGTAGCTCGGACACGAAATCAACCACTTCATTATCCGGGGAATTCGGATACCTTTCGGACAATGGTGGTACCATCCCCGGCACCTTGAAGCTCTACAAAATCAGAAGGAACTTTGTTAGCAAACAAAGGGAACAAATAACAGAGCCGACAAAAAAAGGAGGGAGCACTACGTGTGCAAATCTACACCTTCGGTACGACCAACGTCGAAGAAAAGGGAGGAGTCAGCGACTTCCCCGGGATTTCTTCGTCGGCCTTGAACTTCAACAGCGCGCGAAGAGCCTTGTCAAGATCCCCCTCGGAGATTTTCTCACTCGAAACCCTCGTCGGATCACGGCGCTCAGAATAAAGAAACATCGGGTGCGCCCTCACTTGGAGAGGCTGCACCCGACGCTCAAGAAACGTTCGGATGATGTCCGCACTGTTCACCTCCTTCTCAGGAATCAGTTGGAGATCCTCCACCCGACGGCATAGGGCCTCTATCTCCGGCACCTCACCGTCTAAGATTTGGTTTTTCCAAGACCTTTTCTTCTCAATCATTTGGGAGGGGTCAAAGGAAACAAGACCAAAATCTTGCCCGGGCACTACGGAGTCGCGGATATAAAACCATCGCCTCCGCCAGTACTGGACAGATTCGGACATGGAAAGGAAAAGAAGAGCAGATTGGGACTAAGAGAGATGATGAAACCCCCAATGGGATACACACCATCCGAACCAGATTGCCTCTTCACGGAATAGAGCTTCCGGAAGAGGCCAAAGTGCGGCTCAATACCAAGCCAGCACTCGCAAAAAGCGATAAAACAAGCAATGTGGAGAAGAGAATTGGGAGACAGATGATCTAGCTGAACCCCATAGAAGAAGAGCAGTCCACGAAGGAAGTCATGGACTGGATACGAAAACCCACGCAAAACGAAGGCGAGAAACATAACCCGGTACCCAGATGGGGGACGGGGGATTACCTCATTGCCGGGGAGTTTAACGGCCTCCCTGTCCTCCGGGATCAAGCCCCGCTCGCGCAGCTTGCGGAGATCGCTCTCCTGCGTCTCTGATCGCCGCCAGCCACCATCGGTGACGCGAGCAGCGGCGGCGCCCTTCTTTCCTTCGGCGGCGCTGGTCCCAACCGCAGATGAAGACTTCTTTGGTTTCCCCATCACGCTACGGCGGCGCCGGCGGTGAAAGCGTACAAAGGACGACGGAAATGTGGAAGGAAATCCCAACGCGAAGCAAGAATCGCTCGAGCGCAAGGAGGCAGTGAAACACAAGAACTAGTGCGGTGAAAACAAACCACGGTTCCCCTCAATGATTATAACAGCGAAGACGACGCATGGTAGCCGTTCATCCAGAAGACCTAATGCCAACGGCAGATCTGGCCGTACACGTGTCAACACCACAACGAACTGTCGTTACCACGCCGTCCACTACGCGCGGAAATCGAGGAGACGCCGTAATTATCTCCACGCCCCCACGTGACCGGTCAATTCAAAGTCAGCAAGTGGGACCCATGTTCGTCCAGTCAAGTCATCTCTGGCGTAGCAGACGCTTGAGGTCATCGATCGTCAGCACTGATGTCATCAAAAGCTATACTAGCACCAATTACGATTCTTCGGCTCCACAGCTAAGAGCTAAGAGTACTCACTCGAATCTTCGATTCGACTAAATACTCGGGGGCTACTCCTATCAGGAGCGCTGACCGCGCACCCGGAAGATGAATAACGACAAAGTATTTCTTCGAGTCCTACGTCGAGTCTGCGACTCCACTACGGACTCGGGGGCTACTCCCATAGGGAGGATGGATTTAATCATCCGAAATTTTTTGAGTCCTGTGGACCTAACAACCAAATGAATGCTTGAACTTAAGTCTCTGCTCGAGTCTACGACTCGAACAGACACTCGGGGGCTACTCCCATAGGGAGCGCTGGTCGCGCACCCTATGAAATCTTCGACTGCGATCTTTCGGATCAGCACGCAAAAACTTTTTGGCATCTCTGCCCCAACAAAATGCTGAGTGAGCGACAATCTCCTTAGCCACCCGAAGCACATCCCTGGTGATAAATGTTCGGATGCTGCGTCTGCGACGCAAAGATAAGACCTGTAGATATCATCTGATGGCCTGACAACGTACATGACTGCGCTCTGCTAGTATAAATCCATGCCAACAGGCGTGATGAAAAATCCCGACGGACGCGTTGGGTACGTCAATTAAAAACACTGGAATTCCACTCCTATAAGTCCTCTGCGGCCTGAGTCGAATTACACCAGCATATGTTCCGGGTTTAAGTTAAGGGACTCAAACCTAACGAAGATCATGTTGTTTCGTCCTAAGACAGTTAACTGACCCTGATCCGTCAGGTGAGTCAGGCACATGTATCAACAATCCCTACACACATATATTGTTAACACCTAGTTGCACCCGAAGGATTGAAAGAGTCCTCAGCCGAATCTACGATTCGACTGATCACTCGGGGGCTACTGACATGGTTATACCCTACGGGTACATGACTTCAGCATACCTGGTCTAGCCCAAGGAAGGCCCACAGCAGACGTACGCTGGCCCATCAAGATTTTCGGGTGGCCAAGGCCCATGACGCCTTCGGATCCTTGGAGAGCAAGACTAGCCTAGATAGGAAATTTAAAGGGGTAAAACCCTAGAACTTGTAACCGACTAGGACTATGCCCGGGACCTGCCTAAGTCTATATAAAGGCCAGGAGGGCACGTCCTAGATCTCTCGACTCATACTTTCGCACACACCTCCACGCCAGATCGAATCTGCGCACCCTGTAACCTTCGGTTCCGCCGTAATCAAGAGCAGACAAGCAGGAGTAGGGTTTTCCCTCCGCGGGCCTGAACCTGGGTAAATCTCGTGTCCCCTGGTTGCTTGTCTGTTAACCGTGCCACGATCTCCAGCATCCCCATCTTCTCCAAAACCCAAGTCCATAACAATGGGCATTGATGAGATTAAACCTCGTCACTTGGTTTGATGTTTGTCTAAAAATTTCAGAAAAAAGAGGTCATGGACAACCACACCTTTGGTGAAATATTTGAGAGTGATGCACCTAGGAGGGCAAGGCCTTCAAGATCATCCTCTCAAGCTAGGCCCTCATACAATGAGGATATCATTACACCGCGATTTGGCGACGAGGGAGATGAGGGGGATGCGCACCCTTCCACCTTCCCTTGCCCATCCTTTTTGCGGGCTGCTGGGATTCTTGAGGATTTTCTAACCTTGGTTCGGAGGGTTCGACTAACAAGTTATATCCAGGATAAGAGCATGCAATATGCAACGCTCACTAAAACATTTGTGGAGAGCTTCTCTTTTTCTAACAGCTTGTTCAAGCCAGATGTGTCTTTCAAAATTTATGACAGGCCTTACACCATGACATTGAAGAAATTTTGTGAGGCCCTAGGACTTGGTACAGCTGGGTCGGCGAAGAAGATTCCAGCTCAACCCACTGATTTGTTGGAGCTCTACCGCGGGATAACCAATGATGATGACCGTAGAGCTTAAAGGGGAAAGATAAGAAATATTCAGCTCCCAGCTATCAGGTACTTTGCTTATTATATTGCCACTAGTGTTCTTGGTAGGGAGAACACTAGCAACATTTCCAACTATCATTTGGCCTTCATAGCTGATGCGCTCAACAATGAACTAGGTACAATCTTGGTTCTCTCATTGCTTGTCGCTTATCTGCTAAAGGACCCATTTATGGGGGGATTATTGCTGCACTATTGTTGCTTCCTTGGACCTTGCTGTTAATCCAAATGATACAGTTTTGGCTCCTGAAAGTCTTGATCTTGCTTCCATGAAAGTGCATCACTTTGTCACTGCTGGATCTACCCTTGAGAGCTTGGTTTATAGAATGTTGTTTACTGACAGGGAAGAGAGAGAGAGAGAGATCCCTCTACCCCAAACCACTTTGTTCAGTATTTCCCAGGGACCTTTGTCATGATCCAAGGAGGATATGGATGAGAAGCTGCACATTCTTGGCTTCCATGGACACTATCAGGGGGACGCGCCCTCATATGACCCCTCTGTGCACTACACAGGGGAGTCCTCAAGCACTTACCAGGACGGAGGGGCCTCCTCGACATACTACGGAGGTGCACCTTCTTGGTCACCACTGAGTTGAGCCCCACTTAGGCCAAAAGCCTAAGCTTGGGGGGAGGTATACCGACATCACACTCATCTTTATATCATGTTTCATCGGTTCTTTGTATATCCATTGTTTTGCTTTATTTTTGGTTCTTGTTTCTGTTCTTCCCAAAACACAAAAATACCAAAAATATTTTCGTTGTTTCTCTTGGTTTGTTTCTTTGATTTTTAGCTTTGGTTTGCCTTAAAGAAAAATCCAAAAATATTTTGCTTTGTTTGCTTGTTTGAAAAATCGAAAAGACCAAAAATAGAGTTTTGTTTCATGTTATTATTCAAGTCACACAAGTGAAGGGCAATAATGAAGATTAAGACAACTTGAGGTGTGGTAAGAGGCTGGTAACAAACTCTATTTGTTTTCATTTTTGTACATATACTCATCATGGTGAGCATGCTTAGTCTGTTCATGTAAGGTGTATGTTATTATGGATGCTTAGTAGTTCTTGCTTTCTTGTGATTAGCTCCAGCTTGCTAATAGTTTGTAGCATGTCATATGAGTGTTTGCTTGCATTGTTCTATTCATAACTTGGTATGATATTATGGTATCCTCCTCTGAATGTTTCGTGTGAATCGACTTGGCACATGCTCACGCATGCATATGACTAAACAATAGTCAGTAAGCCTCGATGATTTATTTTGCCTCAGAGTTCTTGTATCACTTTCATGCCATAATTAGTCTTGTTTTGTTGCAAGCATGATTATGACAGTTATTGCTCTCTCGTTTGTCGCTCCCTCTCTATTGTTATCCTTCACTTGCACTGAGTATGAGCTCTACTTGTGCATCCAACTCCCCAAAACCAATATTGCACTGAGTATGACCTCTACTAGCATCATTTGCTATTCAGTGCATATTCACTATGCCTTGTTTTCTTCCAAATAAAATGTTTGACTGTTTTGAGAAAGTTAGTTAGTAAAGCTCTCACAAACTTGATGGCACACTTTATTTCTTGCACTTAATAAACCTGAACCATTGCGACCTGTCCATGAAAGTTATATGCTTGCAAATTATAGGCTGGGAGTTAGCAGAACCGTGCTGTCATGGGGAACGATTTCAACACTTATGGATACATATCTAGTTGATACCTTGCTCTTTTGTTTGCGGATGTCGTCGATGTGAAATAAAAGGGGAGCTTGTGAGTTCATGGAGTTATATATATATGTGTGTGTTAGAGAAACGTCTAGGCCGCTAGCCTAAGCCATGCCTAATCATGGTGGAAACTTGCAGCATTACCATAATGAGCATCTGTGAGGCATCCTCAATAAAAACCTATGCAAATAGCAAATAAAAAGATCACTGAGATGCTCATTGTCTGCTTGCCTTGTCATTTTGATTATGGGATAGCTCCTGTATCATGTGCAAGGGGTACCCCGTTGGCGGTTCTCTATGATACGCATGTATTTACGATAACAAGAACTTATAGGTAACTAAAGTTGAGTAGCATGAGGAGCGGCCCTCGTACTCAAGGGACATAGGATTTCCAGTTTATGGTCTGTCAAGCATATAACTCATATTGGACCTCACTTTCACCTTTAACCATATGAAGATGCTTACGATAGGGGCAATGAGAGATCAAAGCTAATGTGTACCTTACTTTCAGCATTTGGAAGCCTTTCAAACCTTTCAAAACCTTTTTCACTTCCTTTTTGAGTCACCACTTATTTTATGAGCACCTTCTTGAGAGCATAGTTGGTATTCTTGTGTTTGTCTCAAAACTTGGTTAATTGTGTCATGACTTTGATGCTTGTATCTCTGATATCTTTACTTCTAGTCTTCACTTGAACTTCAGAGGTGCCTTGGCATTCATTTTTGTGCTCTACAAACAAAGGCAAGCGAGATACCACTCTATCACACCTTTTTATGAGCATTGCAATGTTGCTTATGTTTATGTTTCATGCTACTTATTATTATTGAGTTGGAATCTCTTCATAGCTTGCATTGACTATTGAGTAGACTTATTTTCATACTCCTTATTATGAATTGCCTAAGTGTCTACTACTGTTCTGAGAATATATACATCTTATGAAGCAAATGTGTTCGTGAAAGTTCTTTTATCGCACTCAGTTTTCAACTGAATTGCTTGAGGACAAGCAATAAGCTAAGCTTGGGGAAGTTGATACGTCCAAAACGTATCTACTTTCCCGAACACTTTTGCTATTGTTTCTCCTCTAAACATTTGCTATTGTTTCTCAATATCTCTTGTACACATCTTCGCATAATACCATCTACTCCTTCTTTATATAAATGTGGGTCATCCCAAAAGTAATCATAAAAGAATTTTCTTCTTTGCTGGGCTATAAAGGTTGGAGGCAAATACTGGAAACAATAAAGTTAGCGTAATCAACATACCAAGGACTCTCATGCGGGCTTACCCTTATTGCAGCCAACTGTTCATTTGGAAAACTATCATTAACAGTCAAAGGTGAAGGGTTTCGCAGCATAGTAAATCAAAAAAATTCTACGGATGCGAACGAGAAAGCCTAGATCTAATATAGGAGATGCAAACAACGAGGGGGATTAGATGAGATCTTCATACCCTTGAAGATTCGCATAGCGGAACGTTCGACGGAACGTGGGTGATGTAGTCGTACTCGCTTCTCCTCCTCGCGATCGGATCCGATCTAACACCGCAAGTGGCGATGCCTCCGAGAGATGCACACGTGCGGCACCTCGACGTCTCCTCCTTCCTCAGTCCAGCAAGTATGGTGGAGAGACGGATTGGATCTACAACGTGACGGCGCGGTGCAAGTGGTGGAGAGTTTCTGCAGCAGGGCTTCGCCTACGTGCAGTCGGGAGGGAGAGAGAGGAGGGAAGCATGGCGGCTAGGGCTTGAGGAGGAGGTGTGGGGGGGTGGTGCGCCCCCAGCCCTCTTTATATAGAGGTGTGGGCGCCAGCCCTAACCCCTCCCCCAAGCCCAAGGCCGGCGGCCAAGGAGGGAGGAGTGGGGGGCAAGGAAACCCCCCCTTCTAGAAGCTCCAATTAGGGTTTATCCCTAGTTTGGCCGGCTGGGCCCTATGGGGCCTTGTGCCCCTGGCCCAATGCGGCCAGGGCACTCCCTCATAGGCCCATGCCCCTACCAACAGGTGGGGCCACGTTGGTCCCCCTCCGGAAGGTTCTAGAAGCTTCCGGTACAATACCGATTAAACCCGAAACAATTGCGAACTTGTCGAAAACCTTTCGCGACAAGCCGTGCTTTATAGACGGTAACATTACCATCCGCGTCCGTTTTCTTCTTGAAAATCCATTTGCACTCAACAGCCTTTCGGTCGCTAGGAGGGTCTACCAAAGTCCATATTGGTTTTCGCTCATGGATCCCAATTCGGATTTCATGGCCTCTAGCCATTTCTCAGAGTCTGGCTCATCATCGCTTCCTCATAGTTCGTAGGTTCACTGTCTTCTACCAACAAGACAGTCAAGACAGGGTTGCCGTACCACTCGGGAGGGGCACGCGACCTTGTCGACCTGCCACGTTCAGTAGTAGCATCGTCCGAAGCTTCATGATCCTTGTCATTAGCTTCCTCTATTGTTGATGCAGACGGCACTGGAACAATTTCAGGTGATGCGCTACTCTCCAACTCAAGAGAAGGTTCAACAACCTCGTCTAGCTCTACTTTCCTCCCACTCACTTCTTTCGAGAGAAACTCCTTCTCAAGAAAGGAACTGTTTTTTGCGACAAACACTTTGTCTTCGGTTCTGTGATAGAAGGTATACCCAATAGTTTCCTTAGGGTATCCTATGAAGACGCATTTCTCCGCTTTGGGTTCGAGCTTGTCCGGCATCAACTTCTTGACGTAAGCTTCGCATCCCCAAACTTTAAGAAATGACAACTTAGGTTTAGCACCAAACCACAGTTCATACGGTGTGGTCTCAACGGATTTAGATGGTGCCCTATTTAAAGTGAATGCAGCGGTTTCTAATGCATAACCCCAAAATGATAACGGCAAATCAGTAAGAGGCATCATTGATCGGACCATATCTAATAGGGTTCGATTCCGGCGTTCAGACACACCATTGCACTGTGGTGTTCCGGGTGGCGTGAGTTGCGAAACGATTCCGCTTGCTTTAAGATGCGTGAGAAAATCATAACTCAAATATTCACCTCCACGATCGGATCGTAGAAACTTAATTTTTCTGTTACGATGGTTCTCCACTTCATTCTGAAATTCTTTGAACTTTTCAAATGTTTCAGATTTATGTTTCATTAAATAGATATACCCATATCTACTTAAGTCATCGGTAAAAGTGAGATAATAGCGATATCCACCGCGCGTCGAAACACTCATCGGTCTGCATACATCGGTATGTATGATTTCCAACAAGTCCGTTGCTCGCTCCATCATTCCGGAGAACGGGGTTTTGATCATCTTGCCCATGAGGCATGGTTCGCATGTGTCAAATGATTCAAAATCAAGAGACTCCAAAATTCCATCAGAATGGAGTTTCTTCATGCGCTTTACACCAATATGACCTAGACGACAGTGCCACAAATAAGTAGTATTATCACTATCTACTTTGCATCTCTTAGCCTCAATGTTATGGATGTGTGTTTCATCCCTTTCGAGATTCGGAAGAAATAAACCATTCACAGCAGGTGCATGACCATAAAAGATGTTACTCATATAAATAGAACAACCATTATTCTCCGATTTAAATGAATAACCGTCTTGCAATAAACACGATCCAGAAATAATGTTCATGCTCAACGCAGGCACATAATAACATTTATTAAGGTTTAAAACTAATCCCGAAGGTAAAACTAAGGAGAGCGTGTCGACGGCCATCACATCAACTCTTGATCCGTTGCCAACGCGGATCGTCACCTCATCCCTCACAAGCCGCCGTCTATTCCTTAGCTCCTGTTTCGAGTTACAAATATTAGCAACTGAACCAGTATCAAATACCCAGGCACTACAACGAGGGATAGTAAGGAAAACATCAATAACATGTATATCAAATATACCTTTGATGGTGCCAGCCTTCTTGTCCGCTAAGTACTTCGGACAGTTGCGCTTCCAGTGACCCTTGTCCTTGCAATAGAAGCACTCAGTGTCCGGCTTGGGTCCAGACTTGAGCTTCTTCTCAGCAGGGGCAACGCGCTTGTGGCCGCCTTTCTTGAAGGGCTTCTTTGCACCCTTACCTTTCTTGAAGGTGGGGGGCTTGTTGACCATCAACACATGATTATCCTTTTTGATGTCCACCTCCGCAGCCTTCAGCTTTGCGAAGAGCTTGGTGATCGTATCAGTGGAACCAATCTGATTGTGAGTCACTACAAAACTTTTGTAGCTGGGAGGGAGTGATTGCAGAACCCTGTCAATCTTGAGATCCTCTGGAATCTTGCAGTACAGTTGCTCAAGGTGTTGAGTGTAGCCCGACATCTTTATGGCGTGCTCACTAACGGAACTCCCTTCCTCCATCTTGCAGTTAAAGAATTTCTCAGAGATCTCATATCTCTCAGAACGGGCCTGAGTCTGAAACATGGTTTTCAGCTCCTCAAGAATCTCAAAGGGCCCGGTATAGTCTTCAAAACGATTTTGAAGGTCCGATTCCATAGCAAACAACATGGTGCTCTTAATCACACCATAATCATCTTTGCGCGACTGATAGACAGCTTTCTCATCAGCTGTCGCATCTACAGCAGGGGCGTCACCTAATGCTTTCTCAAGGACATAGTCCTTTTGACCGCCAGAGAGAATGATTCTTAGATTGCGGAACCAGTTGGTGAAGTTAGACCCATTGTTTCTAAACTTTTCCTTCTCAGCAAAAACGTTGAAGTTGAAGTTGGACTTAGCCATTTGATCTACAATATTTGCAAGTACAAATTAGACTATGTTCATGATAACTAGTTCAACTTTTAATCAAATTACTAGATGAACTCCCACTAAATTCAACATCCCTCAAGTTGTTTAGTGAACATGATCCAAATTCACCACACCTAATCCGATCTTCACGAGAAGAGATGTGGTTTCAATGGTGGACAACGAAGTGTCGATCATATCATTCATATGACTCATGCTTAACCTTTCGGTTCTTGTGTCCCGAGGCCATGTCTGTACATGCTAGGCTCGTCAAGTCAAACCCAAGTATTTCCGTGTGTGCAAAACTGGCTTGCACCCGTTGTATGTGAACGTAGAGTCTATAGCACCCGATCATCACATGATGCTTGGACACGACGAACTTTCGCAACGGTGCATACATGGGGAGAACACAGTTTTATCTTGATCTTTAAGTGAGGAATCATCTTATAATGCTACCGTCACGATCTAAGCATAATAAGATACATAAAAGGATAAATATCACATGCATATAACTTTATGTGACATGGTATAGCCAATCTTCGCGCAATGATCTCCATCTTGTGCGTGCCGGCATGATCTCCATCACTCCACCATGATTGCCTCCACCAGGAATAGCAACTACAACTATTGCTAACTACTTATCGATAAAGTGAAACTATTACATGGCGTATAAGAAGTTGACACACAGGTCATACACAATTATAAAGACAACCATATGGCTCCTGCCGGTTGTGTACTCATCGACATGCAAGTCGTGAAACATTACAAAACATGATAATTGCATACAACATACACATCACATCTTGGGCCATACCATATCACAGAAAACACTCCTTGCAAAAACAAGTTAGACGCCTCTACGTTGTTGTTGCATGTTTTACGTGGCTTATGGGAGTAGCAAGCTAAGAACGATTCTTACCTACGGAAAGCCACAACGGTGACATTATGGTTGCCAAACTCCGGTGTAAATCCCATGACAACTATAGTGAGAGAAACATGCATCCACCAGCCGCATGTGTGGAACAAGCCATGTGTCAAGTGTGGAGCCGGTCTCGCGAACGACGTCGCGTAAGGTTGGCCTGGACCGCTTCAATCTCACTATCCCGCGTCATAAGAAGAACACAAACAAGAGGCTTGCAACAGAAAACATCAACGCCCGCAACAACCATGTTGCGTTCTACTCGTGAAACACATCTACGCATAGATCTAACTCTGATACCACTGAAGGGTTTAGCAGCATAGTAAATCAAAAAAATTCTACGGATGCGAACGAGAAAGCCAAGATCTAATCTAGGAGATGCAAACAACAAGGGGGATTAGATGAGATCTTCATACCCTTGAAGATTCGCACAGCGGAACGTTCGACGGAACGTGGGTGATGTAGTCGTACTCGCTTCTCCTCCTCGCGATCGGATCCGATCTAACACCGCAAGTGGCGATGCCTCCGAGAGATGCACACGTGCGGCACCTCGACGTCTCCTCCTTCCTCGATCCAGCAAGTATGGTGGACAGACGGATTGGATCTACAACGCGACAACGCGGTGCAAGTGGTGGAGAGTTTCTGCAGCAGGGCTTCGCCTACGTGCAGTCGGGAGGGAGAGAGAGGGAGGGGAGGGCAGCAGGGCGGCTAGGGCTTGAGGAGGAGGTGTGAGGGGGGGTGCGCCCCCAGCCCTCTTTATATAGAGGGGTGGGCGCCAACCCTAGCCCCTCCCCCAAGCCTAGGCCGGCGGCCAAGGAGGGAAGAGTGGGGGGCAAGTTTCCCCCCCTCCTTCTAGAAGCTCCCCTAGGGTTTCCCCTAGGTTTGGCCGGCTGGGCCCTATGGGGCCTTGTGCCCCTGGCCCAATGCGGCCAGGGCACTCCCTCATAGGGCCATGCCCCCTCCCGACAGGTGGGGCCACGTTGGTCCCCCTCTGGAAGGTTCTACAAGCTTCCAGTACAATACCGATTAACCCGAAACAATTCCGAACTCCAAAAACTGCATTGCCTTATATGAATCTTATTCTCCGGAACCTCTCGTGATGTCCCGGATCCCATCCGAGACTCCGAACAAAAACTCATAAACCAATTATCCAATCTATCCTAGCGTCGAGACACGTTAAGTGTGTGACCCTTCGGGTTCGAGAACATGCAGACATGATCTTCTATCAATAATCAACAGCGGGGTCTGGAAATCCATATTGACTCCCACACATTCATTGATGGTCATATCGGATGAACCATGATGCCAGGATTCAATCAATCCCATATATATATTCCCTTCGTCTTGCGATATTTTACTTGCCCGAGATTTGATCGTCGGTACCGTCATACCTAGTTCAATATCGTTCACAGCAAGTATTTACTCGTTCCGTAATCCAATATCACTTTGTGATTAACTCCTTAACAACATGCTTGCAAGAGGTGTTGATATAGATTACCGAGTGGGCCCGAAGTATATCTCTCCGACTTGGGAGGGACAAATCCCATCTCGATACATACAACCCAACAGGTACTTTCCGATCACCTGAGAGACAC
Source organism: Avena atlantica (assembly GCA_910589765.1). Lineage (NCBI taxonomy): Eukaryota > Viridiplantae > Streptophyta > Magnoliopsida > Poales > Poaceae > Avena > Avena atlantica. The sequence goes on along the minus strand of OU342739.1, from coordinate 413,145,135 downwards.
CTTTATGATCACCCTCTCATAGGATGACGTTTGATGACCTCAAAGATTTCTTCCGATACCAGGGAGTTGTATTATCTCATGGTCTAAGGAATACAATATTTGACATAAGAAAAGCTTCGCAAAGATGAACACGATGACACGATCTAATTGCTTCGCTTAGTTTGGGTCTGTCCATCATATCATTCTCCCAATGATATGATCTCATTATTAATCGACAACTCATGTCTATGGTTAGGAAACCTTAACCATCGTTAATCAATGAGCTAGTCCATAGAGGCATACTAGGGACACGGTGTTATTCACAAACCACACAAGTATTAAAGTTTCTGCTTAATACAATTCTAGCATGGAATATAAACTTTATCATGAACAAGAATTATAATAATAACATCTTTATTATTGCCTCTAGGGCATAATTCCAACAAAAAGGGTCAAAAGAAATGTTTTCCAAACGAGATAAATTGTCAGCAACAGGGTTTTAAGCATCTTTCCTATCTACAATATGCAGATCAAACTCTTGTAAAAGCAACACCCATCTAATAAGCCTAGGCTTGGCGTCTTTCTTTGTCATAAGGTACTTAATAGTAGCATGATCAGTATGAATAATAACCTTTGAATCAACAATATAGGGTCTAAACTTATCACAGGCAAAGATTATAGCTAAAAAATCATTTTCTGTAGTAGCATAATTCTTTTGAGAAGCATCTAGAGTCTTTCTAGCATAATGAATAACATTCAACTTCTTATCAACACATTGCCCAAGAACAACAGCCACAGCAAAATCACTAGCATCACAACTAATTTCAAAAAGTAAACTCCAATCAGGTGGTTGAACAATAGGAGTAGTAGTCAAAGCTTTCTTCAAAGTTTCAAAAGCTTCCTTACAATCATCATGAAAAACAAAAGGTACATCTTTTTGAAGAAGATTGGTAAGGGGCTTTGAAAGTTTGGAGAAATCTTTAATAAACCTCCTATAGAAACCAGCATGACCAAGGATACTACGAATACCTTTTATATCCCTAGGGCAAGGCATCTTCTCAATTTCTACAATTTTGGCTCTGTCTACTTCAATACCTCTTTCAGAAATTTTGTGTCCAAGAACAATCCCTTCATTAACCATGAAATGGCATTTTTTCCAATTAAGAACAAGGTTGGTTTCTTCACATCTCTACAAAACATTATCAAGGTTGTGCAAACAGTTACCAAAATAAGTTCCATAGACGGAGAAATCGTCCACGAAAACCTCCACAATTTCTTCACAAAAACCATGAAAGATAGCAAACATACATCTCTAAAAGGTAGCAGGAGCATTACATAAACCAAAAGTCATATGCCTATAAGCATAAGTGCCATAAGGACAAGTGAAGGTGGTTTTATCTTGGTCTTGTGCTCTCACAAAAATTTGAGAGAACCCAGAATAACCATCAAGAAAACAAAAGTGCGTCTTTTTAGACAACATTTCTAGCATTTGATCAATAAAGGGCAAAGGATAATGATCTTTCTTAGTAACTTGATTAAACTTTCTAAAATCAATGCACATCCTATACCCCAACCACTACTCTTTGGGGTATAAGCTCGTTATTTTCATTAGGCACAACAGTTATTCCCCCTTTCTTTGGGACATAATGAACAGGGCTAACCCATTGGCTATCAACAATAGGGTAAATAATACCAGCACCAAGGAGTTTTAATACCTCATTTCTTACCACATCCTTCATCTTAGGATTTAGACGACGTTGGTGCTCAACAAATAGTTTTGCATCAGGTTCTATATTAATAGCATGCTGACATATAGTAGGAGAAATCCCTTGTAAATCATCAAGAGTATAGCCCATAGCTCCTCGGTGTTTCTTCAATATTTCCAATAACCTTTCTTCTTCCTTTCCTGAAAGTTTAGAACTAATAATAATAGGATATACTTTCTTATCATCTAGATAAGCATATTTAAGATCATCAGGCAAAGGTTTTAATTCGAAAATAGGGTCCCCTTTAGGTGGTAGTGTGGTACCCAAATCTTCCATAGGTAGATTATGCTTAAGTAACTCAGGTTGACGAAGGAAAACCTTGTCAATCTCATTTATTTCCTTCATGAAGACCTCGCTTTCATGATCTTCGATAAACTGCTGCAAGGCTATGTTAGGAGCAAGAGAAATAACAGAAAGTTGTTCAACCCTAAAATCCTCATTAGGCAGTTCATTTTCATAAGGAGTTTTAGCAAATTTGGAAAAATTAAACTCATAAGACTCTCCATCAAACTTAGTCAAAACTTTTTCCTTCCTACAATCTATGATAGCCCCACAAGTATTCAAGAAGGGTCTACCAAAGATAATAGGACAGGATTTACTAGCTTCAGAACCAAGTATTGGAAAATCAACAGGATATTTAATCTTACCACAAAGAACTTCCACATCTCTTACAATGCCAATTGGACAAACTGTCTCTCTATTAGCAAGGTGAATAACCACATCAATGTCCTCAACCTCACAAGGACCAATTTCATGCATAGTTTCCCTGTAAAGCTCATAAGGAATAGCACTAGAACTAGCTCCAATATCACATAAACCATAATAGAAATGATCACCAATTCTAATATAAAGCACATGAACACTAGCTTTTCTAGGATGAGAGACAATATTAGAAGCATCTTCACAGAAGACAATGTGATCATCCTCTATATTTTTAGTGACAAGATCTTTCACAATAGCTACCACAGGTTCAATATTTATTTGCTCATCATGTTCCACGGTTTTCTTTGCACTTTTGCTAACCACATTAGCAATGATAGAATGTTCCTTTACCTTAGCAGGAAAAGGGATTTTCTCAACATAAGGTTCAGGCAAAATAGGGTCAATAGTACAAACTTCAATGCTAGCAGGAACATGGGTAACAATGTCTTTATAAGGAGCATGGTACTTGTCCCACTCCTTTTTGGGAATTTCAATATAAGAGGCAAAGGCCTTAAAACACTTTGCAAGAACTTGAGAATCAAGACCATACTCAATACTAATATCATGGAAGTCATCAGTTCCCATAAAAGATTTAATGCATTCGTAATCATAGTTTATACCTGACTTTCTTCCTTTGTCATTCTCCCATGCTTCAGTGTTCTCTTGAATACGGTCTAGGAGATCCCATTTATCTTTTTCCTTCATACGTGTGAATGATCCAGCACAAGAAGCATCTAGTAAATCTTATCATGAAGAGAAAGCCTAGCATAAAAGTTATTGATAATAATATTGTTAGGGAGTTCATGAATAGGACATTAAAGCATTAGTAACTTCAATCTCCCCCAAGCTTGAGCTATACTCTCTCCATCACGAGGCCAAAAGTTATATATTAGATTCCTATCCTTATGAATCTCACTGGGAGGATAGAATTTAGAATAAAAGAGAGGTACTATTTCCTCCCATTCCATGGATTGCCCATTCTTCAGCAGCTTATACCATTCTTAAGCTCTTCCTTTCAATGATATAGAGTGTAACTTCTTCTTCACCTGTTCAGTTGTGATACCTACACACTTAAACAACCCGCATAATTCATGGATAAAAATAAAATGATCACTAGGATGGACAGTTCCATCCCCTAAATAATAATTATCCATAACACGATCAACAATACTTGTAGGTATCTTAAAAGGATCTATCTCAACAGGTGGTGGTTCATCTACTACCCTAACAGTGGTAGTAGTTTTCCCAAATAGAAAACCAAGTGGGTTATCCATATTGGAAACAAAGTAACAAACAGAAATAAAAACAATACCCATAGTAGAATTTTCCTTTACCAGTTCCACTCTTCAATAGCTCTTCACTCCCCAGCAACGACGTTAGAAAATAGTCCTGATGACCCACAAGTATAGGGGGTGTATCGTAGAACTTTCGATAAAGTATTATCGTCTTCTCTAGTAAGCTTCATCCTACCTGTACCAATCATTAACTTTTGTCTCATTTTTTGTACCGCTACAGTGTATCCTGACATTGCTACAGTAATTACTATGGCAATCTTATCGATACAGTGACTCTTCGATCACCGCAATGGTCATGGTAGACGGATATCCTCCTGTGCCGTGTGATCTTACATATGGCTCCAATCACCAATCGAGAACGCATGATACACACCTTTTTATGGTTACCGCGGCGCACTCGTGATCCCACTAACTCTCACCACGCGTAGTTATAAATAGGGGGAGTGGGGAAGGGGTTGGTTTACTTTCCCATTCTCACTCTCCTCGTCTTCCTTCCTGCACCGCAGCCGCTGTGCTTCTATTCTAGTGACCACGCCACCGCATTCCTCCTCACGCGACGCGCCGCCGTTGTTTGGTCCTTCCTCACTGCACTTCATCTCCGCATCAGGCCTCTGCGGCGGTTCTCTACTTCCTCCGCCACCGTGCTCATCGTTGTTGCGACAGGGCCTTGGATTTTGAGGCCGCTCCCTTTCGCCAGCGATTCCTCCTCTTTTGGCTCCTCCGACGAGCCCATGTCGATCTCGCACAGCGGAGCCATCGTGGGATAAGAAGACCTCATGGTGGGTCCAGAGCGTGGTTCATGGCAAGGGTCCACTGTCACTCATCGAGAAATCGAGTGGATCCGCAAGACTCGCCATGTTCCTGCTGATGACCCACAAGTATAGGGGGTGTATCGTAGTACTTTCGATAAATAGGAGTGTCGATCCCAACAAGGAGCAGAAGGTGTTGACTAGTGGTATGGAGCAGGAAATATCTGTAAATACTTAGCAAACGGATTTTTAGGGGTTTTCTGATAAAGCAAAGAAATAAAGTGCAAGTAATAAAGATACCAAAAAATTGCAGCAAGTGGCCTAATCCTTTCTTAGCAAAGTACAAGCCGGTGGAAATACTTATAAGGACCAAACATTCTCGAGGACACATGGGAATTCTGTTAAGTGCTTTCGCTTCAAATAGCTGAGTAGTCTTCTTTAGTTTTGTAAGTTTTGTGTGGGTGAACCTGTGCTAATTTACCGAACTTACTTGGACTAATACATACTTGTGATTAAACCCCTTGCAAGCATCCGCAACTACAAGAAAGCAATTAAGGTATAACCCTAACCACAGCCTTAAACTCTGAGATCATACGCTCCCTTGTGCAATGGTTTCCTAATGGGGTTCAAGTTTCTGTCACTCTGGCAACCCCACAATTAGTAGCCAAATACACAATGCATTTCCCTAGGCCCATAAATGGTGAAGTATCATGTAGTAGATGTTCACATGACACCACTAGAATAATAGCACCACAACTTAAATACTAAACCATTGAATAATATCTCAACACAAATCCACTACTAACAACATGACTTCTCCCATGTCCTCAAGAACTAAATGAACTACTCAAGAGACATCATATGGATCAAGATCAAAGATGATATGGCGATGAATAACAATCTGAACATAAACAATAATCCAATGGTTCCACTCACAAGCATCAACTACAGTAGTAATCAACACCGGGAAAGTTTCCCCTAAGAACTATGCAAGATTCAACACAATTGTTATAGCGGGATGGAGTGGTGATGATGGTGCTGGTGGAGATGATGGTGTGGATGATGATGATCCCGATGAAGTCTAGCTTGATGATGGTGTCGATGGCGACGATCTCCCCTCTCCGGGAAGGAATTTCCCTGGCAGAAGTCTGTCTGCCAGAGAGATCTTTCTCTCTCGATGTTTTCTGCCCCGCAGAGGCGGCAGAATCTTTTTGTGGTCGCTCCTTGTGTATTAGGGTTTCGAGGAGAAGATATGGGCGAGAGGGCAGAGCCAGAGGTGGGCTAGGTGGGCCACACCCCCTGTAGGCGCGGCCTAGGGGTGGCCCGCGTCAGGGGTATGTGGGCCCCCTGTGGCCCATCTCCGCCTCCCCTTATGGCATTCTTCGTCTTCTGTGAAAATAGGATTTTCTATAGTTTTTCTGGTATTTTTATGATCTTCACGAAATTGCATCAAAACACCGCTTTTTCCATCAGAATCCTGACTCCGACAGATCATCCTCCAAAAATCATCCAACATGCAAAAACAGATGAAAAGACATAAATAACACCTCTTAATATGAAATATATCAATGAATAAAGGCGAATTATGATATAGAATGGTGAGGAAAATTGGACGTATCACCTGCCGAGGTAAAGTGTCGCTTACCCGGCAAGGAGTCTGCCCCCGTAGTTGAGGATGGCGAGTATGTAGTTTTCATGTCACATTTTGCCAGAGGATTCGGCCTCCCTCTTAGCGACTTTGCCAAGAGATTCCTTGAATTCTTTGGCCTCCAGCCTCATCACCTACCGGCTAAGGCCATCGCTTCTCTGTCGACTTTTATCTCGGCCTCAGAGGGATACTTCAGCCTCTGGCCTTCTGTAGATGTCTTGTCAAAGTTTTTCCAGATCCGAGCTTATGTTGTGCTGGATAAATCTCTCCTTCCCTCCGAGAAATATCTTACTCAGTGTGGGGCCGCTTATATTACACCCCGGAAGAATTCTTTGTTCCCTCGAGTTACATGCCTAGAGTCTTGCAATAAGTGGCATAGGTCATTTTTTATGTCAAAAACACTGGAAAGGAGGATAAGATTCGGCTCCCTGCCTTCTCTATTGGTCCTCCTTCTAAGCAGAACTGGATTTATAATACGAAGAAGACTCATGCTCTCGCCAAAGCGTTTGAGCTTTGCCTGAAGGAGTTGATTCGGGCGGGGCTTCACGGGAAGGATTCCATGGTCGCATTCATCAGTAGCCGAATCTGCCCTTTCCAACTTCGCTCTCATAAGGTTTGCTACATGAGCGGTCCTTTGGATCCCAACCGAGTCTCCATGGTTGAGCTTGACGATGTTTAGATTCAGAAACGTGTCCGAGCTATCTTCAAAACTGAGATGCCCGAGGATTGAACGTGGGGAATGAAGCCCTTGTCACGTGATAATACCCCTCCTCAGGTAGCTTGAATGCGAATTTCCCTATCCGAGTTATCTTTCGTTGATGATTTTGCTAATTTCCGTCTACTCTTTTTGCATAAACTTGACGAACAAACTTCAGAAGACGCCAAGGTGCTCGCTCTTCCTTGGAGTGACGACCGCAGCACCCCGGACAATGGGGAACCAGACCCGAAGGAGTTTATCCCCAAACCTGAGGCTGCTCCTGCCCGTACTTGGAGTAAATCCTCTGTCCACGCCGATGAAGGTGACTCGAACGACATCCAAATTCTCGAGGTAGTTGTCACGGTGCCTATCTCTTACGCGTTTCTAGCTCCTTCTTTCCCAGCTAATCCGGCTGGTCAGGTGCACGAGGTCGAACCCCTCGCTTCTGAAGCTCCCGCTCCATCAAATAAGCGTGCTGCTTCGAATGATCCTTCGGAGACGGGTCCCAAGAAGCAGACTAAGAGATCCTCCCAGCATGTTCTGAAGCGAAAAACTATGCCCGGAGTCCGTGGGTAAGTTTCCTTGCTTATTTTAACTTGTATTTCTTGTTTTTCTCTTTCTATTTCTGAATTGGTATTTACCTTCATCCTGGTAGTGCTCCTCTTTCTGCTAAGCCCAGTGGTCCGATCATGACCTCGCATGCTACTCGGCCGCCTTCGCCATCTCCTCAAGAGGATGTTCGAGTTTCAAGTTCTCCTCGCGATAATTCTCCTCCCGTGCCAACTAACAGCCTGCCTCAGCGAGACGAGGCTGAAGTTCCCCCTAGTGATGGTCCTGATATCGTTATGCAGGATCAATCAATTGATCCGGTAATTTCTTCTAAGGTCCCCGAAGTTGCTCCTGTCGAGCCTTCCTCTACCGAAGTTGTTGCTACTTCGGTTACTGCCGAGGCTGCCGCTACCTCGGTACCTGTCGAGGCAAGCGCCCCTTCTACCAAAGAGGTTATTGCTCCGAGTCATGTCCATCGCCCTAAGTTATTGCATGTTTCCGAGGTTCCCACTAAGACCAAGAAGGATGGCGCTACCAAATCCAAACCTACTCAGAAATCCAAACCTGATTCCTCTCAGCCCAGTGTCGCCGACATGCTTCACAAGGGAGGATCTATCGCTAAGTCTGGGTCTGCCTCCGCCGCCGACACACGGCTCGTGCTTCATAAGAGCCCAGCGGCCGAGATAGCTGCACAACAGGTACGAGAGGCCAAGGGCAAGGTTTTGGCGCGCACAGAGAGCGGAGGAAGACTCTGATCATTGGTAGAATATGCCAATAACTGGAATGTTGCAGACCAGATTGAGGGCAACCCAAGTAATCAACCCTTCTAGCTTTCCGACATTAGCACTCGTTTGCATATGGCTGCTAAAGTTATACTTGAAAGTGACAAGATGAACGAGGTATGTGCTTAAATCTACACTTTATCTTTTGCGCATAGTATACTATATGCCCACTAGTCCCCGAGCTTGCAACCGAATAACTTGTTATTCATTTGGAAGCTTCCCTTGCTTAGAACATAGTTACATGCGTGCGTAATAAATAATTTTTGTTGTGCATGTTTCGGCTTAAAATACACCTAGCCACCTAGCTTCGTATCGCCTTTTGCTGGATTTGGATATTTTTGTTTTCTTGCTTTCAATATCCAGCCACCTAGATCCAGGTCAAGTTTCTCTTGATTCGGATCTTTTTGAGCTTTAGTTTCGAATATCTAGCCACCTAGATCCGAGTCAAGTTTTACTTGATTTGGATATTTTTAAGTTTTAGCTTTGAATATCCAGCCACCTAGATCCGAGGCAAGTTTTACTTGATTCGGATCTTTTTAAGTTTTAGCTTTGAATATTCAGCCACCTAGATCTGAGGCAAAATTTTCTTGATTCAGAGCTTTTTAAGTTTTAGCTTTGAATATCCATCCACCTAGATCCGAGGGAAGTTTTGCTAGATTCAGATCTGTTAAGCTTTAGCTTTGAATATCCAGCCACCTAGGTCCGAGTCAAGTTTTGCTTGATTCAGATCTTTTCGTATTTTTCCATTTATGACTCGCTGTTATTTTAGGTTGCTCGCAATCGACGTACAACCGAATTCCAGAAGCTTCTCTTTTTACATAGGAAGCTTCAGGTCAAGTATGACAAGATGGTTCCCATTCCAAAGAAGAAATGTAAATTATTCGGCATTTGCACTCAAGTCCTTCGTTCAAGCCTTTGATTCCTAATTAATTTTCTCTTTGTCCTTACTCGGCTAACATTAATAATCAAAATACTCTGCTGACGAAAAAGATTGCCAGTCTCGAAGCTTAGTCATCCATCCTCCCTGTACTCGTCTATTTCTCTTCTAGATAAATCCTAGTATCTTATAGTGCTCCATCTTCGGCTCAGCCAAATTATAAAGTTTTGCAACGTCGCATCAAGAGTGCATACCCATGCCTGATATGATGCTACATTTTTTAGAGCAAGCAGGGACTCATTCGGCATAGCTGAAGGAGAAGGATAACGAGATATCTTGGCTCCGTGCCGAGGTTGAGTCCTTGAAATCATCTCAGAAGTCCGAGCTGGAGAAAATTGACCAAGAATTTTCCGAGGAAAAGAATCAGTTAAGACTCCAGCTTCAGAAGGACAAATAACTCCTTGATGCGGCTGAGCTGAAAAATCAGACGATGACTGAGGAGATTAGTCGGTTTGAGAAGAAACGGGTTGGCTAGGCTGTAGATCTTTAGAATATGTTGTGATATATCCATCGTAAGCTTATTTGCCGGGTTTTTCCTCTTGGTCACTGGCCGAGTCATTCTTTGCTCGTTGCTCCTCTTGATTTATATGATGTTTTGCTTTACAGATCACTTTCCAGAAGCCGAGCCCGTGAGTACTAAAGCCATGGTTGCTGCCCGTGCCTGCCGAGATGTCCCCAATTTCCCGGGCCAAGAATATTCTATTGAGGATCTCTTGGTTGTTGTCGCTGCTGCCATTGAGCCGATGAAAATCATGGAAAGAGATTTGGTGAAAGCAGCAATTCGAGCCTTCAATGTGCTATGGCCGAATGAACCAAAAATTAGCAAGGTGGAGGTACTTGTGGTGAAATTAATGGATTCTCAAACTCAGTTGAACCTCTGGAGAGAATCCTCCGGGTGAGCCGAGGCTGACATGTCACTTACTGTCATTCTATCATGGTCCGATGATATCTCCCTCGACACATTAATGAATTTGTGCACCTGCTATCCTTGGGTCGAGAATCCGAATTTCGTTGCTCGTCGCCAAGCCCGTGCCTATCAACTCATCGAGTATGCAAATGTGCATCAATGGAATGAGGGGCCGAGTTTTCTCCCAGACGGGGCTGAAGAGAATGTTGAGGCCATTGATGACGATGAGTTTACTGAGGATTCTGGTAATGAACATGATTCGGATGAATACTCTAGAAGTTCTGATGAGTCAAGTGGAAGTTCGAGAAGAAATGCTAAATCCCAGTCTTCCTCCAAGGGGACTGAAGCTTCCCATGCCCAAGGTGAAACTTCACGTCAAATGGCCAATGCTCAAGATGCTCCGGTTACTTCGGTTGATGCCGAGGTAACTTCTGTGGAGGCTCAGGCAACTTCGGAGATTCCTGCTCCTGAAAGTATTGCTTCTACAGAAGCCGAAGTGCCTTCGGTGGTAGCCGAGGTACCTACTTCGGAAACCCCTACCACTACCATCGCCCCTCCTGCCGATGATTCGGCTACGGTTAACGCCTGAGCTGTAAAACTTTCATTTTCTAAGTCCCCGGTATGCCGGACGTATGTTGTTTTAAGACAATCTGCCTCTTTTGGCACTACTTAATCTGTATAAGTTTGGAATTTCTCATATGCTGTGGTAACAGTTAAGTTGTTACCGTGCTGGTTGAGTTATTCTGCATGTATTATCATTCGTGAACTTCAATCCATAAGTTCGAATCGAACATGTTTGATCATTCATCAATGATTTCTTAGAGATTATGAGCTCTGCTTGAATACGCGCTCTTTGGTTAGCATACCACAACGGTCATAAGAAAGATAATATAACGTGCGCTGACTTGTGTATAGTTCATTCCTTAGTCGCTTTTCGTGTGTTTGATTCTTCGTTGTCTCTTGTCTTATTTACCATAAGATCTCTCTTCAGACAGTGACAGGCCAGGGACGTTGCTTTCGATGACCATATGTTACTAATTCGAATTGATGGACATATAAATCATCCGCCATATCAAATATACAATAGCAGGATAAATAACACGGGGCAGTCCCCGAGTTACCACTCGTGTTGTTGAGGTTTCATTTGCCAATTTATTTTCGATAAATCAAATGCATAATTAATATTTGGCAGTCCTCGAGTCACCGCTCGAGTTTGCCGAAGTCTCATTCATACCAAATACATAATCATAGTGATAAACAACATGGGGCAGTCCCCGACTCACTGCTCGAGTTGCCGAAGTCTCATTCATATCAAATACATAATCATAGTGATAACCAACATCGGTCAGTCCCCGAGTCACTGCTCGAGTTGCCGAATTCTCATTCATATCAAATACATAATCATAGTGATAAACAACATGGGGCAGTCCCCGAGTCACTTCTCGAGTTGCCGAGGCTTCATTAATTCATTCCTAACACAATAAACCGATACATAATAATACTGGATACAGTACACTTCCTCTAAGTGTAAAATGGACGAAGTAATGCTACATTCCATGGTATTTTTGACTCATCTCCATATTTATCCATCTTGTTCCTTTCTGGTGCTTGAGCATCTATGAGGTAATATGCATCGTTGTGCAGTGCTTTGCTCACGATGAATGGGCCTTCCCATGGGGGCGATAGCTTATGCATGTCGGTCGTGCGTTGCACTAGCCGAAGGACCAGATCCCCTTCCTTGAATACTCTAGGACTTACCTTCTTGCTATGGTAGTGTCTGAGGTCTTGTTGATAAACAGCTGACCTGGACAATGCTAATTCTCTTGCTTCCTCTAGTAGATCCACATCATCTTGCCGAGATATTTCATTTACCTCGGCGTTCGTGTATTGGGTGACTCTAGGTGAATCATGCACTATATCGGCTGGGAGCATAGCTTCTGCCCCATATACGAGAAAGAATGGGGTGTACCCGTTGATCTATTCAGGGTAGTTCTTAAACTCCATATCACTGCTGGCAGTTCCTCAATCCAACAACCTGCCAACCTCCGGAGTGGTTCTATCAGCCGAGGTTTTATTCCGGATAACACGAGTCCATTCGATCTTTCCACTTGCCCATTTCATGCCGGGTGTGCTACCGAAGCAACATCGAGTCTTATGTGCTTTTCTTGGTAGAATCGAGCAAAGTCTCCTTCAGCAAAATTTGTGCCATTATCTGTAATGATAATGTGTGGGTAACCATATCTCAGAATGATATCTTTGAGAAATTTTACTGTTGTGGGCCTATCACATTTTCTTATTGGCTTTAACTCTATCCATTTTGTGAACTTGTCCAACATGACCAAAATGTGAGTCATGCCTCCGCGAGCCGGCTTAAATGGACCTACCATATCCAAGCACCATACTGAGAATGGCCAAGTGATTGGTATTGTTTTTAACTCGGATGAAGGCATATGTATTTTGCTGGCATATCTCTGGCAGCCATTGCACCTTGCTACCAGTTCTTTTGCTTCCTTTAGCGGACTTGGCCAATAAAATCCGTGTCGGAATGCTTTGGCCACCAGGGCTCTGGACGAGGGGTGGTGCCCACATTCCCCTTCATGTATGTCCAAGAGGATCTCTTGTCCTTTTGTCGGGCTAACACATCGTTGCAGCACGTTTGTTACGCTTCTCTTATAAAGCTCATTATTTATTATTGTATAAGCCTTCGCCCTTCTTACTATCTACCTAGCAAGGACCTCATTATTCGGCAGGGTCTCATTTTTGAGGAATAAGAATATTGGTTGTGCCTAGTCTGGTATGTCCTGCTCCGGGGTAACTGTCTTATCCATTACCATTACTTCTCCCGATGTAATGTTTTCTGAACTTTCCCAATTAGCTCTCTGGTTAGCTGAATCAGTCCCCGGGTTATTCGGCTCATGTCCCTTATCAATTTCCACTGGGACACATTCAGATTTCTGATCCGGCGAGAGGTGAATTGATTTGGACTCTGGGGAAGGTATAATTGATGGTTTTCTCAGGTGTTCTAAAGCGATACCAGGTGGAATTGACTGTCTGGTCGATCCGAGCTTTGACAGTGTATCCGCAGTGTCGTTTTCCGCCCGAGGTATGTGATGAAATTCACACCCGTCGAAATAGCCACTAATTTTCTGTACATGAAACTGATATAAGGCCATGTTTGCATCCAATGCGTCCCAATTTCTTGATACTTGCTGCACTACAAGGTCCGAAGCATAGAATTCGACGTATGCCAATATCTTTTGCCATCTTTAGGCCATGGACAAGTGCCTCATACTCGGCTACATTGTTTGATGCAGCAAAGTGTATCTGCAATATATATTTCAGTTGATCCTTCTTTGGAGAGGTTAATACTATTCCTGCTCCTAACTCATTCCTTAATTTGGATCCATCAAAATGCATCGTCCAATAGTTCAGATCAGGTAATGGGGGTTCATACTGTATCTCGGCCCAATCGACAAAAAAGTCGGCCACTACCTGAGATTTGATTGCATCTCGTCTATAAAATTGTGGGGCATAAGGGGATAAATCAATTGACCATTTTGCTATTCGGCCGCTTGCATATTTGTTGCTCATTATCTCGGCTATTGGTGCCTCACAAATCACCTTCATGGGGTGTTCCTCAAAATAATGCCTGAGCTTTTTTGCCGACATATACACTCCATAAGCCATTTTTGGTAATGTGGATAATTTTGTTTTGAGGATGATAATACCTTGCTTAGGTAATAAACCGACATTTGTACCGACTTTCCTTCCTCATTTCTCTCTACAACTATCACAATGCTCACAACTCGGTTCGTTGCCGCTACATAGAGCAGCATAGGCTCTTTTGATAGTGGCGAAGCTAAAATTGGCGCTGTGGCCACCATCTTTTTTAACTCATGAAAAACATTATCAGCCTGAGGTGTCTAGGTAAACTTATCATATTTTTTCATCAACTGATACAAAGGCAATGCTTTTTCACCTAGCCTACTCACGAACCGACTTAAGGATGCCAGGCATCCTGTAAACTTCTGAACATCATTGAGGCACTTCGGCAGTCCCATCCTATCAATTGCGCGATTTTTTTGTCGAATTTTCCTCTATACCTCGGCTAGACACAAGGAAACCGAGTAATTTTTCGGCCAATACACTGAAGGTGCATTTTTTTGGGTTAAGCTTCATTTGGAATCTTCTTAGATTCGCGAACGTCAGCTGGATATCTTCTAGGAGCAAATGGCTCTCTTTGGTCTTTACGACCACATCATCAACATATACTTGAACATTTTTCCCAATCTGATCATGCAAACATCTTTGCATACATCTTTGGTATGTGGCTCCTGCATTGTGCAGGCCGAATGGCATGGTGCGATAGCAATAAGCCCCATAAGGGGTGATAAACGCAGTTTTTATTTGATCAGCCGGGTTTAACGGTATCTGGTGGAAACCAGAATACGCATCTACAAATGATAACAGTTCACAACCTGCGGTTGAATCAATAACCTGGTCTATCCTAGGTATGGGAAAAGGATCTTTGGGACACACCTTGTTAAGGTTCATGTAATGGATGCACATGTGCAAAACAACGGCTACATTCGGGTCATCCTTTTTATTTTCTACCAACACCGGGTTAGATAGCCGGTCTGAATGAAGTACTTCCATAATAAACCCGGCTAGAAGGAGCCAAGCTATCTCATCCCCTATGATTTTTCTCCTATCTTCGGCGAAGCGGCGGAGAGGTTACTTCACTGGCCTTGCTCCTGGCCTTACATGCAAAGAGTGCTGAGCCAACTCCCTCGGTACTCCTTGCAGATCTTGTGTTGACCATGCAAAGATGTCCCTATTCTCATGGAGGAAGTTGGTGAGCTCGCTTTCCTATTTATCATTCAGGCCGACACCAATGGTGATGGTGCGCTCTAGGAACTGATCATCAATCTGAATTTTATTTGTCTCCTTAGTCGGCTGGAAGGACACACTTCCATGCGGGTTAGCAAGTGCTATCATGTTAAGCTATGCCGACTGAGCTAAAGCTGCGACCTCCTAAATTCTCCTTTTCTCCCTTGCGATTACCAAAGATTCGACCAGATTTGATCCGGCCGAAGCACATTCCATCGACTTCCTGTAGTCTCTTGTTATTGTTATTACCCCCTGTGGTCCTGTCATCTTCATTTTTAAGTATCCAATGTGACAACTGCTCATAAACTTAGCTAATGTCGGCCGTCCGAGTAATGCATGATAGTAGCTTTACAGATCCACCACCTCGAATTCCAAATTCTCTGCTCTGCAATTTTACCTTGTGCTGAATAAGACGTCTACTCGGACCTTCCCAATGGGCTCGTAGGGCAGTCTTGGCACTATTCCATGAAAAGTTGTCTTTGTCGACTGCAGCATATTTGCAGATATGCCGAGCTTATGCATTGTATCCTTGTACATAATGTTGATGTTTCTTCCATTATTTATCAGTACCTTTGAGAATTTCACGTTGATACTGGGCCCGACAAATGTTGGGTCTAGCACCAGGGCATATGACCCGGGGTTCGGCATGATCTTGGGATGATCTCTAATGCCCCAAGTTATCTCTTGATCTGACCATGGCATATACCTCAGAATTGCTGGCATAACTGCATTTACTTCCATGTGCCGGCGATGTACGCTCTGCATGTCTTGTTGTTCTATGGTGAATACACAATAAGATTGGTGGTGTTCCCTGTAATAATTGCATCCATTATTTCCGGGTTTTCCTCTGCCATCTAGATTTTGATTTACCACATGATGAACTGCATCCCTTCGGTCCTGATTCTCATACCTTAGAGGTGGTGGAGGTAACATCATTTTTTGTGCATTTCCTCCCGTAAGCTGTGGATGCTGTGAGTGGTGTGGTTGCTGCTAGGGCACCTGCATTGCTGCCGGGTTTCCCATTGCCCTCTTCATCCATGCACACTCACGAGTTGTGTGGTTGGCAGGTTTTGTCGGGTTAGGCATGTGGAACTTACACGGTTGATCCAACATTGATTCGAACGTGTACTTCGGCCTCTCCTGCCATTGCTTCTTCTGTTCCGGAGTCCACTGTTTCTTCCCATCATTCCTCAGCGTCCTTTGCTGAGGACCATTTTTCTGGCACTGATTACTTCCCATACCCGGTTGGTCCTAAGTAACTGCAGCAACCTGATTCGAGTTGTATCTGTAATCCGGCCTTTCAACTCTTCTTCTACCTCGGAATTCATTCCGTCGGTATGATCCTGCGCCATCATGAGTGTAATGATCATGCTTCTCATGATGTTCTGCTGACATAAGCTCAGGTTGAGTTGGGTCACCCAGGGCATACGAGTCGGCTATTCTGATTGTCTCTGCCAACGTAGTTGACATATCTCTTTGTAGCCTTTGCCACAACACACTTCCATATCTACACCCTTGTGCAAAGCAAGGAATAGCTTGTGATTCAATTACTCCTTCGCAAGAGTTTCTGAGGTTGCACCATCGTGTTAAGAATTCTCTATCAGTCTCATTCAGATTCTTCTTGCACATGGCCAGCTGTTGGGGCCTGTTTGGCCTCTTGTAAGTACTGGTGAAGTTACTCACGAACATCTCCTCGAAGTCTAACCAGCAGTTGATACTGCCCGCTGGTAAGTTATTCAGCCAAACCCTGGCCGGCCCTTCCAACATCTGGGGCACATATCTCACAGCCCACCTCAAGTTTCCTCCTGCTATTTTCACTGCAGTGGCATAGTCAATCAACCAATCTTGTGGATTAGTACTTCCATTATATGTTCTTGTGCCTCCTGCCAACTGGAAGTTTGGGACAGGTGGCTCGCCCATAATCCGGGGTCCAAAACACGCCGGACTAGGAGGGACTTGCTCTTCCAATAACTCGTACCGATATATTCTATCAAATTTTAATCTTGCGTCATTCGACGGTAAATTTATGTACACAGCTCTTTCTTCCACACCATAGTGTTTTTCCCCAATGTACCCGGCATTTTCCATTTCCGAATAACCATCATTATACCTGTCATGTGTTTGGTTATGTGGAACATTTCCTGCCTCTCTCCCCTGCTGAGATTCATGCCTCGGCTGATGATCTTGCGGGTGGTACCGTCTCCCTTCAGCCGGGTTATTATCCTCGGGGTTCCCCCTTCCAAGATTCTGATGCTCTCTATTCCCGCGGCCGGGGTTTCTTTCACCGATGTTACCTCAGCTTCCATTGCCTTTATTATCATTAATTTTTTCGGCCACCACCGGGTCATATGGGACAATCTGTTTGTTCCTTTTTCCCGAAGTTACTGCTTTATCTTTTCGTGTACCCTTTCCGGGTGAGGATTCCGCGGCAGCTGATAATGCCGGAGCAACCCCAGCCGAATGAAACATGCACAAAGCTCCTGGCTTCGTTAGGTTAGCTCTGAGTATCTCCTCATTTTGCTGGTTCGCGATGTGTACCAGCTCATTCACTCTTTCTAGCTGTCTCTACCGGGCTTCCCCGGTTAACCCCTCCAACTCTGAGGCTGCTGCATTCAACGCCCTGAGATTCTTTGTCGGGGTACTATACCTCGGCAGCCCAGGGTCAGCCGAATCACCCAGCTGAGACTCGTGTTCCTTGTTAATATCACTAAGGAGATTCTTTCCCTTTATTCTCAGGTCATCTATTCGCGTAGGAGTTGTATCTAGCTTGTTCGCCCTAGCATACTCTCGCAAGGTCCTGTTAAAGGACTCCTGCAATGCAGATACTTTCTTAGCCTCTTACAACATCTTAAATCTAGTCTCTTCTAGTTCGGCTTGTGCATTCGCTGGGTTAACTATTGGTGCTACAGGTGTTGTCAGGTTATCTATAGCCGCTTGCAAGATATTCTCTGGCATTTCCAGTGGTGGCCACCTTACCCTTGGTGCCTTGGGAGTTACCTCTTGCACCTCGGGTGCCCTTGCTGCTGACGGATCTTCTGCTGCCTGCTTTGCGGCTACCGGCTTGACCGTTTCCTGGTCTGCCGTCGCCGGGTTCTTGCTTGGTCCGGCTCCTGCTCCTGCTGCTGGCGTTGGTCCTGTCATCATCACCTCAACGCTGCCTGCGGGGCGAGCGTTACATTGACCGCTCGCAGCGCTGAGGGGAGGGTCTCCAGCGAGGAAGAATCAGCATGGGTAGACGCGATATGTATCGATGCCGACATAGATCTTGTGAGCGCCCAAGTTGATGAAGACACCGTTGCGCGTGGGTGGCCTTGCTCCGAAGTTGCCAACGTTGTCGCTGACGTAGTCCCAGAGGTCAAATCTCTGGACTAGGTCGGAGACGATGCGCTCGCCAGTGTCGATGAAGTTTCCTGTCCGGATCTTGCCTCCAGCTAGCACCGCTGTTGGCCCCACGGTGGGTGCCAACTGTCGTGGTGGTGGCACGGCAGATGCCATGGGTAGGCTTAAGTTGGCGGCCGATAGATGCTAGTGGGATCCAGGGAGGTAAGATGTAGTGGTTTCTACACAGAAAGCTTGTTCACAATCTTTATTTAACACCAATGGAGTTACACTTGCTCCTCGAGTTGTCTAAGTGAGAGGAATAAGATCTACTACTAGTTCCCAGTGAGAAGAAAAATGAATCCCCCTTCCTCCAGACGCCCAGCCCCTCCTTATAAAGGAATGACCTGGTGCCTTCTAGGGCTAACGTGGACCAGCATATTCGTGGAATATGCTTGTCCCAAAGTGTTAACCCGGCAGACCTCTTTCCGTGTCCCCCTTCTATCGATGGCAAAGACTCAGAGTCCACCACATGTGAGCCTCGGGCCTTAGGACTGTCACCTCTGTGACATCCTTCTGCTGCTCTGCTTCTTGTCTCTAGTGCTTGGCACTATGCAGATTCCAGAGAAAGACAGTTGCCAGGGTTTGACTTTGGGGCTTGCCTCCTCCTTCTTGTACAAGCTTCCCTTGACCCGGCCTCGCCTCGCATGACTTGGCTCGACCTCACCCTGCACTTTAAGATGCGTGATCGTGTTACACTGACATATCTCATATGTCGGTCGAATCAAGTCTTAACAACTTGATTTGGGGTTAGTTGGACCTTATTCGGCCGACTCTTACATGACTCGGTCGGATCTTATCTAGATCCAGCCTTGACCATGAATCTTCCTCTCTTTTTACTTACCTTGACCCTACCTGGGTCATCCCCCCAACAACAAGAGACCGTTGTTTTCTCCCTAGTAGCATTAGCACATCTACAACCTTAGAGATTTATGTCACTTCTCTTAGATTAAATAGAGGCATGAACCCACTATCGAGCATAAATACCCCCTCTTGGAGTCACTAGCATCTACTTGGCCAAGATATCTACTAGAAACAGAGAGCATGCAAGATCACAAACAACACAGACATGATAGAATCAATAAGACAAAACCATTAGTCAATCTGACATAGTAATCTCAATATCCATCAGATCCCCACAAACACAACATGCATGATTACAAATAGATGATCTTGATCATGAACGGAGCTCACAAGATCTAAACATGGTAGCACAAAGGAGGAGATACAACCATCTAGCTACTACATGGACCTGTAGTCGAAGGTGGAACTACTCACGCTTCATATCGGAGGCTGGCATGATAAGAATAAGGCCTCCGGGATGATATCCCCTTTAGCAGGGTGCCGAGAAGAGCTTCAGATCCCTCCCGATCTAGGGACGATGGTGGCGGTGGCTACGGACTGTTTCGTGGAAGATTGATCGGGTACTTAGGGTTTCAGTATCGGGGGGGTCTTTATAGGCGAAGAGGCAAGGCGGGGGCACCCAGGGTGGTTGGACACCCCCTGGTGCAGGCCCACCTAGGAGCACGGCCAGGGGGTGTGGCCCCTTGGTGGCTCTTCTCCTTCTCGTACTCTGGCTTCGTGTTCCCCGCAGTAAAATATTGACTTTGGCTTTTGTCCCGTCCAATTCCGAGAATATTGATTTTCTGCCTTTTCTGGAACCAAAAACAGAAGAAAACAGGCAACTGGCACTATGGCATCTTGTTAATAGGTTAGTACCAGAAAGCATTTAAAAACACCTCAAAATGTAGAGAAAGCAAAGCAAAGCAAAGTAGATACTAAACAAGCATGGAACATCAAAAATTATAGATACATTTCTAACGTATCAAGTATGCCCACCTACCGACGCCTGTGGGTCCCACCCTATCTCTCACGCATCGCCCAACTCCCAAGCCCCGCAATCCCCCTCTGCGACCCACCCTGGCCCCGCTCCTCCTCTCATCTCCTCCCGCTAGCTCCGTGCCCTCTCCTCCCCGTCTTCCTCCATCCATGCTGCCGCTACTCTTCCTCTCCCCATCCTCGTGGTCGTGGCTGCACCAGAGAGCTGCCGCCCGCAGGCTCCCTGCAGCGCCTCTTCCTCCCTTCGAACCACCCGGCCTCAGGCCTGCGAGCCATCCTTCGTCGCCTTCCCGGGCTCTGGTTCACCACTAGGACGACCCTTCTCTACGTTGCCAGCCACCTCGTCTGTCCTTCGTGCCCCAACCTGCAGTGCCTCTCCGCCTACTGTCGATATACGTGTGCGTCGTCTGGCCGCATCTCACTCGTCTCCCTCGTCCCTACCTGGGCTAGCCATAGCCGCGTTTGGTTCTAGCATGTATCCCGGAGCTCTGCAGTACATGCGGATGGATTCCTCCTGCTCAAGGCCTCATCCTGCTCTTCACCTTTACAAAATACCTGCCGGTGTTGAGGGTGTGATGTACATGGATGTGGAGAAGATAGTTTGAAGTGGTGGGGTATATCCGTGTTGAAGAAATGACTACTTTGGTACCAACCGGATTGCCAAGAATTCCACCTCCTCGAACGACAAGACCGACAACCGAACACAAGGCCGTCATCACCCATGGCGTGATGCCACCCGAAGTAATGGTGACGCCCCCAACACAAGATCGACAACGGCAAAATAAGTCTGAACCCGAGTCTGCATTGACACCGATGATCGAGAGGGTACTAGAAGACATTTGTACATGAATCCGAGCTCCTCATCACGGGACATCAAGTTCTTCATGGAACGCCATGACCTTCTGCTCGGATACGATGACCGATACCCTGAAGATCCGATGCCGAAGTTCGAAGACCCAAACCCCTCCGAGACCCTGAGACCTTCGCCCCTAAACGTGTGACCCTTATCCGAGCCCCATATTTTTATTAATGACATATATAATTGTTGCATTTAAATTGTCATGCTTTCATACATGTTTGGTGGTTTCAGGGCGTTATGTCAATTCACCTCATAACTAAATATGGAGACCATATGTGGGATTTTCTAGTCTTATATTAACTCTATTTAAATTTGTGCAGTGAACCGGTGATATATTTTGCCTTGTTAATTCAACATTTAAATTGTGGGTATCTAAACAACATGAGCCTATTAATTAAATGTCGGGACCCTAGTTTCGCTTAATATTTTCTAATTGCATCGCACCTTTGCCATGTCCTGCATCATACATGCATCATGCCTGATCTTTTGTCATATTATTAAATAGTGCATCCGGTGTTTCTTTTAGTGAATTGCTTCTTCATGGATTAGGCTGATGAGTTGATGAGAGTGTCGACCTGATCTTTGGATGAACCTTCAGCAGTGTTTCCCAGGCGAGCATTCTTCCCTTTCTACCTATGTTAAATTTATAGTATCTACTTACTCTTGTTGATATATTTCTATATGTGTTGCGATGCTTTAGTTTTTTCGTCGTTATACCCCTTGCGTCCTATAATGCCTTATACACCTCCTATTACCTGTTGTTTGATAGACAATTGGCCTTGTGAGTCGTAGTTGCTTGCTTTCGTGCTGCTTCGTGTCGTCGATGTTCTACCGATGTTGGGGGTTGGCATAATCTTAATGGTGAAGATGATCATGGCTTTAATTGCAATTTAATAACTAATATTGAAAGTAGATAAATAATGTAGAGGCACAGAGGGGTAATAATTGAGATATGGTTATTATCCCGCCCCCCTGTGTCCACCTAGGACCCGAGTTCTTGACACCTGTTCTATGATAAGCATGCTAACCACATGTGGGGTGTATGAGCACCCCTATCGTCTTAGTACCTGATTTCAAAATACTGTTCTGGGGGCCACAACACTAGTTTGGGCTTTATGTGTTACTAATGTACTTATGCCATGTATGAGATGTTTATTACATGTTGCTCGATGAGCGTTTATTACTGTTGCGTATGTGCAGCACTCTGTCACAGGAATATATTGTCTATGACTTCTGCTCGCGTGACAAGTCCACGCAACCTCAGGGTCCGTAAAAGGAGGATTAGCTATACCTCTTATGGGTAGCTCTTTCGGGTGCCCCCCGTGTACTTGCTTTGGGTCTGGGAAAGCGTCGTGTCCTAGTCCCCGCCGATATACCGATGGAAGTATGTTAATTGATCTAGCAACAAGGGTCGAAGTGTGTGTGGAAATCATGGTGGACCCCTGCAGGGTTAAATCTTTTTGAAAAGCCGTGTCCGCTGTTATGGACGACTTGGAGCACAGTATCTCGATCATAGACAACTACAAATAAAGTTTACTGTTATATATTTGGCTTGTATCTGATATAACTAGTAAGTTGAATAACCACCATGGAAAGAATGAATAAAATTGCCAATCGTATGAGTTTCCTCGGCAGGACTTCCTCCTTTGGTTTCGAGGGAGAAATACCAGGATGGGTATGTTTGGTGGTAGTATTATGTTGGATCCGAATAGATTTTCTCATCTCTCTCTGATAGCCGATAGTTGTATCGAGTATTTATAGGTTGTTTAGTGCATGTTGTGTTGTCGCTTCAGTCCACCAAACCTATGTAGGCGAGAGCCACCAAATTCTAAGTCTCGCCGTGTACTGGCCTTAGTACTGATCGCTCTCTTTTTCCTTTGCCCTTTGCCAGCACCCCTTTTGTCTAGCTGGTTTGAGAGGACGTCATTAGCAGGGTTATCCTTCCAGCTTGGTCTAGGCAGGGTTATGGACGCCATTGGTTATTCTTTAGGGCTCTTAGCCCAATTTGCATCTTATCTGTACTCGGATGTCGTATCGTTTTCAAGGTGATTTAGATCTTTGTACTGTATATTTGTATTCTTGACTCTTGGAGTTGTTGTTGTATATATATGTTTTGTGGGTGTAATCGTAAACTATTATGTAATGATATTACTTCGTTTTTCACCCGCACGAAAGTGCCTGGTGGGCACCTTTGAATCGTTTCTACTACCATTTGGTGAGAATCGCCGAAACTTGTATAGGACCGATCCGAGGGTGTTACACATGTGTATTTTATCTATGGTGCAATCAAACGAATTCTACAACTAATTCATGTGGTTTTTATTTCCATAGTAATTCACATGCCATGGCATGTTGTTCATGTGTTTTTTCCTATTTTTGTGCTTCTAAAATCCTTTGGATCAAAGAGGCCTTTAATTGTAACCTTGCTATGGTACTTAGATTTTTCTCTTAGCAAAATCCCACCTTTTGATTGGAATAAACTTTAGTTGCAACCTACTTATAAATGGAAAACTTTCGTTGCAACCTCTTTGCAACTCACCAACTAACTAGCATGAATCGCAATGCAAATCCAGCAACTGAGTGTCTAACGGAGCTCTAAATTAATCGCTAGTCAACTGAGAATTAGCAAAAAACAAAATTTTGGTACACAAGAAGGTGATTCGTCAAGAAATATGTTTGATATGTAAACGTTAAAGTTAGGATCCATATTAAGAATTTAGACAAATCTGTGACATGTGACGGAGGGAGTGAGAATTTAGTCCCGACCTATGAAAAATCATTTGAATCTGAAAATCTCGTTACAAGCACATAGAACTCATTTGCCAAACTCTATATATTAGAGGTGGAATGTTAATTATATAACGGAATTGTGAACATATTAGACATGTATTGTGTCTATTTGGTCCCAAACTGTTGTTTTATATCGAGTTGGTACTAAGTGTTGGAATTGAACCTATAATCTCTCCTCTATCCGTTTCAAAATATAAGATGGTTTAGCCTTTTCTAAAACATATGTATTTAAATGCCTTCTAGTCGTAAGTTTCATTCATTTTACTCTGAACCTACACACTAAAATATGTATAGATACATGAGCATAAAAGGATAAAACATCTTATAATTTAAAATATCTACTAGGGCTTGCGTTCTCACCACGTCCTCATCATCGTGTTCATCGATGGTTGATGATGTCGTAGTCCTCCGCTGACCACCGAGAGGCGTGTTCGTCTGACATGGGAGGCAACTCGGTGTGCGATGCAGCGATGACAATGCTGAGCCCCCCATTCGTCATCGTCGGGATGGTGCAGGGGTGATGGGATGCGGTACTTAACCGCCCATGTTGGAAGGGGAAGCTGCTTCACCAGCTCCTCCTTTAGAACCACCGGCTCTTCTTTTGGAACCACGGCGGCCATCACATCTAGCTTCCTTTTCTGCCGGTCCCTTGGGATGAGGGTGCCGCTTCCTGCTTTGGAATGACACTGGGAGTCGGTGAGCATCTCTCCAGCTTGGGCACAAGAACCGCCGTGGACTGGTGATACCTTCAATCCGAATTACATATGTAGTATAGCTTGTTTTTTTCTCTAAAAGACCTATGTTTATCAAACATTTGAAAGAAACTGCTATGGTGTAAAATTATGTCGAACAAGACCTTGAGAATTTTGTACTATCTTTGTTTACCAGACCAATCCGTTACTTTTTGTTACTTTTTGTAGTTTTTGTGTCATAGGATAGAGATAGGCCATGGTCTAAGGATTCACCTGCAGTTGTGCACACATGAATAGGATAAAAAAAATATTAAGAACAACATGTATTTTGATCTAATGTTGATATATATATGTGTGTGTGTAGGGTGCATCTATATAACACTATATCCTTGCAGCCATAGGTACTATAGATCAGTTGTCCAACCACTATACCATTGTTGCACATGAACTAAGCAGTTATTAAGTAAAACATACAAAAGCTATAATATATGTGACGTCGCCGTTATTCCCAATTTGATCTCAAACAACTACGGTACTCCTCTTATTTTCACCGGGTTTCGCGACGTAGATGTAGATCGCCACTCCTCTCACCTCATTACCTTTATCGGTCATCGGGGTCTTGGATACTTGACAAGTCCTTAGATCGAGACAAGAGACAAAGAGAGAATTACACATCTAGATTCAATCAAGAACACAATAATCCCATGTCAAAATATCACATACTGCTACGAGGATAGGCCTCGGCCCTCGTCCCATGAGGACTACTCACACATGATGAGATCAATATTCATAAACATTGTATATAAATTCTTAAGATGAGTATAAAATAGTTTTATAATGCCGCTAATTGTGATGAGATCAAGATTACAAGTAATGGACTACTGGTTATGGAGAGGGATGGTGTTGGAGATGGAGGTGTGGCTATGGTGATGGAGATGGCGGCGGCTCTGCGATGAATCTCCTCTCCTATGTGATGATGAAATGGTGTTCTATTGTGTTGTGGCGTCTCTAGAGGTGGCTCTAATGCGAATCTGATGGTCAAGAAACCGCCATACCGATGGTTGTTATGACTTTTGGAACTTGCTTTCATGGCCTCTTTGACTTGGGAATATTGGCAACTCGCATATCTTCATTAATTAGGCTATATTTCTCAATAAAGTGTTTATTTCTACAAGAAGAAGATTCAAAGCGAGTATTTGAACATCTTTGCAATAATTAGTGATTAGTGGCAGACCTATAGAGATATTTTATCAAATACTTGACTTATGTTTGGTTTAAATGCGGATAAAAATGGTTATATTTCACAACCATCAATCACGACGAAGATCCGAGCGACGAAAACGAGCCATGGGAGAACACCCCTAGCCACCTTGCGCGGGAGAGGAACACACGGAAGAACAACAGTCGTGCCTTCGCACGGGTCATGGCTAGCATGGCAGTTCGCGAGGATGACGTCGAAGATAAAGTCGTCCCAGTAGGTATGGCGGCCCTCCTTGTTCTTTTCCCCCGGCTTGAGGGGTCGTCGAAGTGCTCCACGGCGGCCCGCTTATCCTTCTTGAACAACTCCATCTATGGGTCTGAGTTGAGGGTGAACAATGGATCCGCGCTCTCCGTCGGCGAGAGATCCATGCACCGTCGATGGACGAGAACCTCGAATGCCAGCTTGTTGGTGCGGATTGGCGACGCAGCGAGACCTCCCTCACTTATGTGCCACCCGCTGGGTAGGTGACAATCCGGCGGGATGAGGATCCATAACGAGGCGACCTCCTCGGCGACCTCCTTCTCGAGGAAGCACGCCATAAATAGATGAATACCTCGTCGCTCTGCGCCATGGCTCTCGTCGTGCGTGCGTAGTGAGTGGGGGGTAACTAGGGAGACGATAGTGGCGAGGCTCGAAGGATTTTTTACGCAAAATTAACCTTTATTATTACAAAATAATGTGTTGGGGATATACTTTCCGGGTATACCCACAGGGCACGCTGACCAGGGTGGCCCACCAACGGGTTAGAGCTTTGCTTCACGGGCAGCCCAGTCAGATAAAGAGGAGGAGCCAGTCCCGGCTACGACGAGGCCTAGAAGAGTTACCGACTTGGGCCTGTAGTATTACTTGTAGTCCAAGTTGTACTAGTTACTGACTCTGTAACGTAGCTGGATATGTCTCTCCCTGTAACCCTAGGCCCCGGTGACTATATAAACCGGCCTTATGGGATCCTTTAGGGCACCAATAACCACAACCAACTCGCATAGGCGAACCTCTCTTGTAATCCATTGTAACATCTGGCTTACGCCGGTATATTACTGGGTTGCTAGCAGGAGTAGGATCCGATCACCGCAGTCGGATCTGAACCTAGGTAAACTTGTGCTCACCGCTCCTGGAACATCCAACGTCTCACATCCCATCCTTCCAACTCCACTAGGACCCCCTATGGCGTACTTGTCGACAATCTGACGATAGTTGGCGCCCACCGTGGGGCAGGTGACCTTTGGAGCATCGTTCCAGGCGAAATCTGCGCATGCAGGAATCGGCGAAACAATCGCCATGGGTTGTGTGGTCTACGCCAGCGATGTCCCTCTCATCCTCCTAGATGAGACTTGGATTCCGGATTCCAGGCCCGTGACGACCTACACAATCATGTCAATCGGCGAGATCGATATTTATCTCAGTTTCGCTGAACCCGCCCAACCCACCCTTGAGGTGGTGACCATGGCGGAAGAAAAATCCGGATCTACTTTGTCCGCAGAGGCGGAAGAGTTCAAGGTCCCAGAGAAAATCGAACCCAACCAGCCCACTCCTATAGTGGAAGAAGAGATGGAAGTAAAATCCAGATCTGATCTCCCAGATGAGATTGTGTCAACACCCGGATTTTTAATCCCAGATGCCTGTTATGCCATACCTCGCAATCCCAGGATTACCATTTTTGCGAGACATAACAGAATTGGATACCATAGTACATCATCCATTACAAACGATACATAAGTTCTTACACAAATAGGGATCTCATGATCCAGTTCTTAATACAACTTCAAGCAGCGGAATACGTAATAATAACGGTAGCGTAGGCGAAGCTCCATCTTCGGGGTCACAGGCAATGCTGACGATGGGAGATGATCCTAGTTGTCGTAACCTCCCTGGGATCCATCCTCCAGGTACTCCTCTTCATAGTCTGGCCATGGGAATAGCCAGGGACAAAGTCATGAGTACTCTTTAAGTACTCGCAAGCTAAAACTAACAGGTAAAGGGGTTTTTGGATAATAGGACACTAGGCTCTAGAGTTGTTTTGCAAAAGCCAGATTTATCTCTACTAAGTTCTAAAGCTAGTTACAATTTTATAACTCCTAAGTGGGATCTTGTAACTCATGTCACAACTCTGTTGTGGTCAAGTCAAAGTCTCAATTCATTTCACAAGTCATTTTGAAAAGTCTGACGGGGGAACAGTATGGCCACTCCAACTGTCCATAACCACGGACGCGGCTATTCGAATAGTTTGACACTCTGCAGAGATTGTACACTTTCACCACAACATTCGATACATCCATCAGGAACAAATCCTGAATTCACCATACTCAGTATGCGGATAATCAATCCTAACCTTTCGATTACAGCCCTAGTACAAGCACCTCTCCTGTGAGTTTGGCCTCCCAACCATGACCAACTGTCATCTTGGGTACTGCACAGGTGGACAATATTCACAAGGTAGCCTCAGCTCAGACCTTGGCCGTGAGGGAACTAATACTAAGGTATATAAGTTTCCAGTCAAGCCCTACCCAATATTCGAGTATTGTGGTTGTACGATAAAATTGGAATGGTATCGCATCCAGGCAACCATCAGTTTTTATAAAGGGCTAAGGCTCATGCCTCAACATTTTCATCACCAAAATCATCAGGTGTTTGGAAACACATGTCCAAAACAGTTGAATAGAATGATCCATCATTCCAAGGTTTTCATAACCATTTTTCCACCAAGTATTCCCATCTAAAGTTGATCAAGTTTATGCTTAGCACTAGCATCTACAAGTGGGGGTAAGCACTGATGAGGGATGGTAACTAGTAGGTTCTAACTAAGTTCAATCTTATGCCTTGGGAGGATATCAAGGTTATTTAGCTTAGGCCAAATTTTATGCTCTTTATGCAACCTTCAAATATCTTTATAGTATCTATAATTCACTTAAGTAAACTCTAAGTAAGCTTTGATAAAGAAATAAAGTAAGAAGCTTGCAAATAAAACTAGGATTGGTTTATCAAGTGGGTGTGATCACATATGCTTAAGGCATATAGTAGGCATAGTAACAAGCAAGTATTTGCTTGCACAATATCAGTATAAGCTTGCTAAATTGCAAGTGTTAGCTTGCATAGGTCAACTTGATTAGTATGGCTTGCCTTGTGCAGAGTAGTGGTTGAAGTTCTCCTCGGCTTCTTCTTCGTAGTATCCTCCTTCCTCCTCGTATCCTTGGTCGGTACTAGCGACTATGAATAAATACGAGGTACACAATCACCAAACAATACTTAACTACTTGAAATCATCACACACAAGGGTCCTATAGATGATCTAGCATCATCTCTAACATTACAAGGTTAAGGCTTGATTTAATTCCTTTTATTTTTAGAAAAGTAATTTCTACTCATTGAAAAACTACTTAAGATTTAATATTCTCCAAACCAAACATGGAATCATGTTGACACATGTCATCACCACATATTTTAGTCCATGGGAATGTGATTTAAAGTGGTGTCACAATTTAATAAGGTTTTACCCTTTGATTCTAATTAATTAAAGTGGCTAGAAATGCCTATGTAGCATTCTTTTATTACTTGAACATTATTTCTGCAAGTAAACCTATATATTTTTATATATTCTGAAAGGTATGGTTAAATGTGATTTTCGAGAGTTGGAATCAACTCAAAAGCTATTATGGTTTAAATTTGAAAAATGTTTGAATGCAGAAAAGCTTCTGCCTTGTTATTTTTACTAAGGATGATCTACAGATCCAAATGAATTGAATCCAACGGGCTTGGATTCAGCATTCACATACCTTTCCAACCAAATTGGTTTCATTCAAATTGGTGCTATGAATCGACCTGGATTGATTTTTGAAAATGGGTACAGAAGTGTGTTTGAATTAAAACAGAAAAGATTTAATTCAAATCACTGGGCTGCGCGGGAAAAGTTAACGGGCCGGCCTACTAAGCGTAGTGCTCCCACGGGCTGCTTAAGTGGGTGTCCCCACTCGTCAGTGACACGGGGCTAGGCGAAGCGGTATGGGGCAACGTGGGTCGTTCGATCTGATTCTAATCCAACGGCTGGGAGTCATCGTCGATGCGAGACAACGCCAGCGAGAACGAAACCTAGCGTGGCCAGTGGGGGTTCTAGGGGCCCACCGGGGTATGGTCAAGGGTCGGCGAGGCGGGCGAACGACAAAGTCGACGACGGCGAACTCAGGGGTGGTCGCGGCAGCTCCTGGGGTGGACGAAATCGATGGCTCCCTTCTTCTCCAGAGGCGGCGGGCTCCGGTGAAATTCCGACGGGGTGGTGCTCGCCTTGCTCTGAGAACGGTGTGGCACGATCAGTGAGGAGAGGGGAGTGAGATGGTGTGAAGAATTCGAGCGGGGGTGGCCTCTATTTATAGTCGAGCGAGGGGACCGTCGGGGCGCACGGTGAGCTCGTCGGGGGCGATGTTACAGGTGGCTATTGGCATGGGCAAGGGTAGGGGACGGTGTGGTGTCTCCTGGCGATGCTCAACGACATGTTTTCGAGGCATGGGGCGGTGCGGCTTGGTCTGGAACGGGCGATGCTCTGCGCGGCAGAGGCGGTGTCTTCGACGGCGAGTGGTGGCTATGCGTCACGGGGCGGCGAACGGGGATGTCTGGCGGTCTCCTGGGTCGGTGGGGATTGTGTATGCACGCGGCGAGGGCGGCGCGCGGTCTGTGGGCTTCGGTCGAGGGTGGTGCTCTGGCGCACGCTCGGCATGGTCTCTGGCGGTCTAGGCGCGGTTCGTGTGCGTGGTCCAGGGGCTTGGCAAGGCTCGAGCAGTGGACAGGGAGTGGCGGTGGATGGTGGGCTGCCTCCCAGACATGCTGGCTAGGCTTTCTGCTGCTCCTAGCTTGCTGTCAACTAGGGGTGGCAAGGGTGTGCTCGGCTATTCACCATTGATGGCAATGGCAAGCTCACAGTGGTGCTAGTGCTTGGTTAATCTTGCTAGATGATCTACTGAGCTGGTTGTGAGCTGAATGGGGAACCAGTTAGGCAAGAATCACTGCTCACAATAGTGTTTGATGTTTGTTTGATTTGTGTCTGCAACCTGTTTGATGAAATGGCCGCATGAAATCAAGTTTTGAATTTTGAAAAGATTTTTGGTGGGTTTGCTAGATTGGTACTGGTGAGTCTGCAGATGCTTGGGTTTTGAAAGTTGAGCTTGTTTGAGTGGTTTTTGAAAAAGTGGGATCTTCCCATATGATAAAGATTCAATTTTGAATTGTCATTTAAACTATGCATTTGAAAGTTTCTGGATGATCACAAAGTGGGCCTTGATACTTTGTTATGAGTACATTCAAGGAGTGCAAAGATCCAGAAAGGTTTCTGTTAGATTTTGAAAGTTTGAGACAGCCAAAGTAGGCATGAGAGTTAAATTGGTCAAAGTGACCATTCATTTAATATATGTGTTTTGATTTACTTGTCTTTAGGAAAAGTGTGGGAAATGTTTTAGATGATGTTTATTTCACCTAAGAAACATTTTACAAGCAAAGAAACAAACAAACCAGGTGGTTTTAAAAGAATTCAAAATCAATGCATACACATATGCATGCATTCATAATTTTATTTAGAAAAGTTTTTGTTAACCCTAAATTTGATGATTAGAGTTTGATGATCCAAGCTTAGTATTTTTGGGATGTTACAGATTGGATACATGGATGAAGAATATATTCGCTACGGCTCTGCCATACTGGACGTCGTAGCAGAAAAACTACCCTTGAAGCACATGATGAAGGAGATGATGAAGCGCCCCTACATCGATTACGAAGCAATCGCCGACATCATGGAGAACTTTGAGATGGAGGAGGCGGAAACCCAGCTGTGCCACTACTTCAAGAACATGAACAATAAGAAGCACTATTTCGTGTACCACATAAGCACTGGATCCGACTCTGTCGATGCTGGAGCTGGTAGCGACTCGGTCCTAGACGTAATCGAAGAAAATGCCGACTTACCTGGCTCCCCAACGAAGTCAATCACGTCGCAGGAACTTCAAGACTTCGACAAGGAGATAGAGGAGTACGAGCAACAGCACGTCTATAGACAAACACCAGGTGAGCTGGAAACTCCTCCTAGTCCATATGATAGCATGGATGAAAGCTACACCTCGCAGGATGACATGGACATTGGATATTCCTCCGAGGTATACAAGCCAACCATGATGGAAAGTACCAACGAAAGTTTATCCCCTAGTACTGGACCAAAAGCCGTCTTTGCAACTGGTACGCAAGTTAAGGCTACCGGGCGGTCAAAGAATAAGAAGAAGAAGAAGAACAACAACAACAACAACAACAAGAATCCGACTCCGGCAGAGCCGGACGTCGAGGAAACCAACGAAGAAAAAGTTGATGAAGAGATCAAGATGGAGAATCGGGATGGAGATCCGATTAATCCCACCCCGATCGATCCTCCTGTGGATGGACATGCTGTCACCAAGGGTGCACGCGAAATCTACGGAGATGCCCTCACAATTCCAATCCCAACAACCTCGGATCTTACGTCGGAGGCGCTAGAGAAAAGGACTAAGGACTTGGAAAAGCACCGCTTGTTTCTACTTGAAGAGGTCGCACGCCTTGTCGAGATGAGACATCAGTTAGATAGTGATCCTGCCAGATATCAGTCAGATTGTTGGGCCACGCAGAGATAAAACAAAAAAAATTCCTCTAACGTGGTGATCCCAAGATCCAGCTGAGGTTGAAGGCCATGAGGTTTACCACTAGATGCGCGGTTGCGGATTACTGATGAAGCGCGTCAGTTGATGCAGTGCAGTCCTCACGATCCGATCGTCCTGGTGCTGATCGCACAGCACCTCTGCTGGTATCCACACGTATAAGGAGGAGCACCGGCGGCGAACTGCTAGGTTCGTATCGACGGTAGGACTGCTGTGGAGCTAGGGTTTCCAACACATGGAATGACCTAACCGAACAACGATTAACCTTTCTGGGTTACGGTGCTCCACTATATATAGAGAGTGAACGTGGGCTCTGCTCGCGCGACCCATTCACTAAAGCGCATATAACACTAGTCACCATGAGTCCAACTCACTAACTCAGTCCTAATCCGGTTTAGGTCCAACCCAACCAGATTACAGGTTCAGATCCAATCCGAACATGCTCCCGCTCTTAAGTGTGTGACCCCGCAGGCTCATGGCTACTTGGACACGATTGGAGTCCGACTCTCAATCGATCAGTCGGTAGCGGCTCCTAGCAGAACGTGCCGACTCCCAAGTACCAAAGAGTCATGACGACTTGCCTTTCTAATGCGACTTACGTCCGAGTCCCTTTTGCCTCACGATATACCTTGTCAGACTATAGGAGAATATATGTCATCCCTTAAATAGTCCGACTCTCTTCTCGATCCGAGATAAGTGATTCACCCGACTAACTCTTAGTCGATCGCCTCGGTTAACACTTAACCGAGTCGTGCATGTCCATGCTTTCCGAATCATATCTCACGAGAGGGCCCATAGAATATCTCTCTGAGTGGAGGGGCAAAATCCCATCTTGGTTATTCACATCACACAGCTTGATTCTCAGTCGACCCGAACTCTGCCTTTATAACTGCCCAGTTACGGATCAGCGTTTGACAGAACCTAAGTCGGCGATCCTCAACTTGGACTATGCAATAACCTTAGGTCTAAGGATTACATTGATTGAGATATACAAATGACAACTTGTTCGTTGTACCTCAATATGGGTCAATCCGACTTGGTAAACTCGTTAGCCTAGTCTGTGTAAGTTGGAATAGCATCTCCATGCCCATGACAAGTGGAACCGAGTCATCAAGCCAACTTTCACATTGGTCTAAGTTGTGTGTCCAGCACAACCTCAATGACCAAGGATATTTAGTACAAACAACATGAATTTATAGTTCCACAACCGAATCACATATTCAATGATACACATCAGATGTTTATACAAGGACTACTTAATATCTTTATGAATACAATGGGAAATCTCATCATACATGATTGCCTCTAGGGCATATTCCCAACAGTCTCCCACTTGCACTAGAGTCAATCTTCCGACATCACATGTCTAAGCATCTAATGCTCATGGCTCTCAGGTGCGCCTCATGCTTCGGCTGGGGTAACGGCTTTGTCAACGGATCCGCAATATTTGCATCCGTGTGTACCTTGCATAACTTGATATCACCCTGGTCCACGAACTGGCGAATCAGGTGGTACCGCATGAGTATGTGCTTGTCCTTCTGGTGCTGTCTAGGTTCCTTGGCTTGTGCAATAGAACCATTGTTATCACAATACACGTCCAACGGATTGGACGAGCCCTGAACCACACTAAGATCCATGAGGAAATTCCTCATCCAAACAGCTTCCTTTGCTTCCTCCGAGGCGGCAATATACTCAGCCTCTGTTGTAGATGTAGACACAGTCTCTTGCTTGGAACTCTTCCAGCTCACAGCACCTCCGTTTATAATAAACACGTATCCGGATTGCGAACGAGAATCATCAGAGTCGGTAAGATAACTCGCATCCGTGTAACCCTTTACACTGAGTTCATCTTCACCACCATAAACCAAGAACATATCCTTAGTCCTTCTCAAGTACTTTAGGATATTTTTAGCCGCTGTCCAGTGGATCTCTCCAGGATCAGCCTGGTATCTAGTCACAACACTTAGAGCATAGGAAACATCCGGCCTAGTACAAATCATGGCATACATGATGGATCCGACTGCAGAAGCATATGGAATCGCACTCATCCGACTTCGCTCATCAGTTGTCGAAGGACACTGAGTCTTGCTAAGTTTTACACCATGCGACATCGGTAAGAACCCCTTCTTAGACGATTCCATGTTGAACTTCTCCAACACTTTGTCCAAATAAGTACTCTGACTCAATCCAATGAGCCTCCTTGATCTATCTCTATAGATCCGGATTCCGAGGATGTATGTTGCCTCACCCAAGTCTTTCATTGAGAAACTCCTTTCCAATGATTCCTTGGTTTCTTGTAACATCTTGACATCATTTACAATCAGTAATATGTCATCCACATATAAGATTAGAAAATTTACTTTGTTCCCATTAAACGTCTTGTACAAACAAGAATCATGATCACTCTTGATGAAGCCAAACGATTTGACTACCTCATAAAAGCGAATATTCCAACTCCGAGATGCTTGCTTCAACCCATAAATGGATTTCTGAAGTTTACATACTTTGTCAGCGTTAGCCGGATCGACAAAACCCTCGGGTTGTATCATATATACGTCCTCGGTTAAATTTCTGTTAAGGAAAGCCGTTTTGACATCCATCTGCCATATCTCGTAGTCGAAATAGGCCGCTATAGCTAACATGATCCGAACTTATTTAAGCATCGCTACGGGTGAGAAAGTCTCGTCGTAATCAACTCCTTGAATTTCTTCGAGCTGCACCGTGCTCCCACTTACTCCCCGACTGAGAAAATCTTTCTCAAGGAAGACACCGTTCCGAGCGACAAACACTTTGCCCCCTTCTTGGTTGTAGAAATAGTAACCCAAGGTTTCCCTCGGATACCCCACGAAAATACACTTATCCGACTTGGCCGTAAGCTTGTCCGACTGAAGTCGCTTGACAAATGCTTCACAACCCCAAATCTTAAGAAAAGACAAACTCGGCTTTTTGCCTGTCCACATCTCATGCGGTGTCTTCTCTACCGATTTTGATGGTACTCTGTTTAGTGTGAACGCCGCTGTTTCTAGACAATAACCCCAAAATGATAAAGGCAGATCTGTCCGACTCATCATTGACCGTACCATGTCCAACAAGGTTCGATTTCGTCTTTTCGAAACACCATTCCTTTGTGGCGTTCCTGGCGGAGTAAGTTGAGGAACTATTCCACAAATTTTCAGATGGTCATCAAACTCATGGCTCATGTACTCGCCTCCTCGGTCCGACCGAAGAAACTTTATTTTCTTGCCGAGTTGATTATGTGCTTCATTTTGGAATTCTTTGAACTTTTCAAAGGCTTCCGACTTATGTTTCATCAAGTAGATATATCCATACCTACTCAAATCATCAGTGAAGGTAATGAAGTACTCATAACCACCCCTGGCTGTCGTGCTCATTGGTCCACATACATCACTATGTACTAGTCACAACAAGTCAGACGCCCTTTCGCAACTCTTTGCAAAAGGTGTCTTGGTCATTTTGCCGAATAGGCAAGATTCGCATGTCTTGAACGACTCCAAGTCGAACGAAGTTAGGAGTCCATCATCATGGAGCTTCTTCATGCGTTTCCAACTTATATGACCAAGCCGACAGTGCCAAAAGTAAGTCATATTCAGATCATTTGGTTTCAATCTTTTAACATTTATGTTATAAACCGACTCACCATCAAGATTCAAAATAAATAACCCGTCCTGGACGGGTGCAAAGCCGTGAAACATATCATTCAAATATAAAGAACAACCATTATTATTGATATTCGACTCATAGCCTTGCCTCATCAAACATGAAGCGGAAATAATGTTTCGACTGAGCACTGGAACATAATAACAATTATTCAGTTCCATAATGAATCCAGAAGGTAAATGAAGTTGCATCGTGCCGACTTCCAACGCAGCAACTCTTGCTTTGTTGCCGGCTCGAATATCAACCTCGCCTCTTGCTACGCTCCTAGTTCTTACCAGTCCCTGCAACGAGTTGCAGATGTGAATAACTGATCTGGTATCATATACCCAAGAACTATTAGGTGCATCAGCAAGATATATATCTATAACATTGCAAACAAGTGTACCTGAGTCGGAAGTCATACCTCCACTCTTGGATTTGTCGGCCAAGTACTTGATGCAGTTCCTCTTCCAGTGGCCATCCTCCTTGCAGTAGAAGCAAGTGGATCCGGCTGAAGGAGATGGTTTAGTCCATGAGGAAGCGCTTGGGACCGGGTCCTGAGCCTGCTTTCCTCCTGACTTAGCCTTCTTCTTAGTCCAAGAACTCTTCTTAAACTTAGCATTATTCTGCACCATCAACACTTGACTGGCGCCCTTCTTGAGATCCACCTCTGCCTGCTTGAGCATCCCATGTAATTCAGTGAGCTTATTATCCATACCATGCATGTGGTAGTTCGAAATGAACTTCCCATATGCACTAGGAAGAGAGTTCAGAATTATATCCGTAGCGAACTCTTCGCTAATGGGGTAGCCAAGCCTCTCCAGAGACTGCACATAACCAACCATTTTGATCACATGCGGACTCAGTGGATCACCATCCTTAAGCTTGCAACTCAGCAAAGCCTGAGAGACTTGATACCTCTCAGTCTTCGCGTGAGCCTGGAACATACTTTTGAGGCTTTCGATCATATCGTAGGCCTCAACATGCTCGAACTTCTTTTGCAAGTTCGGTTCCATGTGAGAAAGCATAAGACAGCTAATATCCATGGACTCATCCTTATCCCGACGGTAGGCATTGGTGGCAGCGACATTCGCATTCTCATTCGGCTCATCTGGAAGTGGGTTGTCTAGGACGTGGTCCTTCTTTTCTTGTTTGAGAACAATTCTTAGATTTCGATACCAGTTGGTAAAATTAGTGTCGTTCGGTTTATATTTCTCAAGAATGGTTCTCAACACAAAACCGGATATCTGAGAGTGACTGCTACTTGGTGCCATGATCTACAACAGAAAATATGCAAAACACTTAAGACATGTATTCATAAAAGAGCAAGCATATTAAACATTTTAATATTTTATGCTCCCACTAGAACCAACACCCCTCCGATGGTTGCTTAGTGATTTAGGATCCTAAATAAGAAAGTCGGCTAGTGAGCTTTAGCATCACCGCTAGCCACCAAGTGATCTAGGTAGACAATTCCTTGTCAATCGCATCTCATGCGACTCCTGTTGGACGGGTGGCATCACATGCCCTGGCTCCCATCTGACTTTTCCCCGAGCCCCACAACCGTTGTGATAGACCTGTCTAGCTTACCGAGTGTTTCCGCAGTAAGAGTCCGACTCGAACCCACCTAGTCGAAAAGAATTGGCAGCACCTCAATTTTATGAGCCCACTACCAAAAATGTCTGACTTGTGATGGTGCAAACACTGGTGGGAAAACCGACTAGACCTTCTTTGAGGGATTAAATTTTACCGACTATCTAATAGAGGTAAAACTAAGACATAACAATAACACAAAATAAAGCATTTATAATGTGAGATGGTATGGCTCTCTTCATGGCGATCTCCATCTCCACAAAGCCTGTAATCCGACTCGTGCCAACTCTTGTCACTTGCCGTCTTACTCCATGTCGCCGACATGTACAACGCCTTGCATGCCATTCGGGTTCTCCAAACAGCTACACTAGCTTAGTAAAGTAAATTACATAGAGAATCCGACACGCAGGTCGTAATACAATAAAATGACAGCACCTAGGATCCAGTCGGCTGACAAAAAAACGTGATTCGCAGATCACGTATGGATTACACACATACATCACATGCACATGAACCATACCATTCACAACTTCCTGCAAAAACAAGTTATGCATAGATACAATATCTAGCGGCGTTGTGAAACTCACAACGACATCTAAGGCGCTACGACAGGGCGAAGCCGGCGGTCCCGATGGCGGAAGCCGACCGATACAATATCTACCGGCATTGTGAAACTCTTTGATCTTCGATCACCGCTTCTGGATTTACGTGTCATAGTCTACCCCGATGGCGGAAGCCGACCGATAGGGGTATGTCGTTCCACGACCTCAGCAGTATGATCACGGAAATCAGATCTACCATTCTCTGAGCACAGTTGATCCAATCAACTTCGTACAAAACCGATCTATCTCATAGATGGACCACCTAACAGCACATAGATCTCATCTACAGCCAACCGCATATCACATATGCGAGATCTCGAGCCTAAACCAGAAGCTATCGCTCTGATACCACTGTTAGGCCACGCAGAGATAAAACAAAAAAAAATCCTCTAACGTGGTGATCCCAAGATCCAACTGAGGTAGAAGGCCACGAGGTTTACCACTAGACGCGCGGTTGCGGATTACTGATGAAGCGCGTCAGGTGATGCAGTGCAGTCCTCACGATCCGATCGTCCTGGTGCTGATCGCACATCACCTCTGCTAGTATCCACACGTACAAGGAGGAGCACCGGCGGCGAACTGCTAGGTTCGTATCGACGGTAGGACTGCTGTGGAGCTAGGGTTTCCAACACATGGAATGACCTAACCGAACAACGATTAACCTTTCTAGGTTACGGTGCTCCACTATATATAGGGAGTGAACGTGGGCTCTGCTCGCGCGACCCATTCACTAAAGCCCATATAACACTAGTCACCGTGAGTCCAACTCACTAACTCAGTCCTAATCCGGTTTAGGTCCAACCCAACCAGATTACAGGTTTAGATCCAATCCGAACATGCTCCCGCTCTTAAGTGTGTGACCCCGCAGGCTCATGGCTACTTGGACACGATTGGAGTCCGACTCTCAATCGATCAGTCGGTAGCGGCTCCTAGCAAAACGTGTCGACTCCCAAGTACCAAAGAGTCATGAAGACTTGCCTTTCCAATGCGACTTACGTCCGAGTCCCCTTTACCTCACGATATACCTTGTCAGACTATAGGCGAATATATGTCATCCCTTAAATAGTCCGACTCTCTTCTCGATCCGAGATAAGTGATTCACCCGACTAACTCTTAGTCGATCGCCTCGGTTAACACTTAACTGAGTCATGCATGGCCATGCTTTCCGAATCATATCTCACGAGAGGGCCCAGAGAATATCTCTCCAAGTGGAGGGGCAAAATCCCATCTTGGTTATTCACATCACACAGCTTGATTCTCAGTCGACCCGAACTCTGCCTTATAACTGCCCAGTTACGGATCACCGTTTGACAGAACCTAAGTCGGCGATCCTCAACTTAGACTATGCAATAACCTCAGGTCTAAGGATTACATTGATTGAGATATACAAATGACAACTTGTTCGTTGTACCTCAATATGGGTCAATCCGACTCGCTAAACTCTTTAGCCTAGTCTGTGTAAGTTGGAATAGCATCTCCATGCCCATGACAAGTGGAACCGAGTCATCAAGCCAACTTTCACATTGGTCTAAGTTGTGTGTCCAGCACAACCTCAATGACCAAGGATATTTAGTACAAACAACATGAATGCATAGTTCCACAACCGAATCACATATTCAATGATACACATCAGATGTTTATACAAGGACTACTTAATATCTTTATGAATACAATGGGAAATCTCATCATACATGATTGCCTCTGGGGCATATTCCCAACACAGATTTCAAGCGACATCCAAACAAAACAAGGGGAGGTCCGTTTCTTGCAAACAAGAACCCGGATATCCACAAATATCTATTCGACGGAAAAGATGGAGAGAAGATCCGAGTCTATAGCACACCAGTGGAAAACGCTGCTGCAGCTCGAGCCATCCTCGCCAGCAATCCATCTCCACAGCAGGTACAACAATGTGTCGTGTTACTTTATAAAGGATTAAAGCAGCAGAAGACGGTCGCGTTATTCAGTGGCAAGCTGGCCTCAAAATCCGAGTTTTGCCACACCGACGCTGACCAAAGCGCTGACGTAAGGCTCCGCAGGGATACGACTCAGCACTACCGTCCCTATGGAGAAAAAGACAATTCCAGGACCGGCTCCAACAGCCACTCTCGCCGGCCGGCTCGTGACTGGGCAAGAGTTATTCTGGCTGTGGCCGAAGACGCCATCAGGGCACTGGTTCCTCATCAGGACCATCGTTGGAAAAATAATCGCTATAGAGAAGACCCGGAAACACGCCGCCAGCGAGAGGAGCAAGATCGGCTAAGGATGCCACCACCAAGCCGTCCGGCTGGCAACGTCGGACGAAGAGATGATCCGGATCATCCTGAATCTAGTAGGGACGGCACCCGAAGAAACAGGCATCGGAGTCAGCATAATGGGGCTCCACCACCACCACCAAGGAACCCAGCCGGAAATAATCCATCGGGGCCACCATCGCCTCCCAGCAGCGACCATGAAGGATCACGCCGTAGCCACATAAGTCGTAGGGGCAGAGGCGGCAATGGTGAGAGAATAAGAAGAAATCCGATTCCATCGCGCAGAAGCCACGAGCCTCCAAGGCGCAGATCACTCTCACCAAACGGCGCTCGCCATCGCATAGAATCAAACATAGAGGCGCGGCGGTACGAGGAAGAAGATGTGTATGTGGGACCCAAGTGCTTTGGTCCATGTATACGTCAGACAAAAATTCCGCATGACTTTGGCATCTCCAAGCACATTTAGCCCTATGACGGCGCAGCTCGGTCAGATACTTGGCTCCAAGATTTTTTTCCAGGCTTGCTGCATCGCCAAAGGAGGAAATAACCTGGTTGGTTGCAGTCCAATATCCCCCATTGATGTTGAGGAAGACGGCTCGATCATGGCTCAATGAATTACCAGAGAATTCAATTCATCACTGGTATGACATGCAAAGTGAGTTCTTTTCAAATTTCGAGGGAACATACATGAGGCCCTGCACAGTCAGAGACTTGCAGCGTTGCACCCAAAGACCCAGAGAAACTTGTCGGGACTACCTCGGATGATGGATCGATATGAAGAACTCCTGTGAAGGAGTAAATGAGCAAACTGCGATAGAAGCTTTTATTATAGGACTTCCAGTCGGACTTTTACGTCACAGGCTGAAGCATGACCACGTCATAGATTTGAGAGAAATGATAGAAACAGCAAGCAAATATGCTGACGCCGATGATGATTCATAAGGGCTGCTAAATATTATGGCCAATCCCAATGCGGCCAAACAGCCAAAGCAAACTCAGAAGTGCAAGAACACATCGGACGAAAAACCGGCTCCGGACAACGCAGCTGTCAACGCAACGTTCGGATCTGGAGGACGAGGAGGGCGCGGAGGCGGCTGTGGTAGAGGCCGAGGAACTTACTGAATCCATGGCAGAGGAGACCAACAACCCGGAAGAACCTATACCTGGGATGACATTCCCAATAATCCCTGTGTCCACCACTTGGATAGTAACGGAGGATCTACCCATACAAATGCCAAGTGTCGTTTCAGTGACGACATCAAGAAAGACGAATCCGCTAGCTACAGAGCCAAGCGACAAAAATGAAAGAAAAATCTGAGAAAGGAAAGGAGCCCAAGGAAGATTCTGACATGGAAGAGGCAGAAGATGCCGCAGAGCCCAAGTCGGATGGAAAGAAGACTTTTCTGACTAAAAAAGACGCATATGTCTTCTTCCTTGGATCCCGACCAGCTAAGGACAAAAATAAGGTTATTCATGAGCTCAATGCCACGGTTCCGGCTGTCCCCCAATTCCTGGACTGGTTAGAGGTGACTATCACCTTTGATCGTTCAGATCACCTGAGGAAAACACATCATCGGGGAAAGTATCCTCTGGTCGTCAATCCTCTTATTGATGGCTATGAGTTCTCAAAAACACTCATGGACGATGGAAGCAGTATCAACATTCTCTACGTTGAGACACTCCACCGCATGAAGCTACACGAGAGCCAGTTGAGTTACAACAGTGTAACTTTCCATGGCATTGTACCAGGGAGATAGGCAAATTATTTGGGTGAGATTACTCTGGACGTGACATTCGGAACCCGGGAAAATTACCGGACCGAGCCACTCTCCTTCGAGGTGGTACCGTTCAAAAGTGCTTACCACGCCATCTTCGGGCGTCTGGCTTACTGGGCGTTCATGGCCTATCCCTGTTATATCTACAATATGA
The DNA here is from genome assembly GCA_910589765.1 of Avena atlantica. Classification (NCBI taxonomy): domain Eukaryota; kingdom Viridiplantae; phylum Streptophyta; class Magnoliopsida; order Poales; family Poaceae; genus Avena; species Avena atlantica. The sequence goes on along the minus strand of OU342739.1, from coordinate 413,102,720 downwards.
TGAAACTTCCAGGTCCAAAGGGCGTAATCACCGTACTAGGAAATCCGAGGAAGGCGTGAGAGTGCAACGAAGGATCTGCTGCCTTCGCCAAAGTCATGTTGCACACCCAGGAGTACCAGGAGATCAAGAAGATCATTAATCCGTCTGAGATGCCTGCTATAAAGAACGAGGTGCTGAAGCCGAGTTTGCAGTTCAAGGCGTCAGAAGAGACGAAGAAGACGTCGCTGAAGGAAGATGATCCCTCCAAGACGACGAACATAGGGGTAGGCTTAGGTCATGCATAGGAAAGCGCGCTCGTCGAGTTCCTCAAAGCTAATAGTGATATCTTCGCATGGCAGCCATCTGACATGACCGGAGTACTGATGACTCCTTGATGGCGCCAGAGAACTTGGTGCTTGATGTGGAGTCTTGTTGGGAACCCCAAGAGCAAGGTGTGAAGAGCACAACAGCAAGTCTTACCTCAGTTGAGACCGAGGTTATCGAACCAGTAGGAGGAAGGAAACGTCACACAGGTGTTGCAAGCAACGCGGAGACCTGCACAACACAAACTCAAGACTTTGCCCCCAACAAATCAGTGAGGTAGTCAAGCTTATCGGTTTGCTGTAAAAAAGGATTAAATGTATGGCATGGGAGGTAATGGTTTGCAGCAAGTAAACAAGTAACAGTGGAAGATGTATCAATGGTAAAGTTTGGACCGAGGTCCATAGTTCACTATAGGTGCTCTCCTTAGATAAACAACATGGCATGAAGGGTAAACAAATTACAGCGGGGCAATTGACAGGAACTGAGCAAGGCATAACAATGCAATTACTAGCCAGAAAGATCCTATGAGGTTGATTGGGCAATACAAGAATATACATAGACCGCCATCCAGCTGCATCTATGACTAGAAGTCCACCTTCAGGTTATCATCCGAACCCCCTCCAGTATTAAGTTGCAAGCAACAGACAACTGCTTTAAGCAAAGTGTGTAAGGTAAACAGTCCACATGTTCCATGAACAAGAGACCGTTATTTTCTCCCTAGTAGCAACAGCACATCTACAACCGAAGAGATTTCTGTCACTTCCCTTGGAAACTAGAGGCATGAACCCACTATCGAGCATAAATACCCCCTCTTGGAGTCACTAGCAATTACTTGTCCAAGATAACCACTAGCAACGGAGAGCATGCCAGATCACAAACAACATAGACATGATAGAATCATAAAGACAAAACCATTAATCAAACCAACACAATAATCTCAATATCCATCGGATCCCCGCAAACACAACATGCATGATTACAAATAGATTAGATATTGATCATGAACAGAGCTCACAAGATCTATACATGAAAGCACAAAGGAGGAGATACAAACATCTAGCTACTACATGGACCCAAAGTCCAAGGTAGAACTACTCACGAATCATACCGGAGAGAAGGCCTCGGGGATGATCTCCCCTCTGGCAGGGTGCCGGGAAGAACTTCAGATCCCCCCCCCCCCCGATCTAGGGACGATGGTGGCGGCGGCTACATACGGTTTCGTGGATTTATGATCGGGTCCCCAGGGTTTCTGCATCGGGGGCTTCTTATAGGCGAAGGGGCGAGACCGGGAGGCGTCCAGGGCCACCAAACCCTAGCCAGGCGTGGGCGCACCTTCCCCCACGCCTGGAGTGGGTCTGGCCCCCCTGGCTGGCCCCTCCGGCTCTCCTCTGGACTTCTTGTTCCCCACGGAAAGTAATTGACTTTGACGTTTGTCCCGTCCAATTCCGAGAATATTTCTTTACTAACTTTTCTGAAACCAAAAACAGTAGAAAACAGGCATCTGGCACTGTTGCAACTTGTTAATAGGTTAGTACCAGAAAACATGTAAAAAGCACCTCAAAGTGTAGACAAGTAAAGAAAAGTAGATACAAAACAAGCATGGAGCATCAAAAATTATAGATATGTTTCCAACGTATCAGCATCCCCAAGCTTAACTCCTGCTCGTCCTTGAGTAGGTAAGTGATAAACAGAATAATTTTTGAGGTGACATGCACCCTCACAAAGATCCAACAATTTGCAAAACATTGAAAGCTGGGATCAAAGAACTCTAAACATGTGCATGAAAGATGGAGTTCTAACAATAGGACATAGTAACTATGCATGAAACATGATAAGCTACAAACAAAGATCATGAAAAACATGCATTGAAAATGTTTGTTTGTTTCACCTGCAGAAAACATAGCATAGTGGCAATCAGCTTGTCCCTCATAGAGTAGCAATATAGATGCATACGACACCTTCAAAGTTCACAAGGGTGACTAGAAACAAATAGCACAAGAACAAGTAATAACACAATATGCATCAATCAATAAGCTTTGGAACACTGCACACAGAATGACAACTATGCTATCTTAATGGTGCCTAAAGGTAGAAGGTGGAGACTCGATAGTGGTGGAAGAAAGGCCCTTTTTTGTAAAGGAAGCAGGGATTACAAGTTTCAAAAAGAGCTTCCAAAAATTATGGTACTTGTTAACTTTCAGCCCTCATTGCCCCTATCATAAGCATCTTGAAGTGGTTAAGGTTGAAGTGGCAAAGCTAGAGTATATGCTTGACGAAGTATAAGTTGGCAATCTCATGCCCCTTGAATATGAGGGCCACACCTCATGCATACTCAAATTTGGGTCCAGGTAAGTTCTTGTCACTGTAAGTATTTGCATATCATTGAGAACCGCCAACGGGGTACCCCTTGCACATGGTACAGGAGCTTTCCCATAACCAAAATGACAAGGCAAGCAGACAATGAGCATCTCAGCAATTCTTCTTATGTACCATGGGAATATGGTGCTTTTTCTCTCTTTCCTCTTTTATCAATGTGTCCCTTTTTTAAGAAGAATGCTTCATAGATGTCACTATGGTGATGTTGCAAGTTTCCACCATGATTAGGCATGGCTTAGGATTGCGGCCCAGTCATTTCTCTAACACAGGATACAAACTCCATGGACTTACAAGTTCCATATTTATTTCACACTGGTGACATCTATAGACAAAAGAACATGATATCAGCTGAGTACAACAAGTTACAAGTGCAATGTTGAAAACGTTCCCCATGACAGCACGGTTCTGCTAATTCCAACTTATAAGTGCAAGCATATACAACAAAGTTGTCACAATGGTTCAATTTTATTAGGGGCAAAGAATAAAGTGTGCCATCAAGTTCGTGAGGGCTTTAATCACTAAGTTTTCTCATATCAAAATAGTTTTTAATTGGAAGATAGATGAAAACAAGAATATACTTGGAATGGTGTAACACACCATGCATAGGAGTTTATAGTGGACTCTTTGGAATAACTTGGTTTCTTGGGAGTTGGAGGCATGAGTAGAACTTACTCATACAAGTGGAGGCTAGCAAAATACTGGGAGCAACCAACTAAGAGAGCAATAATGGCCAAAATCATGCAGTGCAACAAAGCAAACTAATCAAAGCAAAGAGTGGTACTACAAGTAAAGGACTAAATGATCATATAGTCTAATGGTGACTTGTCATAGTCATAACATGGTGTGAGCATGTGCCAAGTCAACCCAAGCAAAACATCAAAGGAGAAAACCACAATACTATGCTTTTGCATGCTAAAACAATGCATAATTTCTTCAAGGCACACTAAGCAATCCCAATTGTTTGGAACAAGACATGCTACAGTAATAATAACTAAGCATAATGATAAAACAACACCTAGCATGTCATTCTAAAGTCTAAGTCGCAGTCAATGCAAGCTCCTCTTGCACTTCGAGCAAGAACTGCCTACTCCTTTCCAAACACAAAGCAAACTTATTTGCAAAACAACACAGCGAGAACGGGGGTCCAAACTACTTTATTCAAGCAAACTAAACAAACTAAGCAAAGCATACGAAAACTAAGACGCTCCAAGAACAACACAACTGTGCATGAAACAATAAAAACGAAGTGTCTAGACAGACCTGAGCTTTTTATTGATGAAGAAGGGGATGCCTTGGGCATCCCCAAGCTTTGACGCTTGTACCTCTTGGATATTTCTTGGGGTGACACCATGGTGGCATCCCCAAGCTTGAGCTTTTGTCCATTCTTCATCTCATTACATCATTCTCTCTCTACACCTGAAATTTTTCCTTCATACAAAACTTCACACAATCTTCATTAACAACATTAGCTTATTCAAAAGATATTAGACCACTGGAAAAGCTTTGGAACAGCAAGGATTTTCACTAAAAACACAAGCTACTGTAGTAACTCCTTCAAAAAGCTTAATTTACCTAAAGAAAACTCAAAAAGGAATCGATAAGAAGCAAATTCAAATAATGGTAGAAATCTATCAATTTCAGCTTCCCTTTCCCGCTTAGCATGTAGTTGAGCTAACAGCCTAACATTTTCATCAATAGTAACCTGTATGGCATGAGTAGTAGCAAAGGTATTTTCCATAGTTTCAGGTTTAGTAGCCATTTTATTAACCAAGGAAGTTTGAGCTTCAGACAAAGAGGATATATTTTTCTCAGCACTCAAATTTTTTGACTGTAAACTAGGAATTTCTCTATTCGGATTCTCAAGATGATGACTAATATTTTTCAAAATGATAGATTGCTCCTCCATAGTTTTAGTGAAAATATTTTTTTGCTCATATTGCATTTGCATAAAGTTTTTAGTGGATCTCTCAACTTCTAGAATCCTCTCTTCACTAGGCATTCCAGATCTATTCTGATAAGTATTTCCACTAGGAGGATAAGGCCTATAATTGTTGTTGCTACCAAAATTATTCCTATAGGCCTTGTTGTTGAAATTGTTGTTTCTAATGAAGTTCACATCAACTTTCTCTTATTGAGCAACCAAAGAGGCTAAGGGAACACTATTAGGATCTAGAGGAGCACTTCTAGCATTATTGTAAGAGTTTCCACAGGAATTGCCATTATTAGGAGGATAAGGCCTAATAAATTCTTTGAGCATGACCTCAAGCTCAAAGGGGGCACTTCTAGCATTATTGTAAGAGTTTCCATAGGAATTGCCATTATTAGGAGGATAAGGCCTATAATTGTTACCACCAAAATTACTCCTATAAGCATTGTTGTTGAAATTGTTGTTTCTAATGAAGTTCACATCAACTTTCTCTTCTTGAGCAACCAAGGAGGCTAAGGGAACACTATTAAGATCTAGAGGAGCTTTCCCATTAACAAGCATAGCCATAATAACATCAATCTTTTCACTCAAAGAGGAAGTTTCCTCAACAGAATTTACCTTCTTACCATGTGGAGCTCTCTCAATGTGCCATTCAGAGTAGTTAGACATCATATTATCAAGGAGCCTTGTTGCAGCACCCAAAGTGAGCCCCATGAAGGTACCTCCAGCAGCAGAATCCAACAGGTTTCTTGAGGAGAAGTTCAAACCTGCATAAAACGTCCGGATAATCATCCAAGCAGTGAGTCCATGAGTAGGGCAATTTTTAACCAAAGATTTCATTCTTTCCCAAGCAGGAGCAACATGTTCACTATCAAGTTGTTTAAATTTCATAATGTCACTTCTCATAGCAATAATCTTAGCAGGAGGATAGTACTTTCCAATAAAAGCATCTTTGCACTTAGTCCAAGAACCAATACTATTTTTAGGCAAAGATAGAGACCATTCTTTAGCTTTTGCCCTCAAGGAGAAAGGAAAAAGCCTAAGCTTAATAATATCTCCATCTACATCCTTATACTTTTGCATCTCACAAAGTTCAACAAAGCTATTAAGATGGGCAGCAGGATCATCAGAACCAGCATCAGAAAATTTCTCTCTCATCACAAGATTCAACAAACAGGCTTAATTTCATAAAAGGTAGGGTCAGGAGCAGGTGGAGCAATAGGAGTGCTTAGGAAATCATTGTTGTTGGTGCTAGTGAAGTCACACAACTTGGTGTTCTCAGCAGAGTTCATTTTGGCAAAGGTGGGCAAGCCAAAAATAGCAGCAGCTAAAGCAGGAACTAATTTTTTTGTGTGTTTTAATAAAGCAAGCAAACCAAACTAGACTAATTTTTTGGGTTTTTTTTTAAAAGAGGCAAACAAAACCAAGCAAAAAAAAGTAAAGAGAAAGGAAGTGAAGGACTCCCCTAGTGAAGACGTCCTTAGCCTCCCCGGCAACGGCGCTAGAAAACTTGTTGATAGCTGGTGCTTGACGGGGAGGAAAAGGTTGAAGTTGTTCTATATATGTCCCCAGCAACGGCGCCATAAAACTTGTTGATGACTCTTTGATGGCGCCAGAGAACTTGGTGCTTGATGTGGAGTCTTGTTGGGAACCCCAAGAGCAAGGTGTGAAGAGCACAGTAGCAAGTCTTCCCTCAGTTGAGACCGAGGTTATCGAACCAGTAGGAGGAAGGAAACATCACATATGTGTTGCAAGCAACGCAAAGACTTGCACAACACAAACTCAAGACTTTGCCCCAACGAATCAGTGAGGTTGTCTAGCAGACCGGTTTGCTATAACAAAGGATTAAACGTATGGTGTGGGGGGTAATGGTTTGCAGCAAGTAAACAAGTAACAGTGGAAGATGTATCAATGGTAAAGTTTGGACCAGGGTCCATAGTTCATGCGGTGACACAGCATACCACTACATGTGTAGTACACTATAGTCGTTGACATGACATTCACAGAACATTGTTCCATAAATATCACATCCCTCAGAGTGGTACAACAGAAACATTGCGGGTCCATATTACAAAAGTACACACATTATTATTATTACAATACCGGAAGTTCAAGACTTCCAAAAGATCCAACTTACAAACCAAAATATAAGATGTTTAGCAGAAATTTAAAACTAGCAACTCCGACTAGGAGTGGGGCTCAACAGCTTATTCTATAGGGTTCATGCTGCTCGGCTCCGTTAGCTACTACTAACTAGACCCTTAAGTGGACACGTTCTCATCGACACCGTAAAGGATCTCGTAGTCCACACCTTTAACTCCCCCAGATAGATCAGGTTCCTCGTAGAACACGTCTTCTTGGCATTCGGTTGCATACATTGGCACGTCTTCGGGATCCTTAGAGTCAAAGCAAGGGTTCAAAGGAAAGAATGAGTAACAGCGTTACCCAACAAGTTCATTATATGCAAGGTGGGAAGTTTGATGCTCTAACTACCACCTCGGATTATAAATCCTTGGCACTATGCAGTTTTTGTAAATATTTCTTCAAAGATTGATTTTATTCCAAAGAACTATGACAATCAGCCTTCACAGGTTGACCAGAACTTTCATGGAGTTCCTTTCCTGCCGCGTTCGTAGCTCCTTCCCGGAACAGGGAGTAACAAGTTACAGTTCTTACACTCTACAGAGGTGTGTTACTTTACCCATGAGAGATCAAATCCTTGTTGCACAATCGGGCGTACTTTCCCGTCCACAATTCCATGATGTGGGGCCCAGTAGTTGGTCCAAGCCAATCACTGCCCCCTTCGCGACCCCGCATGCCTCCTTGGTGTACACCATGCCCACATAATGAATTACGGCACCGTTAGATGCCAGAACTATCGTGGGACGATGAGGGTTCCCACCCATATGCTGCATATCCTCTACGAATTACCAATCAATATGCACGCTACGAGGATAACAGCCACGACCTGCACATCCGGATTCATGCGAGAGGAAGAAGATACAGCTGACTTCTCTGTCCCATTCCAAATCTCATGGTTAACGCGTAATATACGGCGCTAGAATCACTGATGTCAGGGGTTATTAAGTCCCTATTTGATCATCATTGTTGCAATTAGAACTCTAAGTTCTATTGCTCCATTATATCACCACTTAGGATGATATCTATGATTTCTTTATTTATGAAAATAATATTTTGTTTCTTTTATAGCATATATGATAACACACAATTTGCAAATACTTTGATAAAGACTCTTCAAAGGATATGAGCAAGTGATGAACTTGCCTTGTGATGGCAAGGTAGTGAAGTCTAATGCTTGCACTGGACCTTGAGCTTCTAGTTCTACAAAATTATTGTCCGGTAAGGACAATATTTAAAGAAGCAAAATGATTATGCAAGTAATGTAATGCATTCTTTAAATCTATATGCATTTTCCCTATATAAGGTGCTTTTTAATAAAGCATTTATAAATATTAGCTTTTTATATTTATTGCATATATTGAATTATTTTATTTTATTTCCTTGTTATATGAATTTTATTGATTTAATAATTCTTTTAGGAATATTAATTATATATTAAAATTTATTACTAAATATTCATTTAGTATTTTTCAAAAAATCTATAATATTAATAAATAATGAAAGTGAATTTTATTTATTTTTATCACTCTTCAATAATTTTGTAAAATTCCATAAGGAATATATAAAATACAAAATTCTTATAAAAGATAAGTGTTCAAAAATTTATATTTTATTTTTATTTGAACAAAGTGAATTATTGTGAATCCAAAAATATTTTATTTATAATTTTTGGACTTTTATTTTATTTTCTATAATTTTATTGAGATTAGGGGTATTTTGGTCTTTTCCATTTGATCAAAAAGATTTATTAAGCAACATGGGATGGACCCTTGGCTTATTGGGCCAGGGTGGCCCAATAGGGCAGGGTCAAAAGATCACCCCAAAGGGTTTTGGCCCACCCATCCCACTCTGCCTCCCTTCTCTCCCTCGACCTTATCTCCTCCTCCCCTGGCTTGCCCCGAGGCCGGCGATGCCGCCACCGTCGATTCTCGCCGCCGTGGTGCGGGTTGGGGTTGTCGACGATGCTCTTTCATTCTATCTACTTGGATTTGGCTTTGGGGCTTCCCTGTGGTCAGTTCCACCCCATTCCCGAACCCTAGGGTTCGGAAAAGTTGTTGTCGCCGCCGCCGCGATCCCGCCTGCGGTGGCGTGATGGTCTCATGCGTTGCTGCGGCCGCCACCGTGGCAGGTGCAGGTTGCAGTGCCCCTCTGGGTGCTCCCTGTGCCGCCGCGCTGTGTTGGCCCCTCTGCTTCCTCTTTGATTCATCAGCGAGGACCTCGGGTAAGTGGTCTCTGTGGTGTTTGTCCATGCTACTGCCTTGATTCTTTTTGGTGTGTAGCTAGTGGCTTCTCATGTTGAGTGATTATGTGCTGATTGGGTTCATCTCTGGATTAGGGTTCATAACCCCTCTGTTGAACATATAGATAATGCTTTAGATCTAGTGTTGATCATATTTGATCATGTGAAATGATTGCTTGCTATGGTTAAGGATGGATAGTAGCTTTGATGATACTAGTTGCCTGTCAGATTTGTCCTAGTGGTAATCCACCATGATCCATGCTAGTTGTTTCAATCAAATCCTTGATTGGATTATGTTGTTGGTCTGAGAGTTTACTCTACTATCAGATTACTTATACTGACAGCAGTTTTCTCTCAGTGGTTGCTTACTACAATCATAATATGGTTTTGTTTGAGATGATACACTCTGAATCAAATCATTATATGTAATGATTTTCTGTGTATGTATAGATTCCTTTTAAATGTTGATTCCTGGCACTTAGCTTCAGGAAAATGATATATATTTGGTTGTACCTTTTATGTGTGGATTCTGAACAAGGATTGGTTTTAGTTCATATACAACTTGTTCTTGTTGTACCAATATGATTTGGCACACAAGTGATTGAGGCTTATTTCTGGGCTTAGTTTGATTATACTTGTGATTAAAACTGATAAGATGATATGGAAGCTTTTATTATTATTCCTGCCTATGATGTGGGTCTGAGGCCCTAGGATGTGATTCCTAGTTAGTTGGGTATTAGTTTGTTTGAATCTTATAGATTAAGAGGTGCTACTCTCTCTTTGAGAGATGTGCCATGATCTGGTAAGATCAAATGAAAATAATCTAAGTTGCAAAAATAACACTAAACCCAGTGATGCTGGTCTGAGGGTTTAGTGCTTGTGGTTGAGCTTGATTTCTTATCCTTATACTTGAAATCTCTAGGATAGATGCACTCCTCTTGGGTGATTATTGAGATATCATTACATAAAGCAATACGTGCTTTTGTTTAGATACTCTAATGAAAGCATGTGATGGTTTGATGAGACTCACCACAAGATTTGATGTTGGTGTAGTATATTAATGATGATTTTGATCTTGATTTGCTTTTTCTGGCTCCTGAGCTTGCTCTTGAGCTTGCCCGCTCCTCCTAGCTCCTGGGATTGACCTTGCTATCCACCAGTTCAATCCCTCTCCTTATGTCACCATCTTGGTGATGTTTGGGTTGATCTAGGTGGTTGGTTTGGTTGTTGTTCTTGGTTTGGCTGGTGTTCACCCTGGCTGTACTGTGGTGTGATATAGTGGAGTGATGCACTGAGGTGCATCTCCACGGATGTGTTGTGGTTTAGTTGTGCTGGTTGTGCTTGTGAGGTCGACAGCTCACCCTTTTGCATGTTGTGTGTGTGCTGCTTGTGTGCCTACTATGCACATGTGGATAGGTTCAGAATTTGTGAACTTACCATTACCAAATTACTTTTACACTGGCTAGTGATTTGGTCCCTTTTGGCTGTCATATGCATTCTGGCTTTGAATTTATGAAAGATGAAGTCTTTCATATTGGTGAAACTTGCCCCTTTATCATTTCTCAATGATGAGATTGTCAAGTGCATCTCACTGACATATCTGAGAGAAATATATATTAACACTAATCTTGTTTTGTTTCTTATTTAATCTTTGTTTTGCAGGTACAAAGATCAAAATGAAGATTAGTGTAGTTTAGATATCGGATAGTTAGTAGAGATATACCAATGTACTTTTCTTAATCTTTTGTAATTTTCCTTTTATAATTCTTGTAATCTTTATTTGGTTTCTTTGTAATGAAGATTATATTTTTATTAATAAAGAATATTTTATTCTTTCTTTGGTGTGAATTATAAAGTTTGGAATAACTTCAGTAAGTTATTCTTTGTAGTTTGTTTCTGAATAAGAAATGTACTTCTTATACCATATTGCTTTTAGATAAGATTTAAGTTACCATACCTTTCTCATATTTAATTTAAGATTCAAATCTTATATCAAAATTATTTAAATTATAAAACACTTAAGTTTTAAAATCCAAACTCATTTCAAAACACCCATAATACCTTTGAGATCATCTCAAAGTTTATAGGAATCCTCCTTTAAGACTAAACCTACTCTCAAAGTAAGAAAAAACATTGATCACTCAAGGTTTTTATTTGGCGAAAATTTTACCCACATTTTCTCAAATGAATGCATGCAACAATAGATATTCCTAAATCTACCCTTCGTTAGGTCCTAAATACTGGGATGTTACAGACTTCCCCCCTTAAATTAAACTTCGTCCCGAAGTTTGTGGAGATGTACCTGAATAGTTCTGGATAAGCTTTTCTTAAATCCTATTCCTTCTCCCATGTGGCTTCTCTCTCAGGGTGATGTTCCCATTGCACCTTGCAATATTTGATTGCCCTGTTCCTCAATCTTTTCCAGTTTTCTTCTAGAATCTTGCAGGGTTTTTCAATATAAGTCAGGTATGCTTGTAGTTCTATCTCTTGATGTATTATTGCATCATCAGGAACTTTCAAACATTTGCGAAGTTGTGACACATGGAAAACATTATGCACTTGAGCCAATCTTGATGGTAACTCTAAAGCATAAGCTATAGTTCTGTTTTGACTCAGTATCTTGAATGGTCCAATATATCTTGGACTTAATTTCCCTTTAACTCCGAATATTTTTACTCCTTTGATTGGACTTACTTTCAAATAGACCATATCTCCCACTTCTGGATGCCATGATCTTCGGCTTTGATCCGCATAACTTTTCTACCTGCTTTGGGCTATTTTCAATCTATCCCTGATCTTATTGATGATGTCTTGTCTCTCCTTGATATACTCTGGCGCAAATTCTTTGCTGCTTCCAGGTTCATACCAACATATTGGTGATCTACACTTCCTTCCATACAGAACCTCATATGGAGCTGCCTTCAGACTACTCTGATAGCTATTATTGTAAGAAATTTCTGCCAATGGTAGGTGATCTTCCCATGTTCCTCCAAAATCTAGTGCACAGGCTCTCAACATGTCTTCTAGTATTTGATTTGTTCTTTTAGTTTGGCCTCCTCTTTCAGGATGATATGCCGTGCTGAAATCTAATTTTGAACCAAGTGCTTCATGCAATTGCTTCCAAAATGCTGAAGTAAACACTGATCCCCTATCAGTTACGATCTTCTTGGGTACTCCATGCTTACTTACTATCTCTTTGACATATACTTCAACTAACTTCTCGGTATTATCCTTTTGATTCACTGGAATAAAATGTGCACTCTTAGTAAGTCTGTCCACAATTACCCATATCATATCCTTCCTTATTGGTGTCATAGGTAATCCTGTGATGAAGTCCATACCTATTTCGTCCCATTTCCATTCAGGAATTTCTAAGGGTTGTAATGGTCCTGCTGGACTTTTATGTTCAGCCTTCACCCTTTGACAAGTATGGCATTCAGATACATATTTAGCAATATCTCTTTTCATGTTATTCCACCAGAATAGTTCTTTCAAATCCATATACATCTTGGTACTCCCTGGATGTATAGAATAGGGTGTATCATGTGCTTCTTTGAGTATGACATTTCTCATCTCAGTCACATTTGGAACACATAGATGATCTTGAAACCATAAAGATCCATAATCTCTAAGGCGAAAAACTGATTTTTGCCCTTGAGATATCCTCCGAATTTCCTTAGCAATAAAAGGATCTTTTTCTTGATGTCTAAAAATTTCCTGTTTAAGATCACTGTCCTGCTCTGCAACTACCTGCATAGTTTCCAATCCTCCAAGAACCTCTGTGCTGATGAATTGAAGTTCTAACCTTTCCAAGTCCATTTGTAACTCTTTTGGTAACTCTCTATTGATTGGCTGAATATCGGCACTCTTTCTGCTTAAAGCATCTGCTACAACATTTGCTTTCCCTGGGGTGTAATTGATTGTTAAATCATAATCCTTGATTAATTCCAACCAACGCTTCTGCCTCATTTTTAATTCCTTTTGAGTGAAGAAGTACTTGAGACTTTTATGGTCAGTGTATAACTCACATTTGGCTCCATAAAGAAAATTCCTCCATCCTTTCAGCGTGAAGACTACTGCTGCTAACTCTAAATCATGAGTTGGATAGTTGACTTCATGTGGTTTCAATTGTCTTGAACCATAGGCAATCACTTTCCAATCTTGCATTAAAACACAACCCAAACCTTCTTTAGATGCATCACAATATACAGTCAAATCCTTCCCTATCTCAAGAATTGCTAAGATTGGTGTTGTGGTTAATCTAGTCTTCAACTCTTGAAAACTTGTTTCACACTTCTCATCCCACTTGAATGGTGTATTCTTCCTTAATAATTTGGTCATTGGTCTAGCTATTTTGGAGAACCCTTCAATGAATCTCAGATAATAACCAGCCATTCCTAAGAAACCTCGAATTTGCTTCACATTGGTCGGTGCTGTCCACTCTAGTACCGACTGAACTTTGGATGGATTCACAGCAATCCCATCCTTACTGATCACATGACCGAGGAATTCTACCTCATCTAACCAGATCTCACACTTATTGAACTTAGCATAAAGCTTATGTTCTCTTAAAGTCTGCAATGCTATTCTCAAATGGTCAGCATGATCTTCCTTATCCTTGGAATATATCAGAATATCATCAATAAAGACGATGACAAACTTATCCAAATATGGCATGAAGATCTTGTTCATCAGATTCATGAAGATTGCCGGTGCATTAGTCAAACCAAATGGTACCACCAGATACTCATGGTGTCCATATCTTGAGACAAATGTTGTTTTTTGGAACATCCTCCGGCTTGATTTTTATTTGATGGTATCCAGATCTTAAATCAATCTTTGAAAATACTCCAGCCCCTTTCACTTGATCAAACAAATCTTGAATTCTTGGTAAAGGATACTTATTCTTGATCGTCACGTTGTTCAGATTTCTATAATCACCGCACATCCGTCTTCCACCATCTCTTTTATCCACAAAGATGACTGGTGTTCCCCATGGAGATACACTTTCCTGTATAAATCCTTTTCTTGCTAACTCATCAATTTGCTCCTTGAGTTCTTTCAACTCTTTGGGTCCCATTTTATATGGTGCTTGAGCTATTGGTGTTGTACCAGGTATTAGGTCAATGGTGAACTCTATCTCCCGATCTGGTGGCATTCCTGGTAATTCCGTTGGGAAAACATCTTGAAATTCATTAACTACAGGAATCTCTTCTAATTTAACTTCCTTCATTGAATTCAACTACAGATCCACCATGATATGACTGTGTTTATCTGCTTGGTAAACTATCCTTGCTCCACTTGGGGTTTTGATTGAGACAGTTTTCTCCTCACAATTTATCTAAGCTCCGTGTTCCATCATCCAATCCATCCCGAGTAATACTGCAATTCCCTTCAAAGGAATCACATAAAGGTCTGCGAAATATGTACAACCACAGAACGAGATAACCTGATCTTGTTTTATGTGGCGTACAATCACATTCCCTCCTGCCGTAACTACGGTCATAGGACGTTCTAGCGTTGCCCTTCTAATCCCGAACTTATCACAAAATTCTTCAGAAATGAATGAAGTAGTTGCACCAGTATCAAATAGAACTTGGCCGGGATTGGTAAGGATATTGAGCGTACCTATCACTGCATGCTCCGAATTATCCACCTCCTCGAGAGTTGCACAGTTCAGCTTTCCGGTTGGTCGGTTTCTCTTGCCATTGTTGTTCTTGCCATTGTTTCCCACTTTATTGGGCTGCCATTTCCTCCACTGGCTTGTCCTCCTCCCTTGGTAGGCCATCCTCCCGGTGGTTTGCTCGAACAATCTGGCTTAATATTCCCCTTCTGACCACAACCGTAACAGATCACTATAGGCTTTTTGCACTCCCTCTGGAAGTGCCCTGGAATTCCACAGTTGTTACAGATAACATTCCTTCTCGGATTAGATTGATTTCCACTACTGCCCTTGTTATTGTTATTGTTATTGTTTTTGTTTTTGTTACCATAATTTCTATTCCGAGGTTTGAACTCCAGGTTAGGTTTTGGTTTGCTTGCCTGAATTCTCTTAGTTTCCTTTTTGGCTCTCTTCCTCCGATCCTCTTGGACATTTTTATAGTCATCTTGAAAATTAATGGCTGCATCCAACAACTGCTGGTAAGTTTGCTTATTGGCTAACCTTAGCTGCATCTTCACAAATGGATTCAATCCACGCAAGAAACGCTTCTTCCGCTTCTCTTCGGTGTTGACATCCTCCTCAGCATAACGTGATAGTTGGCTAAACTCCCGGATGTACTTCATGACACTAGTATATCCTTGCTTAAGCTCCTCGAATTATCTCTGTTTCAACCTCCATGACACTTTCCGGAACATGATATTCACGGAATCTCTGCTTGAACTCCTCCCAGGTAAACTCCCTTCCTGGTTGTTGCATGGCTAACTGATTTTCCCACCAAGATGCTGCAGGTCCAGTCAGCAGATGAGTTGCATACCTCAATTTTTCCTCATCATTGCAACCTACAGTTTTCAGCTTCCTTTCAGTATCTGCTAGCTAGTATTCTGCATCCATTGGTTCAGGAGCTGATGCAAAAGGTAACGACCTTGCATTCTAGAAATCAGATAAACTCACTCCTCCTCCTTCGGGTGCCCTCTGATTTGCTGGCCCTAGCAATTCCTCCATAAACTTGTTCTGGTTCTCTTGCATCATTTGCATGTATTGCATAAAGTTCTGCTCCATTAACGGCCTAATTGGTGGTGGTGGTAATGTGCCTTGATTTTCTATATCAGCATCGGCCTTTTCCTTAGTCTCACGCTCCATCCGCTGCTGCTCAGTTTCCATTTCTACACCCGTATCCATGACCCCTAGTCCTGCAACATAAAGCGAATATTCATAATTACATCATGCACATGTGTTATGAGCTCGAATTTACGCACAGAACTAGTCACACAATGAAGATCCAAGGAAAATCCAAATATGCATTTCACATATTATACATATTATCATAGTGATACAAGGTTCTTCCAACATATACCATATAGGTATAGTCACAAACTACCGTAATCATCTAACTACCTTATTCCTTAGAGTACAACACATTGTGCTTGATACTGTTGACTACTTGTCTCTTTCTAATAGTAACTACGCTCATCGTACATGCCTGATGTCCAACCGTGATGACGTGTCATTCTTCGCACAGTTTGTGGAACAAATGGCCTTCCAGAAGGAACATACTCTGTATCTGAAGTGTCGGGACTTGAGTTATTACTCAACCTGAGCGCCTCGATTCCCTCCAGCTCTGCTGAAAAGTCTTCAGAAACATATTCAACATTATCTCCAGCCTGCATTTCCTGAGCTACGTTCCTTGAGTTGTCAACAGGATGCGCAGATCCCGCTGCTTCCCAGGTGCTCTCGTGGACAAGATAATTGAATACTGGATAATGTATATTCCCTGGGTTTTGAGAAGATGTTGATGATTCAAACACTCTCTCCTCGGGATCTTCTTCTTCATCCTGATCATCTATTGACATGGTATTTCTACTTCTATTATTAAGGTTCATTCTTGCACCCATCCAACTGGATTGTCCAACATTTCTGTCAGAACCATCTGTGGACATCTGGTGTTCATGAGATCCATTATCTGATCCCATCCTCCAACCATCTGAATTCTCAATAGGAAGTTCTGAGTCAGAACCATCCTCTGAGCCCTCTGGTACTGCATACCGCATATCTATAGTAGGATCATGAGTAGGTTCAGGTCTTGGTGAATAAGGATATGGTGTAAAAGATTCTGGATCTATAGGTATATCCTTAAAGATAGGTGTTACACTACTACTTGCTTCTTTCTCTAGCTGGAATGCTAACTGCTTCCTCTTTTCCGGATCAGTTAAATCCTCTAACATGTCATTTCTGTCTTCGACAATCACTTGATGGGTCTTATAAAAAGACGCAACGAGTGTTTGGTATCTATCCATAAACTTGGAAGCTAACTTAGGATGCTTCTTAACCAAATTAATATGATCCGGTATAGACTCCGAGTCTATAGAATCATGAGGTATCACAGAGAATGTGCTACCTTCTAGCTCCTTGGTTTCCTGCTCCCGGATATTTGCTATTGCCTCTACAACAGCAACATGATAGGCTGCTAAATGACTCCTACCTTCTCCTATGGGTAGATCGTGATATGATCCAAGCTTCTCTGGAAGTTGGATACTCACACGATACTTGGATAACATCCGGCCATCTAGGTAAGTGATAGTGTTCACTGGAATTCTAGTTGGACAATTAAAGAGCTTTAAGAGTTAACGAAGTTGGTCTGTAAACGATCCTTGATAATCATCAAGAGTCTCCTCTTTCCTTACCAAAGTCTGTTTTGGAAACTTTGGTGCCATATCTCTGTATATCAGAAAAATAATTTTGATTAGTATCCAATGGCATATTGCATCATAACAAATAATTATCGCACTAAAATATATAACGGAATATTCTCATTTGAATACCCATTATATTACTTTTAGAGAATTCTTTATCGTTGCTAGCTTTCCTACAGGTAATACCCTTTACCAGGTTTCCAACCTAAGGTCAAAGCAATTTGCTCTGATACCAACTGCGGTGACCCAGCATACCACTTCATGTGTAGTACACTATACCCAGCATTCACAGAACACCGTTCCGTAAATATCACATCCCTCAGAGTGGTACAACAGAAACATTGCGGTTCCATATTAAAAAAGTACACACATTATTATTATTACAATACCGGAAGTTCAATACTTCAAAAAAATCCAACTTACAAACCAAAATATAATATGTTCCGCGGAAATTTAAAAGTAGCAACTCCGACTAGGAGTGGGGCTCAACAGCTTATTCTATAGGGTTCATGTTGCTCGGCTCCGTTAGCTACTACTAACTAGACCCTTAAGTGGACTCGTTCTCATCGACACCGTAAAGGGTCTCGTAGTCCACACCTTCAACTCCTCCGGATAGATCAGGTTCCTCGTAGAACACGTCTTCTTGGCATTCGGCTGCATACATTGGCACGTCTTGGGATCCTCAGAGTCTAAGCAAGGGTTCAAAGGAAAGAATGAGTAACAACGTTACCCAACAAGTTCATTATATGCAAGGTGGGAAGTTTGATGCTCTAACTACCACCTCGGATTATAAATCCTTGGCACTATGAAGTTTTTGTAAATCTTTCTTAAAAGGTTGATTTTATTCCGAAGAACTATGACAATCAGCCTTCACAGGTTGAACAGAACTTTCATGGAGTTCCTTTCCTACCGCGTTCGTAGCTCCTTCCCAGAACAGGGAGTAACAAGTTACAGTTCTATCCGGAGGTGCGTTACTTTACCCATGAGAGATCAACTCCTTGTTGCACAACCGGGCATACTTTCCCGTCTATAATTCCATGATGTGGGGCCCAGTAGTTGGTCCAAGCCAATCACTGCCCCCTTCGCGACCCCACAAGCATCCTTGGTGTACACCATGCCCACATAATGAATACGGCAGTGGTTTGTACAAACCGTTAGATGCCAGAACTATCGTGGGACGATGAGGGTTCCCACCCATATGCTGCATATCCTCTACGAATTACCAATCAATATGCACACTACAAGGATAACAGCCACGACCTGCACATCCGGCTTCATGCGAGAGGAAGAAGATACAGCTGAATTCTCTGTCCCATTCCAACTCTCATGGTTAACGCGTAATATACGGTGCTAGAATCACTAATGTCAGGGGTTATTAAGTCCTATTTGATCATCATTGTTGCAATTAGAACTCTAAGTTCTATTGCTCCATTATATCACAACTTAGGATGATATCTATGATTTCTTTATTTATGAAAATAATATTTTGTTTCTTTTATAGCATATATGATAACACACAATTTGCAAATACTTTGATAAAGACTCTTCAAAGGATATGAGCAAGTGACGAACTTGCCTTGTGATGGCAAGGTAGTGAAGTCTGATGCTTGCACTGGACCTTGAGCTTCTAGTTCTACAAAAACATCATTACTGTCCGGTAAGGACAATATTTAAAGAAGCAAAATGATTATGCAAGTAATGTAATGAATTCTTTAAATCTATATGCATTTTCCCTATATAAGGTGCTTTTTAATAAAGCATTTATAAATATTAGCTTTTTATATTTATTGCATATATTGAATTATTTTATTTTATTTCCTTGTTATATGAATTTTATTGATTTAATAAATCTTTTAGGAATATTAATTATATATTAAAATTTATTACTAAATATTCATTTAGTATTTTACAAAAAATCTATAATATTAATAAATAATGAAAGTGAATTTTATTTATGTTTATCGCTCTTCAATAATTTTGTAAAATTCCATAAGGAATATATAAAATACAAAATTCTTATAAAAGTTAAGTGTTCAAAAATTTATATTTTATTTTTATTTGAACAAAGTGAATTATTGTGAATCCAAAAATATTTTATTTATAATTTTTGGACTTTTATTTTATTTCCTATAATTTTATTGAGATCAGGGGTATTTTGGTCTTTTCCATTTGATCAAAAAGATTTATTAAGCAACATGGGCTGGCCCCTTGGCTTATTGGGCCAGGGTGGCCCAATAGGGCAGGGTCAAAAGATCACCCCAAAGGGTTTTGGCCCACCCAGCCCACTCTGCCTCCCTTCTCTCCCTCGACCTTATCTCCTCCTCCCTTGGCTCGCCCCCGTGGCCGGCGATGCCGCCACCGTTGATTCTCGTCGGCGGCGGCCGTCCTGGCCGCCGCCATGGTGCGGGTTGGGGTTGTCGACGATGCTCTTTCGTTCTATCTAGTTGGATTTGGCTTTGGGGCTTCCTTGTGGTCAGTTCCGCCCCATTCCCGAACCCTAGGGTTCGGAAAAGTTGTTATCGCCGCCGCCGTGATCCCGCCTGCGGTGGCGTGCTGGTCTCGTGCTCTTCTGCGGCCGCCTCCGTGGCATGTGCGGGTTGCAGCGCCCCTATGGGTGCTCCCTGTGCCGCCGCGCTGCTTCGGCCCCTCTGCTTCCTCTTTGATTCATCAGCGAGGACCTCGGGTAAGTGGTCTCTGTGGTGTTTGTCCATGCTACTGCCTTGATTCTTTTTGGTGTGTAGCTAGTGGCTTCTCATGTTGAGTGATTATGTGCTGATTGGGTTCATCTCTGGATTAGGGTTCATAACCCCTCTATTGAACATATTGATAATGCTTTAGATCTAGTGTTGATCATATTTGATCATGTGAAATGATTGCTTGCTATGGTTAAGGATGGATAGTATATTTGATGATACTAGTTGCCTGTCAGATTTGTCCTAGTGGTAATCCACCATGATCTATGCTAGTTGTTTCAATCAAATACTTGATTGGATTATGTTGTTGGTCTGAGAGTTTACTCTACTATCAGATTACTTATACTGACAGCAGTTTTCTCTCAGTGGTTGCTTACTGCAATCATAATATGGTTTTGTTTGAGATGATACACTCTGAATCAAATCATTATATGTAATGATTTTCTGTGGATGTATAGATTCCTTTTAAATGTTGATTCCTGGCACTTAGCTTCAGGAAAATGATATATATTTGGTTGTACCTTTTATGTGTGGATTCTGAACAAGGATTGGTTTTAGTTCATATACAACCTGTTCTTGTGATACCAATATGATTTGGCACACAAGTGATTGAGTCTTATTTCTGGGCTTAGTTTGATATATGGAAGCTTTTATTATTATTCCTGCCTATGATGTGGGTCTGAGGCCCTAGGATGTGATTCCTAGTTAGTTGGGTATTAGTTTGTTTGAATATTATAGATTTAGAGGTGCTACTCTCTCTTTGAGAGTTGTGCCCTGATCTGGTAAGATCAAATGAAAATAATCTAAGGTGCAAAAATAACACTAAACCCAGAGATGCTGGTCTGAGGGTTTAGTGCTTGTGGTTGTGCTTGATTTCTTATCCTTATACTTGAAATCTCTAGGATAGATGCACTCCTCTTGGGTGATTATTGAGAGATCATTACATAAAGCAACACGTGCTTTTGTTTAGATATTCTGATGAAAGCATGTGATGGTTTGATGAGACTCGCCACAAGATTTGATGTTGGTGTAGTATATTGATGATGATCTTGATCTTGATTTGCTTTTGTTGGATCCTGAGCTTGCTCTTGAGCTTGCCTGCTCCTCCTAGCTCCTGGGCTTGACCTTGTTATCCACCAGTTCAATCCCTATCCTTATGTCACCATCTTGGTGATGTTTGGGTTGATCTAGGTGGTTGGTTTGGTTGCTGTTCTTGGTTTGGCTGGTGTTCACCCTGGCTATACTGTGGTGTGATATAGTGGAGTGATGCATTGAGGTGCATCTCCACGGCTGTGTTGTGGTTTTGTTGTGCTGGCTGTGCTTGTGAGGTCGACGGCTCACCCTTTTGCATGTTGTGTGTGTGATGCTTGTGTGCCTTCTATGCACATGTGGAGAGGTTCAGAATTTGTGAACTTACCATTACCAAATTACTTTTACACTGGCTGGTGATTTGGTCCCTTTTGGCTGTCATTTGCATTCTGGCCTTGAATTTATGAAAGATGAAGTCTTTCATATTGGTGAAACTTGCCCCTTTATCATTTCTCAATGATGAGATTGTCAAGTGCATCTCACTGACATATCTGAGAGAAATATATATTAACACTAATCTTGTTTTGTTTCTTATTTAATCTTTATTTTGCACGTGCAAAGATCAAAATGAAGATTTAGTGTAGTTTAGATATAGGATAGTAAGTAGAGATATACCAATGTACTTTTCTTAATCTTTTGTAATTTTCCTTTTATAATTCTTGTAATCTTTATTTGCTTTCTTTGTAATGAAGATTATATTTTTATTAATAAAGAATATTTTATTCTTTCTCTAGTGTGAATTATAAAGTTTGGAATAACTTCAGTAAGTTATTATTTTAGTTTTTTTCTGAATAAGAAATGTACTTCTTATACCATATTGCTTTTAGATAAGATTTAAGTTATCATACCTTTCTCATATTTAATTTAAGATTCAAATCTTATATCAAAATTATTTAAATTATAAAACACTTAAGTTTTAAAATCCAAACTCATTTCAAAACACCCATAATTCCTTTGAGATCATCTCAAAGTTTATAGCAATCCTCCTTTAAGACTAAACCTACTCTCAAAGTAAGAAAGAAACATTGATCACTCAAGGTTTTTATTTGGCGAAAATTTTACCCACATTTTCTCAAATGAATGCATGCAACAATACATATTCCTAAATCTACCCTTCGTTAGGTCCTAAATACTGGGATGTTATAGTTCACTAGAGGTGCTCTCCTTAGATAAACAACATGGCATGAAGGGTAAATAAATTACAGCGGGGCAATTGACAGGAACTGAGCAAGGCATAACAATGCAATTACTAGCCAGAAAGATCCTATGAGGTTGATTGGGCAATACAACAATATACATAGATAGCCATCCAGCTACATCTATGACTAGAAGTCCACCTTCAGGTTATCATCCGAACCCCCTCCAGTATTAAGTTGCAAGCAACAGACAACTGCTTTAAGCAAAGTGTGTAAGGTAAATAGTCTACATGTTCCACGAATAAGAGACCGTTGTTTTCTCCCTAGTAGCAACAGCACATCTACCATCGAAGAGATTTCTGTCACTTCCCTTGGAAACTAGAGGCATGAACCCACTATCGAGCATAAATACCCCCTCTTAGAGTCACTAGCAACTACTTGGCCAAGATAACCACTAGCAACGGAGAGCATGCAAGATCACAAACAACACAGACATGATAGAATTATAAATACAAAACCATTAATCAAACCAACATAATAATCTCAATATCCATCGGATCCCTGCAAACACAACATGCATGATTACAAATAGATTAGATCTTAATCATGAACGGAGCTCACAAGATCTATACA
This sequence comes from Avena atlantica, assembly GCA_910589765.1. Lineage (NCBI taxonomy): Eukaryota > Viridiplantae > Streptophyta > Magnoliopsida > Poales > Poaceae > Avena > Avena atlantica. Next base: position 413,079,830 of record OU342739.1, on the reverse strand, counting down.
TGAAAGCACAAAGGAGGAGATACAACCATCTAGATACTACATGGACCCATAGTCCAAGGTGGAACTACTCACGCATCATACCGGAGAGAAGGGCTCCAGGATGATCTCCCCTTTGACAGGGTGCCGGGAAGAACTTCAGATCCCCCCGATCTAGGGACGATGGTGGCGGCGGCTACAAACGGTTTCGTGGATTTCTGATCGGGTACCCAGGGTTTCTGCATCGGGGGCTTCTTATAGGCGAAGGAGCGAGACTGGGAGGCGTCCAGGGACACCAAACCCTAGCCAGGCGCGGGCTCACCTGCCCCCGCGCCTGGGGTGGGTCTAGCCCCCCTGGCTAACCCCTCCGGCTCTCCTCTGGACTTCTTGTTCCCCACTGAAAGTAATTTACTTTGACGTTTGCCCCGTCTAATTCCGAGAATATTTCTTTACTAACTCTTCTGAAACCAAAAACAGCAGAAAACAGGCATCTGGCACTGTTGCAACTTGTTAATAGGTTAGTAGCAGAAAACATGTAAAAATCACCTCAAAGTGTAGACAAGTAGATACAAAACAAGCATGGAGCATAAAAAAATATAGATATGTTTCCAACGTATCAAGTACAAAGGGAACTTGCCGAGCACTCTCTTAATGTGTACCCAAATGCTAAACCCGTCAAACAGTCCTTGCGACGGTTTGGTGATGAAAAGTGCAAAGCAATAGCCAAGAAATTAGCCCGCTTAGAGCTAGCGGATTTCATAACAGAGGTCATCCATACAGATTGGGTGGCAAATCCTATACCATTGATTTAAGGATGTGTGTTGATTATACCGCTTTGAACAAGACATGCCCAAAAGATCTGTTTCCTTTGGCAAGAATTGATCAAGTTATCGACTCAACGGCAGGGTCGGAATTACTCTGTTTTCTCGACGCATATTCCATATATCACCAAATGCCGATGAAAAAGTCGGATCAAATCAAGACGTCTTTCGTCACTCCTTTCGGAACCTTCTGCTACAAAACTATGCCTTTTGGCTTAAAGAATGCAGGAGCAACATATCAATGTACCATTCAACATTGTCTCAACAATCAAATCGGACGCAACGTCCATGTATACGTAGATGACATAGCAGTTATGTCCAAAAATAAAGAAACCTTAATTTCCGACTTGGATGAAACGTTTGCTAGTCTACGAAAATCCAACATGATGCTAAATCTGAAGAAGTGTTTCTTTGGAATTTCAGCTGGAAAATTGTTAGGTTTCATCGTCTCTGAGCGAGGCATCGAGGTGAGCCGGGACAAAATCAAGGCTATCTTAAACATTACCAGACTGACTCGCCTGAAGGACGTACAAGGCCTTACTGGTTGCATTGCAGCAGTAAGTCGGTTCGTCAGCCGGCTAGGTGAAAGAGCCGCACCTTTATATGAACTCTTGAAGAAAACCGACAAATTTGTCTGGACCCCAAAAGCTGAAACTGCACTGCAAAGTTTGAAAGATTGCTTTCAAATCCACCAGTTCTCGCAGCGCCAGAACCTCGAGAACCTATGTTACTCTACATTGTAGCGACCAACAAGGTCATAAGCGTGGTAACAGTAGTTGAGCGCGAGGAAGAGGGCCACGAGCATAAGGTGCAGCGCCCAACTTATTATCTAAGTGAGGTCCTGACAGAATCAAAACAACGGTATCCACATCATCAAAAGCTAGCTTATGGAGTGTTCTTTGCGTCCATAAAGATACGCCACTATTTTCAAGAGCACAAGATCACAGTAGTGAGCACAGCTCCTCTGCGAGATATAATCAACAACCGCGACGCCACAGGACGTGTCGCAAAGTGGGGAATAGAGCTTGCAACTTTCGACATTGAGTACAAACCACGTACAGCGATCAAGTCCCAAATTATTGCCGACTTTGTTGTTGATTGTACAGAAACGGCAGAAAACACAGGCCCTCCAGACTCGGAATTTTGGACCCTGCACTTTGACGGATCAAAAGCACGAGGAGGCTCGGGGGCTGGCGTAGTGCTCAAATCACCCCAAGGTGATAAGTTGTTCTATGTGTTGCAAATACACTTCACGGCAACCAATAATGTTGCCGAGTACGAAGCATTGCTACATGGAATACGCATGGCCAAAAACATTGGCATATCAATACTCATGTGTTACGGAGACTTGGATTTAGTTGCTCAGCAAGTATCCGACATTTGTAATGCAAACAAGCACATGGCAGCATACAAAGTTGTTGTGGATTAATTATCCAAATCGTTCGAGGGTTTTGAGGTTCAACACATCCCTCGAGTAGAAAATGAGGAAGAATATGCCCTATCAAGGATAGACTCTGCGTGGAAAAAAGTACCGGATGGAGCTTTTCTAGAGCATTTAAGGGTCCCCTCCATAGTCGGAGTTGATGAGGACTATCCGACGAAATCCGACTCACCTTTAATAGCAGTTCTGGCTATAATTCCTAGCTGGACAAAACCCTATCTGGATTTCCTGATAGATGGAAAATTACCCGAAGACGAAGTCTTGAGCCGACAGATTGTCCGACGAGCAAAAGCATACACTATAATAAATGGTGAGCTCTATAAGCGGAGTGTTTCTGGCGTGTTTCAGAGATGTATTTCTTTGGAAGAAGGAGTGGAAATCTTAAGAGAAATCCACGAAGGCGAGTGTGGTCACCATGCTGCAGCGAGATCCTTAGTGGCAAAAGCTTTTCGACACGGATTCTTTTGGCTTACAGCTAAGGCAGACGCAGATAAATTGGTCAAAACATGCAAGGGCTGCCAAAAGTATGCTCATCAGGCACACGTTCCGGCTAAGCAGCTGCGAATAATCCCTATTACATGGCCATTCGCGGTCTGGGGGCTTGATATGGTAGGGCCGTTTCGCACGGCAAAATGTGGATTCACTCACCTACTAGTGATGGTGAATAAATTCACAAAATGGATTGAGACTAAACCCGTAACAAGTTGCGATGGAGCCACAGCCAGAAGATTCGTCAAGGACGTAATCATCAGATTCGGATATCCGCATAGTATAATTACTGACAACGGGAGCAACTTTTCCATCGGGGAACTTGCTGAATTCTTCGAAGAACAAGGAATTCGACTTGATATTGCATCAGTCGTACATCCACAAGCCAATGGACAAGTCGAAAGAACTAATGGACTTATTCTACAAGGAATCCGACCTCGCCTCGAGGCACCGCTTCGTCGGGCCGCCAGGGCTTGGGCTGAAGAATTACCGTTTATGATTTGGATCTTACTTACAACTCCTAATAGGTCAACCGGCTATACTCCTTTCTTCTTGGTCTATGGTGCAGAAGCGGTTCTTTCGAGTGATCTAATTCATCAGGCTCCATGAGTCAAAGCGTATATCGAAGAAGATGCAGAAGTTTCTCGGCATGATGATCTCGATATAATCGAAAAAGTATGCGCCGTTGCTGAACAGAGATCTACAGCCTATCAGCAGAAGTTACGCAAGTATCATAGTCAGAGATTGCAAAACCGTTTTTTTAGAAAAGGCAATTTAGTTCTCCGACTTGTGAAAAAGAGAAAGCACAAAATTTCCCCAATTTGGGAAGGATCTTTTATGGTTAGCAGATTTCTGCATAATGGGTCATATTATTTAACCTACATGAGACCATTCAAGAAAAGACCTGATACTCGGAAAAGGAAGAGACTTGGTGGCAGCACAGACTCGGATGAAATAGACCGTTCATGGAATATTGCATAGCTACGTCCCTTCTATTCTTAGTTATATTTCCTTGTAATCATATATGTATATGTTCAAAGTGAAATAAAGTATTGGTTCCCTCATATTGTGATTTTTGAGACGTTTTTGCCATCTTATTTCCAAAAGAGCATGTAATTTTTTCAAAAATCCCAGAATACTTGAAAGTACTTTATGCTCATGTTTGTTCTGGTTACGATTTTTGAATAATCTAAAAAAAATTACCTTAGGGTACAAAGTTTAAATTATTACCTATACTTTGATTCTTTATCTGATTGCTTAGAAGCGGGTATTTTCCGAGTAATGAGTTGTTGGTACTGGAGGCCGGATTTGTTTCCGAGTTTAAACTGGTTTAGCAATTGCGCTCCATTGCTCGACAAAGTTTCCGTGCTAAAGGTTGGCCGACCCATGAATGAGACGAGGCAGAGAGCCACATAAACCGATAAGTATATGCGTAAAAAAAGGAGTGCTTCAGAAATTTTCAAGCACAAAGTATAAAAAAAAAGGTGCTAAGATAGTAAAAGCATCAGTTTTTACAGACCAACACAAAATAAATATTGTAACCGTCATTACATTGCCATAAGTTTCAGATAATGCATAGAAAAAATTTTATGCTGCAGGTGATGGTGATGAAGCAGGTGGAACACTGGAATCATCAGCAGTGTCGCCCTCAATCTCAGATTCGGAAGCGTTGTTGACTTCATTCTCTTGAGGCGAAGGAGGCGCGGCGACGGATTCGAAGAATGGCGTCGTGAAGTTGATCATCTCTGCCACCCGACAAGCATAACCTGCACAAGATTATTGGATGGCCTTGATATCTTGCGGGTTACCCTCATCATCCTCCTCGGCAATGCCCTTGGTGACGTGCCAGATTTCCATCTCGCTATGATGGCTCATCACCATGGTCAGAGCTATTTGCGCAGCAGTCCAAGCATAGGAGATCTTCCAGTCCTCAATTGGCTTCGGAATCTCCTTCACTTTGTCCCTCACCTCGTGCACTGATATTTTGTGCAAATTAGAAAGATTGACGGCTTCGCCAGCCTCTTCTAGAGTTTGGCGGAAGTCAAACAAGACATCTCCGACGAGATTAATGCGCTCGAGTCGAGGTTCGGAAGTGGAAGAGTCCGAAATATTCAAGGGGGATGGGAAAGAACAAAGAGTCAAAATTCCGACCAAAACAAAAGTCAAAAAATGAATAACACAAAGAAAAGATTCGGAAATCTTACCAAGCATAGAGTGATTCCATTCAGCATGCTCCTTGCGGAGGCTATCTAGTTCACTTGCTGAGGCCTCGGCAAGATCCTTCTAGATATCAAACTCCTTCTTGAGATCAGCAAGTTCTTTATCTCGGAGGGTTAGGAGCTTCTCGAGCCTCACGGTCTCGTGATTGCTTGATTCCAAAACTGTAGCTATGGATTTCTCCGACTCCACAGTTAGGGTCTCAAGCTTTTGCTGGAGTTCAGTATTCTCTGCCTCCAAGACTTTGAAGTTTTCGGCCTGCTCCACCATCTTGCTGGATTGGCACAACAATTCTGCAAAGACAAAAATATCAGTCGGATAACGCAAAATCTGACTATGACAAAAACATTTAACTGATAAAGAGGAAGCCGGAAAAAGTTTACCTTCTGCTTCATTTTTTCAACTTTTAACTTTGAATTTTCAAAGCACAAAGCTTTGATTTCTTTGCGCTTGTTGGAAATATTCTTGAGCAATTACTGGTTGGAAGATGCAATTTTCTGTAAGTTTAGAGATGGAATACCGTCAAACAGCTACTAAGACTCGGGCTACAAATTTAACTAAGTAAAATTACAGCACGAGCCTTGGGGTCTACACTACATCGTTCTTTGGCAACCTAAAAGCATCAACCCGGATCCAGTATTGTTTATCCGACTTTATGCTTGGGGGCTAGAGGATATGATAATAAATGCAAATAAGAATCAAAAACTACAATGTGTTCCAGATGCAACTTTTCAAATATGAACTTGGTGTTGTGAAACACCTTCTCGGTAAGGGTGAGGGACAGAACATCCGTCGCTGGAAGTTCGCCAGACGCGATTTCAGCATCCCGGACCAAAATTTGGTCTAGGAGGCTGACTAGCTTGACGTCTTCCTCCTCTTGGCTCGCTGCTTCTGGGGTCAAGTGACATGGTTATACCCCACGGGTACATGATCTCAGCATACCTGGTCCAGCCCAAGGAAGGCCCATGGCAACTATACGCTAGCCCATGAAGATTTTCAGGTGGCCAAGGCCCATGACGCTTTCGGATCCTTGGAGAGCAAGACTAGAGTAGATAGGAAATTCAAAGGGGTAAAACCCTAGAACCTGTAACCGACTAGGTTTATGCCCGGGACCTGCCTGAGTCTATATAAAGGCTAGGAGGGCACGACCTAGATCTCTCCTCATACTTTCGCATACACACCTCCACGCCAGATTGCATCTGCGCACCCCTGTAAACTTCGGTTCCGCCATAATCAAGAGCAGACAAGCAGGAGTAGGGCTTTCCCTCCGGGGGCCTGAACCTGGGTAAACCTTGTGTCCCCGTGTTGCTTGTTTGCTAACCGTTCCACGATCTCCAGCATCCCCATCTTCTCCAAAACCCAAGTCCATAACAATGGGCATTGATGAGATCAAACCTCGTCAATTGGCGCCGTCTGTGGGAACTGGGGGCGCTGATTGTGCGATCATGACAGTCCCAACCCGATCGATCTACAACTCTGCGGCGACGGAGATTCACCTCCTGTTCGGCGCTTTCGACTTCACCGCCCACTCACTGGCCACCATGAAGGACTTCGAGCCCGTAGGCGACGGACTCGTGATTCTGTTCGGGGGCTTCTGCTTCCAGGTGGGGCAAACTGGCACCCTCCTCCTCCCTGAGCGGGTGCCCCTACCATCAATCAGGCACACTTCATGGACCCCGCACCCCATTCTATGCACAACATCATCAACAGATGATTCCTACGACAACAGCAGCTGCAACTCCGACCTGTGCGATCCGCCATCAAATGAAGGGACCTACGGTTTCGGATCCGAAAGTTGCGGCAGCAGCAGACCAATCTACGAGCGCTACCAATGCGCAGTAGTCATCCAGAGCGACGTGGACCAGCAGGCGCCCAACCTGCCGCCCAACCCAACACCTAACCCGCCAGATCGAAACGGCGGGAATAGAAGAAGCCGGTCCCCCCACCCGAAGGGGAAAACAACGGCCATGCCATCCGCCTTAGCAAAGAAGGATGGGCCCAGGCACGCAATGCCGTGGCAGGCAACATAGTCCTGCCTGCAGACTCCTCCCGGGATCTGTTGATGGCCTACCATCTGCTCCTGATCGAGGAGCACAAGAAGCTGGTCAAGATGCAGGAGGTGCTTGACAAACGCAAGCAGGCAGCCTCGGAGTCTAGCGCGTGACGAGTCGTGCTCTCCGCCATGGGCATCGGCTCCAGCTCGAACGGCAACCAAGGGAACAAGCACCGCTCTCGGATGGAGAACATGGATCCCAAGGAGTGTCGTGAGGTGACCCACATCCTTCATGGAGATGGACGCCGACGGCAACGTCATCCCTAAAACGCCGCAGGCTGCGATCATGGCAGCTACTGCGTACCTCGCGGCCCACCCACCACCGGAGGGGGACCCGAAAAGAGCCATGCACAAGTCCGCACTTACCGGACTCGGACTCGTCGGAGCCGCGCTCCACCAGGAAGCTCCTACGGAGCCAAAAAAGAAAGCTCCGGTCAGGTTCGACCGTAGCCCCACCCCTTCATCCGAAGAAGAGGACCACGACCTTCCTCGAAGGAACAAGATTTCGCGTCACTGCAACCGCGATTACGACGCCAGGGACGCGCTCACACAACGCAAAATTGACAAAGCGCGAGCCAAGCGCGCATGCTCGTCTGAATCCAAGATGGACGAAGACGAAGGAGAACTCTGCGGAGCCCGATGCTTCAGCAGATCTGTTCGACGAACAAAGATGCCGCGCAATTTCAAGCTTCCTTCGGATACTCCGAAGTTCGACGGCACACAAGACCCAAAGGCGTGGCTCAGCGATCACCTGTCATCCGTCAAATTGCAAGGCGGAAACAAGGAAACCGCCATGCAATGCCTTCAGCTGCAGCTGACAGGAGCGGCCCGGATCTGGCTCAGTAGCCTATCTTCAGGGTCCATCCGAAGTTGGGATGAGCTAGCCTACAGCTTCATCCGAAACTTCAAGGCCACAGCAAGAGGCCCGCCTCAATCGAAGAGTTGCGGGCCTGCACTCAACAAACAGGCGAATCCATTCGCTCGTAAATACTACGCTGGTCCAACACCAAGAACTCTGCAGCGCACATCTCCGAAGAGAGGGCCATCGATGCCTTTAGGGACGGCGTCAAGCGCCAAGACTTCAAGGAGGAACTCGGGCGCGTCAAGCCCAAAACACTCGACCACCTCATGGACATCGCCAACAGGTGGGCTGACGGCGAAGACTCCATCCACCGAGCACAATCGGAAGAAGAGGACGAATACGGCCGACGACGAGAGCGCCGTAGCAAGAGAAGATCGCGCGTCTATGACGATCTCGATGGACCCGACATGGTCGCGGCCGGCTACGCCGATCGCCGCAACGACGCCAACCGCAACAGCGGAGGATACCACGAAGGAAACTTCCGCGACGGAGGACGCCCAGCACAGTCGTGGCAGCGCCGCGACCGCGATAATGGACCCTCAGCATACGAAAAACTTTCGGGTCCATGCACCATCCACTTCTACATCGACAAGCAGTATGGCAAGAAGAAGGCAAGCCACATTCTCAAGGACTATCGCGAGTTCCAGAAACTCAGCGAAAGCATGGTCCAGATGATGCAGCAAGCTCCACTTCCTGGATTCGGGAACGCACCCACGCCAGGCGAGATAGCGCATGGAGCTCCTCCACCGCCACCTGTAGGAGGCCCGAACCAACCAGTCGTACCAGCACAGAACAATGGTGGGAACGGGTATCCCCCGCCGAAAGGAGCACTAATGATCCAGAAGGGGCGCCCCACGAATAGGGTGCAGAAGAAAATCACCCGACAGATCAACCTGGCCGTGGCAACTCCACCCGCCATCCCTGAGTACCTCAGCGGATCGGAGTCCTGCATCACGTTTAGTCGTTCGGATCACCCTTGCCAGATCCCTCGCCCAGGTCATGTTGCCCTGGTGCTGGAGGCGCAGATCGGAGGTTTCGAGATGAGCCGCGTCTTCATGGACGGCGGCAGCGGCATCAACCTGATGTTCGCAAGTACTCTAGCAGCAATGCGGATCCCGCAGTGCAGCCTGGAACAGTCAGACACAATGTTCCACGGCATCGTCCCAGGAAAGGGCATATTCCCCCTGGGCAAAATATGGCTCGACGTCATCTTCGGCAAGCCGAACAACTTCCGACTCGAGCGACTCGAATTCGAAGTGGTGGATTGGCCATCACAATACCACGCCATCCTCGGGCGTGTAGCATTCGCAAGGTTCTTGGCTGTCCCACACTACGCATACCTGCTACTTAAGATGCCAGGACCAAAAGGCGTCATCACAATCCACGGGAGCTTCACCCGATCGGACCAATGCGACAGGGATTTCAACAGAATCTCCCAATCATTCGGCATGCAGGAGGAGATCGTAAGGCTCCGCCAGGTGACGGACAATGGGGCACCCCCAGTCGCACGACAAAACGCACCTGACATGTCCTTCGACTCCAGCGTCAACACAAAGAAGGTGCAAGTCCATCCGACGGATGCCTCCAAGACGGCGCTGATCGCCAACGACCTCAGCCCCGCATAGGAAAACGCGCTCGTTGAATTCCTCCGTGAGCGTTGGGAAATCTTCGCCTGGTGTCCTGCGGACATGCCAGGAGTTCCCAGGGAATTCGCCGAGCATGCACTCAACGTCTTTCCAGACACCAAGCCCGTCAAGCAGTCCATCCGGAGACTGTCTGAGCCACGGGCCGAAGCCATCGGGAAGGAAATAAACAGGCTACTCGCCGCAGACTTCATCAGGGAGATCAAAGAAAGCGAGTGGCTCGCAAATACAGTGATGGTTCCCAAGAAGGACACAGATATCCTGCGGATGTGCGTGGACTTCACGTCGTTGAACAAGCACTGCCCAAAGGACCACTTCCCTCTTCCTCGGATCGACCAGATCATCGATTCGACCGCAGGATGTGAGAAACTCTCCTTCCTTAACGCCTACTCAGGCTACAACCAGATTCGACTCAAGTTCGAAGATCAAGAGAAAACGGCGTTTATCACACCGTTCGGAGTGTTCTGCTACAACACAATGCCCTTCGGTCTAAAGAACGCAGGTTCCACGTACCGGCAATGCATGCAGGCATGCCTCAAGGACCAGATCGGTCGCAATGTCCAAGTCTATGTTGACGACATAGTCATCAAAACTAGGGAGGCGAGAACGCTCATCGACGATCTCCGCGAGACGTTCGATAACCTCGATCGCTATAGGATCAAGCTCAACCCCGAAAAGTGCACCTTCGGCGTCCCATCGGGTCAGCTTCTTGGGTACTTCATATCTCAGCGAGGGATTGAGGCGAACCCGAAGAAAATCAGGGCCATCATGGCGATGGAGAAGCCGAAAAACCTCACGGGTGTCCAGCAGCTCGCAGGACGAATAGCAGCGTTGAGCAGATTCATCAGCCGCATGGGCGAGAAGGCCCTGCCATTCTACCAGCTGCTACGCAAGGCAGATAAATTCGAATGGACGCCCGAAGCCGACAATGCGTTCGAAAGCCTCAAACGGCTACTCTCCACCTCGCCCGTTTTGGTCACGCCAAAGGAGCGCGAGCCTCTGCTGCTGTACATAGCAACCACACACCAGGTTGTTAGCACCGTGCTAGTGGTCGAACGACCCGAAGAAGGCAAGACCCATGGGGTCCAACGCCCAATCTACTACCTCAGCGAGGTACTAACGCCAACAAAAGAGAGGTACCCTCACTACTTGAAACTCGCCTACTGCATGTTCATGACGGCTCGATGGCTGAGCCATTACTTCCAGGAGCACCAGGTGATGGTCGTCAACAAAGCACCCCTGAACAACATCCTGAATAACCCAGAGGCCACAGGATGCGTGGCTCTGTGGGGCATCGAGCTGTCACCCCTGGACATCGTCTACGAGAAGCGACTCGCAATCAAATCTCAAGTCCTCCCGGACTTCCTTGTACATTGGATAGAACTGCAGCTGCCAGACACCCCAGACATGTAGTCATGGACGATGCACTTCGACGGCTCCAAGCGTGAAGCTGGAGCAGGAGCTGGGGTCATACTGACCTCCCCGCAGGGCGACCAGATGAAGTACGTCCTCCGGATGAAATTTCGAGCTTCCAACAACGAGGCCGAATACGAAGCCCTCATACACGGCATGAGGATGGCAAAGATCTGTGGCGCAACGTGCCTGGTCATCTACGGTGACTCCAACCTCGTCGTCCAGCAGATGATGAACGAGTGTGACGCACACACCGAAAACATGATCGTGTACCGCGCACTCTACAACGCACTCGAAGGAGAATTCGACGGCTGCGAGCTTCGGCACGTTGGAAGAGAAAGCAACGAGGAAGCCGACAGACTCACCAACATCGGCTCCACGTGCGCAAAGGTGCCACCGGGTGTGTTCCTGAACAGATCTGTGTGCCATCCATCAAGCAGAAATTCCCCAATGGATCACCCGAAGAAGCAGAACACTCGGGGGCTACGCTGCCCGAAGTACACGAAGGTCCCGAGAAATTGGACACATAGGTCGCTATGGTCAACCTGATGCAGGTCATGGCAGTCGAAGAAACTTGGACGCGACCGTACCTCCAGTTCTTGATAAACGGAGAACTGCCTGACAGCCCGACGGATGCCCGGCGCATATCTCGTCGGTCAAAAGCTTTCACCATCATCAATGGCGAGTTGTACAAGCGCAGTATTCGGGTGTACTACAAAGGTGCGTCACCATCGGTGACGGGAAAAACATCCTCCAAGACATCCATGAGGGCATCTGCGGCCATCATGCAGGCAGCCGCTCCCTTGTCGCCAAAGCTCTACGAGCTGGATTCTACTGGCCAACGGCCATGAGCGATGCAAAGGACATCGTCCGAAGATGCAACGGGTGCCAAAGGTTCGCCGACAAACCGCACGCACCCGGGTTAGAGCTCAGACCCATACATATAGCATGGCCCTTTGCTCAATGGGGCCTTGACATGATCGGCAAAATGCTAAAGTCCTCGAAAGGAGGGCATGTTTACCTCCTGGTCGCAGTCGATAAATTCACCAAGTGGGTCGAAGCCATGCCGGTTACCAACCAAAAGGGCAAGACCGCCGTCAAGTTCTTCGAATCCATTGTCTACAGATTCGGCGTACCACACAGCATCATCACCGACAATGGATCGAACTTCATCTCCAAAGAATTCCAAGACTTCTGCGAAGGCCTCGGGATCAACATCACATACGCCTCAGTGGCTCACCCGCAAACGAATGGGCAGGTCGAAAAAGCCAACGGCCTAATCGGTGCGGGCATCAAGAAGCGCCTCATGAGCCTACTCGAACGAAAGGCTAGAGCCTGGATGGAAGAGCTACCATCCGTCCTATGGAGTTTGCGCACCATGCCAAACAGCTCCACCGGCTACACGCCGTTCTTCATGGTGCACGGAGCCGAAGCCGTGCTACCAGCCGAAGTACGCCACCAGGCTCCCCGGGTCATCGCTTACAGCGAATCCGAATCCATGGCTGCACTCGAAGATGCCGTCGACACACTCGACGAGGCAAGAGACGTAGCAGCAGCTCGATCAGCGGTGTACCAGCAGAGTCTCCGCAACTACCACAGCCGTCGGCTGTGCCCAAGGTCCTTCGTCGAAGGAGACCTCGTCTTGCGACTCAAGCAAGAGCGACCGAAGAAATTCGAGTCACCATGGGAAGGGCACTACATCATCACCGAAGTCATCCCAGGTGGCGCATATCGCCTCAAGCACGTGGAGTCTGGAGTCGCATACTCCAACCCATGGAACATCGCACACTTGCGACGATTCTACCCCTAGCTACCTACCCCTTTACTTTCAATAAGGCTTTTCAGCCAAGGCTATTCAGCCGAACAATGTACTTCCTCCATTACGATATAAATAAAGCTAAGTGTCTCGCCCCAAAATTTCGTTTGATATTTGCAACTTTACTTCATGCTACAAACGCACTCGGGGGGCTCCCCCACCTCACGATTTCATCGACTGAGGATAAAACGTGTACACCTGAGTAGCTGACAACGTCAGACTAACAAAAAGGACACGTACTCAAACAAAGCACTGCGTGCTCAAACAACAACCAAACCTTTATAACAAAGGGCACAGCATTCCCAGTCGAAATATACAAATTTTACATCTATATCTTTTACAGGTACTGCCTATTCTGAAGAATAACTTGAGCATGCTGCTCAAACAAATCTATGACCTGTTCGGCATACTGCCTTACATCCGCGTAATGCGGACGCATATCCCACTCGCCACCATCCGGCCGAAGAGGTGGCCCAGCCGCTACAGCAGACAGATCTACATCAGGACGATGCAGCCTAACAAGGGACAGTGCAGCCTTCACCCCTGCGATGAGCTGCTGCCTCACCAATTCCTGGACACGAGTCACGCTCCAAAATCTAGACAGAAGACCGGACAGGGTTGTTGGCACAGCATCCAGGGGAAACATCACATGCAGAATCGATGAGAGTGAAGTCTGCACTTGACGAAGCACCCGCGATACTTGGTGAACGCGATCATGCACCGTTGCCAGAGCCATGGCACGGTCGTGATCCATCCAGAAGAACCCGCCAGCTTCCATGTCCTGTTGAGTAAAACAATTGACCCGAACATCAACACGCTCTTTCTCCTCCCTTGGAGCAAGGTTAGCACCTGCGATGCATGCACAAAAGTAAGAAGCAAGCCAAGCATACGCATCCGAAGAAATGAGCTGCAGCTCGAAACAAAGAACAACTTACATTGCAGCTGCTCAGACAGTCGAAGCAGTTCCGCCATCAAATACTCCTCTCTGGCTGCACCGCGATCTGCCTTGGACTTCCAAACATCAGCGTGACCACGCACCCCAAGCAACTCCTTCTCAAGACTACGAACACGGTCTCGAAGAAAAGCAAGTTATGACGAATCATCCAAAGATGGCCGCAGCCGCGCTGCATGCGAGGTGTCAACGGGATCAGCACCCAAAGGAACCTAGAGCAGCAGAAAAGAAAAGGACATAAACACTCAGACGGCGAAGAACACAACTCAACAAAATTCATTAAGTGGATAAATGCCACTACGTGGCATAGGGATTTTGTTTCCTCAACATAATTACAACAAAAGAAAATTACAAACTATCCTACAGCTACAACGCCTAAGACGCGGCGCCCTGAGTCGCCTCGGAGCCGGATTGCCTCGCCTTGGCTTCCCCCTGCTTCCGTAGCGCGTACTCGGCTAGCAGATCAATCAGCTTCGGCCCATATCGCTTGCAGCCATCAGAATAGGTAGTCAAGGCTACCTCGGATCCATCCGCGGTCGTCGGCATCCGAGAGGTGATCTGGGGAAGGTCCAGCTCCGCTCCAGCCGCCAAGGCCATCGCCAGCCCGACGGACACACCAATGCCTTTCTGTTTGCGCTTGTACGCCGCAGGCGCTTCGGCTGACAATGCGTCCGCCAAGGCGTCAACATCATCAAGAGTCGCGCCCTTGGAGACAAGCTCCTTGTAGAAGTGGCCAAGGACCTCCTTGGCCTTGGAAAGTGAGCTGACGACGGTGCTGCAGCGATCTTCGACCGCTGCAGTAGCATCATCTAGAGCACTCCCGTGCTCCAGAGCGCTGCGGTTAAACTCGATGCATGCGGCATCTGAGACAATAAAGAAAAGGAATGAAGAAAGCGCCCAGAAGAAAGACAAGAAAAACAAAAGGGGCAAAAGAAGATACTCACCCGAAACAGCCTTGGCAGCAGCCATGAGCTTGCCTGCCACCTCTCTTTCACGCGCAGTCGCAGCAGTGGCAAGCTGCTCCTCGCGGTCCGTGGCCTCCCGCTGCAGGCGCTCCTTAGCCTCCGCCGCAGTGGCCAGCTCGAGCTCGAGGCGCTCTTTTGCACCAGCAGCAACCTCGGCCTTCTCCGCTTGACCGAGGCTCTTCTTGAGAGCATCAATCTCACAGAGGGAAGTGTGATGCTCCTCTGCACCCAAATAATACAAGCGTCAGACAACAAGAAAATAATACAAAAGAAAGAAACATCAAAGGCAGAATGGTACCTTGAAGCTGTTTGAGGCTGGCCTCTAGCACCAGGTGCTCCTGCACCAGTCGCTTGGCATCCTGCACAAAAGGCTGCAGGAAGAATACCTACCAGTTAGAAAAAGGACTCGGGGGCTACGCCCAACAGAGAAGAACAGAAGCAAAATACACACACTAAAACGCTCGGGGGCTCCCCCCGAGACTCAAAGAACAAAACAAGAAAACTCTTTACAGATGCTCGGGGGCTCCCCCCCCCCCCGTGGCAGGAGACAGAAATACTTACATGATCCGATGGCGACGTCGAAGGTCCGCTAGCAAAATTCTGAGGCGCAACCACCTGAACCTCCTGCGGAGGAGGGTTCGGAGCAGCGCCCTCAGAAGTTGCCACCGTCTGAGGAGGAGGAGACGCGACTTTCGACTCCCCCATCATCTCCCGAGCACCGTCGCTAGAGGATTCATTGGAAGAGTGCCTGCACACAAACAAATTAGTATAAGAAGAAAGTAAAAAGAAAAGAAAACGCAGTGCAAAGGAAACTTACGAGTCAAGCTCGCTCAGGTTGAAGACAGGAGGGGTCCTTCGGACCCTCTTCTCCTCTTTCTTCTCTTCCTTCTTTTCTTCCTTCTTCCGCTTCGCTGGCGGGTGCGGCGCTACAGCCCGCACATGAAGAGCAGGAATAGGGGAGGAAGAGCCTCCATGCCCATCACTATGGCGCTCAAGACACAAAGGATTCCTAGGAGTCGGAGGAGTCGAAGCATCCAAAGACTCGCTGGAGCTCCGCGATCGTTTAGGAGTGTGGTCCTCGCTCGACTCGTTGGCATCTTCAGCCGGAGATCGCGCCGATGGCATCTCGGACATGGAATCCACCAAATCATTATCTGGAGCATCTGGATATACTTCGGGTAATGGAGGCGACATACCCGACACTTTGAAGCTCTGCACAGGAGAAGAACAATTTGTTAGCAAACAAACACAAAACAATGCAGTCGAAAAATAGCGCTACGCGCACGGATCTACACCTGTGGAATAGGAAGCGAAGAAGAAAACGGAGGAGTCAGCGACTTTCCCGGGATATCCTCTCCGGCCTTGAACTTCAGCAGCAAGCGAAGGGCCCTGTCGAGATCTCCCTGGGAGATTTTCTCAGCCAAAACCCTCGTCGGATCACGCCGGCCAGCATACAGGAACATCGGGTGCGCCCTAGCCTGGAGTGGCTGCACCCGATGCTCGAGAAAGGTGCGGATGATATCCACACCGTTCACTTCCTTCTCCGGAATCAACTGGAGATCCTCCACCTGACGATATAGAGCCTCTATCTCCACCACCTCGCCATCCAAGATCTTGTTTTTCCAAGACCTTTTCGGCTCAATCTCCTGGGAGGGGTCGAAAGGAACAAGACCAAATCTTGCCCAGGTACTACGGAGTCGCGGATATAAAACCATTGCCTCCGCCAGTACTGGACAGATTCGGACATGGAAAAAGAAAAGAAAAGCAGATTGGGCCTCAGGGAAATGATGCAACCCCCAATGGGATAAACACCATCCGAACCAGATTGCCTCTTCACGGAATAAAGTTTCCGGAAGAGGCCAAAGTGCGGCTCAATACCGAGCCAGCACTCGCAGAAAGTGATAAAACAAGCAATGTGAAGAAGAGAATTGGGGGAAAGATGGTGCAATTGGACACCGTACAGAAAAAGCAGTCCACGAAGGAAGTCGTGGACTGGGAAGGAAAATCCGCGCAAGACAAAGGCAAGGAACATAACCCGATACCCAACGGGGGGACGGGAGATTACCTCATTGCCTGGGAGTTTAACGGCCTCCCTATCCTGCGGGATCAGGCCCCGCTCGCGAAGCCTGTGGAGATCACTCTCCCGCGTCTTCGATCGTCGCCAGCCACCATTGATGACACGGGTAGCGGCGACACTTTTCTTCCCTCCGGCGGCGCTGGTGCCAACCGCAGACGACGACTTCTTCGGTTTCCCCATCGCGGTACGGCGGCGCCGGCGGCAAGAGCGCAGGATGGAAGAAGGAAATGTGAAGGAATATTCCAGCGTGTCGCAAGAGCTCTCAGAACACAAGGAAGCAGTGAAAGCAAGAATCGATGCGGTGAAAACAAACTGAGGTTTTCCCCAATGATTATAAAGACGAAGACGATGCACGACAGCCATCCATCGAGAAGACCTAACGCAAACGGCAGGATCTGGCCATACACGTGGCAGCATCACAACGAACCGTCACTAACACGCCGTCCACTACGCGCAAAAATCGAGGCAACGCCGTAATTATCTCCACGCCGCGCGTGACCGGTCAATTCAAGGTCAGACAGTGGGACCCATGTTCGTAAAGTCAAGTCATCTCTGGCGCAGCAGACGCTTGAGGCCATCGATCGTCAGCACTGACGTCATCAAAAGCTGCACTAGCAACAGCTACAATTTCTTCGGCTTCAAAGCAAAGAGTACTCACTCAAATCTACGATTCGACCAATTACTCAGGGGCTACTCCTATCAGGAGCGCTGGCCGCGCACCCGAAAGATGAATAGAAGCGAACTATTACTTCGAGTCCTCCGTCGAGTCTACGACTCTACTACGGACTCGGGGGCTACTCCCATAGGGAGGACGGATTTAATCATCCGAAAATTTCGTGTCCTGCGGATTTACAACTGAACAACGTCTGAATTAAAGTCTCCGCTCGAGTCTACGACTCGAACAGACACTCGGGGGCTACTCCCATAGGGAGCGCTGGTCGCGCACCCTATGAATTCTTCGACTGTGATCCTTCGAATCAGCATGCAAAAAATTTCGGCAACTCTGCCCTAATTAACACTAAGTGAGCAACGTCCTCCTTGGCCACCCGAAACACCTCCGCGGTGATAAACATTCGGATGCTGTGTCTGCGACACAAAGATAAGACCTACAGATATCATCTGATGGCCTGGCAACGCACACGACTGCGCTCTGCTAGTAAAAACCCGTGCTAATAGGTGCGATGAAAAATCCCGACGGACGCGTTGGGTACATCAGTTAAATTCACTGGAATTCCACTCCTGTAAGTCCTCCGCGGTCTGAGTCGAATTGCGCCAGCATATGTTCCAGGTTCGAGTTGAGGGACTCGAAACTGAAGAAGATCGTGTTGTTTCATCCTAAGACAGTTAACTGACCCTGATCCATCGGGTGAGTCAGGCATGCGCATCAACAATCCCTACACACGAACTATTGAAATACATAGTTGCACCCAAAATATTACAGAGTCCTCAGCCGAATCTACGATTCGACTGAACACTCGGGGACTACTGATATGGTTATACCCCACGGGTACATGATCTCAACATACCTGGTCGAGCCCAAAGAAGGCCCACGACAAATATACGCCGGCCCATGAAGATTTTCGGGTGGCCAAGGCCCATGACGCTTTCAGATCCTTGGAGAGCAAGACTAGAGTAGATAGGAAATTCAAAGGGGTAAAAACCTAGAACCTGTAACCGACTAGGTTTATGCCCGGGACCTGCCTGAGTCTATATAAAGGCTAGGAGGGCACGACCTAGATATCTCCTCATACTTTCGCATACACACCTCCACACCATATTGCATCTGCGCACCCCTGTAACCTTCGGTTCCGCTGTAATCAAGAGCAGACAAGCAGGAGTAGGGCTTTCCCTCCGGGGGCCTGAACCTGGGTAAACCTTGTGGCAACGTGTTGTGTAACTACCTAGGTGAATTACGCTCCTAGTTACAAGCCTGGATGAGCGGAAATGGTTGAAATAGTACGGTGGGGCCCAAATGCCACTCACAGGTAGACCTTTTGGCCGTCCCAACCATTTCCAAACATCGGGACAAGAACAGGCGGCGTAATCGGCAGGCGAAGGGATCAACTACATACACAAATGAGTATGTATGCAAGCCACCATACAACAGTACATCAGAGCCATTCCATCTAAAAAGAAAGGAAATATAGCAACGCCATACGGCAAGATTCAAATGTCCTAGATAGATATAATAGTTTAGGATATCTCCTCATACATCAAACATCAGAGTATCAGGCGGAAGCGGCAAACAAGATCCGAGTACGGATAAGAAGCAAATCGGCATAAGATGCCCCATATATAAGCACATCTCGCCCACAGATCTCACGGATCCCCGTTCCCGGAATCTCTACACCGAGCGATCGTTGCCCACATCGTCCGCCTCCTCCACCCAGTATCCATCTTGTGAGTGTACCTGTTCATCTGAATCAAATAATTTATCGTGTGAGACCCTAGGGGTACTCAGCAAGTCTTTATGCCTCTAAAGGGGACACAACCTGGGGTGACACAATTGCAGCAAAAGATAATACCTAGCAATTCTATAGATACTCGCTAACCATCCGCCTAACCAAAGATGGACGGATGTCCGTGAATTAATAACAACAGTTATAACAGTAATATCATCAGATCCATCCTCCTCCTCGCTTACCAACGAGGAAGCGGACGAACAACCCCCATCCGTTGGCAATTTTATTAACCATTCCATGAGTGTTGCACTATTTACTAGTCAGTTACTTAGTCAAATTAAAAGCGGTACTTTAGTTATGCTTGTCTATGATCGAGAAACTGTGCTCCAAGTCGTCCATAACCGCGGACACGGCTTTCAGAAAGTTTTACCCTGCAGGGGTGCACAAATAGCAACACACACTCGATCAACCTCGGAAAAACCAAATCAAAACCCAACGAGGCCTTCACGACAAAGCAATCATAGGATTCAGAAATATTTCAGGGGGCCACCCCATTGAGTACACCCGGAACAAAGTTAGCTGACTCCGAGACGGACTCAAGGTTTGCGCCAGTGGCTGTAAACGACTGGGAACCCGAAAATGTGACTGGGCTTATCGATACCGCGAAAACACTCCGCTTACCTAAACAGTACAGGTGCTCCTCGCACAATCGTAAATAAAGCAGTAAAGCATGGCATAAGTACAGGATAGTAATAAAACCTCAAACTAGTTTGTGGCCCCAAGAAATAAGAATGAATCAAGCTCTGGCTCAGGGGGGTCCCATAAGCCTCCCGGATGTGGATAGCGCGAATAATCAAGGAACAGGAATCAAGTACTCGGGGTCCTACGGGACACAAGTGAGCAGGAAAAACCAAATAGCAGATATTGCTCACCGGTGCCACTTTCATTAGTTATCCCATTACTACTCAGGTTAAGTTGTTTAGGTACCTCGTTATCCATCAGACACTCACATACCCTACACATGCTGTTCTACGACTCGCATGGCTCAAACAACTCCTGTAGTAATGGCTCATGGGGTGGAGTGACAAGCTTCGGTGGGGTTTAAAAGTAAAGGCTATGCAATACTTGGGATTCATTTTAATGCAATCGCGACTCGATGATGCAAGAATAAGATAGAGGCAATAGGTACTATATGTATGCAAGCATGTGGTAGTGCTTGCCTGGCAGCTCAGTTGAAGCGAGAGAAGGATCTGGGTAGTGCTCCTGGGTCTCTTGATATATCCCCTGCTCAGCGTCTAATCGAAGAAGAACCAAACAAACAAGGGCCAATATAAATAAAGTGCACAAGCATATGAATAAAATGCGACAAGCAAACAATAATGCCATGATGAATGATGCACAATTTGCATGGCAATAAATTAGCATGGCATGGGGGAGGTGTGGAATACAAGAATAAATCATTTTATTGAGTTTTGGCCACATTTTATACTCAAATAAGTTGTTGTATACTTTATATTTATATGATGCATGCTGCAAAACAGAACATGGAATGCATAAACAGAAAGGTCTCGTCGAGCTGATCATTTTAGACATATCATTTGTTAAATTTGGAGTTATAAATCAAAAGTTATTAATTAATTAAGGGGAAGGGCATTTTCTTGTAATTTTGTCAACTTGAAATTTAAAATGTGCAAAATATATTTTGGATGGCATATTTGAAATCCTCACATTTTTCTGATTCAAAAACATATATTATTTGTATTATTTGGAATTATGAATTTAAATTTATTTTAAAGTCAAAATTATTAAATAGGGTCAAAGTCAAAGGTTGACTAGTTGGAATTAGTTTTGAAAATATTTGATTAAAGATTTGAATTAACATTCAAAAATAAAACATTTTTCATATTAAGTTTGAATTCAAATTCTAAACCATTTGAAAGTTATGGATTAGTTTGTATTTAAACAGATTTGAAATCTGAATTGAATTTGAAATAATTTGAAAAGGTTTGAATTTGAAACAGAAAAGATTCCTGGACTTTTGTTACTCAGTCAGATTCTACCCACAGCCAGTGACAGGTGGGGTCGGTGCTGACTGGGACAACACGCGCACGCAAAAACTTTTCTCACCCAGGGTTAGTCTAGCCACAGCCGATGACAGGTGGGCCAGGGAACCGCAGGGCCACAGCATACACATGGTCCAGCGAGGAGGCGACACGTGGGCGGTCCAGGGACTGCGCGGGTTGCAAAGCCAAAAGGGGAGGAGCCTTTTTGCAAAACTCCCGCAGGGGCTGGCAGGTGGGACAGATGGGGTGCGGGTTGAGGCGGGAAAAACGGCAGGGGCCCCTGTGCAAAATGCGCAGCGGCTGTCGGAACTGACGCTGCGCGCTGACAGACGCGACGCTGCCGGCGACGGATCTGGCCGCCTTCCGGCGACGATGGCGAGCGAACCACAGCGATTCTTGCCAAGCCGCAAAAACCAAAGTTGAAGAGGGCGCTACCGGCTACAAGTTTCGTTCAGGTGGCTAGTACGGAGGAGGGCTGCAGCGCGCGGGCTTCGACGAGGAACAGAGGCAAAAGCTGCAGTAGCTGCTGCTGTCGCCAGAGCGCGGCGGCGCACGCGGGGTGTTCGACGGACGGCGGCGACGCTACGGTGCACTAGAGGGGAGGGGACCATGTCTAGGGGATCGAGGAGCTCACCAGGAACTCGACGGCGAGGTCAGAGGAGCCCGGGGTGGCCGCGATCCTGCGCGTAGCTGGCTGGCCGGAGCTCCTGGTGCTCACGGGCACGGCGTGGCGAGGCTTCTCCGGCGAGTTTCAGTGGCGATCTCCGGTACATCGTGATGCAGGGGAACAAGATGAACCTCCTGGACGCCTGGGACACCTTCTAGCACAGCTCCAACCGCCCTTCTTCTGGCCTGGCCGATCTAGGGTTTAGAGGGGCATGGGGTGTCCATGGCCATGCTTGGGGAAGGAGGAAGGAGGGAGAGGGGTTCCTGGGGTCTCCGATCTCGATCTGGGGTGGTGGCAAGATGGGGTGGTTGAGGTGATAAGGGGAGAGGGGAGAGGCACATGGGGGGTGCCCTCTTTAAGCAAAAGAGAGAAGGGGTGGCTCGGGTTAGGGTGGTAGCTAGGGTTGGGGTGGAGAGAGAGAGGGGGTGGATGGGTCCAGGGTGACTAGGTGGGGCCGAGCTAGGTGAGAGAGAGAGAGGGGCCGAGAGAGAGGGAGGAACTAGGGTTAGATTAGAGGGGCTCGGGTTAGGGTTCATGAGAGAGGTGAGATGGGGTAGAGTGTCACTAGGGTTAGGTGAGGGATTAGGTGTAGGGTTAGGATCTTAGGTGGAGGATTTAGAGAGAGGGGGAAAACACTAGGTAGCATGGGGGGTGCCCAAGAGATTAAACCCACACAAAAACAATTGAAAACAATGCTCAAATAAACTCACATGAAAGGATAAGGAAGAAGGGGATGGTGATGTTGCATGGGACATGCAAGAATGTGAATAGCCACTTCTATTAGTTGTAAAAACAACTATAGTTCATGTGGGAATTTATCACATGCATGCACATCACTATTTGAACAAAAACCAACCCACTAGATACAAGCTTGATGATTATATGGGAATGGTGGAATCAAGCATAATTGAATATATAGGCCATGCTAGTGTGTATGTTCCACTAAAAGTTCATTTGGCCACAGTTATATTCAAACAAGCTCAATTAGCCAAAACACCCATATGGAAGGTAAAAGGAAGATTCTACTCACATGGAAAGCAAGGTGGCCATGAGGCTCCATATAATTGTTATTGTGAAAACAACATACTTCATATATTGACATGTAGACATAGAATGGATCCACACCATCACATATGAGCTAGAATTAAATAGCCAAAGAAACAATGGCTCATATATGACTAGGGTGGTGGAATTTTAAGGTGGTGAAAGAAAGGTGGTGGAGTGGAATAAAAGATATGCCCCCAACTCAACTTGGGCATTTAAACAATATATCAATAACCAAATACAATATCAAGAGGCAATTACAATGGACAATGCATATGAGAGAAGAACCAACACAAAAAGGGTTTTATATGATGCTCAAATGCAAGGTGGCATGATGACATGAGCATGATATAATGATGATGCAACAATTATGTCTAGGAAGTAGCCATTATATTACTAAACCAAGTGGCATTACAGTTGTTAGACAAATGGGATGCTACATGTTGCTTGTTTGCTAACCGTTCCACGATCTCCAGCATGCCCATCTTCTCCAAAACCCAAGTCCATAACAATGGGCATTGATGAGATCAAACCTCGTCATCAAGATTTGTTTCTCAAGACTAGACTGAGCCAGTTTGAGGATCTCTTCTTTCTCCTTCCTCTTGAGGCCAGGAACAGCTGAGCCGACCACTTTAGTCACCGTACATGTGGTCATTACCATGGGATCATTACACTTTTTGGGTTCACCCTTGTCAGTTTCCTGGTCATCAACGATGACCAGGGCTTTCGAGGTTTTACCAGCGTTAGGGGATGCAGAAGCTCCCTGCGCTGATGGAGCAGTTATGGGGTCGATGGTGGCACAACTAGAGAAATAACAAGCTTCTATTGACGCAACTGCTTTCCTAGCTTGCTTTTCGGCTTAATCTTTCTCTTTAACGATGATTTAACTCTAGAACACAGAAATCCTAAGTACTAGGTGTGCTCCGGAAAGATAACAAAGGTACAGGAGTACTAAAAATAAAAGGTGAGATGCTTACTTTTTAACTACTAGCATCACTTGGCTACCAACAGCGACAACTTCCTTCGCCTTATGCTTCTTAGAGGCGGAGACGACAACTTCTTGCACCTCATCATCCTTTGTTGCCTCCGGTTCGTCTGAAGCATAGCCCTCTAATGGAGCTAGCTTGGACTCGGAGAGTTTCTCGAGCTGACAGAGTCGGAAAAGCATCGATGAAAATAGAGTCAGATAAAGAACCAAAGAAAATGACGAAACGCGAAAGCAAGAGTCGAAATATTTACCGGAGTCAAAGGACGACTTGATGTATACATCTTCATGGAAACTTCCGGAACTTTTCGTTCCACTCTTTCCTTGACCAAGTATTGCATGAGGGTCATGTAGTCCTTCGGCGAAAGCCGGTTCGGGCTAACCTTCATGCTATCCTTTTTGTCACCGGTTATTTGGTGCATGAGGCGGTCTCCGTGGTGCTGGAGAGGTTGAATCCGATGCTCTAGCCAGTAGTGGATCAAGTCGTATCCACGAAGCCCCTCATGCTTCATCAGAAATTCGATCCGCCTCTTGGCAAGAATCAAAATATCCGACAGCTTTGGTGACTCTGCATCCCATGAATCTTGGTGGGGAGCGGAGCCATTAGCGAACGCCGGAAGACCTTCCGCCTTACCCGGAGCCAGAATATCCTTATGATAAAAGAAAGTTCCGGCCCAACGTTTGACGGACTCACTAGCATTAATCCTAGGATAGATCTGATTCCTCCTAAGGACTAAGCTAAGAGTGTCGATGACATAAGGCACACCGGCACCGATGGAATTCTTTCGAGTACCATAGTAGTACCGGAAAAGGGTGAGACTTGGCCTAATGCCAATAAACCCCTCACACAGAGTTGCATGAGCACTAAGCTGAAGCAGAGAGTTGGGAGGAAGATTGTGGAGTTGCACACATTAATAGTTGAGGATCTCGACGAAGAAGTCCAACGGTGGCAAACTAAGGCCACGGTCGACATGAGTGCTAAACAGCACCCTCTCGCCGTCTTTCGGCGTGGGGATGGCGTGTCCAGCAGCGCTCCGCCACGCCCCAGCATCAATGAACCCCTCATCCTCCATGACTTGGATCTCTGCAGTGTCCATGGCGCTGGAGATCCACAGACCCCGCATCTTCTTCTCGTCCGCCGCCGACGAACCCATCGCTGCTCCCGAAGACGAGGCAGACGCCATAGTTTTTTGGAGAAAGATGGGCTGGTGGGGGAAGGAGAGATTTTTTATCAACGGAGGGCAGATGGGAACTGGTGCGGAGAGCTCGAGGAGTATGAGGAAGAAGATGAATGAATAGACGGAGGAGTGAATATGAGAATAAGGGTTTTCTCTCCTCTTATTTGCCTCTGTGTCAAGATTCGTGCAGTGAGACGCGTGATTATCGCCACGCGTATAGGAGAAGGGGAGTTAGCTTCCTCGCGACTCTTCCGCCCCCTCGATTTTTGTGCAGGGCATTGAAATGGCGTTCCGTTCCGTAAGGAACGGACCCACCAATGGTCGTGCTGATGGAAATACTGTCAGTGATGGGACCTGACCTGTAAAGTTGTCAGTCAGCACGCCGCTGTAAAATTCGACTTATGTTTCAAATCAAGCAACGGAAAAGTCAAGGTCAGAGCAGAATATATCCGACTCAACTGACTAGGAATCCTACATTAATAAAAGAAGTTTTTCGGGAACCCTTCAAGATTCTCAAGGCGAAGAAAACATCAAGATAGACGATTTATCCGACTTCAGATCTTGGAGACTTCCGGGGGCTACTGTTGGGGATATACTTTCCGTGTATACCCACAGGACTCGCTGACCAGGGTGGCCCATCAACGGGTTAGAGCTTTGCTTCACGGGCGGCCCAGTCAGATAAAAAGGAGGATCCAGTTCCGGCTATGACGAGACCCAGAAGAGTTACCGACTTAGGCATGTAGTATTACTTGTAGTCCAAGTTCTACTAGTTACCGACTCTGTAACGTAGCCAGATATGTCTCTCCCTGTAACCCTAGGCCCCGGTGACTATATAAACCGGACATATGGGAGCCTTTAGGGCACTAATAACCACAACCAACTTACACAGGCGAACCTCTCTTGTAATCCATTGTAACATCCGGCTTACGCCGATATATTACTGGGTTGCTAGCAGGAGTAGGATCCGATCACCGCAGTCGGATCTGAACCTGGGTAAACTTGTGCTCACCGCTCCTGAAACATCCGACGTCTCACACCCCCATCCTTCCAACGCCACTAGGACCCCCTATGGCATACTTGTCGACAATCCGACAACATAATGGTTACATCTTCCACAAGTTGTGGATATAGATATTCAGGAGGTTCATCTAACCAACAACTAGAATCACTTTGATCATTAGATTTAGCTACAATATCTGCATCTTTATTTTCCTCCCTACGACAATGAGATAGTATCGTCGATGCAAAACCTGCCAAGATTGATCGAAATTCGTCTAAGAAAGGCATGCCCACTATCTTGTTCTGGTCTGGATCATTGAAAGCTTCTATAATCTGTAATGTATCTATCTCCACATATATACGGTTGCATCCAATCCTCTCAGCCAAGCGAAGCCCGTCACAAACTGCTTGAGCCTCTCCAATCCTCTCAGCCAAGCGAAGCCCGTCACAAACTGCTTGAGCCTCTGTTGTTGCAACATCTATGACACCTTCAACATAGATTCGACCGACTACCAGAAACTGACCTAAGGAATCACGGATGATACATCTTGTTGTTGATGTTCGAGTATCCAGGTTAACAAATGCATCGTATTTAACTTGACAAAACCATAAGGTGGTCTCGACCACCCAGGTGTAGCATTGCCACTTCTATTTGTTTTCGCCTTTAGACTATTTGCAACCATCGCCTTAATTGATAATGCAATTTTACTCGGTAAAGAGGCATTCCCAACATGCTTTATTTCTCTTCTTGTCCATCAAATGAACCTGACTGCAGCCACTATAATTTCATGCATTGGTAGTTGTACCAAAGTTGGTATACCTTCCGGCTTGGATCTGAGTAGGTGCTCTAGGACAGTGCGGCCAGAACTGTCCACTTGAGTTCCTTCACGGATTAGTTTAGCTAGACCTAATGCTTTCCATACTTCAACCGCTCGATCGCAGTGGAACATTATATGGGCAGTATCCTCTGCACCCCATATGCATACTGGGCATTGTCCGGAGCTCTCAATATGTCTATTTGCTAATGTGCACATACATGGAATAATACTATGCAAAGCCCGCCACGTGAATATCTTGAACTTTGCAGTACAAATTCAAATATGGAACATGCATTCTAGCAATGCAACGAAGTTGGGTCCACATATCGATCCGATCCGAGAATGAATCAGCGAACGGGTTACCTACTCCTAAGGGTCAAAGCAAGTCCTTGAATTCAATTCTTTATTCTTACATTAAAGAATGAATCAGATCTCTCCAAATTGGATTCGAACCTATGACCAGTCGGTTACCAGACCCTTTCCCACACAGGGTTCACTTGCGATCTTCCCTGCCCGTCTCGTCTTCATGCATGACTGTCATATTGATGTTGTCACTCCATATGGTAAGTAGATTGTATAGAGAAGACGTCGTTCTTAGTGTAGTGCCAGGCCACCGTGTCCACCGACTCCCACAGTGATAAGGGTAGCACCATAATCCTGTACACGTCTCCGGGATAGAAATTCTCCTCTAGTAGCAATGTATCCCAGCTACTTGTACTAGGATTGATTAGGTCCTCAACTTTACTTAGCATGGTTTCTCCTTGTCTAGTGAACACCTTCCTCGTTGGGATGTTCGGTAGCCAAGGATCGAACCAAATATTAACACTAGCACCATCCCCACCTTGCCAAATACACTCCCGTTTGAAGGTTTTCATGCCCGCCATCAAGCTTTGCCATGTGAATGACTCACCTTTCTTTGGTACTGCCTTTAATATGTCACCTTCAGGATAATATTTAGCTCGCAGCACCTGCGCACAT
Organism: Avena atlantica; assembly: GCA_910589765.1. NCBI lineage: Eukaryota > Viridiplantae > Streptophyta > Magnoliopsida > Poales > Poaceae > Avena > Avena atlantica. The sequence goes on along the minus strand of OU342739.1, from coordinate 413,051,971 downwards.
AATGAATTAGGGTCAATATCCAACCTCTAGATTTGCTTTGCAAGCATTGCGAAATTAAAACAACGCAAGTCACTGATTCCCATTCCTCCTTCCTTCTTTGGCGTACACATCTTCCACCAAAAATACCAATGCATGCATTTCTTTCCATCCTTCTCACCCCACGAATATCTAGCAATTGCCGCTGAAAATTCTTTAAGTATCCCTTTTGGTATTTTAAACACTGACATAGCATAAGTGAGGATTGCTTGAGCTATCGCCTTTAGCAATATCTCCTTTCCACCTATTGATAAATTCTTTTCATTCCAGCCATTAATAATTCGACACACCCGATCCATAAGATGTTTGAAGCAATCTGATCTCTCTATCCCGAATATGGAAAGGTATACCCCTGAAAGACGCACCAACGCAGTATGCGAAAGCGTAGACGTGGACTTTTGCATCTTTACCTGATGATATATCTTAAAGCATGTACAATGCAAGGTGCTTAGGATGGTGCTTAGAAAAATATACCGGTTTTTCTTTTAGCACCGATGCTTATTTATACTAGATAGTTGCCTAACTAAGCACCTCTTCTATAGAAATAAGCATCAATGCTTAGCAAAATGGTTGGTTTATTTTTATAAGCACTTCTCTAAGCACCTCTTATTATACATTCTCTTAGAGCCAACTCTGGGTGTATGGATACCTTTAGAAGATAAACAATTTTATTGTTTACCTATCCTCTACTCCTATTAAAAGAAGTTACATTTGACGATACTAACATGTGGATAGGTATTAGCAGTGAGAAGTTGCTTTACATAAGCGGTGCACCATTTAGCACGGGATCTGTGACAACTGACAACCACCCACCTCCAACCCAGCGACCACAACTTGCAAGAACATAACGTGCGACTTGTTTATTTTGACAAACCATCCATGCGATATTGTTCCCGTATCTTCCATAAATATAATAAAAGAGATATTGCTGATATTGCTGCTGTACCTTAATTATGCTTAACTCATTAAGTACTAACCACATGGAGTTGGATAACGAGTTACTCTAATTGTATTTTTTTCCAGATAACCACTATAGAAAACACATGCTAGTGCTAGTTATTATAAAAAAAAACTTTTACAGACATACTCTCTTCGTCCGCAAATAAGTGTACTTCTAGATTTTGCCTAAGTCAAACTTTGTTAAATTTGACCAACCTTTTAGATAAATATATTAACATGTATTACATAAATTTGTCATATTATGATACTAAGTTTGAAAACTAATTTAATAATATCAATTTAGTGTCATAAATATTACTATATTTTTCTATAAAGTTAATCAAAATTTATTAAATTTAACTTAAAACAAAACTAAATATACACTTACGGACGGAGCGAGTATTTTAATACTGAGAGCACCTACCACATACACAGGAAATACAAATGAAAGAACATCTGGGTCGTTGCCATCAGTTGGCCCATCATGTCAGTGACACGAAGAATCACACATTGGGATCCATCTGCAGTAGCCAAAAGGGCAGAGTCACACGAACCACTTCAGCTCTAACACGAAAGGCACAAAGAGGGGGGAAAAAGCGAGCGAGTCCACTCCACCCACGCATCCGAGATCCCAAATCCGCTCGAAGAAGCAATGGCCGGCGGCGACGAGGAGGAGGCCACGACGGCGCTGCTGCTGCCGCCGCCCGCGGGGTCGGCGGAGGCGGAGCACCCTCCCCCGCCGGTGGACCGGCTCGGGGCGGGGTACTTCATCTTCTTCACGCTCGGCGCCGGGTTCCTGCTCCCCTGGAACGCCTACATCACCGCCGTCGACTACTTCTCCTACCTCTACCCGGGCGCCCCCGTCGACCGCGTCTTCTCCGTATCCTACATGCTCTCCTGCCTCATCCCTCTGCTCATCATCGTGCTCGTCTTCCCCAAGTCCAGCGCCCGGGCGCGCATCAACACGGGGCTCGCCCTCTTCACGCTCGCGCTCCTCGTCGTGCCCCTCATGGACGCCCTCTACGTCAAGGGCACGCCCCGCCTCTACGGGGCGTTCGACGTCACCGTCGCCGCCACCGCTATGTGCGGCGTCGCCGACGCGCTCGTGCAGGGCGGGGTCATCGGAATCGCGGGGGAGCTACCCGAGCGGTACATGCAGGCCGTCGTTGCCGGAACCGCCGCTTCAGGTCCCCTTTATTACCTCTATGTTTAGTCCCATTTCAGTTATGTACTAGTAGTTCCTTCAATTGCTCACCCCCCAGAAACTAGTTCTTGATTTGCAAAATGTACTATGTCTTGCCGATAGCCGCGGCTACAGATTTGCAAAATGTATGTGTTGCTGGGCCTATTGAATTCATCGAATTACGTTAGGTGATTCCAAAGTTATCACGTCCAATTTGAGTAACAGCTGCTGGGTGTGTGAATTAAAATGTGATGAAATCGAGTGATGCATCTGGACAACTATTGAACCGACAAAAGCTTGAGTGTAGAAACTAAGAATTCTGATACTGTAAGAACCAATAATAAGCTATTTCAAATTTCATAGTTAACGACTTCAGAAGTTGCTAGCACCTTATCAATCCACTTATCTGTTGCATTTTTTTTGTTGCCAAATGTAGGATGCATATGGGATTTATTTGATGGGTAGACACTAATGCTAGATGCATTGTCTTCCTGATTTGCATTCCACAGGTGTGCTTGTCTCAGCGATGAGAGTACTTACCAAAGCGAGCTACCCTCAGGACACCCATGGGTTAAGGCAAAGCGCAATCCTGTACTTCATCGTCGGCATCGTGCTCATGGTCATCTGCACAGTGTGCTACAACGTGTCTGACAGGCTTCCGGTTGTAGTGTACTACAAGGACATGAAGCGGAGGTCTCAGAAGGCAGAGGTGGGCGGCGGCATGACGGGGTCTGCCTGGAGGTCAACCTTGTGGAGCATTGTCGGGAGGGTGAAGTGGTCTGGGGTAGGAATTGTTCTCATCTATGCAGTCACCCTGTCCATATTTCCAGGATACATCACAGAGGACGTGCACTCTGAGGCACTCAAGGATTGGTACCCAATTTTACTCATTGGTGCCTACAATGTGTTTGATCTCGTCGGCAAGTGCCTACCAGCCGTCTATCTCCTCCAGGACGCCAATGTCGCTGTTGCCGGATCGTTTGCCAGGCTACTGTTTTACCCTCTCTTTTACGGTTGCTTGCATGGGCCGAGATTCTTCCGCACAGAGATCCCGGTCACCGTGCTGACAAGCCTTCTCGGACTCACCAACGGGTACCTGACCTCCGTGCTCATGATCCTCGCGCCCAAGTCTGTGCCCATACACCACTCTGAGACCGCTGGAATAGTCATGGTCTTGTTCCTTGGCATTGGGCTGGTCATCGGTTCTCTTGTTTCTTGGTTCTGGGTCATCTGAATGGGGTCTGGCATCCCTGTGTATTCAGAGTTTCTTTGGGTCATCTGAAAGGGGGCCCTTGCCATCTTGTGTATTCTTGTCTGTGTACCATACCATCATCTTCTTGCTGATGCTTCATTTGCCCAACAAAGGGTATGTAACTTGTTAGTTGTAAGTTTGCATTGATGAAAGTATAATGGTGCAAACGTGTGTAAATTTGCATTCATGAAAGGATAATCCACTGTTCATATTGACTGCTCAGTCCTGTGCTCATATGACGCTTTCATAGCTCGTCACTTCGCTTAGACGTTCTGTACTCTGTAGCGGTTGCTGTTATCCTTTTCCTCGAATATCCTTTTTTGTGGAAAGAAACATGTTTCTTACAGTAAGAGGTAGTATGTTGTTAGACTGGTCCTAGTGCTAGTATCATAAGGTGTATCATGCATGCCAACTTGGCAAACATCTGATGTGACGCCATAATTAATAAAGAGAGAGGTGGTTAGTGTATCATAGGTAGATACTGTATCATAGCACGTAAAGCTAGAAATCATAATAACAAGTAAATCTTGTACACACGTTTTACATAGAGATTCTACAAATCAATAAATATACTACTACTATGATACTACTATATGATACAATGCACGACATAGTATCATATGCATGATACTAGTAGTATGATACTACCACTAGGACCAGCCTTAATGTCAGCAATTAGTAGAAGTAATCATTTTAGTATTTTTCTATGGAAATTTCTGGGTGATTTTTTTTTTTAAAAAAATTATTACGATGGCGGGATGAAGAGCATAGGGCAGGCTGGGCAACTCGGCAGTAGTTTGGACATTTGGAGGCATCTCGGTTCAAAATCGGTAGCCGAGAGTTTCAGAGAGCAAAAGCCCAACCGGCCGGCGAGGCGAAAGCGAAACGCGCCCCAACTCACCAAACCCCAAGGCGCACGCGTCCTCGTCGCTCCCGAAGCCGGCGAGGCCATGGCGGCGGCGCAGAAGCCGGCGAAGCGGCTGGGCGGCATGGCGGAGGCGCTCGCCATCGCCGGGGATCTCGGCTTTCCGGCCCCTCCCGCGCAGGTTACCCCCGTGCCTTCTCCCGTCACTTTCGTCTCTTCCCCCGCCATTTCGCGAGATCCGAACCTCCCGATCGACTTACCGTGAGTTAATTGTAGGGTTCAGTTCCTGATAATTTGTCGCCGGGGATTGTGAAATGTAGGTTTCGAACAAAGTACCGCTCCTGAATTAGAAGCAGATGACTGCAATTTCCGCATGTTTTGAGCGGGCTCAACATTTAGGTCAGTGTGAGTGGCGGTCTTGCGGGGAAAATCTACTATGAGAATGTGATCCCGGTTCTGGAGAACTGGAGGAACCTAGCTATCTCGGGGGCTGGTTGTAACCCATCTGGAACATTTGGCTAAGAGTTCTGTGTTAGGCTCCCTCTATTGCTGTGTCCCCAAATTTATAGTGCTGTATGTCACGAATAGTGCTCCATATGTCTTTTGTAAGTCTTTACACTTTCTTGTTGGGACTTACACATTGCACTTGCAGGAAGATCAGAGCACCTCGGACAAAAGCGATGACCTGGTTAAGGTATTAAGGGAGCTGACTGTCGTGCAACGGAATATCGCCAATTTGCAAGTGGAGCTACAAGGCAGAAAGGTAATGGATTGACGACCTGCTATTAGTGCTTGTGTGCTTACACCAACTCTGTGCAGTTTTTACTTGTTGTTACCTTTTCAGATCCCTTATTAGTTATTATTACACAATAGTACTTTCACTATAGTCATCGCTTTCTTATTTCATCATTTTGTTTCTACCCTTTTCATTCTCTAATTGTGGTCGTGAAATTATGGCATGCAAGCTAGGACATTCGTATTCTTCGTAGAAATAAGAAGCTCATGGAGAATTAGAGCATTTTGGAGATACATTTTTTTTCCACAGAATTGGAGATACATTTGTTTATATCAATGTGTACACCTTCACTATTACGGTGATATAACTTTGTTATCAGAGAATATAGCATGGATCATCTTTTCCTCTTAAGTGGTAATTTAATTTTATATCTGTCCATATGTCTGGAAGGTGTTCACACTTACTTTAGAAAAATTTGTCAAAATGTCCAACTCTTTCTAAATGCATAAGGCTAAAGGCTAACGCTTTCAGCTGGTGATGATAAAACTTGAGGCTGTTTATGCCCTATCACTAATTCACTATGTGATTCATAAAAAGCAGAAGTGCAGGCATCCAACTTATATTTCACTCGTAAAGTTGGATATATGTACATCATCTCCAAATGTTGGCATATTCATATTGTATCTGTTTTCAGGGCCTTTGTCTTCTGTCCATTATCTTCGTTGCTCTTTTATGAATTTTTGATTATCGCAGGATGATAAAAACATTGCTCATTTGACTCATGTTAGTGAAATGGAAAAGAAATGTGAATCGTTGGCCAGAATTACTGCTATTTTGAAAGATGTTATTCAAAATAAGGTATTGTAAGTCAGAAATCACTATTTTCTTCCTTCTTTCTCAGATTATTCTGTAAAGAAAATTCTGCCTGTGCTACTGGCTACTCTAAATCCCATATAAATAGATCAGTTTACATGATCCTAATATTGAAATAACAACCCTTTTCTATCAGGATCGCATTATTGCTCGTCTCCAACAGCCTTATTCACTTGATTGCATTCCTGTTGAAGCTGAATATCAGGTCAGGTTCTTGATCATTCCAACTTCTGAATTTTATAGCAAATATACAATTCATTCACGGACCTAAACATGTGAACTGAAATTGTTGTTGTAGTAAATGTAGCAACCTACATCCAGTTTTCTGATTATTCGCATTCCTTACAATAGTTGCACCTACTTAGGCGATTTCTGTACTAAATTTGTGGTCTCCTGAGTGGAACATGCATTTTCATACTTGCTGTGCTTGCTTGTCCTCAGAAACAATTCTCGGAGCTACTTCTGAAAGCAGCAAGTGACTATGGGGCATTGACAGCATCAGTTGGAGATTTCCAGTGGAGTCAAAACTTCAGAGAGTCGCCTGCTGTGTGGGGTGTAAGTCGAGAATTCCTTTTCTGATTTAAGTAAATCAGCATTCACACTCTTAGGAAATTCATCCTCTGCAAAACAGCTTCCACTACGGGTAGCAATGTTAGTGTTACCAATGTCAAGTCTAGAGATGACATGATTTATCATGCCAGTATTGGATGGTTTGTGCATTCTTATTGCATAGCCCTATACCCTGTCAGATAATACGATTTATGGCTTCTTTTATTTACTTGAAGGAAATGCTGCGACCGATACCCGCTGCGCTTGCATCCTGCACCCGGTTCTTCGAGGCCATGTCTGCTATGAGGGAATCGTTTTCTACTCTTCAAGCACTGCGTGTCGGCCATTCTTCTCTGTCAATGACCCCAGGTGGTGGCAGTGATGATTCAAAATTCCTGACGCCGCCTCAGTGGAGAGAGGGCTCGATGCTCAATAGCTGGAAGCAAGTGGATGGCGTAAACCCGGAAAGCGATGGACTCGACAGTATGAACCAGAGGAGGCTGTCATGGCCATCCTCCGTTAACAGGGACCTGTAGGTCACAGCTCACCAAGCAAACACCCAAGATATCCACATTCTGTATAAATAGGATTGCTGAGCCTTGTCTTTGATTTGATTCTGTGCGGTTTGTTCTGGTCATTGGCAAAAGCTACCTTTGGCATGTGCGACTATCAAACATCAGAACTAAGTATATTTCCAATAGGTTATCCAAAACTGAAGTAATTTCAGGAAGAAATGTAGTGAAAAGAAAATACCAGAATGTATGTTCTGTATGGTTTATGCGTGTCAAGAATTGATAATTTCTGTGTGTTTTCCACCAGAACTCACGGTTAATGACCGATGCAAGTACTTAGTTCCTTTAGCGAATTAAAAGTAACAGGCCTGCATGTAAGTGGAGAAACCCCCCTGAACATTCAGTTAAAATTAACTCTGATGGTGCTATTCAGAGTGAAGAGGGTTTTGCAGCGTCTGGTGTGATTGCAAGGGACAGTGTATCCTTTCTTGGTGCTACTTGCAAGATATATGAAGGTGTGTCTGATCCTTTGGTCACTGAAGCCTTGGCGTTGCGAGATGCTTTGGCTTTTGCCATGGAACGAGGTTACGAGCAGGTAATCGCTGAAACTGATTGTGAAGTATTGCTCAAACAGCAGTGGAATAATCGGCGTGATGATCGCTCTGTGATCAAGCCTATTCTAGAGGAGATTAGTGAGATAGGAAGTTTATGTCCTTTTAGTGTTGTTTTGGCCCGCGAGGCTAACCAATTTATTCTGTTTTAGGAAGTAGGAGTATTGCTCAAACAGTGGAATAATAGGAAGTTTATGTCTTTTAGTGCTGTGCAAAGTATGCACTTCCGCAGATGGCACCGTTTACTTGGGATGCAGAGCCACCATCGTTTTTAGTTCACAGCCTAGAGGCTGATTGTACCTCTGTTTTAGTTGATTAATAACGGATTTGCTAGTTCTCAGGTGCCTGAGAACTTCTTAGGTCTCGGTCATCTCTCTCGCTATTGGAATTACCATCTCTCTCGCTATTGGATTTACCTCACGATTCGTGCAACGTGGGACTTCTACATGAGTTGCAACTAGGTTGTAACTAGAATTTTAACGAGTTACAACTAGCTGAGAATTAGTACAAATTATATAAGAAGTTCTCGGAGACGTCTGAGATCTAGACACTCTCGTTAATAAAGCTTAAGTTTCTCTAAAAACGTACTCCGTACTTAGTTCCTTTTTATGTAATCTTCTCATAATGGTCAGCCTGACCCAAATTTGGCTTGCACACCATCAGATGGAAAAGCGACCAGGTATTGGTCTCGTATTGCTGCCTTAACAATGTCCTAGGAGAGAGGGCTTTGCATCCACGATAGTACGATAGTCGATGATTGTCATATCTGAGTAAGGCCAAGTGGATGCAACTGCAAGATAGCCTACTGTCTCTCTTTTTTGGAGTTCTCATGCTGGTTTGGTTAGAAAAATATTGCTGTCTTATCACTAACGAAGAGTAATGCAATGATTCGTTTCCATGACTTCAATCGCGTGGGCTTGTTTGGTCCAAAGGAATTACATTGGAATTTTAGATGATTTCATTCCTTAGGATCTTTTTCCTATAAAAGATTTGTTTGGTTTGCAAGATTTAAAACCATAGAGTTTTTTCTACAGCCTGCTTTGTATGCGATTTCATTGGAATTTTTTCCCTTAGGTCTAACCTCGGGGAAGAATTCTATATTTCCATAACAATCATGAAAAACACACAATGATTCAAAAGAAAATCTTGTGTTTTTCTTGCAACCCAACCTAACAATTAGACATGATTTGCTAAGCAACTCGATCAAAAGTTTGAACTGATGGAAAAGGCTAGACAACATGTTTTAACACTAACAACGTGTACTATAAATTCATATATTTTAGATTCTGATAGAAGTCAACATGTCATGATATTACTTTCCTATGTGTTTTTCTACTCTTACGCTTGAACCAAATATGTCTGAATAGAGCTAAAACAAAGGACGAATACTACAATTTTATGATTTATATTGTGAAGCAGAACCGTATTTGCACTTGCCAGTTGTCACTTGCAGCTCAAATCTTGAACCATGGTTTTTCCTAAGTCAAACAACTTGAAGTTTACGCTATCAACGTACTTGGCTCATCGCAGAGACTATACCCTGAACCGGTACACCGACATGTGAGGACAGGAGAGAGGCGGCGGCGATCCTAAAACCCATAAAGGGTTTTGTCCCTCTCGCAGGCGATGCCATCGATCCGCTCCGCCTCGATGACCTTGGTGCCTTGAAGGTGTGGCAGACCATGGCCTCTCACTGGCGGGAAGGTTTACGTTTTTTATTTAGACTGTTTTCAGTGTCTTTTTCGAGATGTTAGGTGGCGGCTACATCCTGAAGTTAGAATAAGGTCCTCTCCCGTCTATCCTTGTTCCGATGGTGCACCTAGCATCGACGGAGGGCGCGTGGAGTCATGTGTCAGACGGATCTCTTGGGACCCAGTCGTTTTTCGTATTTTGATGTGATTTGAGGCCAGTCTCTTCCGATCTACGTGTCATCTTCGACGATGGTTGCTTCCATGGTGATGGTCCTTTGGTGCCTTAGCATGACGATTTCATGTCCGTCTACTACAACAAGTACTATTAGGACAAGTTTTGGCCGACACCGGTGATAGAGGGATGAGGACGGCGGTGCGTCTTCGGTTCGTGCTAGTGTATGTAGTCACTGCTAGGTGGTCGAATGACCTATCTGTAATTTATGTTATTTTAAGCTCCTTTGTACTGCTTTTGATGATTATTAATAGATCGGTGAAATTTCGCGAAAACAGCCTGAAGTTTGCCCAAGTTTATAAAAAATATTTACGCGTCTTTTCCATGGACTTCATCAAACTTAAAGATGTTTTTAACTTAGTGCAAACCTAGAACTTCCATTATTTTAGAACAAATGGAATAATAAATTTCACAATTCACCCGAAAATTTGTTTTGCATACCAAACGTAAATGACTGGCTAGAGAAGGTGTTAAGGCCTCTCAAATGCTCCAAGAGTTGGTCGTCTCTTAGCACCCCATGTCAGGTTTTTCTTCTTCTACATGGTACGGAATTAACAAGGATAGAGGATGAAACCGTCTATTAGCCAGAGAAACCTCCTCTTTACCTCATAGTCCAATACTACATAGATCCTTAAATTTTTATAGCATTCAATTAGAGTCAACTATCTAAATTGAAGTGGTCTATGCTATAGTAAGCGATAAATACTCACAAAATACACTCTCCACCAAAGATTTAATATATCCGCTTAGGTCCCTTCTTCCTTATGCTAAATAAAGGCTTCACTTTTTTTTTGCGCTTGACCCCCCAATAGTCATATTTTTTGTTGTGCTCACTAGTTTTTTTTCTTCCTCCAGGGTGTAAACTAACGCCAACTTGGTGGAACTTGGTGGATCGAACCACTTTTTTTTTACAATTAATACCACATATATTCATAGTAACAAGGTAGAGATACATAAACTGTCTTTAACGACTACAAAATAAAATCTAAAAGAAAATAAGCAAATCTCGAAGGTCTTTAAAATCTCCTTCTTCCATGACATAATCTACTTGTCTGAAGGCAGCTCAATAAACATGACACATATGTCAAACCATAGACCCATAAATACCAATGAGGATTCTCCTATAATTTTAATTTGAGCCGCAATGCCAAGACTACGTGCACCCGCACGGTTATTAGAGTAATCCATCAACATCGGCAAGAATACCACCACCAGCATCCAGAGGAAAGAAACCGAATAGCCTGGTCGACAGCGTAGGGGAGTCAAGAATACGAATCTCCATTGTCGAGGACGTAGCAGCCGGGACAAATATTGCGAGGATAATCCTCTTTGCGGCAACCATGAGAAAAAAATCCAAGATCAATTTGGCGAATCAAGATATTAAAACTCATACCTATAAAATTTTAATCTTACAACACAACCATTGACACCATGAAGATCTCGTCGTCGAATGAAGGGCCTAAGACCACTTATTGAGGATGATACCATCTTCATTGACGCAGACGCCAAAAAGAAGATGTCTACCAAAACCCTAATCTTATCTCGTGAAAACACTATTTTTCTTAAAAACTTCACCCATAGGTCGGGTTCCCCACCCCTCCCAACGCTGGCAAGACCGACCGGAGGAGGAGGAACCGATCTATGAAGGAGGCGGAGGTGTTGGCGGCGGCTAGGTCAGAAGCTCCTGATTTCATAGTAGAGATGTTACTAGTCTAAGTCACTATCTTTATAGTGATGACATAGTAACATATAAACTGTTATTTATTACTTTATAGACTTATCTTTTATTGGAAAGTGTGATGTTACGGTAACTTAATATGTTACTCAATTCATCTCCCACTTCATTAATTACTTGACACATCATCCCTTCTGCCTAATTAGTAGGTACGTTATCACTTAAGTTACTTGCACTATGACTAGACTTATTGGATGCTATTACTGGCGGCCCTAGCATCCCTCCTGCCTGGGCGGCCGATGATGAAACGTTTGTATTTGACAAGTTTTTACAATGATTTTGTCAGAAATTTTTAGTATTTTAAGTTTGTTTGCCATGGCTTTCGGATTTTTTGGGTCCATGGTGTTATGTATGACAGAAAAATGGTAATAGGAGCACATATAAGTTGTTTGCACAACTTTATCATACCTGCGCTTTCATATGAATTTTATGTTTCTCAGTTTTTTGTGCAAAAATCCTAGAGATTTCAACTTACAATGATGAAATTAGATAGAGACATTTTTTTACATCAAGGGCCTCACCCTGCTAAGGGCATCTCCACCGGACCAACCCAAACGGTCTGTTTTGCCCGTTTGAGTCGGTTCGCGGTCATTTTTGGGTCGTGGTCCGTCCTGTCCGGCGAACCACGTCTAGAGAGGTGACCCATATGTCCATGCTGGGCCGCGCTGGCCAACAACTAGAGAGAGGGCCCAGACGGACCAGGAGAGGATGCGGGAGGCCAAATACGCTACCGGACCGACGCAATCATGACCCAAGTTTAATGCATGTATAAGTCCATCCACATGAATCCGTCCGAATGAATTGTCCTGCTAAGTCGGCATCCAGGCCTATCCGCCAATCCGCACGAACCAGTTCAGACACGCCACGACATTTGGGCGGTGACGGTGCAGATGTGCTAAAAGAAGCTAGGACGTTCATTTTCTCCTTCCGGAGGTTGAGGTTTAAGAGCATCTCCAGCAGGCGCGCTATAATAGCGCAGCGCTAAAATAACTGCTTTTTTGCAGCGTGCGCGCGCTGTAAACCTCCCCCAGCAGGTGATCTAAAATAGAGCGCGCGCCCAATATTTAGCGTGGCGCTGGACTTTGCGCTATCCCGAGCGACAAATTTGCAGCTCTGGCTACAGCGCGCGCTATCGCTGCGACGCGCGCGAAGAACACCAACTGCTCTGAAAAATCCCCCGCGCGAGCGCGTCGGCTCTGCCCCTCCGCGCGGCCGCCGGCGATGGAAAGCTCCGGCACCCCTCCCACCCTCCCTACTCCGTCCCGCCCCCCGCCGGCGCCGGCGCCGCCGCAATCCCACCGTCAACCGCGCCAAACCCTAGCGGAGGCGCCACCGCGGGGTCGGCCGCCAGTCGCGCGCTCTTCAAGCTGCCGCGGACAACCTCCGGCGCAGCGCTGCCACCCATCGCGCCGGGGAAGAAGACCACGTCGAAGAATACGACGTCGAAGCGGCCCGCAGCGGCGGTGGTGGCTCCAAAGGGGAAGGCAGCGCAAAACGGCGGCGCTGGCGCTCGCCGCGCTGAGCTTCCACCGCCGTCTCCAACCTACGCTCCGCCCGCGCCTCCTACCGACGCTCCGCTAGCGCCTCCTCCTACCGACACTTCGCTAGCGCCTCCTCGACGAGCGCCAACCGCAGCCACCGTCGCCGCGCGCAACGTGCTTGATGAAATGGCACAAAGGTATAAATTCACATTTTTTTGTTATTTTCACACACATTTTTTGCTCGGTGAATGCGAAGATAATTGTGACGTTTGCGTTTAATTGTAGTGTCGATGTCGATGACGATAGTTTCTTCGAGACTATGGAGGTTGCCGGTTCATCTTTCATTGAAGCGAATGAAGAGGTGGACGAAGATGTGGTGGAGGAGTACGGGGAGATGGATGAGGATGGAGAGGGCATGGTGGAAGCGCCGGCGGGAGGAAGCAAAACTACACCATCGATGAGGACGTGTTGATTTGCAAGGCTTGGTTGAAGATTGGTATGGATCCTTCGGTTGGCACCGACCAAAGTAGAGACACATATTGGTTAAGGATGAAGGAGTACTTTGATGCCAAGAACACAAGTGGAGTTCGTCGCACCTCCCGGTCTCTTCGGTCCCGATGGTCGGTCATCAACCAAGATTGTTCGAAGTGGGCAAGTGCGAATAAGACGGTTGATGTTATCAACCCAAGTGGCACCAATGACATTGATAGGGTAAGTTGTTGTATTGTGTTGTACTATGTTGTTGACATGTGTTCTCTATGTCTATTGCTCATTTCTACTTCAATGTAGAACACCATGTGTCAAGGCATGTTCCGAGATGAGGGGAAGAAGACCAAGAAGGGCAAGAAGATCCTCTCCAAGCCATTTACATTGCACCATTGCTACGAGGTGCTTGGGAATGAGGAGAAGTGGAAGAACCGTGGAAGAATTGATGTGCCAACCTTTTTGGCACAACAAGCAACCGCGGAGGCAACCATCCTTGACGATGATGACTCAAGTGGTGATGAAAGAAAGAGAAGAAGCTCCACTCCTCACTCGGTTAATGGGAGACCACCACTTGGAAGGAAGGCCGCCAAAGAATTGAGGGGGAAGAAGGCCGGTGATGATGACATAGCGAAGGCTATGGAGAAGATGGCGAAGGCAAGAGAGAGCTACAACGAGGACAATAAGGAGGCCGAGGCGCGGCGCGTGGCATTTGAGGAGAGGATGGCCGCCGCCGATGAGAGGAGGATGGCATTTGAGTGGAAGAAGGCGACCATCGAGGAGAGGAAGATTGCAATTGAGGAGCAACAACGGTTATTGGAAGAGGAGAGGAAGCTCTTTTTAATGGACACCTCAAGCATGGATGAGAGGCAAAAGGAGTACATCAACCTTGCTCGCGACGAAATCTTGGACAAGAAAAGAAAGTTGGCAAACCTCGTGAAGGCCCAAAATGAAGGAATGAGTGCACCGGGAGGCTATGGAGGTGTTGGAGGCTATGGAGCACCACTTGGAGGTGTGGGAGGCTATGGAGGCATGGGAGGCTATGGAGGAATGGGAGGTATGGGAGGCATGGGAGGCTTTGGAGCACCACCGACGGGCTACGGAGGCATGGGAGGCTATGGAGGAATGGGAACTCCACCGAGAGGCTACAGAGGCATGGGTCTTGAAAGCATGGGTGGGATGAGTGGGCAAGGCGCCATGAGAGGCATGTGAGCACCACCGGGAGGATTCATGGCCTCTTTGATGGATCCATCTCCTTCTACCAAGGATGAAGATGCCCAACATGGAGGTGGCAGTGGTATGGAGAATGTTGACAAGTGAACCATGTCATTTGTCATTTGTGTTGGAACAATGTCATTTGTATTTGAACCATGTCATGTTTGGATGAACTATGTTATTTGTGCTTGAACTATGTCATTTTGATGGTTGGAAGATTTTTAGATCCATTTATGCATGAATTATTTGGTGTTTTTTAATTTTTTTTCATAGATGCAATTGTGTTTTTGTGTTTGTGCTGTCGCGCTAAAATACAACGCGCAAACGGGATAGCGCGTGCTATCCTAAAATTTGCAGCGCTCTAAAATACGGACTTTGCTGGAGATGCTCTAATCATTTTCTCCGAAGAGAAAAAAAATTCGAGGACAGGGCCTACAAGGCTACAAGTGATAAACCATCACAACTCATATATCCCTCCCCATCACGCTCGCCGCAACAACCATTTCCCACCAAAAACCCTAACCCACCCTCAGATTCCCCCCAAGCACACCACCTCGCCGCCGCGGAGCCGAGCCCGATGCCGCCCAAGGCGAAGAAGGACGCCGCGCCGGCGGAGCGCCCCATCCTCGGCCGCTTCTCCTCTCACCTCAAGATCGGAATCGTACGTCCCCCTCTTCTCTCCCCTTCCCGGATTCCCCCACGCACCCTTGTCTCCTAGCTAGTGCTCGCAGGAGTCGCACGGTTTCCGTTACTTGGTGGATGCGGTGGCGGTTCACCGGATCGACCCGGAGAGCACGCGGTGTCCCAACGGCGATTGGTTTAGTTTACTAGCGCTTTGGAGTTCGCTTACCCCGCCTTTTATGCGGCTTGGGTGAGACTAGTTCACGATCTCTGGTGGTTAGCTCGTGGCACTAGCTGATGCGTATCTCATGGATTCCGTGATTTGTTGTTCTACGAGGTGGTGATCCGTCGGATGCATAGGATCATATGGTGCGCCAGATGTGATTAATTTATTTGGTAGATGTATTTATTGTGGTTATAATGAATGCATAGATCGGAGCGACGTGTTTTTTTTGTGTGTATGTTCCAGTGGGTCTTGAGGTGCGAGATGGGGAAATATATTGTGGGAAAAGTATGTAGTGCTGGATATGTATGCCCTTTTAGGTTTAATACATTGTGGGAGAACTTCATTACTGCTAGAATGCATCTCTTTGCTGTCTTATGTGGATTAGTAATAATATATGTAATATAGCAGATGTTCTCTCCTGTTGAGCCTTACTGCATACATGTTACTAGGATCGATGGTAATACTATAAAGAAATTAGAGTCTTATTCATGAGCGATTCCGTATTCTTGGGCACTATTAGCATGTTACTACTTCCTACTTAAGTAGTAATTCAACACGTCTCATGAGCTGCCACTATGGCACTTTCTTAGTTGCTTCAGTGGTGTGTAAGAGTACTTGCGCATATATTATTTTATACAAACTCTGATCTCACAACTCATAATCCACTATTCTTCTGTTGATTGCACATCATTTGTTCTTCTGTAGCTAAGTAAATGCTTGCTTTAATACAAGGATATATGACGTTTGCTGATTGCTGTCTCGTGCAGGTTGGGTTACCCAATGTTGGCAAATCAACTTTCTTTAACATAGTAACAAAGTTGTCAATCCCAGCCGAGAACTTCCCTTTCTGTACCATTGAACCAAATGAGGCACGGGTAAATGTTCCGGACGAACGGTTTGACTGGCTTTGCAAACTTTTTGAGCCGAAGAGTGAGGTTTGTCCCCCCTCCCCCGCGCCCCGCTTTACACTATTGCAGTAATCTGCAGCTTGATTGGCTTATCTTTCAGATGTATAATGACTATTGACATTCTATGCAGGTGTCTGCATATCTGGAAATCAACGACATAGCCGGACTTGTTAGGGGAGCTAGTGCAGGGGAGGGTCTGGGCAATGCCTTCTTATCCCATATACGTGCTGTTGATGGAATCTTTCATGTCTTGAGTATGTTCCTATTTTAAAATCTCGATGTTTCAACTATTCAATTATGCTGTTCTTAGTAAAGTTCATTGGCTATTGTTATATGTATTATTCTATCTTGAAATGATATATTGTTTGGACATCTTGGTGGATACCTAAAAGAGAAGATTAGGTGTTCATGTGATTGTATGTTTTGTTATATCTGTAACTTATAGGGTATGTTTTTCAGGAGCATTTGAAGACTCGGATATTACTCATATTGATGATACAGTAGATCCTGTTCGTGATTTGGAAACTATTAGTCAAGAACTGAGACTCAAGGTTTGATGGGAGTTTAGCTTGATATGTCCATCAACTGAGCAATTGTTAAACCTAGGTGAAGTAAGGTTCTGTTTCACTTTCTTCTGCAGGATATAGAGTTCGTGCAGGCTAAAATCGATGACCTTGAGAAGCAAATGAAGAGGAGCAATGACAAACAGCTTAAGATAGAACATGAATTATGTCAGAGGGTGGGGCATCTTTACAACTCTGTAGCTTTGCACTTCTGTTTCATTTCTATCGATCTGTTAGATCTCATAGACCCTTGAAATTTCCTTACCGGTATATTGTTCTTATGTGAATTGGGTGATGGGTAATTTAGTTTTGATTTTGTCTTATAACAGGTCATGGCCCATCTCCAAGACGGGAAAGATGTACGTTTAGGAGAATGGAAAACTCTTGAAATTGAGATCTTGAATACCTTCCAGCTGCTGACCGCGAAGCCAGTTGTTTATTTGGTAAGAGATCTTTTTAATGTGTATGGTCCTTCCTGTACAGTACCTTATTGCAAGTGTAAGGTATCCATGCTTCTGTACTTATGCTCCCATCAGAAGACAATGGTTCCATTTGGGTTTGGTATCATTTGATTAATTATAGGTACAGCCTTGTCTAACAGCATCCTGTATTTAAGCTGAAATTTCAGTCAGTTTGACAATTACCCAGCTTTGCTTGTTTTTCTAAGCTGCCTTGTGCTGTCTATGTGCTACTGCTTTTCAAAATTTATTTGGGAAATTGCAGAGCATTGACAGCTGACTGTTAATCGATCCGCCATACTTCCTTTCAGTATTTGTACAACTAGTAAGAAGTGCATGCTTTGTAGAAGATTAACTGAATTTCATATGATCACAAGAAACATAACTATCAAGATCTGCTACCTGTTTCTTGCTATATAGCCTATAGCATTAGAATGGGGGAACCATTTTAGTTTCGTATGCCAGTTTTATTTTTCCGAAAGGCACTGGATGTCTGTAATAGTTGAAACAGTTGTTAAAGGTTGAGCCATCTTGGGCTGAGCATGAACCAGCATGTGTATGCAAAAAGTGCCAATATAGTTTGAGAGAAGGAGGAAAGCCTAAGATATATGATTTTTGCATATGTATTCATCCTTCTTTTTGTCCAAAAAGGTGCATCAGTATTTGTAAAAAGGTTGATGAAGTTTAGAAAAAGATGTGAGGCATAAATCCTAATTGAAAAAGACTACTGATGTATACATCATATGATGGTACATCAACTACATATAACTAATAGCTGTCCTGTATACAGCATTTCAAATTATATTTATACTAGCAGCAAAAGAAAATACTCCCTACTAAATCAGCAACACTTATTATGGATCGGAGGGAGTATGCCATTGATGTCTGGGCCCATCCCACATTTAACTTAAGTAATCATGCCAAATGGATGATAATCACTCTGCTAACTGTATAGTCAGCTCACTGGATTTGGTGTTAATCCTTCTATTTGATCTACTTTTATCAGTAACCAACCTTCGGAAGTAAAATGGAGCTGTATTGTTTAGTCCAGTATGCTATTTGGTGCAGGTGAACATGAGTGAGAAGGACTACCTGAGGAAAAAGAACAAGTTTTTACCAAAGATACATGCTTGGTATTATTTCTACCCCAAGTCTAATTGCTATAGCAGAATCGTAGATGAACTCATGCTATAGGAAATGCAGTTCAAACTACGAATGCTGATTTTTTTTGGAAGTTTTGTTCATGTAGAGTCTAATTGCTAAAACGTTCATGCTTCTGTCATGATAGATCTTGTTGCATATGGTATGCGATTCACTTGCTTGTTGAATAGAGCAGTCATCTTATTTATAAGCACATAGTTTGATCCATTGTTTATGCTTGAATTTACGATTGCTGTATTTGACGGTAAAACCATGAAAAATCTATTGATCTTCCATATGGATACCAGTAGTTGTCATGTGCTAGGTCTAAGGCAGAATGACAGGTGTAAGCACTAAGCTAGGAGCCACACATAGTGGAACTACTATTCACGTGAACAGTACCCGCGTGAACAAGGAAGAAGGTTATTTAGTTAGGAAAAAGATATTAGTTTAGCTAGGAAAATAAATATATGGTTTGGTTAGAAAAGTTGGGGTTCTTGTCAAGTCGAGTCGAGTCTTTCCTATAAAAGGGAAACCATGCACTCCGCATCAAATGAAGCAATGAACAGTAGTAAATGAGTAATGATCTAATCCTTGTCCTCAACCTTCTCACTCTCATCCCTGGTGCCATGGCTGGCCAACCCTCACTCGTAGGAGCTATACCTGCTGTCTATGAAGGAACCTCAGTCCTAGGACCATTACCCACGTGATGATACCAAGGAAAAACCCATAACATGATTGAAGGCCTAATTTTGTTTCCCGAAGTATGTGGTATTTGCTATATGTGGTGGTAACAATTTAGTTGTAGCACATATGGTTGTGATTTTGATTAAATCTGATGATACTGTGTTCTATTTGCATATATATTACATATTTGCATATGTATTACAGTTTCCTATTAAAATGCTGTATTGGAATATTAGCTAATATCAAGCTATTTTTTTATTCAGGGTGCAAGAACATGGTGGTGAAACTATTATTCCTTTCAGCTGTGCCTTCGAACAGAAACTAGTGGATATGCCAGCGGATGAAGCTGCTAAATATTGCGCTGAAAACCAGACAGTAAGGCAAGTTAACATTCAGCAACTTCTCTGCATGCTGTTTAACCCTTTCCTTCTACTTAATGGGTGCTAAAACTTTGACTACTGTGAACAGTTTGATCCCCAAAATCATCAAGACTGGGTTTTCAGCAATTCATCTTATTTACTTCTTCACTGCTGGTCCTGATGAGGTACATTTCCTATGTTTAGATTTTGCTTGCAACACCATGTGCTGATCAATTATAAGCCATCTTTTACATTATGTTGCTAAAATGGTGGTACCCCAGCTGCCTGTTACAATTTTGATGTGTAAAATTCTTGTGCTTGTTTTTTTGTACATAACCTTTGTTTCAAGATGTCCTTGGAAGAATGCAATCAAGTAACTTCCATAATTGAAATGTACAGAATCTTATGAGATTGGACAAATGAAACTAATATAGTTAAAATTGGCATTTTTTTATAATTCTGTATTTTTTACGTACATATAGAAAAATAACTGTCATAGTTGTATCTTGTACACTCATTCATGTTTATAACTCGGTGTATTTTCGAAATGGATGAATGCATTAGATTGTTCCGTTGTAGTTAAAGTCGAAAATAATGTCTGTTCATGTTTGGACTTGAAAGTGTGAATTTCTAAGCAAATATATTTTGGGTTACTGATGGGCTTGAATTCTCTATTCAGGTAAAGTGTTGGCAGATCAGAAAGCAAAGTAAAGCCCCTCAAGCTGCTGGTGCAATTCACACTGATTTTGAAAGAGGCTTCATATGTGCTGAGGTAAGATGTAGCTGACATAGTAGTTTAAGTATTGCTATTCACATTAGTTATAAGTTGTGGCATTCCATATTCTGCCAAAGTAATCTCCCCAAGGTACATGCGACAGACATGCTTTTTTATCGTGATGTTTACTGAAGCTTATTTCGTATGTTGACCTGATATAATTCTTTTTGCTGTGTTCAACAAGCTAAACGATATTTCCTATTTCCTTCATAATACTTCAATTTTGTTGCTTTGCAATTGGAGATAGGAACTATGACTTTGTTTACTTGGCTGTCCGTCTATTTTGAACCTGTGTACATGATTGTTCTCAGGTAATGAAGTTTGAGGATCTAAAAGAGCTGGGCACTGAATCTGCTGTTAAGGTATGAACGCCCTCACCCTAAAAGTTAAAAGCTGTTCTAATTGACCTCTATAAAATCGTCAATGCTATGAATTAACAACTGTTTGTTGCTGACTGTAGGCTGCTGGAAAGTACAGGCAGGAAGGAAAGACGTACGTGGTGCAGGATGGAGACATCATCTTCTTCAAGTTCAATGTTTCTGGAGGCGGAAAGAAGTGATAATAATTGCCAAAATGATCTTCGTAGCGATTTGACAGGGTGCTGCATTTTGTCGAAACTTGTGTATTTTTGAGTTCACTTGCAAGTAGCCAGGTACCAGTACTAGTTGGATTGTACGAGGAGGCTATGGAGTAGCTACCAAATGATTGTGTAACGAGCCTAAACATTACTGAAAGAATTTATATGGTGTTGGTTTCAGGCATTCAGCTATGAGTGACTGGGTGTGCTCTCTTTTTCTCTTGAGAGAATTTGCTAGTTTGCTTTTTCACTCTTTAGACGTTCAGCTAAAACTGCTTCTGTCAGCGATTATTAGAAAAAAAAACAAAGCTGAAAAACACATACCGTTGGTAGAACAAGAAGGAATGACCACATAGGAAAAAGTGGCTAGCAGTGACAAATGTAAACACACTACAAATCATATATATGCATATCTATATGGTAACAACAGTTGCAAAACGGTTAAATGATAACAAAAATCAAGAGCAACAATAACGCCGGCGCATATCTCCTATTACAGAAAAAATGACGCCTTGAAACTTATTCTGCAGCTTCTTGGACCAAAGCTGTCTGTCACACTCGCTGGAGCAGCCCCGGGTTGTTTTGCTGTTCCTTGGTTGGAATCAAGGCAGCATGACGCTGACAGGCCTATCAAAGATCCAGCTAAACGGGACCGGGGTGGGCTGCTTCCGCGCTCTGTTCGCCCTGTCGTGGGACTTCTCCTCCATCCTCCGGATCTTCTCCGGCAGAGCGCATACGTAGTCCCGCGCCCGCCGGCCCTCGCCGGAGAGCCCCTCCGCCAGGTCCTCCACCCGCCACTGGCGTATGAGATGCTCGAGGATGCTGCGGTAGTCCGACGTGGTGTACACCCCGGCCTGCTGCGCCGCGGCGGCGTAGTGCGCGAAGAGGTCGGCGTCGCGGCCGTCGTCCATGAGCGCGGCCGGCATGGTGATCCGGCGCCGCATCATGTACGCCATGGCGCGCACGGCGGCGTCCGGGTCGACCTCGAAGAGCTTGGCCACGACGCGGGTGTAGGCGGCCTCGTGCCGCTTCTCGTCGCCCGCGATGGCGCCGCAGATGCGGGCCAGCGCCACGTCGCCGTGCGCGCGCACCTGGCGCGCCGTGTTGCCGTGGGAGACGGAGGTGGCGCGCTCCTGGAAGGCGACGTAGACGAAGCCGTGGTAGGGGGACGCCGGGGCGTGCATGGCCATGCCGGAGGCGATGAGGCGGTGCACGGTGCGCTCCACCTGCCGCATGTCGAGGCGGCCGGACAGGGACATGTACCGGCTGAGCACGTCGCCGTGGCGGTTCTCCTCGGCGGACCAGCCGCGGATCCACCGCGCCCAGGCGGTGCCGTCGGCGCCCGTGGTGTCGCGGGTGGCCTCGAACCGGTTCGACATGCTCTGGTACGTGGGGAGCGCCTCCTCGGTCACCATGTTCCCCACCAGGCACACCAGCTGCGCGTCGGGGACGCCCTCCGCCCTGGCGCGGAGCTCCAGGCACGCCGCGTGGAACCCGTCCGCGCCCAGCGCCGCCGCGTCAGGGAGCAGGTCGGACGGCTGCCACACCTCGTCCGCCGGCTTCAGCAGCGGCAGCATGTGCGCCTCCGCCCACGGCTCCAGATGCGCCAGCACCTCCAGCCTCTCCGGCGCAAGATACCTCCGCCATGCATCCTCCTCCTCCCGTCGACCGGCGGCCACCATGCCCGTCGACGCGCTCCTACACCTCCTGCCAACGCCGGAAGCAAGATGCCATTACATACATCGATCAGTCATATACTAGTACTTTCATTCATGCATCGACGCCATTACATTCTGAAAGCAAAAACAGAATACCAGGAGGTGTTCATCGTGGCTGCTGCCGATGGCTTGCTGCTGCTGCTGGCTGGTTTGCATGACGACGTGTACCCGAACCTAGCCAACATGGTTGCTGCTGCTTCTGCTGCCGCCGCCGTGCGCTGTGTTGGTTCAGATGAGAGGAAGCAAATGGAAGTACGTAGCCGCCTCATATATGTAGAGACGGCGTACATAGCCAGGTCGCCAATTATTCACTCCACCAGCACCAGGTGTCGTTTTAGACATGTCCACACTTTTCAACGCCCAGCCCCTGACTTTCTACGAAGATGTGAGTGAAATTTGTAGAATCGTCAGCCAGTATGAACACATTTCATGAGAAATGTAGTGTCACGGTTTTCATGAGAAAGGACTGTATATATGACTATTTTTTGTTTGACTTGTACTACGTATATGCCTTTTTTTACACATGAATATGTATCTATGGCTATTGCTCATGTTAACCCACTTGCATCTCTACTCCATTGGTCCACAATTACTCTACGTTCTGAATTTAGCCAAAGTCAAAATTTTGTAAGATTTGACCAAATATTTAAGAAAAATATCAACATATACAATATACAAACTATAATGTTGCAATTGTCATAAAGTATATTTTTATATTGTATGTATTTAGTATTATGATTGTTGATACTTTTTCTATATTCCTGATCAAACTTGACAAAGTTTGATTTTTTAATCAAACATTTAGTTCGATTTAGGACTACTAATTGGCTGGCTAAAAGATGGTTGGTGTTTACTGGTTACTTTGTCACAAAAAAAAAAACAGGAGAATAGAGGGGACAAGTACGTGGGGGTTACTCTAGGTTATGCACACGAACCAAAGAAGGGTACACAATACATATATATAGTTCGGCACACTTGTTTTGAAGCATTTATCCGGTTACCTACTTGTTTTAGGTATGCCCACATGGATTTTATGAGAGGGAGGCCAATCAAACATGACAGCCATTTTCTTCTCTACCACAAGTTGTAAGAGCCATTTTCATTTCTTATAATTGTATGTACTAAAATAAACTCACTACAAGTGTGATATATCAGATAGTTAGGTGACAAACAAAATAAAAATGGGAGTGAACCTGGTTTCAAAGAAAAGAAAAAGGTACAAATGGAAGGGATCAGTGATCCAAATTACAGCGTACCATATATACATGTTTGTGTTAACATATCTTATCCTATATAGATAACACCCATTTGCTGGAAATAGGTGGGATAAGGCCTATATCTCATACGACACGACCCTTGTACCACTTCCATCCAATGACAGACTTGACTTCCATGACCTGAAGGCCTACATCTAGAATCTCCACATCAACCCGACCTGTCATGTTGCAGGAAGACTTTCGGAAAGATCCCAAGACCAAACATACATTCAAAGGAGATCACAAGATCAACTTTACGTACAAGACACGATGAAGATCTAGCATGCTACATGGAGACTCCTACCACCAACGGCTATATATATACTCAAGACTATTCACCTGAAGAGGACACGTTATTCACGCCTACGCAAAAGCCCTAGTCTTCATAGCCAAAACCCTAGTTTCATATACTTTTTCTAGGTGCATCTATAAACCTGACAAGATCCATCCTGTAATCTTTTACGATCTTGTGATTACACCATGAATAAAGTGAGGGAATTTCATCATCATTATCTTTGATCCAGCCTTCTGACCCGAGCATTTTCCAAACAAATAAACTCTCTTTCGATGTTCGAAAGTGAGATTGTCGTGCGATCATAAAAACTATCCTTCATCAAAATTATAACAAGCATTAGTAACTATTTTTTTGTTCTCGTATGAGGCACATCATCTAAATTGTTATAGTCCTTGGATTTGCTAGCTTGATCTCCCGTCTTATTTGGACACAAAGAGCATCTCCACCATGCAGTATGTTTTCAATCACATCACATTTAATTGTGTGAGCTTCAGCTTTATATTAGGAGTTTTGTTTCCCTTACACTAGAGGTACACAAACTTGTCTTGTGCGTGCAAATCAGTACAACTACTTGTAACATGTGAAGAACTAGTCCATAAACTTGCTAGACAGGTGCAAACTGGTACGCAATCAACCTGTGACCGACACGTCGGACTATTATTTTTGCCACAATGCCCCTCCATATTTTTCCATTTAACCTTTTAATCTTTTTCCCAAATCCATCGTCGAGGCACCCCATGCTGCTCATCCGTGCTAGGTCGGCCGCCTCTGATCTACCTTCGAGGAGAGTGGCGGGAGACTGCAAAGAGCACCTCCACGCATGTATCTTCTGCAACGCCAGAAAAAGCGCTGGAGGTGTCCTCGTGCGGTAAGTGCCGGTGCAGGAACACCGCCTCATGTGTGCCTCATGTCGGGCGGTTGCGCCTGCGTTGGCGCACGAGGCAGCCATGGCCACAGTGGAGCCGCCGTGGTGAGATGGCCATGACACGATGTCGGACACCGCGGGTGCATGCCGCCGCTCTCCATTTTTGCTAAGCTGACTAAGATCGAGAACATGTTCGGCACCCGGAGTTCACCGTCGCTGGCGTCGTTTACCTAAATCGTAGCTAGAATCGCCGGAGTTCACAGTGTTTGCGTACTCCAGCACGATCACGCCGGTGTCCATATAGTGCACGGAAGCGAATCTTCAGATTGGTCATGGCTCATTATGCGGTTTGTGTACAACAAATCAGAGCACATGTGCGCAGTTCAGTTAGAAAGAGAACTAAACTTGACAAGATCGATACATAAGCGAAACCGCCGACCAGTTGGATCCCGAGTACGTGGCTGGCAGCTAACAGATACCGGAGTCAAGCCCTCGCCCTCGACAAACAGGCCCTGAAGGGCGGCGACCGGCGAACGGGTCCTGAAGCCCTCGCCGTCTACGCCTTGACGGTCAGAGATGGTGCACACGAGCTCGAGCTGGCACACAGAGCTTAGACACCATGGAACGGAGCAAGCGCGCGACGCGAAGATGACTAGTGGAATTGGGGAATCAGGAGAAGGTTGCTTTGAGATAGAAAAACATGTAGGAGTGATTTAGCGGAAATAACAGTTCCACGTGGCAGCCCCATGTCGGTATTGGACCAGTTTGCACCTAGGTTGCAAGTTTGTGGACTAGTTCTTCACAAGTTACAAGTAGTTGTACTAATTTGCACGTATAGGACAAGTTTATGTACCTCACGTGTAATTAGCTCTTTGAGAATTATTCTAAAATGTTCTGGTTCTTATGTTATGAATTTATATTACACGTAATTTTTAGAAATAAAACCTCTAATTCTAATGTGAAACTCATTGGATATCATCTATAGTAGTTTACTTAAATCTACTGATGTGTTTTCATTACATCAAGATCATGTACGACAAGTGTATTCCTTACAACATCTCTAGGGCAGCCCTAAACTTGGTCCAAATTTGTCCTCCGTTTGTCCGATTTGGGGGCCAGGCGCACACATGTCCGCCATGCTGTGTCGGCCCCGTGAACCCAACGACGCCCCAAATGTTGTCCCATGGACCTTTTTGCACATTTCTCAACCAATTTGCATGCAAATACAAAGTTCAATAAATATTTAAAAGAGATGGTTCACATAAATGAAATTAAAATTACAAATTATAGAAAAAAATGAGGTCTAACTGTTTCCTCTTTGAATCTATATGTTCTTAATCAAATCATTTTGGATTTGAACACGAGTCTCTCGGGAACGAATTTCATGATGAAATCATAGATAAGCTTCAAACTCTCGTGGTGCATGCTTCGACACAATCAAAGGCCCCTAGAAGTCTCAACCTGCTGGTTGATTTTCTCCCTCGCTCTCATCCTCCACATTCATGTTGTGCATGATCATATAAACTGTCATCACTTTCCATATTGTGTTCATGCTCCGTGTTCTTGCCGGGTGACGAACAACAACCAAACAAGCTTGAAGAACACCAAATGCCCTTTCAACATCCTTCCTAAAAGCTTATTGTTGTCTTGCAAAGAAGGCTTCTTTTTCATTGGTGGTGGTGCAAACAATCTTAACAAATGTGGTCCATTTAGAATAAATATCATCTTCTAGTTAGTACCTTTTTTTGTAGGAGTGATGGCTGATCACAAAGTTTCCGAGAGAATACTTGAGAATGTTGCAATATGTTGATATCATCATGTGATCCTGCCATGTCAAAGAATGAGCCCCAAATCTAGAGATCTTACGATGCCCTCACTGCCTCAAGAATGACTGTGCAACCTTTCCGATGCCCTTTGTACTGCCCCTGCCAAGAAAATGGATAATATTCCATTCCCAATGCATGCAATCTATACTCCCAAACATCCTAGGGAACCCACTTGAACTGCCATTATCCATGAGCTTAGTCCTGTTTTTTGTTTGGTCATCTCAAGAACTACTGACCAAATACTGCACCACCGCTTTGCAAAAAATTTAAATTGCTTCAAGTCATGTGGATTCTCTCATGCAAAGATGCTTGTCAACAAGATCTCCAGCAACTCCATATGCAAGAATCCGCACTACAACAATGCATTTCTGAATAGAATAAAAGCCTAGCTTGTCGGCAATATCTGTCTTCACGTTGAAGTAATTAACTGAACAACACCCTACACTATACAACTGAACACATACATTGGCATGCGGAAGCGTCGCCAGAACTAAGCCGAAGTGTAAAGAATTCCATCCGGGTTGAAGTAGTCTTGTACAACCAAACATGAGCCTCAACTCTATCGCGGCCGAGGACTTCATCTTCAGGGACCGATCCTCTAAACCTTGGGATGCTATTTTGTTGGTTATCATAGAGCACAAGAGAAGTTGTGGTCAATAGATCATCATCATCATCAGACGTGTTGTCAGACGACGTATCCATGAACTCCGTGAAGAAAAACAGTCGAAGTTTGTTCACCATTATCTATGAAACAAACCAACGCAAAATAATGAACAACGTCTATAAGACGAACAATGTAAATTGAGGTCGAGTTTTTGATTTTATTTTACCCAAAATCTCGCGCAGACAAAGGGACGAACATGTTGCAGCACAACACCAAGCGGTTGAGCTCGGGGAGATCCTGGACCCCAAGAGTGTTGGGAAGGGCTCGCGGGGTCTAGGTTGCAAAGGTGGAGCTCGCAATGGCGAGAAGTAGCGGCGAGGACGAGGTTGACGCGGCAGATCGATGGCGAGACGACATGCATGACTTCGACTATGAACTATCGACTCTCAAGCCTCCACGTGGCCGGAAAGAGGGCTAGGGCGGTGCACGGCCACACATTTTTTTCGATGTGTGCACGACACATGGCGAATGCGGCGAGATAGTGACCGTGGTGGCCCGACAACGCAGTGGACGGCTAGGGTGGATATGGAGGGGCTCATGGTGCACGGACAAGGGCGAACAGGTGGGAGTGCCCACTTGCTCTCAAACCGCCTAAACAATTAGAGCTAAATGGGCTGTCCGTGAACGAAAGATACTGTTTGGGAAACAACACCGGTGGGACGGCTTTGGGTTTTCCTTTAGAAATGCTCTTATTGGTTGTGAACTCCAAAACTGTCTCGCCCTCTCTGTGTATGTTAGTATCAATCAATCCACCAGAAAGTTCATCTTGGTCGATCCTGGTCCATAATCAATTCGGATCTTGGAGTAATGAAGGACCACTAAAAGAACAGTAGTATTAGGCTGGTTTTGAATACTATTCGAGTAATGAAGGCCTAGTCTGGTTTTGCGGTTACCTACCTTTCCAAAACCATACGACATGACTAGCCAATATTGGCAAGAAAAATAGTACTCCCTCTTACCCATATTAGTTGACTTAATTTTTTCTAGATTCTTATATATTAGTTAGTCTAGATTCATTCGTATTTAGACAAAGTTGAGTTAACTAATATGGGTCAAAAAAAGTACTTATATATAGTCGACAAATGGTCATACTCAGCATGCCAAAATGTTGAAAAACATGCAGGCACAAAATATGTTCGGTATGAGCGCACACTTGTTATGGTAGATGCAGTGTAGATATCTTTGACATGTGTGGGGTGATTAAGGATCGATCTTAAACCATGTGTACAGTGGTTGAAAAGTCAAACTTGTCGAGTAATTAAGGTGCACTTGCCCAAATTGCTATAATATCGTATACGGAATCCCACACATAAACTCTGGAAATAGGCGGTGCCACGTCTGCTAAGACGAATCGCATGGATTCAGTTTAACTCACCACCCGTCTAAGTTCACTTGGTGTGATCTGTTCCACGACTCCATTGACAGGCAGCCAAGTATGGCTAGGTCGACAAGAACCACGCAAAAGATACTCCACTTGGAGTAATAATTTTGTGAACTATGGTGGAAGTATACGTGGCGTTGTGTGAAGTACAAAACATAAAGTCTGATTTTCTAACATATTTCAGTAAAATACACATGCTTGAGAAATTCATTTGTCACTAAATGATTTATATATAGCTTATACTCCCTCCGATCCATATTACTTGCACTAGATATATTCATTTTAGTGACAAGTAATATAGATTAGAGGGAGTATATAAAATGCGGCTTGTGAGTAGCTATTTCTTTGTTTTTTTTAACAGCGGGGAGCAAAAGTTATAAAGGGAGCCAACAAAAATAGAGCCATTACAATTAGGTCTCTAGCTGTAGCTGTTACAGAGAGAACCCTACAAAAATCTTGGAAAAAGCAAACCGAGAAAATTGCACATAGCACCAATGTTTGGTGACATTGTTGCACAAAACACAGAATTAAAACATCAGTTGCAGCTGACCCCATGTTTTCGTCTAATTCGTTGCAGCTAGCCCAAACTGAGGTGATTTAGGCCCTTAACACGTATAGACATGTGGCTTGTTGTATTTCTCTATTGTGTACCACAAATACGATAACTTTTAAAAATGGACAACACAACTATAGAAAATATAAAGATTACTTTATACAAATACAAAATATTTAAGCATCAATATAGCAGAATTTATATCATAAATTAAGTGACTCATGGCACTTTAGAAACTCCAAAATCAAGTCAAGTCACGACAAGAACTGCAAGAGGCTACCCGCAAGAGTCTCGATTCTAATGAGGACTCGTTCTCTGTGTCGCTCCCGCGAGCGACGCGGAGAGCCCCGGCGGCGCCTCCCCTTCGACACCACGCAGTCCCTCCCCTCCTGGTTGCGGTTTAGATCTGGTGGTCGCCCGACAAACCTGCTCGAGGTGACCCGTCGGCGGCAAGAAGGTGCCGTGTTCACCATGCTTGTCCCTATTCCCCCGTGCGGGACCAAGTGGTGATCCTTAGACCGGCAGTGGTCCGGTAGTCCCGGGTGGTCATGATGGTGATGGTGCTGCTGCTTGGCGACGGGGATCTGCGGTGGACAGCGGATCTACTGGGGGACAAAGGAGTAGGGACTCACGCTAGGGTTAGCGGCGACGGAAACCCCCTTGCTGCAGTGTGGCGGCGGGGCTTCACGAGCCCAGGTGGGCTCGGCCGGGCCAGAGAGGGCCTGGTTTGCCCTTACTGCTACATCCGGTCAGCTATCGCCCTTCGGCTGTGGAGGTAGTTCCCTCCCGCGGGATACTGTAGCGTCGACCCCCGCCGCAGTTTTTCCTCTTCGGTCGGACCAGCCTACCACTGTGGGTCACGGTGAGACGGTGATGGTGACTGCAAAACCGAATCGATGAGTTTGGTAGAGCAATTCGAAGCGTCTGGGTGTGTGGTTTTTTGAGCGGTCGGGAGAAATCCTTGTCGTCTTGACACCGACGTGGTCACGCCTATGGGTGTAGCCGTCCTTCCTGAAGGGCGTCGGGTGAATCACTTCCCCGCCTCCCGCAGCGTATCGGGGGAAACCCTAGGACCAGTCCGGGCAGTAGCGTCGTTGTTGTCGTTTTCCTTCTTGGAGGTGTTGCTTGATACACGATGCTTTGGAGCGCTAGGAGCATGGTGGTATTTCTTCGGAGGACGCAGCGGTTGCGGGTCATCCTCATTTTCGTCAAGCCACTATTATCGGTTTTGTTTTCTTTTTTTTTTCTTTTTTTTCTCTGTTGTTTCTTTGGGCGTTGTGCTGTCTGACCCAGCAGCTGTCTCAACCATTATACTATATTAATATAGTTGGGCGTGTGACTGTTTCGAGAGTCTACCCGTAATAAAAAATAACTGCAAAAGACTGACAGTCTACAACCTCCAAATCATGTCACATCATACTCCAAGTTCCAATTAAAGTTTCATGGTACATATAAAATATTTAGTCTTGCAATTCATATGAATTCTAGGACATGTACGTGTTAGCCGTAGCGAAAATACCCAGTACGATCTTAAAACGATACACAGCCGAGCGGATACGTAGACGAGATCGACTAGTTTGAGTCTCTACGGTTTGGGTAGAGATGGACCCATATGTCTATACATGTTAGGGACTAAATCCCTCTATTTGGGCTAGCTGCAACAAATTAGACGAAAACATGGGGTTGGCTGCAACCGAGGTTTTGATTCTGTGTTTTGTGCAACAAGAGCACCAAACTCTGGTGTTATGTGCAATTTTCTCAAGCAAACCAGATCCTCTGCCGCGGCTGGAGAACCCAATTTGTGGCTGCCCGCCATCGAAGCCGCGCTGCTGACACATTCAGCTCCAGCCACGGGAGAACCAAAGAATAAGGCCATCTGGTCGACGGGGCGTGCGCGTCTTGTTAGAGACTCAATTCATCCGGACAAATGAGTCTGGTTTAATCCATTCGTATATTAAATTTGGGCAACGGTTGCGTCGGTTCGGACGCACGCGGCAGCGCGGGTGTTCTATCGGTTGGTGCCGCTGACCCACCCGCTAGCCACCACGGCGTTAATTCATATGCGCGTAGCGGCACCGATCAGACGCAACCGCGATAGTGATTCAGAGGCGCTGACGAAAGCTGACCGGCGGCAGCCTGCGCCATCAATGGCGACGAGACGAGACACTGATTAACTGGACGCCACACTCTCCACCGTGCTGCAGGCGCCGCCCAACGCCTGCCCTCCTGACTAGACACTCAATGTCGTCTCTTCGACCTCCCCGCCGACATCCGATGCCGGTCCTTTTAAACTGTTCGCCCGCGGCCATCTTTCCCTACACCACACCACACCACACCACACTCCCCTCCTTCTCCTTTCCGTTCTCCACCACCTGTAGCAAGCCATGGTCGGCAGCAATGGATCGAGGGGAGGGTGTGCAGGACGCGGACGTCGAGGGAAGCGTGGAGGACGCGGCCAAAGCAGCGCGCCGCCACACTCTCCCTCATCGACGTCGTCGCTAGACGATTTCCATCCAGGCACCCAGTTCGCCATGGCCATCCACTTCGGCATGGCGCCTGGCAGGTTGCTCCTCCCCCGCAAGTTCGTGTCGCTGGTCGCCGACCCACCGCCCCATCTTATCTTTCTACGGGCGAACGGTTTCAGGAACACCAGGTACCCGGTGGAGTTGATGTTCGACCACCTCGGCTAGATGTACCTCGGCGACGGTTGGGAGTGTTTCGCCCCCACGCACCAGATCGATGCAGGCAACATCGTCGTATTCAAGTATGACAACAAAGCAATGTTCGCCGTCAGCGTTTTCGAAGACACCATGTGTCGTCGCTGCTACCACTCCGACTCCTCCTCCAACAAGTAGGCTAGGATGTGCGCGCGCCATGTATGATGTATCAATGTAGGCATTGGCCATTTACAATGAAAATATTTATTTAAGCCCTAAAACATTTGTTACAAGCACACCACACACCCTAAAACTAGGCCCGGCCGCCGACGCTAGAGGCGGCGGATCCGACGTGTCAGATACACCATTCGTTATTGAGAGAATTGATGATTGCTCGCTGCGCCTGCACCTCCTCTTCATCTAGGTCGAGGAGGGCACACAAGGAAGCATCGTAGGGATTGGCCCACACTGCTTCCCGGAGGTTGGCGCGCACCAATGCGAGCTAGTCCCATCGCCAGTACTTCGGCAGAAAGACATGTTCCCCTACCACCACCGTGAAAGGCTCGCCGGTGGTCACGTGACGGTTATAGAAAGGGCGACGCAGCGGGGTGCGCATCCTGTAAATCCGTGGGCACCCTGGAATCGGAGGAGGTAGCACGCCCGGTAACTCCGGCAGGTTCCACGAGGGCAGCGAGCGCTCGGGCACCTCTTCTCTGTCGACGTCGGGGTTGCCACGGACCTAGCCGGGACGACGACGACGACCAGACATGGTGGTTTTGTGTTGGGAGTGGCGCGGGTCTGGTTGAAGATACCTTGACGACCTCCCCTTTTATGGCGGCACCTAGACGCGGCGGGAAACACCAAGAAATGGTGGGAAGCGGCGGGAAAGAAAGGCGGGGGACGACGTGTGATACCCCCAATTTGCATCAACATTCTATATCGTAATTTACCTCTATTCATTGATATTTGTCTTATTATGAGGTATTACTTATGACTTTTTATATGTTTATGCATGTTGTATGATTCTTGGAGGATGAACTGCTGGAGTCTGGTTCTGATGGAAAAGAAGGCGTTTCGGTGCAATTTCATAAAGATTAGAAAAATACCAGAAAAATATGGAAACATATTATTTTACCAGAAGATGAAGGAAGCCAGAAGGAGGAGCGAAGAGGGGCCGCAGGGGGCCCATACCCCCTAGTCGCGGGCACACCGTGGGTCACGGGGAACGTTTTCAACATTGCACTTGTACTCTGTACACAGTTGATATCGTGCTCTTTTGTCTATGGATGTCAACAGTGTGAAATAAAGAGGGAACTTATAAGTCCATGTAGTCTGTATTTTGTGTTAGAGAAACGCCTGGGCCGCTAGCCCAAGCCATGATTAATCATGGTGGAAACTTGCAGCATCACCATAGTGAGCAATCTATGAAGCATCCTCGATAAAAAGCTATGCACATAGTAAATAAAAGATCGTTAAAATGCTCATTGTTTGCTTGCCTTGTCATTTTGGTTATGGGAAAGCTACTATACCATGTGCAAGGGGTACCCCATTGGCGGTTCTCTATGATATGCAAATACTTACAATGACAAGAACTTGCCTGTGACCAAAGTTGAGTAGCATGAGGAGCGGCCCTCATATTCAAGGGACATGAGATTGCCAACTTATATTCCGTCAAGCATATACTCCATCTTTGTGCACTTTAACCTTAATCATCTCAAGATGCCTATGATAGGAGAAATGAGGGCTCAAAGCTAGTAAGTACCATAATATTTTGGAAGCTCTTTATGACTTGTAATCCCTGCTTCCCTCTATAAAGGGACCTTTCTGCCACTTCCAAGTTGAGTCAGTAAACCTATTTCCTCTCTATCTCCAGCAAGCATTTGAGTTGATTGTGTTTCAAGCATTCATATGGTGAATTATTCAATCATGTTTTTATTCTTCATTGTTTACACAAAACTCTTATCTATTGAGTATTACTTTGAAAGCCTTCACTTGTGAAAAACCTTTTTGAGAAAAGAGTGCTCCTGTTATAAAACTTCTACAAAAAGCTTTTGTGAAACTATTTGCCAGGTGTTCTCTGACCAAGAACAAGTTTTCCAATTCCAAATATTATTTATCTTTATGCATATCGATTGTGACTGCTGTACTTGGTTGCAAGCTAAGTTATATAATGGTGAGTTGCTTTCTTCTATGAGTTGTGCAATGGTAACTGTAATGCTTCTTGTTCGTATTCTTTTATCGACACTTCACTCCATAAACCTGTGGACATGTTTATGAGCTCAATTTTCGCTTGGGGACAAGCAAATTCTAAGCTTGGGGGAGTTGATACGCACAATTTCCATCACCATTCTATACCGTAATTTACCTTTATTCATTGATATTTGTCTTATTATGAGGTATTACTTATGGCTTTTCATATGTTTATGCATGTTGTATGATTCTTGGAGGATGAACTGCCGGAGTCTGGATTCTGATGGAAAAGAAGGCGTTTCGATGCAATTTCATGAAGATAATAAAAATACCAAAAAAATATGGAAACATATTATTGTACCAGAAGATGAAGGAATCCAGAAGGAGGAGCGAAGAGGGGCCGTAGGGGGCCCATACCCCCTAGGCGCGAGCACACCGTGGGCCACGCCTAGGGCAGGTGTGGCCCACCTGCCCGGCTCCCGACTCTGCCCCTTCGCCTATATCTTCCCTACGGAACCCTAAGCCTGAGGGGGCGACCACAGATAGATTTACGCCGCCTCTAGCGGGTGGAAAACACCGAGAGAGAAAGATCTCTCCAGCAGACAGGTTTCTGCCAGGGGAATTCCTTCCCGGGGAGGGGAGACCGTCACCATCAACATCATCATCAAGCTAGGCTTCATCGGGATCATCATCATCATCCACACCATCATCTCCACCAGCACCATCATCACCACTCCGTCCCGCTGTAACAATTGTGTTGGATATTGCTTAGTTCATTGGGGAAACTTTCCCGGTGTTGATTACTATTGTACTTGACGCTTGTGAGTGGAACCATTGGATTATTGTTTATGTTCAGATTGTTATTTATTACCATATCATCTTTGATCTTGATCCATATGATGTCTTGTGAGTAGTTCGTTTAGTTCTTGAGGACATGGGAGAAGTCATGTTGTTAGTAGTGAATTTGTGTTGAGTTATTATTCAATGGTTTAGTATTTAAGTTGTGGTGCTATTCTTCTAGTGGTGTCATGTGAACGTCGACTACATGACACTTCATCATTTATGGGCCTAGGGGAGTGCATTGTGTATTTGGCTACTAATTGTGGGGTTGCCGGAGTGACAGAAACCTGAACCCCCGTTAGGACACCTTTGCACAAGGGAGCGTAGGATCTCAGAGTTTAAGGCTGTGGTTAGATTTATGTCTTAATTACTTTCCTGTAAGGTCGGTACAGGGGGTTTAATCACAAGTGTGTATTAGTACAAGTAAGGTCGGTACATTAGCACAGGTTCACCCACACAACACTTACAACACCAGAGAAGAGTACTCAGCTATTTGAAGCGAAAGCACTTAACATAATTCCCATGTGTCATCGAGAATGTTTGGTCCTTATAAGTATTTCCACTGGCTTGTCCTTTGCTAAGAAAGGATTGAGCCACTTGATGCGTTTGTTCTTTGTTACTTGCACTTTGTTTTGTTGCCTTTTCAGAAAACCACTAAAAATCCGTTTACTAAGTATTACAGAGAGTTCCTGCTCCATACCACTGTTCAACACCTTCTGCTCCTTGTTGGGATCGACACTCCTATTTATCGAAAGTACTACGATACCCCCTATACTTGTGGGTCATCAAGACTATTTTCTGGCGCTGATGCCGGGGAGTGAAGTGCTATTGAAGAGTGGAACTGGTAAGGGAAACTTTTACTGTGAGTATTGCTCTTGTTACTGCTTGTTGCTTTGTTTCCAATATGGATAACCCACTTGGTTTTCTGTTTAGGAAAACTACTACCACTGCTAGGGTAGTAGATGAACCACCACTTGTTGAAATAGATACTTTTAAGATACCTACAAGTATTGTTGATCGTGTTATGGATAATTATTATTTAGGGGATGGAACTGTCCACCCTGGTGATCATTTGCTTTTTATCCATGAAGTATGCGGGTTGTTTAAGTGTGTAGGTATCACAACTGAACAGGTGAAGAAGAAGTTACTCTCCATATCCTTGAAAGGGAGAGCTGAAGAATGGTATAAGATGCTGAAGAATAGACAATCCATGGAATGGGAGGAGATGGCATCTCTCTTTTATTCTAAATTTTATCCTTCCAGTGAGATTCATAAGGATAGAAATCTTATATATAACTTTTGGCCTCTTGATGGAGAGAGTACAACTCAAGCTTGGGGGAGACTGAAGTTACTAATGCTTAAATGTCCTATTCATGAACTCCCTAACAATATTATTCTCAATAACTTTTATGCTAGTCTCTCTCTTCATAATAAAGATTTACTAGATGCATCTTGTGCTGGATCATTACACGTATGAAGGAAGAAGCTAAATGGGATTTCTTAGACTGTATTCAAGCTAACACTGAAGCTTGGGAGAATGACAAAGGAAGAAAGTCAGGTATAAACTATGATTATGAATGCATTAAATCTTTTATGGGAACTGATGACTTCCATGATATTATTAATGAGTTTGGTCTTGATTCCCAAAGTATTGCCAATTGTTTTAAGGCCTTTGCCTCTTACATAGAAATTTCCAAAAACAAGTGGAATAAGTACCATGCTCCGTATAAAGATGTTGTTAATCATGTTCCAGTTAGAAGTACTCAAGTTTGTACTACTAATAATATTATGCCTGAATCTCATGTTGAGAAATTACCTTTCCCAGCTAAGGTAAAGGAGTATTCTATGAATATTAGTGCAAATAACAAAGGTACAATGAAAACTGTGGAGCCTGGTAAGCATTTGAGTGATGAACCCGTGGTAGCTATTGTGAAAGACACAGTCACTAGAAATATAGAGGATGAGCACATTGTCTTCTATGAATACGCTTCTAATATTATGTCTTATCCTAGTAAAGCTAGAAAATCTAGCGTTCATGTGCTTTCTGTTAAAATTGGCGATCATTGCTATTATGGTTTATGTGATATTGGTGCTAGTTCTAGTGCTATTCCTTATGAGCTTTACAAGGAAATTATGCATGAGATTAGTCCTTGTGAGCTTGAGGACATTGATGTGGTTATTCACCTTGCTAATAAGGAAACCATTTGCCCCATTGGTATTTTCAGAGATGTGGAGGTTCTTTGCTGTAAGACTAAGTATCCTGCTGATTTTCTAGTGCTTAATTTAGCAGCTAGCAAAACTTTTCCTATCATTTTTGGTAGACCTTTCTTGAACACTTGTGGAGCTATTATTGATTGTAAGAAGGAAAAGGTTTTAACTAAGTTTGATGGATATTCTTATGAGTTTAACTTTTCCAAGTTTGCTAAAGCTCCTTGTGAAAATAGCTTGCCTAATAAAGATTTCAGGATGGAACAACTTGCTTCTATTGATCTAGTCTATGACCTTGGACCTCTTTTTGGTGACTGTAAGTATGCTTATTCTGATGATAAAGTTGTTTCCAGTGACATTTATATTGTCAACTTTATTCAAAGTGCTACTGAAAGTTATTTTGAGAGAGGGAAACATGGTTTTATGCATCTCAATGATGTTAAGTTTCCCTGTTTTATGTTGAAAGCTTTGAAGTTGCATCAGTTTTGTCTTCCTATGCTTGTGGCTTTTTGTTTCAACAATTCATTTTCTCATGATGCTCCCATGCATAGGAAGTGGGTTAGACTCAAGTGTGTTGGTTATTTTCTTCTTGATGCTCTCTTTCACTTCCAATATATATATCCTATGTGAGCATCTTTGGAAGTTTCAAGTCAAACTTAAAGACATTAAAGAAAAGTACTTGTTGGGAGATAACCCAAGAGTTTTGTCGAGTCTTGGAAGTTATTACCTCAAGTAATAACCGCTCCTTATCCTTTTTATTTTGGTTTTTGTGTCAAGTTCAACTACTTTTGTGAAGTAGAGGAGTTGTGAAAAGTGGCTATCCTGGGACAGATTTTTGTGCTGCATTGTAAAAATTCGTGAGGAAGCTCAGTACTTCGGATGGAGCTGCATTTTTCTGAGCTTGTTTTTGAGGTTGTTACCCAACTTTCATCAGTTCTTCACTTTTCGATTTGAGCAATAGAAGGTCTTCAAAAAAATCAATCTTTACCTGCTGGTCTATTTTGACAGATTTCTGCCATCATTTGCATTTGCCTCTTACAGAAGCTTTTGTTTTGTTGGGTTTTCAGTTGAAGTGTTTACCCAGAAGGTTATTGTTTTTGCTTACACTAATGTTGTCAGTGAGTTTGTGCAAGGGTTTTGTATGAAGGAAATTTTCAGGAGAAAGAGAAGGAATATGCAGAGTTCGTCTTTGAATAGGTAAAAGTGGTGAAAACAGAAGGTTCGTGAAACTCAAATCTTTTTATATTTTTGATGTTTTTAATACATAAGGAAGATTACGGGACGAAACTGAAGAGGAAACTGAGTCCGGGGTGGACAGACCCACCCCAGGCGCGAGCCCAGCCTGGCCGCGCCTGGAGGGGGTGTGCCGCCCCCGAACTCCGTCTCCGTCTCGTTTCCGTGTCAGAACCTTCCTTATGCCTTGAAACTTTGTAATATATACCCCCAGATCCCCCGAGGTTCGTGCATCGTGTTCTCGTCGTGTTTTCGTTTCAATCTGTTTCTGTTAGGAAATCTTCTCAAGTTTAGAGCACCATGACCTCCGCTAACGACAAAGGCAAGAAGCCCGAGGAATAAAAACCTCAAGTCCCCAAGGAGGAGGAGATTCTTGTTGGGGATGAATAGGACATGGAGGAGGACAAGCATCTGGACACCCGCGCTACCGTCGCAAGCATTGGTTTGGTGGCACGACCTACCAAGCTTAAGAGGACAACACGGATGTCTACAAGAGGGAGAAATCCGCGTCATATCCTCGCTCCACGCACACTTCCTCCTAGTACCCCTTGTTCTAACAATGCAGGGAAGAAACACTCTAATAAGGAAGAATGGAGAAAAAATAACAAGGACTGGGATCCTTGGTCCGAGTTGATTATGGGAAGCATTGAGCATAATTCGGAGTTGATTCGTACTCTGACCTTCGATATTGAGGATTTGAAAAAGCTGATTGAAGATCTTATTAAGAGAACACCACCACCACCAAAGGAGTAATTCGTCATCAGGTTTGGCATCCCCTTGGCTTGTTCCAAGCTTGGGGGAGTGCCGCGGTATCACCACCATTATCTTTTATCTCTTACCTTTTTAGTGGACTCATATCTGTGGTAGAGAGGTTATCTTATAGTTTGGTTTGCATGTGGAAGTATCTCTCCTTTAGTTGATTATCTATGTATCCCTTGGTGTGAGTGCCCTTATTGAATATTAATGAGAAGTCTCACCTTTTACTTTTTGCACTTCTTATTTTAGTTTGCAATCTCTATTATATGATGGATCTTGTTGATCAGTATTGGCATCACTTTGGGGATCATCAAGTGGATCTAAATTGGTTTTGGCAAACCGAGTTCTGGTCAGTAGCATACTTTGAAAGAGAAAAAGAGAAAAAGCTTACATGTTTTTTGTATCATTTGTTTTCTTTCTTGTTGGCTCATAAGCTTAGTATTCTTTATTTAGGATCTTTTGTGTATTCAAGGAAGATTGCATGTTTGGATTTATTACTTGTATGTTTGCTTGTTTCTTTCAACTCTCTTGCTTGCTACCCAGCCTTGCTAGCCAAAAACCTGTTTTGAGAAGGCATACTTCTCATGTTTCCAAATCCCTTTGAACCAAAAACCTGTGCCACTTGTGTCCACCATATCTACCTAGTAGCTTTTGCTATTCCAAGGAAATTCTGAAGCTTCATCTATCTTTCGAATTAAAAAGTATTTTGTTATGTGAAAACTAGTTAGTAAAGCTCTCACGAACTTGATGACACACCTTTATTCCTTGCCCCTAATAGACTTGAACCATTGTGCCATCGAAGTTGTATATGCTTGCATCTATACATTGGAATTAGTAGAACCGTGCTGTCACAGGGAATGTTTTCAACATTGCACTTGTACTCTGTACACAGTTGATATCGTGATCTTTTGTCTATGGATGTCAACAGTGTGAAATAAAGAGGGAACTTATAAGTCCATGGAGTCTGTATTTTGTGTTAGAGAAACGCCTGGGCCGCTAGCCCAAGCCATGCTTAATCATGGTGGAAACTTGCAACATCACCATAGTGAGCTATCTATGAAGCATCCTCGATAAAAAGCTATGCACATAGTAAATAAAAGATCATTGAAATGCTCATTGTTTGCTTGCCTTGTCATTTTGGTTATGGGAAAGCTACTATACCATGTGCAAGGGGTACCCCGTTGGCGGTTCTCTATGATATGCAAATACTTACAATGACAAGAACTTGCCTGTGACCAAAGTTGAGTAGCATGAGGAGTGGCCCTCATATTCAAGGGACATGAGATTGCCAACTTATATTCCGTCAAGCATATACTCCATCTTTGTGCACTTTAACCTTAATCATCTCAAGATGCCTATGATAGGAGAAATGAGGGCTCAAAGCTAGTAAGTACCATAATCTTTTGGAAGCTCTTTATGACTTGTAATCCCTGCTTCCCTCTATAAAGGGACCTTTCTGCCACTTCCAAGTTGAGTCAGTAAACCTATTTCCTCTCTATCTCCAGCAAGCATTTGAGTTGATTGTGTTTCAAGAATTCATATGGTGAATTATTCAATCATGTTTTTATTCTTCATTGTTTACACAAAACTCTTATCTATTGAGTATTACTTTGAAAGCCTTCACTTGTGAAAAACCTTTTTGAGCAAAGAGTGTTCCTGTTATAAAACTTCTACAAAAAGCTTTTGAGAAACTATTTTCCAGGTGTTCTCTGACCAAAAAAAGTTTGCCAATTCCAAATATGATTTATCTTTATGCATCTCGATTGTGACTGCTGTACTTGGTTGCAAGCTAAGTTATATAATGGTGAGTTGCTTTCTTCTATGAGTTGTGCAATGGTAACTGTAATGCTTCTTGTTCGTATTCTTTTATCGACACTTCACTCCATAAACCTGTGGACATGTTTATGAGCTCAGTTTTCTCTTGGGGACAAGCAAAGTCTAAGCTTGGGGGAGTTGATACGCACAATTTTCATCACCATTCTATACCGTAATTTACCTCTATTCATTGATATTTGTCTTATTATGAGGTATTACTTATGGATTTTCATATGTTTATGCATGTTGTATGATTCTTGGAGGATGAACTGCCGGAGTCTGGATTCTGATGGAAAAGAAGGCGTTTTGGTGCAATTTCATGAAGATAAGAAAAATACCAAAAAAATATGGAAACATATTATTGTACCAGAAGATGAAGGAAGCCAGAAGGAGGAGCGAAGAGGGGCCGCAGGGGGCCCATACCCCCTAGGCGCGGGCACACCGTGGGCCACGCCTAGGGCAGGTGTGGCCCACCTGCCCGGCTCCCGACTCTGCCCCTTCGCCTATATCTTCCCTACAGAACCCTAAGCCTGAGGGGGCGACCACATATAGATTTACGCCGCCTCTAGGGGGTGGAAAACACCGAGAGAGAAAGATCTCTCCGGCAGTCAGGTTTCTGCCAGGGGAATTCCTTCCCGGAGAGGGGAGACCGTCGCCATCAACATCATCATCAAGCTAGGCTTCATCGGGATCATCATCATGATCCACACTATCATTTCCACCAGCACCATCATCACCACTCCGTCCCGCTGTAACAATTGTGTTTGATATTGCTTAGTTCATTAGGGGAAACTTTCCCGGTGTTGATTACTATTGTACTTGGCGCTTGTGAGTGGAACCATTGGATTACTGTTTATGTTCATATTGTTATCTATTACCATATCATCTTTGATCTTGATCCATATGATGTCTTGTGAGTAGTTCGTTTAGTTCTTGAGGACATGGGAGAAGTCATGTTGTTAGTAGTGAATCTGTGTTGAGTTATTATTCAATGGTTTAGTATTTAAGTTGTGGTGCTATTCTTCTAGTGGTGTCATGTGAACGTCGACTACATGACACTTCATCATTTATGGGCCTAGGGGAGTGCATTGTGTATTTGGCTACTAATTGTGGGGTTGCCGGAGTGACAGAAACCTGAACCCCCGTTAGGACACCTTTGCACAAGGGAGCGTAGGATCTTAGAGTTTAAGGCTGTGATTAGATTTATATCTTAATTACTTTTCTGTAGTTACAGATGTTTGCAGGGGTTTAATCACAAGTGTGTATTAGTCCAAGTAAGGTCGGTACATTAGCACAGGTTCACCCACACAAAACTTACAACACCAGAGAAGAGTACTCAGCTCTTTGAAGCGAAAGCACTTGAGAGAATTCCCATGTGTCCTAGAGAACGTTTGGTCCTTATAAATATTTCCACCGGCTTGTGCTTTGCTAAGAAAGGATTGGGCCACTTGATGCGTTTGTTTTTTGTTACTTGCACTTTGTTTTGTTGCCTTTTCAGAAAACCACTAAAAGTCCGTTTGCTAAGTATTTACAGAGAGTTCATGCTCCATACCACTGTTCAGCACCTTCCGCTCCTCGTTGGGATCGACACTCCTATTTATTGAAAGTACTACGATACACCCCCTATACTTGTGGGCTATCAGCGTGGAGACGGGAAGACCCTGAAAATACGTCGATGTTGGCGATGGCCAAGCGCGGACAGATGGGTCGGACCGCTGGACGCGATCGGTCAGACCCCGACCAAAAGCGACCGTGGCCTAACCCAAACGGACAAAATAGACCATTTGAGTCGACCGGATGGGTCGGTCCAGTGGAGATTCCCTAAGAGAAGCTAACTGTTACCAGATTCAGTCTAGGGAATCCTACACTATCCTCATGGCATAAAGCCGACATAGCGCCAAAACACAACAAAAACCTACTTTTATTGGAGGTACTATTATCGGAGATACTATGTACTCCCTTCATTTAGAAATATAAGATGTTTTAGGTTTAGGATGTTTTGGATTTATGAAATAAATATAAATGAATACACTAAATGGTGTATAGATACATTAGTTTAACTAACCTAAAACATATTATATTTCTAAATGAAGGGAGTACAAACCTAGTTCCGATGCCTCTCCTTAGCATCTTTTGATCGGCATTTCCATCGAAAAAGGGATCAGGTCAGCCCGGTCCGTCGAGGGCGACTCTCAAAGGAGACTATAAAAGGGACACTAGTAGGAAAAGGGCTAGTGACGACGTTTGGAAAAGGGGGTTCCTGGTGTTAAACCAGCACGCCACTAACCTCGCGCCACTGGTAGGACGTAGTGGTGGCGTCTACACCGAACGCCACCAGTAGTGTATCTAGGGGTGGCGTTTACTGCAAGCGCCACCATTACATATCTATTTGTTGCGTTTTTGAAAATTAATTTTTTTGGTGCATCCAATTTAATATTCACATCACAATAAAATATATTTATAGAAATGGTAGTAGTAAAAATCTGGTGCATCCAATTGAATATTCACAGCACATCATTACAATCAACTACATATATAGTTGATATAGCTAGCTACATGACACTAACTACTAGTCTTCAAAATGATTATCGACAACATCCGTGCCATATGTAATGGAAGCAATAGGAATCTCGTCATCTGAAACGTCAGAGTCTGTCGATGCTTCAGGGCCTCGGTAGTCAAAGTAGGTCATATGATTTTGATAGAGATAGA
Organism: Avena atlantica; assembly: GCA_910589765.1. Taxonomy (NCBI): domain Eukaryota; kingdom Viridiplantae; phylum Streptophyta; class Magnoliopsida; order Poales; family Poaceae; genus Avena; species Avena atlantica. The sequence goes on along the minus strand of OU342739.1, from coordinate 413,008,295 downwards.
AGACCAACTTCTCCTGGGCGTCCATCTCATAGGCTTCGACCATCTCAGTCCATCCTAGACCAGTAAAAAAATGTGCGGTTCGCCTCGTTCGTGACTTGGACCGTGTAGGTCGGTCCAGGTTGCTTAAGAGACTTTAGATCGATTTGAAACTGGACCTGCTGCAATAATGGCCAATCGAAATGGTCCAAGAACTCAACTCTAAACTTACATGGTATGTTATGCATACAAAATCATAAGAAGGAAACAATTCAGTTATAGGGTATATATAGTTTGATTGCTTGTGAATGGACATATTATACTAACTTCACAGTCATAAGAGAACACTATGACAACCTTCTTGTTCTTGCACCCTTGTAACCACAATGCTCACACCCATCATGGTTCGCTATACCTATATATGATCATGCAAACTTAGTTATATAGACCATTTTAACTTAATTAGCATCATAAGTAGCAAAATATATCAACTCAACACATAAGTAAGATTAGCTAGCATCATATATAAGTAGTACAACAGTAGCATGATAAGTCTATATAATTAAGTAGTATGATAGGTAGCATAACAATCACGCAAGAACATCCTAAACTCGAGTAGACCCTGTGTCAGTGACGTCGTCGTCATCCGAGCGGTTCCAGAAAGAGGACGGCAGGCTACAAGCAGAGTGATCTTACAATTGTATGAAACCAAAATCGACCGTTGGAAGGAAAAAACAACCAAAATAAACATCAAGTAAAGAGAAATGTCGGCCATTACTATCACTATCTAATATTCCTATATCTAGAAATTGAGACCAAATTTGGTATCTCTAAAGCACTATCTAACATTCCTATATCTAGAATTTTAGCCCAACTTTAGTACCTAAACACTGTCTCTAAAGCACTATCTAACATTCCTATACCTAGAATTTGAGCCCAAGTTTAGTATCTAAACACTATCTCTAAAGCACTATCTAACATTCCTATATCTAGAATTTGAACCTAAGTGTATTATCTAAACACTATCTATAAAACACGATCTAGCATATCTATATATAGAATTTCTAAGATCATTATCTACCATATACATCTATAATTTTTAAATTTCTATAAAAAGGGGAGGCGTGGCGGGTGGCTCACCGCGAGGTCGGTGACGAGGCTCGGCGACGGAAAGGTTGCAACGACCGGTGGCTCAGGGAGGGGGAGGTTGCAGCGACCGGTGGATCAAGGAGGGATAGGTTGCAGCGACCGACGACGACAAATTGAGCGGTCGTCGGATGTGGCCGGGGTGACGACGGACGCGCGTGGTCGGTGACGAGGCTTGGAGATGGGAAGGTTACAAAGACCGGTGGCTCGGGGATGGGGAGGTTGGAGCGATTGGTGGCGGTAAATCGAGCGGAGTCGTCGGATGCAGCCGGGATGGCGGCGGACGCGCGTGGTCAGGCGCAGTCGTGGATGCTGGGAGAGGAGGAGAGGTGCGGTCGGGGGAGCAGATCATCGGGGCATCCGATACGGGATGGCAACGGTAGGGAGAGGGGGCAGAAAGGAGGAGGTGTGTCGGTACCCGTGGTGTGAATGAGAGAGAGGGCTGGGCCATGAGGAGAACGGAGAAGAATTAAAGATCGATAATTAATCATGTGTGTCAACGGAGGTGGTTGGTTCCCATGGCGTTTAACTGAATCCAACGCTACCACTAGTGTATATATTGGTGGCGATCACCTGAATCCAACGCCACTATTATCTTTGTCCCGACTACATATAGAAACCCTTCTATTTGTGGCATTTATTTATACGCGAACGCCACTATTAAAGTTTACTGATGGCGTTTCTAAATAAGTCAACATCGTTACTATTTCATCTGCAAATAATGGCGGTATGATATTTTAAACGTCACTGAAAAAATAATTACTATAAAGATTTTCCTACTAGTAGAAGGAGCTTTCGAGAGAGGATGATGGAAATTGTCTTGCAACTTGTTGGTTTATGGCTTGCGACATGGCTTCAGGGATCCCATTTTGAAATATTAAAAAAATGATAGATTAAAAGTTCAAAGATTTATATTTCTCGTGGATGCATACAGCCTAAAAACGTTATTGCTCATAAAAGGAAAAAAAAACTTCATATATTTTGCTCTCCACGTATTTGTCTTTTTATATATGCAGCTCATCATAGCTAAAAAATTATATTGACGATAATTTATTGTAGATACTACACATCTGTGTGCACATGTATACACATGAGCCAACCCTGGCTTGAACATATTTAGTGAACAAGCCGTAGTCGGTCTCCTTCACGTCGGGCAAGAAGCATCGATGGCCACAAAAAGGTAACGATGACTAATCAGACCTACCTGTACTCCTTCTGTTTATACACATAAACCATTTTAGTTTTATAAAATAAATATATTTAAACACTTTTTAGTGTATAGGTTAACTCCGAACCTGCCTATGGTCTTTTAGATACTTTCTCTGGTCCATATTATTGTTCTTAACTTTGTCTAAATACGAATACATCTAGTCTAAATACTTAACTAGGTACATATGAATTTAGACAAAATTAAGAATATTAATATATACTAGAGATAGTATATTCGATTCATAAAACTAAAATGTCTTATATTTCTTACCGGAGCAGTTTGTTGGGGAGGTCATTTGTTTGACTAGAGGAAGACACGGATTCCATTCCTATCACTTCATCTTGCATTGGTTTCTTCGAACCAACCAAACGGCAACCCTGAAGTCCGTCCGCGACGAAGAGAGAGGAGGACGACGACCCATCTGTGCTAGCTAGGGTTATGTCTGCACGCAATGAATTCGCCACTGGGCAAGAAAGGACATCCAGCAGCAACAGACCATGGTGGCTCGCAATCAATTGGGCAGTGTCCGGCATCCCCCTGTAGCTTGGCCTTGGCGGCGCCGTTGCTCTTCGGGCCCCCGCCACCAGGGCTGTTTATGTTTCTTGCCTGCTACTGTAGCTTGATCAGACGAGAACCTGTTTGTTGCAGCATACACAACTTTTATTGCCCTGCCAGAGTCTACGGACGGCTCCCTTGAGATTAGATTCAGAAGATGGAGTGAAGTAACTGTCCTGGTCCGGAGTATTAATGCTCATATGTACGGAGATTTGCCTGTCAATTCGTTTCAGAGACTCGTCTCTTCAATGCCGCCATTGCTACTAGTATTAGCTGCATTCAAATCGTGAAGCCATGCCAGGACAGTGTTGTGGTACTCCAGTACGCAGGAGGGAAGGAGGTCCTCGTGGAAAAGGGCCTTGAACAAGACCATCTCCTCGACGCGCGTCCGGAAGATGGAGGGGGGCGATTTAGGAAAAACTTTGCTTTAGCTTGTGCTTTTTACCTCCATAATAGGGACCGCCGGAACAACTTTGCTTTAGCTCGATCGTGCATGTGGCCTCCATAGGGAGCGATTTTTTTTAGATGGACGGGGTACAACAACTTGTCACGCCGGAGCAAACTCATACAAGAACTTGTACAAGTGGAGGCTGAGGTACAAGAACTCTACATGCGGATTCAAAAACATACAAACGACGACCTCAGGAGTCGACACATGTTGTCCACGGTGGCAAGAGGCACACGCCACGCCACGTCCCGCAAAACAACCCAACTGTTTTGTACTACCTCCATCCCAAGGTTTAAGACTTTTAAAAAAATCAAACTATGTAGAATTTTACCAAGTTTGTAGAAAATTTTATTAATATTTATAATATTAAATACATATCCTCTCGCGTGTGTCTTGGGATCAACCGGTATCCCTAATCCTACTGCCCATGTCAAGTGGCGGCAGGAGCGGCAACTGGACATCTGGATCCAAGGGCAAGGTCGAGGATGATGTGGAGGGTGAGGTTGTCAACGGCGGTTGTTTGGGATTGGTACTTCTAGGGCGACGGCCAAGCTCTCGCATGTGGTGGGAGGCGCTCCACGAGCAAGGGCGACGGTGACGACTAGGCGCAGGTTGAAAGAACATGTGTGCCTTCATGTGTGGTTTTGATAACTAATGACAATGTTCTATGGACTTATGTTTGTATTGAGTTTTATTTGTAGAATTTGTCCATAGACAATGCTTGAACCATATGTTGACTTCAAGGTTGGAAGAAAAAGAAAGTGAAGAAGATCAAGTGTTGATCAAGGTTTCAAGAAATGATCCAAAGATTGGTCAAGTAGAAGTTGAGCCTATGACAAGTGTGTATTAAATAATAAGATGATCTCAAGTGTAGCTTGCCATCCTTATGGCGATCTTGGATATGTAAATATATGCCTAAAAGAGAGGTTCTTCCATAGTGGAGTATGGGGGAGCAAATTCCAGGTCTTCACCAAGCTAGTGCAATCAAGAAATATGCTCCATCTTGAGGTGTAGAAAATCGTCATTATCAATATCAAGTGGAATATACACAAGGTAAAGTTTTGATCTTTATAAGGTTTCTTTCTTATCGGTCTTGTGGTGTTAGTTGGGGAGACCGGTTTATAGGATAGATAACCATACTATTAAGAGGGGCTCTCGAGTGAGTAACTTGATCATATCCCTTGGTGAGAGATTAAACCTTTGCATACTTGACATCATCTTTCCTGGTTCTTATTTGGTTCTTATACATGATAGGATTTAGATCTTGTGTCAATCTCTATGACAAGCTCAATTTCATCAAAAACGGATTTCATATGCATTCTCTATTGTGTTTTCGATATTGGAGGTTTTACCGGTTTATTTTTTAAAGATAGGTTAAAACTTTCGTCATTTGGTTATATCCTACCTTGATGGAATATTATGTTTCCCTCCATGATCTTGTAGATATCGTTATTATCTTCGAAAGGAGCCCAAGATCATCAAACTCGGAGTTCGGATGCAAAAGTTATGATGCTTTCGGTTTTGTTGTTTCTGCCCATTTTTGAAGGGGCGGATTATCCGGCCAAATATCGGATTATCCGGCCCAAATATCCGCCCCCTATACAGAGGGCCATGTGTAACATCCCAGGATTAGCACCTAGAAATAGAGAGGACACAGGTTTGTGCATTGCATTCATGCATAAGAAAATCCGGAGAATTTTCGCGCAAAACTAAAAGAGCTATGGAGGGATCGGGATCTCTCTTGTACTGAAGGAAACTTCGGAGCAAGTGTGATATATTTCGACATGACCTTTGTAGAATTCTTTGTTTCGGGGAAAAATTGTTCAAACATGTATTTGAATTTCAAATATGAAATTCAAATGAATTTATAAAATACACAAATGGAAATTAGAAACATTTAATAACTTGAATTTAAATGATTACAAAAAACGATATAAGAAGATTTATTTATGATTATATATATTATACATATAGTATTATATTAAACTTTTACAACAGATAAATAAAATTAAAGTATTAGGAAACAAATATGTAGGAAAAAGAATTACATAATTGAAATAAATCATAGAATTCTTTATTACAACAATATATATATGACTTTGTCTTTACAAAATAATTGTAAAAGAATAATGAAATAAGTAAACTTTATTGAATTGAATACAATAATACAATGTTTTTACAATATTGAAAACAGAAAAATAAACTACAATGTTTATTACAAAGAAAATCCTAAACTATTGTTCCTAAGCCACTTCTGCATGTGGTATCTTTTATCCTAATTGGTTCCTGCAAAAACAAAGAACTAAAAGTAAAACACAAGGGTTAGTATTAGTTTTGGTGCTCTCAGTATTACAGTGTAATGCACTGTTTGTCTCATCATTGAGCTTAAATTAGAAGGGGCAAATTTCACCAAATAGTAGCATCTGTTCATATAAGTATTTTGCCTCAGGACACCATTGGCTATCTAAGAATCCACTTGGCAACATCCAAAAATATAGCTCAACTTCTGATAACACCAAACCAGCCGAGCACATCCATAGCAAAAAGATGTCATAGATGAAACTTGGACAAGGGGGAGGTATCAGGACCATCAGCACACAAACAGGCAGCTCACACATGCATGCATGCATATGTGCTGTCAACACCACAAGGCAACAACAAGTAGAGGAAAAGCACCAGCCGTAGTAGAGCTACTACTCTATCCTCTTTTCACATACACAACTAGACCAACAGATCTTATGCTAGCCCAAGAACACCACAAAGAACATCTCTTGTTCTTAGCAGTTCTCTCTCAAGAAAGCACAAATCACAAAGCCAAACACTGGATAACAACCACACATATTACTCCATCATCTCACCACATCTCTAGCTCTGGTTGCTCTGGAGCCATCCAAGAGCTAGAATAGAGGGAAGACAAGATCCAGGAGCACCAGCAGAAGGAAAAGCAGTAGCAGATTCAATAGGTCAAGTCAGGAGCACAAGGAGGAGGCTTAGGTGACAAGGAGAGTAGCAGCAGTAGATACCTCAGAAAAGGGAGGAAAGAATATACCAAACCAATAGTGGTTGATCAAGATCAACACCAGCCAACAGCTGCAACAACTCAACAAATCACAGGTTAACCACCAAATTCATACTATAGCACCTGTTCTTATTAAACTGCATCATCAGGCTCAAGTAGAAATAGAGCTGTGATACAAACTCATCCAATTTAAACTTTCCTTCAACTAGAGTTTCATCTAGGAGGAGTGGTCAGGGTGATACTCTCAGTATTGCAAATAAGTGCTTTGCCAAAATCATCATAGAGTTATTAAAAGCCATATAATAGCATATGTTCTTATTTTGATCAATGCCTCAGCCTTAGCATCATAGGCCAGATGTATGATCTTATCAAATAAAACCATCTAGCTCACAGCAGTTCAAGTAAACACCACTTGTCACTATGCATACTCCAAAATGGAGGCACCATAGTGACAGTCTGATGCACAACAACTATTAGGGCCTATCCTCACACTAAATGGCCGGGCGTTCCGTCTGTTCGGTCTGTTCGGTCCGGTCTATTCGGTCATTGCAAATTTCGGTCATCTAGAAATGCTACCCGAATTACCTTCGGTCTTTTCGGTCTTTATGTATTCGGTCTTCGGTATTTTCGGTCCGGTCTTCGGTCATGACCATATTACCCAAATAGATAAAGCGTGGCAACAATTTCATAGTTCTAAGCAAATAACAACTTACAATTAACAACTCGCTGGACGTTCACATTTTGTTCAGGACCATATTACCCAAATATATGCGGCACTGCCAACTGAACTTGACAAATAACAGTCTCACAAGTCACAACTACAGAGTATCACAAAAAACAAGCACAAAAGTCTGGATGAAGACACAGACAAACAGAAGTACACAATTAGAGAGTCACAAATCACAAGCACACAAGTCTGGCCGGAGATATAGTATAGATTCTCGACATGCTGCAGAGTGTAGACCATGCTGGACGTTATGTGCCCATCCTCAAATTCTGAATCCATCTACAAAAAAACGACAAAAATATCCATTCATCACTGGACAAGTACATCCCCATCTATACAAAATAAATCTACAACACCCATTAAAGCACCCAAATAGCCCTTATTTACTACTAACAAGTTAAAACAAGCTGGCAAATAACCATTATTTACAACCTAGAAGATCAAATGTTTGCCCCAAATCCCCTTATGTACAAGTTACAACTAGCAGATCAAATCACTATCCAAATCACAGAACGTAAGAGGAGGCAGGGAGGGTTTCTTACTGCAAGTTGATGTGGTAGGAGCCTGGGAACTGGCGGGGCAGTGGCGGCGTTCATCGGGATTTGGTGGGTCATGCTCGTGGCCACCAGGATGGAGAAGAGCGGCGGGTGACGACGGGGTGGTGTGGCTGGCGAGTAGCGACAGGGTGGTGCGGCCCTTGCTACTTCCGGCGAGGCGGCTACCAGGATGGAGAAGAGCGGCGGCGGCGAGGAGGCCACTGACGACGACGAGGCGGCCACCGGGATGGAGAAGAGCGGCGACGGCGCGGCGCTAGGGCATGGCCGCTCTCCCCTGGCTGTCCTGGACTCGTAGCGGCTAGGTCAGGAAGAAGTTAGGCACTGAGGAGGGGAATAGGGAAAAGAAGTGAGGATAAGGGTCTGCGTGCGGGATACTACCTGGCGCGATGGGAAGAAGATCGGTCCGTTCAGTCGCTTCGGTGTTGTGCCAACGATACCCGAGCAGCCCAAAATAATTTCGGTATTCTGATGTGCAAGACCGATTTACTAACCGAAGACCAAATTGTCGGTTATTTCGAGTTCGGTCCCGGTTATTTTGGGTTCGGGCTTCGGGTTCGGTTTTTTGTGCCCGACCAGAATGCATGCATGCATATGTGCTATCAACACCACAAGGCAACAACAAGTAGAGGAAAAGCACCAGCCGTAGTAGAGCTACTACTCTATCCTATTTTCACATACACAACTAGACCAACAGATCTTATGCTAGCCCAAGAACACCACAAAGAACATCTCTTGTTCTTAGCAGTTCTCTCTCAAGAAAGCACAAATCACAAAGCCAACCACTGGATAACAACCACACATATTACTCCATCATCTCACCACATCTCTAGCTCTGGTTGCTCTAGAGCCATCCAAGAGCTAGAATAAAGGGAAGACAAGATCCAGGAGCACCAGCAGAAGGAAAAGCAGTAGCAGATTCAATAGGTCAAGTCAGGAGCACAAGGAGGAGGCTTAGGTGACAAGGAGAGTAGCGCAATAGATACCTCGGAAAAGGGAGGAAAGAATATACCAAATCAATAGTGGTTGATCAAGATCAACACCAGCCAACAGCTTCAACAACTCAACAAATCACAGGTTAACCACCAAATTCATACTATATCACCTATTCTTATTAAACTGCATCATCGAGCTCAAGTAGAAATAGAGCTGTGATACAAAATCATCCAATTTAAACTTTTCTTCAACTAGAGTTTCATCTAGGAGGAGTGGTTAGGGTGATACTCTCAGTATTGCAAAGAAGTGCTTTGCCAAAATCATCATAGAGTTATTAAAATCCATATAATAGCATCTGTTCTTATTTTGATCAATGCCTCAGCCTTTGCATCATAGGCCAGGTGTATTATCTTATCAAATAAAACCATCTAGCTCACAGCAGTTCAAGTAAACACCACTTCTCACTATGCATACTCCAAAATGGAGGCACCATAGTGACAGTCTAATGCACAACAACTATTAGAGTGTATCCTCACACTAAATGGTCATTCAGATATTTTGGGTAAAACATATTTATCATTTTCCTAGTATAAGTCTCTAGGAATCAATTGTATACTTTGTTTACTATCAACAAGGATAGTAAGTCAAATATGTTCTTATTGGATTTTGATAGGAGCAAATAGTAGTGCAAAGAATAGCCCTCAGATCTGCATACACCTGGATGTAAGGATCATCACAGAGCACATAGAAGGCCAACCATAGCATCTGTTTCTCTATCATATGCTAGCCTCGGTTTCCGCATCATTGGCAAGGAAATAATTCACCATACTGTTTCATCATTGCATCATCAGGTATATGATCTTATAAAGTAAAACCACTAAGCTTAGCAGAACATGTGTCCATATCATTTTCCTAGTAATGAATTTAGGAATTATTCTAAAAGCATCACTGCCATATGGAACAGCCATAGATGATATATAATTTCATCCATAAACACTAACCAATATAGAACACATTATTTTCTTAAGCATTATACCCAGGAATCAGTTAGAAAATTTCTAACTGTCAATAAAGGACAGAGCATGATCAACCTCAATCTATACTGAACCAGTTGGTCAGTATAGAACATAACTGCAAGTTCGGGAATTAAGCACATATGTACTCAATGCCCAAAATAACAGGAAGTCAAAGTGTCATCCAACTAATTATATTTCTCACACAGTTGAGCACAACAGTGACAGTCCAGGCACAATTACACATGCTTGGTTTATCTACTAGTCAGGAGAGAACATTCAAAGAGGAACCTTTGAATATCACAGGATCTCTTTCTCACAAGCATTTCCAGAAATCTAAACACAAGCAGTTAACAATAGTGAATCATCGTTGACACACTCTAACAGATCTTACAGATCAAAGATAAGGGGAATTGTCACCACATAAATCTTCAGCAGATGATACTAGGGATCTACAATCTTCAGTAGATAGGGTAGCAGTACCAGCTATACAGAGGGTAGAAGGAGCAACCTACCTGGGGTGAGTCCTAGCTCGCCGAAGAGGAAGCAGAGGCCACGGGTGCAGCAGCACAGTGGCACGGTGGGCATCGAAGCACCTGCACCGCGCTAAGCCGTCCCAGCAACCTCTGTAGCACGGCGAGGATCATGGCCAAGCAGCAGCACCGCCGGGATCGACAGCGGTCCGGCCAGGGCGGAATTAGGGTTTCGGACAGACGCATGCGAGACCACGAGAAAGAACAATCGATAAGGAGAAGGGAAGAAGAGGTAGTGGCAAGCCAGCACCAACCCACGACAGCAACCAATGGCGTTGGATTTGGCCGGCGTTGGCCGGCGAGGGCGGCGGTGTGTGCGGGTGTAACACCCTCAGAATCGGACCTATGCAAGTTTTAGCGAAACCCGCCAAACCCACATAGAAACGATTCAAAGGTGCCCACCAGGAACTTTCGTGCGGGTGGAAAACGAAGTAATAACATTACACAACAGTCCTCGATGGGACCCACATAACAGGTATATATACAACACGACTCCATGAGTCAAGAATATAAATATACGGTACAAAGATCCAAATCACCTTGTAAACGATAGAGCGTCCGACTACGGACAAGATGCAAATGGGGCTAAGAGCCCTGAAGAATAACCAATGGCGTCCATAACCCTGCACAGGCCAAGCCGGAAGGGTAACCCTGCTAACGACGTCGATCTTAAAACCTGCTTAAACAAAAGGGGTGCCGATAAAGGGCAAAGGAAAAAGAGGAGCGTCAGTACTGAGGCCAGTACACGGCGAGACTAGAATTCGGCGGTCCTCGCCTACATAGGTATGGTGGACTGAAGCGGCAGCGTCAGCATGCACTAAACACCCTATAGAGACTCGATACATCTGGCGGCAATCAGAGAGGGGAATGAAAGACCTATTCGGAACCAACCTGATACTACCACCAATCAAACCCATCCTGGCGTTTCCCCCTCGAGACCAATCGAGGAATTCAACCGAGGAACTCGACATTTTTATTTATTCAGTTATCGTTGCAACAATTACTAGTCAAGTATAGATAGTCATCCCGATAAAATAAGCAGTGGGCACTTTTAGTTAACCATTCCGTGATAGTTGCAACACTTACTAGTCAGATACAATTAGCATGAGATAACCCAAAACCCAGCAGTTGTTGGGTACTTTTATTTAGCCATTCCGTTATAGTTGCAATACTTACTAGTCAGATACAATGGTCGCAAGCGACACTCAAACAAGCAATTGTGGGCAGTTTTATTTAGCCATTCCATTATAGTGAAGCTGATTACTAGTCATTATAAAGTCAAATTTATAGCAATAACTTTAGTTATGCTTGTCTATGGTCGAGATACTGTGCTCCAAGTCGTCCATAACCGCGGACACGGCTGTCAGAAAGTTTTAACCCGGCCGGGGTGCACAAATAGCAACACACACACGATCAACCTCGGAAAAACCAAATCAAAACCCAACGAGGTCTTCACGACAGAGCAATCACAAGATTCAGAAATATTTCAGGGGGCCACCCCATTAAGCTACCCGCAACGAAGTTAGCTGACTCCGAAACGGACTCAAGGTTTGGGTATACGGCTGTGAACGACAGCAAATTCCCAAACGGGGACTGTCGACACCGCGAAATCGTGTCCCGATCCTAAACAGTACAGGTGCTATCTGTCGCACAATTTAAATAAAGCAGTAAAGCATGGCATAAGTACAGGATAGTAAATAAAACCTCAAACTAGTTTGTGGCCCCAAGAAATAAGTATGAATCAAGCTCTGGCTAAGGAGGGCCCATAATTCCCCATATGTGGATAGCGCGATAAATCAAGGAACAGGTATCAAGTACTCGGGGTCCTACGGGACACAAGTGGGCGGTCGGAAACCAAATAATATCTATCACCCACCGATGCCTCTGCTTACTTACTTCAATTTTAGTTGTTAAACAGGAATTAAAGTGAGCGATAAATAAAGCCGAGATCATCTCCAGCATCAAACAGGTGGCAATGCTCCAACAACAGTGGTACATGGCGACACGCAACAGCACTTGAGCAAGCGACTACGACGCGCAAGTCCAACTATCTACCAAACAACAGGTAATAGGAGGTGGCCATGGCAATATAGGGCTGCAAGGGATATCACGGGTACGAAAACTAGAGCAACGCAACACAGATAGCAATAGATCAACAGGAGGGAATAAATACTATAAAAGTAAGATAGGTAGAAAGGGGGAGATGCTCGCCTGAAAACATTGTCGAAGGTTCAACCGAAGATCGGGTCGAAGCTTACATCAACTCACCGGCCGTATCCGCGAAGAAGCAAAACACTAGAATAAACACCGGATGCAATATTTAATACGACGGCAGAAGATCGGCATGATGCATGTATGATGCATGGCATGGCAAAGGTGCAATGCAATTAGGTCATGTTAAGCGGAACCAGGGTCCCGACAATTAGTTAGATGGTTCAAGTTATTTAGAACCCCCACAATTTAAATGTTGTATTAGCATGGCAAAAGATAGCACCGGGTTCGCTACACAACTTTAAATGAGGCCAATATAAGGCTAGATTTGTCCGCATATGGTCCCCATATTTAATTATTAGGTGGATCGGCATAAGGCCCCCAAACCACACAAATATGCATGCGAGATGAATGATTAATATGCGACAAGTTGTATTATATTATAAAATAGGGTTTCGGGAAGGGGTTCACACATTAGGGTTCGGCAGATCTTGGTCTGAGGGTTCGGGGTCGGTCTCAGGGTTCAAGGTTCGACAGGGTCCGGGGTTCGACGGAATCGGTCTCGACGGGAACATTCTCGAACAACGGGGCAGAGCTTGTCGCATCCGGGTTCTCGGCGGACTCGGCGTCCGGAAGGAGTACTTGGCTCGGTGTCGGGGGCGCATCGGGTTCTTCCGGGTCGGTGTCGTCCTTGTCGCATCCGTGGTCTTCGGGTCATGTCGACGGTCATGGCGTCCGGGAGACGAGCTTGTCGCTGCGGAGATCTTGTTGGTTCGCGTTTTAGGATTCCGTGAGACGATCTTGGCGCTCGATGTCCGTGAGGGAGTCCTTGGAGTCCCGAATGGAGATCTTGTCGGGATACTTCAGGTCTCATCATCCATTGTCGATCTTGTCGACTCAAGCCAGAGGGAGTTCTTGTTGTAGCACCACACTATCAACACACCTTGTCGGCACATCACCATCTTCGCTTGCACACACACAAGCATTATGCTTCAAGGTCCCAACTCCCCTTTACTGTATGCAGCATCAGGAGCACCGTTCTGTCGAGCAGGAGGGCAGACGAGAGGCCGGGGAAGACACGACCGGCGCACCGGCCAGAGGGCGGCAGCGACCACAGCTACAGTGTAGGGCGCTGCGGGACCCACGGCGGTAGACGCGGCGGGACGGATAGGAGCTCGAGCCGGGGCTCGCGGAAGAAGGTGGCGAAGGGAGGAGGGGAGTGGCACGGGGCCTGGGGCGGCGGTGGACCGGAGGTGGGGCGCCGGCGAGGCGGGGGTCCGGCGGCGAGGGGCCGTCGGGGTCGGGCCAGAGGTGGGGGTCGCGCTTGAGGGAGAGGCCGGGTACGACGGAGCGCGGACGGGGGCGCAGGAGGCGGCGGCGTCGGCGAGGATGGGAGAAGGGCGGCGGCTGCGGAAGCGAGGTGGAGGCGGCCTGGGGCGGCGCCGGCGGCGGGGAAGCCTGGAATGGGGCAGAGGGAGGCGGCGAGAGGGGGAGCAGCCCCGGCGACGGGGTCGTGGTCGAGCGGCGAGGGCGGGGAGGCGCAGAGAGCGGGTTGGGGAAGGGGACCGGCGGCCTGGTTCGCCGGCGCGGAGGCGGCCAGGGGGAAGACCGGCGGGCGGCGGGAAGGAGCCGAGGTCGAGGGGACGCGGCCGGAGGCGCGAGCGCGCGACACGGCGGGGAGGACGTGCTGCAGAGGAGAGAGGCCGGCGGGGAGGCGAGCTTGCTGGCGGCGCGCAGCAGGGGCGGGCGCGGCCGACGGGGTCGAGGACGGGCGACGCGAGGGGAAAGCCGCGCGGCGGCGGACGGAGAGGGGGAGGAAGGAGGTTGAGGCGCGGAGGCGGGGCGGCTTGCTGCCGACGGCGCCAGGGCCGGGTGGGGGAAGAAGGGAGGAGAGAGGCTGTGGGGACGGGGAGGGTCTGGTGGGGCCAGGGGCACCGCGTGGGGCTGTGGCGGTGGCTGGGGAGGTTGGGGGTGAGAGAGGGTGTGTTGCATGCGGGTGGGCCAGGGGAGGAGTGGGGCTCGGTGGAAGGGAGAGGGGTAGAGTAGCTGTGGGTGAAAAGAGAGGGGGAGGGGGCTGGTGGATCGGTGAGGTGGCAGGTGGGTAGGAAATGGGTGAGAGGGTGAGGTGGCGACCTGTGGTTGGAGGGTAGATTAGGATTGGGTGGGGTTAGGTTTTAGAGGGGGCTGATTTAAAATCTGTGCTTGTTTGGTCTTGTCTATTTTAAAACTAGGCCATTTTGCAAACAGTTTTTAGACAAATAAAATCTCCGATGCGTTCGGGGTTTTGTGTTTGTAAATAAGAGGGGTATTTGTATAAATCAAAACTAGGCTTCTCAAAATAATGCAGACAACAATGCGTGATGATGACGATGCAATGCACAAAACAACGCGATTTTCTAGTAGTGGTTTTTGCGGGATGCCACAATTCGACACCACTGACAATGGATCTCGCCCTCGAGATCCGCCTCATGGTACCGGAAGGGAGGTCGGTGTCCTGCATCTTCTCGCTTCGTGTAGATCCTCGCGACACCACTAACAAGGGTTCATCCTCCATCTTGAAATCGGCGACACCACCAACAAGGTTCGTTGTTCCTGATCGACGAGAGAACACTCCGGAGAACAAAGGACGAAGGTAGAGGTATCAAACGATAAGGATACCTCTAACTTCCATTAGAAGAGGAAAAGTTACATTGATCCACCAGTTCGATGTACAGAGCGAACAGTAAGAGTCTGGTAGGGTGATCAGTCCATCCCGTACCCAAACTATCAACTCTATACATGAGTAGGAGAATCAGGCAACTCAACTCTCGAGATTTAGACTGAAGATCTTCATAGGCGGTATCCGGAACAAAGGGATGATGCCAGCAGAAATCGTATGAAAGACACAATGATTAGGTTCCGCGATGGTTCCATTAGCATGAACAACACATGCTCAAGGTATACTCCAACATCACCAATGCTCGTCCCTCTCATATGTTTTTCAACGACACTGATGTCCAGCAAGGAACACATATGGATAAAGAGCTCAAGAACAAAAGATTGGAGGAAGGTACAACACACAAGTTGCAGATTGATGATCGTAGCACCTCCGTTACAAAAGGGAGAAAGCGAAACCCTGAAGGTACGACGAAAACCCAACCACGAGAAATCCTGGACTCGAAGAGAGAGAAGAGAGCGGATTCAAAACACGTAGAGGTAAGAGAAGAATAGCAAAGGGGTAAGGAGTAAAATCAGACCTAATCAGATCTATCCAACCGATTTTCCAAAAATAGTTTTGACACTCTACTTCGGCCTTTAGCTAGGTTATCCTACAGGCTGGACTTGTGGGGTATCGCAACTGCTGAGCTCTGATACCACTCTGTAACACCCTCAGAATCGGACCTATGCAAGTTTTAGCGAAACCCGCCAAACCCACATAGAAACGATTCAAAGGTGCCCACCAGGCACTTTCGTGCGGGTGGAAAACAAAGTAATAACATTACACAACAGTCTTCGATGGGACCCACAGAACAGGTATATATACAACACGACTCCATGAGTCAAGAATATAAATATACGGTACAAAGATCCAAATCACCTTGTAAACGATAGAGCGTCCGACTACGGACAAGATGCAAATGGGGCTAAGAGCCCTGAAGAATAACCAATGGCGTCCATAACCCTGCCCAGGCCAAGCCGGAAGGGTAACCCTGCTAACGACGTCGATCTCAAAACCTGCTTAAACAAAAGGGGTGCCGACAAAGGGCAAAGGAAAAAGAGGAGCGTCAGTACTGAGGCCAGTACACGGCGAGACTAGAATTCGGCGGTCCTCGCCTACATAGGTATGGTGGACTGAAGCGGCAGCGGCAGCATGCACTAAACACCCTATAGAGACTCGATACATCTGGCGGCAATCAGAGAGGGGAATGAAAGACCTATTCGGAACCAACCTGATACTACCACCAATCAAACCCATCCTGGCGTTTCCCCCTCGAGACCAATCGAGGAAGTCAACCGAGGAAGTCACACCGTTGGCATTTTTATTTATTCAGTTATCGTTGCAACAATTACTAGTCAAGTATAGATAGTCATCCTGATAAAATAAGCAGTGGGCACTTTTAGTTAACCATTCCGTGATAGTTGCAACACTTACTAGTCAGATACAATTAGCATGAGATAACCCAAAACCCAGCAGTTGTTGGTACTTTTATTTAGCCATTCCGTTATAGTTGCAATACTTACTAGTCAGATACAATGGTCACAAGCGACACTCAAACAAGCAATTGTGGGCAGTTTTATTTAGCCATTCCATTATAGTGAAGCTGATTACTAGTCATTATAAAGTCAAATTTATAGCAATAACTTTAGTTATGCTTGTCTATGGTCGAGATACTGTGCTCCAAGTCGTCCATAACCGCGGACACGGCTGTCAGAAAGTTTTAACCCGGCCGGGGTGCACAAATAGCAACACACACACGATCAACCTCGGAAAAACCAAATCAAAACCCAACGTGGTCTTCACGACAGAGCAATCACAAGATTCAGAAATATTTCAGGGGGCCACCCCATTAAGCTACCCGCAACAAAGTTAGCTGACTCCGAAACGGACTCAAGGTTTGGGTATACGGCTGTGAACGACAGCAAATCCCCAAACGGGGACTGTCGACACCGCGAAATCGTGTCCCGATCCTAAACAGTACAGGTGCTATCTGTCGCACAATTTAAATAAAGCAGTAAAGCATGGCATAAGTACAGGATAGTAAATAAAACCTCAAACTAGTTTGTGGCCCCAAGAAATAAGTATGAATCAAGCTCTGGCTAAGGGGGGCCCATAATTCCCCATATGTGGATAGCGCAATAAATCAAGGAACAGGTATCAAGTACTCGGGGTCCTACGGGACACAAGTGGGCGGTCGGAAACCAAATAATATCTATCACCCACCGATGCCTCTGCTTACTTACTTCAATTTTAGTTGTTAAACAGGAATTAAAGTGAGCGATAAATAAAGCCGAGATCATCTCCAGCATCAAACAGGTGGCAATGCTCCAACAACAGTGGTACATGGCGACACGCAACAGCACTTGAGCAAGCGACTACGACGCGCAAGTCCAACTATCTACCAAACAACAGGTAATAGGAGGTGGCCATGGCAATATAGGGCTGCAAGGGATATCACGGGTACGAAAACTAGAGCAACGCAACACAGATAGCAATAGATCAACAGGAGGGAATAAATACTATAAAAGTAAGATAGGTAGAAAGGGGGAGATGCTCGCCTGAAAACATTGTCGAAGGTTCAACCGAAGATCGGGTCGAAGCTCACATCAACTCAACGGCCGTATCCGCGAAGAAGCAAAACACTAGAATAAACACCGGATGCAATATTTAATACGACGGCAGAAGATCGACATGATGCATGTATGATGCATGGCATGGCAAAGGTGCAATGCAATTAGGTCATGTTAAGCGGAACCGGGGTCCCGACAATTAGTTAGATGGTTCAAGTTGTTTAGAACCCCCGCAATTTAAATGTTGTATTAGCATGGCAAAAGATAGCACCGGGTTCGCTACACAACTTTAAATGAGGCCAATATAAGGCTAGATTTGTCCGCATATGGGCCCCATATTTAATTATTAGGTGGATCGGCATAAGGCCCCCAAACCACACAAATATGCATGCGAGATGAATGATTAATATGCGACAAGTTGTATTATATTATAAAATAGTGTTTCGGGAAGGGGTTCACACATTAGGGTTCGGCAGATCTTGGTCTAAGGGTTCGGGGTCGGTCTTAGGGTTCAGGGTTCGACAGGGTCCGGGGTTCGACGGAATCGGTCTCGACGGGAACATTCTCGAACAATGGGGCAGAGCTTGACGCATCCGGGTTCTCGGCGGACTCGGCGTCCGGAAGGAGTACTTGGCTCGGTGTCGGGGGCGCGTCGGGTTCTTCCGGGTCGGTGTCGTCCTTGTCGCATCCGTGGTCTTCGGGTCATGTCGACGGTCATGGCGTCTGGGAGACGAGCTTGTCGTTGCGGAGATCTTGTTGGTTCGCGTTTTCGGATTCCGTGAGACGATCTTGGCGCTCGATGTCCGTGAGGGAGTCCTTGGAGTCCCGGATGGAGATCTTGTCGGGATACTTCGGGTCTCATCATCCATTGTCGATCTTGTCGACTCAAGCCAGAGGGAGTTCTTCTTGTAGCACCACACCATCAACACACCTTGTCGGCACATCACCATCTTCGCTTGCACACACAAAAGCATTATGCTTCAAGGTCCCAACTCCCCTTTACTGTATGCAGCATCAGGAGCACCGTTCTGTCGAGCAGGAGGGCAGACGAGAGGCCGGGGAAGACACGACCGGCGCACCGGCCAGAGGGCGGCAGCGACCACAACTACAGTGTAGGGCGCTGCGGGACCCACGGCGGTAGACGCGGCGGGACGGATAGGAGCTCGAGCCGGGGCTCGCGGAAGAAGGTGGCGAAGGGCGGAGGGGAGCGGCACGGGGCCTGGGGCGGCGGTGGACCGGAGGTGGGGCGCCGGCGAGGCGGGGGTCTGTCGGCGAGGGGCCGTCGGGGTCGGGCCAGAGGTGGGGGTCGCGCTTGAGGGAGAGGCCGGGTACGGCGGAGCGCGGACGGGGGCGCAGGAGGCGGCGGCGTCGGCGAGGATGGGAGAAGGGCGGCGGCTGCGGAAGCGAGGTGGAGGCGGCCTGGGGCGGCGCCGGCGGCGGGGAAGCCTGGAACGGGGCAGAGGGAGGCGACGAGAGGGGGAGCAGCCCCGGCGACGGGGTCGCGGTCGAGCGGCGAGGGCGGGGAGGCGCAGAGAGCGGGTCGGGGAAGGGGACCGGCGGCCTGGTTCGCCGGCGCGGAGGCGGCCAGGGGGAAGACCGGCGGGCGGCGGGAAGGAGCCGAGGTCGAGGGGACGCGGCTGGAGGCGCGAGCGCGCGGCGCGGCGGGGAGGACATGCTGCAGAGGAGAGAGGCCGGCGGGGAGGCGAGCTCGCTGGCGGCGCGAAGCAGGGGCGGGCGCGGCCGACGGGGTCGAGGACGGGCGACGCGAGGGGAAAGCCGCGCAGCGGCGGACGGAGAGGGGGAGGAAGGAGGTTGAGGCGCGGAGGTGGGGCGGCTTGCTGCCGACGGCGCCAGGGCCGGGTGGGGGAAGAAGGGAGGAGAGAGGCTGTGGGGACGGGGAGGGTCTGGTGGGGCCAGGGGCACCGCGTGGGGCTGTGGCGGTGGCTGGGGAGGTTTTGGGTGAGAGAGGGTGTGTTGCATGCGGGTGGGCCAGGGGGAGGAGTGGGGCCCGGTGGAAGGGAGAGGGGTAGAGTAGCTGTGGGTGAAAAGAGAAGGGGAGGGGGCTGGTGGATCGGTGAGGTGGCAGGTGGGTAGGAAATGGGTGAGAGGGTGAGGTGGCGACCTGTGGTTGGAGGGTAGATTAGGATTGGGTGGGGTTAGGTTTTAGAGGGGGCTGATTTAAAATGTGTGCTTGTTTGGTCTTGTCTATTTTAAAACTAGGCCATTTTGCAAACAGTTTTTAGACAAATAAAATCTCCGATGCGTTCGGGGTTTTGTGTTTGTAAATAAGAGGGGTATTTGTATAAATCAAAACTAGGCTTCTCAAAATAATGCAGACAACAATGCGTGATGATGACGATGCAATGCACAAAACAACGCGATTTTCTAGTAGTGGTTTTTGCGGGATGCCACAGCGGGTGAGGCAGAGAAGCGAGAGAGGGAGTGTGAGGGTTGTGTCGCGTGTGTGCGGGTGAGAGGAGAGGAAGAGAGGGGGTGGGCTGTGGTCTGGATGACCCAGACCAGCTCAAAATGGGCCAGGCCAGCCCATGTACCCAACCCAAAACAACCCAAGTTAAATAAAATAAGAAATGAAATAAAAGTAAAATAAACAAATTACCAAAATAACCTTTAAACATTTTTAGCTATATAAAATTATAGAAAAATCATAAAAATACATTTAATATGTTAAAATTATCATAAAAATAATATCCACCTAAGAAAAATATAACTTTACTTATTTAAGTTAATAAAATACAAATAAAGATTTAACACTATTAAATATTAAGTCAAATTTCATTAAATAAGGAAAAATCCTAAAAATAAATAAAAATCATTTTTGTGTATAAAAATAACTTTACTATTTGATAAAAATACTAACTTAGAGTTTTTAAAATTGAAATATTTAAAGACACTTAATTCTTTGAAGAATTTTATAAAAATAAAGGCAAGACTTAAAAATAAATAAAATTCATTTTTAAGATCTTTAATAAGTATATTTCATTAGAAAAATACTATGTATATTATTTAAAAACATTTTAAGACAAATAAAATTCATTACTTATATTACTCAAATAAGATACCCACTTTGTTAATTCTTAAAATTATTTCTTAAGTAAGAAATAATCACATTTTCTTATAAAACACCAAAACCTTTAAAGTTTAATTACTAAGTCTAAATCCATAATAAAAATAAAACTTAAATATAACTATTAGCCTTTAAATGTTTTTAAATCTTAAATTCAAATTAAACTCCTTTTAAATAAATATTACATATCACTCATGTATAAGATGATGAATAATCTCCATCTCTTAACCACTCTTAAAAATAAACTCTAAACTCTAATAAATTTATAAGATCATCTAATTATGCTCCCATTAATAAATTGCATGTTATTAAACCCACCTTTCACTTACATTAAAGAGGATCATTCATAATCATATTTGTCAAAACCCTCAAGCTAGATGATATTCTAAAAAATCATTATATCTTAAAATTCATTTCTATTTTTATAGCTAACTTTGGTCTAAACAATTATAAACATCTCATTTAAAGTTTATTCATGTTTTTAAAGTTAACGTAGTCACTTGTATCAACAATTGAAATATGATAACTCAACATCAGTTGTAACCCTCACAAACCCTAATAAACCTTAAGACTAATTAACCTTAACTAAATACTAGTTTCTTCAAATGTTATTTTTTTGCCACTTCACACAAACAAGTCTATAATGGTTCCTTCAGCTCTTAAGAACTCAACTCAAGGACTTTTTATCCCAGTCACCAAATTACAATTAATCATAATCACATTACTCTATCCGTATTTGTATATTTTGGATTGTTAACACTGAAGTTCCTTATCAATGTCATTGCTTATGAAATAAACTTAAAGATAAACCCAATCTTAAAGAAGATACCTAAGATCAACTTATTAAAAATACTAAGGGTTTCACTTTGGGAATTATAAAATTGCATAGCATTATTTATGCATAATGGCATCTTGCTTCTTTAAACATTAGTCCTTACCGGACCAATGATGGGGATTTCAGATATTGGATCTTATATTATCTCGAAGGCCATGAGTGTATAATATTGCAATCACAAACGAAAAGTTCACACTTGCTCATGTCCTTTGATTATTTTCTGTAAAGTATTTTGCAAATCCAGTATTGTCATCACCTGCATTTGAAAAAGGTCAGAAAACACTATTTTCATAATAATATGATTATAGATTATTTACCATGAGGTAATAATCTACAATGAAAGTTCTGGTGGTAAAGTAACATATTATCTAGGAATTAACAACCAATGTTGCCAGTGATTCTTGCGCCGTATATTACGCGTTAACCATGAGATTTGGAATGGGACGGAGAAGTCAGCTGGACCGGCTCCCTTTCACATGCATTGGACACTGTTCTGGGCATTTGTAAGTTGCAGATCATGGGTATAGCCGTTTTATACGGGGGTCTACCTTGGATCTGGGCCTACAAAAGGCAGATTACTAGTGTTAATGGTTGTTGTGTGTATCCAACTAAGGTATAGCCGTTTTATACGGGGAAAAGTCTACCTTGAGTTTGGACATCCAACAATTGCGGTGTATGCGGCGTCACGGAGAAGGACAGTGATTGGCTTGGATATTAGTTTGGGCCTCACACCAAGGAAGTGTCAACGAGCCTATAACTCGGATGTGCAACAAAGCTAAGATCTCTCATCGGTAAAGTAACGCACATCTGCAGAGTGTAAGAACTGTAACTTGTTACTCCCTGTTCCGGGAAGGAGCTGCGAACGCTGCGGGAAAGGAACTCCATGAAAGTTCTGGTAAACCCGTGAATGCTGATGGACATAGCTTTTCAGAATAAAAGAAATCTTTGAAGAAATGTTTACGAAAAATTGCATTGCCTACGACCTATGGTCTGTGGCTGTAGATAGTGCATCAAACACTTCTCTTTAGTGAACTTGCTGAGTACGCTCGTAATCAACGTATCTTCTTAACCCTTGCTATATTTTAGAGAAAACAATGACGTTTCCAGGAAATAAGTCACTTGAAGAGTTGAAGATATCTAAGGGAGATCAACGGAGTCGAATACCTTACAGGAATCTATCAAAGACAAGCTGAAGCGTAGAATAGAAATAAAACTCCTAGAATCTAGAACCTACTTCTGTAGAATAATACTATAGTAGTACTTTCAAGCCTTATACATATATTAATAGTAGTACTTCTAAAGTAACTCCGAGTGGATCTTTCTGTATAATATTCCTCACTGTCCGAGGAAGCTCTCTGGATTTTTCTATAATATGCTATATATAATATTAAGTGTTGTCTTGGACCCGCGATGTTTCTGTTGTACCACTCTGAGGGATATAATGTGGATGGAACGGTGTTCCATTGGTGTTATATCAACGACTATAGTGTACTACACCATGCAGTGGTATGTTGGGTCACCGCACCATGCTGCGAAGTCATTAACCATATTTTGGCCTGGGGAACCCGAAATATCCGGTGAAGGGGCGGATTATCTGG
Source organism: Avena atlantica (assembly GCA_910589765.1). Classification (NCBI taxonomy): domain Eukaryota; kingdom Viridiplantae; phylum Streptophyta; class Magnoliopsida; order Poales; family Poaceae; genus Avena; species Avena atlantica. The sequence continues at coordinate 412,985,181 of OU342739.1, read as the reverse complement.
CCTGGGACATCCCAAACGGTCATATTTCGTTGGGGAATGGTATAAATAGACCCCTTCTTCCTCCTTAGGCTGGTGGCTTGCATTCTCTCTCTCTCTCCTCCATTGTTTTGACCTTCAAGAGGTTGCAAATACTCTTAATCCATCCCATATTTCTTGAATCTTTTTGGGGGATTTGTAAGGGCGATCTTGATTTACAACTCCACCAATCCATCTCTCATTTATGTGAGGAGAAAATCTTGGGATCTAGATCTTGGGTTTTTTGTGTGGATTTCCTCTCGTGTTCTTCCTCTCTTATTCTCCCACTAGCTTTTGTAGGTTTGGTGGAATTTGGGAGAGAAGGACTTGAGAACTTCTTGTGTTCTTGCCATTGCATTTGGTGCATCGGTTTGAGTTCTTGGTGAGGATTCGATTGGGTGAAAGGTGAGAAGCTTTTTACTCTTGGGTTCTTGGAACCCTAGAAGGTTTAGTTGTTTTGCAGTTTTGTGGATTACTTGGGGCCTCCAATTAAGTTGTGAAGCATTCCACGGGCTTGTTTGTTGGGAGCCTCCAATTGAGTTGTGGAGAAGTGCCCCAATCTTTGTGAGAGGTTACAGATTGCCACCGACAAGTGCACAGATAGTGAAGAAGTGAACTAGGCCTCTTGTGGCGGGTTCATAGGAGAATAGGGTGAGGCCTTTTGTGGTGTGGTGGTCTTAGTACTGCCCACCCCTCCAACAAGACGTACTCTCTTTATGGGAGGAACTCGGTAATAAATCATCGTCTCCGCGTGCCTCGGTTATATCTATACCTGAGCTATTTACTTATGCACTTTACTTTGTGATAGCCTTCGTGCTTGAAGTCTTATATCTAGCTATCACAAAGTTGCTTGTATTGCTTAGCATAAGTTGTTTGTGCACATAGGTGAACCGTAGTTTATATATGTTTTGTGCTTGACAAAGTAAACGCTAGTTTTATTCCGCCTTTGTTAAGCCCATCTCGTAAAAGTATTAAACCACCTATCCCCTCTAGGCGACATATGTATCCCTTTCAATTGGTATCAGAGCCCGGTCTCTCTTTTTGGGATTCACCGCCTTTAGAGTAAAGATGTCGGCTAGGGGATTAGTGCATGATGACATTTTCATATTCGATGGCACATGTTATGAGGTTTGGGAAATTCGAATGCTTAATCATTTTTGGGCCATGGACACAAATTTGGAGTGAATTGTAGATATAGGTTTTTCTCCTCCAATGTATTTCCTTAATCTATCTTGTAAGGATAAAACTTATATCTCGATGCTCAAGATTGTAATGTGCTTGTTAATGCTTTGAGCCATGTAGTTACTTCTTCAGTCATACCTTTTTGGAGAGGTCATGAGTTATGGACAAAACTTTAAGATAAATATGTTGTGTCCAATATTTTTGAGGATGAATGTGTTGCTTACACTTCCGGTCGAGATGAGTTCTCATCTTATACCACTTCACCAACATGTGATTTTTCACAAGATAATGATATGGTAAGTGGTGATAGAAATTGCAATATGGATAGTGTGCTTACTATTTGTAATCCCTCATCTCTATCTAGTTGCAATGATCTATCTTTGTACTTTAACACTTCTAACACTACAAACTCCTTACATGTTTGTGTTGATAGTCCTTGCATATTGTGGTGACCCAGCATACCACTACACGATGTAGTACACTATAGTTGTTGACATAACACCAATGTAACACCGTTCACTAGTATTACATCCCTCAGAGTAGTACAACAGAAACATAGCAGGTCCAAGACATGACTATAGGTTACAACTCAACTCTTTACACAAGATCCAGGGAACACTCTAGGTTAAAGAGAGAGAAAGAAACTTCTTACAAAGAAGAATCAGAAATAAACAACTCCAAAATTATAATACTATTAAGACTAATATCTTAACTAATGGTCTGGCATTGCTGCTATTACAATACACTACAGAAATAGGTTCTATGGATAGAGATTCTATTCTTATCTAATCAGCAACTTCGTCTTCACTTGAGCTGATGCATATGTTGACTTTCTTGACTTCATTGAAGAGCTTTAGCTTTTGATGATGATTCCTGGAGCATGGCTTGATGTAATCATCGTCTGTACTGGCTTTAGAACCTAGCAAGGGTAAGAAGATACTTTGAGTACGAGCGTACTCAGCAAGTCCACTAGAAAAGGAGTATTTGATGCACTATATCTACAGCCACAGACCATAGGTCGTAGGCAATGCAGGTTTTCGTAAACATTTCTTCAAAGGTTGCCTTTATTCTGAAAATCTATGTCCTTCATCCTTCACGTGTTTACCAGAACTTTCATGGAGTTCCTTTCCCACCGTGTTCGCAGCTCCTTCCCGGAACATGGAGTAACAAGTTACAGTTCTTACACTCTGCAGAGGTGCGTTACTTTACCCATGAGAGACCTTAGCCTTGTTGCACAACCAAGTCATGACCTTGTCCATACTTCCTTGGTATGGGGCCCAGTCTAAGATCCAAGCCAATCACTGCCCCCTTCGCGACCTCGCATGCCTCCTTGGTGTACACCATGCCCACATATTGAATTACGACAATGGTTTGTACAAACCGTTAGATGCCAAAACTATCGTGGGACGATGAGGCTTCCCACCCATATGCTGCATATCCTCTATGAATTACCAATTAATATGCACGCTACGAGTGATAACATCCACGACCTGCACATCCGGCTACATGCGAGAGGAAGAAGATACAGCTGACTTCTCTGTCCCATTCAAAATCTCATGGTTAACGCATGATATACAGTGCAAGAATCACTAGCGACATTGGTTGTTAAGTCCTAGATAATATGCTCCTTTACCACCGGAACTTTCATAGTAGGTTATTACCTCATGGTAAATAACCTATAATCATATTATTATGAAAATAGTGTTTTTTGACCTTTTTCAAATGCAAGTGATGACAACACTGGATTTGTAAAATACTTTATAGAAAATAACCAAAGGACATGAGCAAGTGTGAACTTGCCTTTCGTGATTGCAAGATTATGTACTCACGGTCTTCGAGACGACATAAGATCCAATATCTGAAATCTACATCATTGGTCCGGCAAGGACTAATGTTTAAAGAAGCAATATGCAGTTATGCATAAGTAATGCTATGCATTTTTGTAAAACTCCCAAATTGAATCCCCAATACTTTGAGTGAAGTGAATTCAAGTGATTCTTTTAAGAGTTGGTTTATCTTCAAATTTTACTTTATAAGTAATGATCTTTATAAGGAACCTAAGTGTTAACAATCCAAAATATGTAAGTAAAGTATAAGATGATGTGATTATGGTGAATTGTCATGTGGTGACTATGATAAAAGTCCTTGGGATTGAGTTGTTAAGAGTTGAAGAACTTATTATAAGATTGTTATTTGAAGTGGAAAAAAGAATAACATTTGAAGAAAAGATTTCCTTTATAATGTTTAAGCAATCTTCATTGTTAATAAAACCTGATCAATTCCTTTTGGTATTTGATTGATTAGTTTGGACTTGATATGCATTATGTCTTAATTGAAATAGACCAAAGTTAACTATAAAAACATAAGTAGTGTATTAGACATGATGTTTATAAGCTTTGAGACTAAAGTTAACTTTAAAAGGTTAAGTAAACTTAAGATGTAATATATTTTAATTATTCCCAAGTTTTAGATTTATGATAGGTATAACTAAGGCGTGGAATTATTCACTTTATATTTAAGTGAATGCTTATAAAGTTATTTTGAAGGTTGTGGTTTTAAATCATTATTTAAGGTTCCAAAATATATTAATCAGTTAATAATTTACTCTTAAGTTTTATTATAAATCTTAGTTCTGGTTTAGAACTTTAGTAATTTGATTTTTTAGGGTATTAATATTTCTTGAAGAAATATAATTTTTTCTTACTTAAAAAGATGTTCTTAAAGAATTTTCAAAAATATATAATGGATAAGGATTTATTTTATAAAATGTTAAAGATTTCTCTAATAATATATTAAATATTATTTTAGTGTAATATATTTATTCAATACCTTAAAAATGAATTTTATTTATTTTTAAGTATTATCTTTATTTTTATAAAATTCATCAAAGAATTAAGTGTCTTTAAATATTTTCTTTATGTTTTATTTGTAAAACTCTAAATTAGTATTTTTATGAAATATTAAAGTTATTTTGATACACAAAAATGATTTTTATTTATTTTTAGAGTTTTTGTTTTATTTTATAAAATTTCATTCAAGATTTAATGGTGTTAATAATTATTTTACTTTAAATTTATTTTAAACACTTAAAATTATATTTTTATTAGGTAGATATTATTTTTGTGGTAATTTTGATATATCATATGTATTTTTAGGATTTTTTATAATTTTCTATAGCTAAAAATGTTTGGAGGTTATTTTAATAATTCATTTTTATTTTATTTTATTTCTAAACCTAATCAACCTGGGCCATTAGGTTGTATATGTGGGCTGGCTTGGCCCAACTGGACCCTGCTAGACCCCTCATCCCCCGGCCCACCCCCACTCCACACACACACACGCACACACACACGGACCTTATCCTCTCCCCCTTGCTCCCGTGCGATGTCGCCGCCGCCAGCCACTTCGGCCGTCGCTGGCCGCCTCCTTCGCAGCCACTCGCCGGCCAAACTCCGCCTCGACTACCTCTCTCTTTTCCTCGTCGCCGCCCCCTCTTCCCCTTTTTCTCCATCGATTGGGTTCAATCGAGGCTATGTGCGCTTCTGGCCGAAACCCTAGCCGCCATGGCTCAAGGTCACGGTGCGTCTCTCGTGCCATCGCCTTCGGTTGAGGCTCGTGGAAGAACGTGAGCCCCTCTCCAACGGTCTCGCCTTCTGGTACTTCTGCTTGACCTGGCTTGCTCATCTTTCCTATGGTGGTGGTACTGATGGTGGTGCGGCGCTGGTGATGTTGCTGCTTTCTTCTCCTATGGCCACCGCGACCACGACTTGGCGCGGGTTGCAGCGCCCTCGGGTGCTCCTCGTGCCGCCATGTGTTTCATCGCTGGCCAATCTCTGCTTCCTCTTCTAGTATCTAGCAAGGACCATCTGTAAGTCGTACTGCTTCTTCCCTTCTCGGTTTATATCTAGATCTCTATTAGTGGTGATACGACTATCCGTATTAGTGCTGAGACTCTGTTCTAGGGTCAATTTTACTGCTGAAATTATCTGTGGGTATTTGGTTAGTTTGATTTAAGCTAAATGACTTCTGGATTTGTCATTTATATGTTGACCTCGACTTGCTACTGGTTGATGAAACATTAGTATTATTTTTAGCTATGTGGTGGTTGATTAACTTGTAAATCAGCCTGGGTTGATTTGGGTTTATTGATGTAATCCAGGTATAGATGTTATGCATTAACTAGCTTGCAGTAGATGGACTTGGAATAAGACACTTGTTGTAGTATGACTTGCTGCCATCTAGGCTAGTGGTGCCTCTTTGGTTTCCTGGCTATTGCATATATGCCATACTTGGCTTTAAGAAATTGTTCTGGCTGATGTGGTACCTCCTTGGAGGATGCACATGAACTAGATTATATATACATCCATGCTACAACATTGCTGGTTAGAAGTTTGGACACTCCCTAGTCCATGATATCTTAAGTTGAGGCTTAAGTTTTGTAGAAGCAAATGATGAAGGAATTCTTGCTTGAGGTTTTAAGAAAGGATCTGTTTTATAGAACTTTTCTATAATGAAATAATTTACATACCTGATTCCTAGAACATCTATTAGGAAAATGATGTGGCAAGAGCAAGTGGTGGCTTATGTTGGTGTAGATGTCACTATGGTACCTCTGATTTGAGTGTGCCTAGTGGTTTTATAACTAGAATAATCTGCTGCATTTCCAGTACTTGTATAAATGGAAATGGAACCACTGATTTGAGATGAATTTATATGTGGCTAATGATCTAAAATTCTCTAGCCAGTGATGCAAAAGGCTGAGGCTTAAATACACCTATTGATGTGTATAAATAAGGTGAGCTAACAGATGATTTTTTAGATTTTGTGTCTGGGGAAATGATATGGACACATATTCTGCTTGTTAGCAGATGATTTTTTCTTTTGCTATTCCAGTAACCTACTGCGATCTACTACTTGTTGAGTTGCTACTGTGGAATGCCCTGAACATAGTTTCATTCATCTAGATGCCCTTAAAGTTTTAGATGGATTTTCCCCTGACCTATGATGCTCAGTCTGAGGTGGAAATTTATTAAGAACAGATACTATGGTTTTCTTTTTGGTCTTCTACACTTCTCTGTGATGAGCCTTGCATAGCAACCCTATGAAGATTGAGAGAAGTCTCCTTGTAATCCTCCTAGACAACCTCTAGTTGATGGGTAGCTGGATTTGGATGATTTGTATCCTAGCCATTATTTATTTTGAATCAGATGATGCAAGCTAATAAGAACAAGTGCTGCATGATCTAAGTGATATTTTTGGACTGGTACCTTTTGTTGGTGGCCTATTGGGGATCATGGTCTACTACTACTTGTGATACTACTGATCTTGATCTACTCCTCCTTGTGAGGCTGCTGATCTTGATCTACTCCTCCTTGTGATGCTATGGATCTTGATCTACTCCTCCTTGTGCTCACTTGATCTTTTCTTGGAAGGATTAAGTAAGCAACCATATACTGATTAAGTGGTGGATTTGGGGGATGATCTAAGCATTCTTGGTTTGATGATGAGAGGATGGGATGGGGAATGTTCTTTAAAGTGTGGAGGGGAAATGGTAGCTTGCTGCTACGGCTGTTTCACCCCCTTTGTGTACATAAGCTGGCTTTCTTGTCTCCTTCCTGGGCTGCTGCTGTGTTGACAGCACACCCATATGCATGGTTGTGTGAGCAGCTTGCTTGCTTGCCATGACTCATGGATCAGATCAAGTACTTCCTTGATATTTCTGGATGGTTTTTTACTTATTATCTATTTACTATATGAAACCAAGGTGAAACTTGCCCCTGGCTTATGATGCTAAGCCTGAAGCCTCTTTTTATGATAAGATCAGATACACACATTGGTGAAACTTGCCCCTTCAATTTAAAAGCACAATGATGTGTCCAACAATGCATTTCACTGTCAGACTGAGAGCAAAAAAGTAACCACTAATCCATTTCTTATTTTTCTCTTTGTTATTCTTTTTTTAATTGCAGGTGTAAGATCAGAAATATAAATGAAAGATTCAAAAGATGGGGAAAGTGAAGATTAGTTTAGTTTTAGATTTTTACTTACTTCTTTTGTAATTTACTTTATCATTTGTAAAGGACATTGTATATATATTTCCTTGTAATAAATATTATTTCACTTAAGAAATTTTTTTTTAATTTATTTGTCTCCTGTAATATGCTTTCATTTTTTTTATTGTAAAAGAATAACAATACTATATGTATATATGAATGGATTATTATTGTATGATTTCATTTTATTCAAAAGTGTAAAGATATCATAATATTGAGTAATGCTATTTTTATATAAAGGTATTCTTTTTGTTAAAGTAAAGTTTCATTCTTTACTCATATTAATATTCAATAAATGTTATAAATTATTCTTAGGGTAATATTTATAAGTAGTATTTGTATCTTATTCTTGTAAGATTATGTATATGATGATAACAAAGTAAACACCTTCTTCCTTAATGTAACTAGAACTTGTAGATATTTATATTTTATTTATAAATAAGAATTCCATTATCTCTATATTATAGGAATTCATTTATTATTCTATTTGAAATTCTTTCAATATTCAAATCTACCAAGTAAATATTCAGATTTGAATTGTCTTACCCTAAAATACAAAAGTACAATAGAGGTCATGTCGAATTCCATCGCACCTGTCCTGGTGTTTCCATCAGAACAAGGAAGATCTCGATCCCTCTATAGCCTCTTGTAGTTTTGCGCAAAAATTCCCCGGATTTTCTTATGCATGAATGCAATGCACAACCCTGTGTCCTCTTTATTTCTAGGTGCTAATCCTGGGATGTTACACATATCATGTAGAAATGGCTTTAATAAATCTTATGATGATATGCTTGTGTTGATAGTCGTTGCATATCATGTAGAAATGTATTGAATAAATCTTATGATGATATGCTTGTGTTGTCTTGTTGCCATGATAAAAATGCTTCTATTTACTCTAGTTCTTGTGTTGCTAACCATGTAGAGGAAACCAAAGATTCTATGGGCCAAGACAAGGTTTTGAATGGAGCTACAAATGCAATCACATCTTCACCTTCTTCCGGTACCCACCTATGCCTTATGGATAGGGATTGAAAGGTAACTCCTACTTTTTAACCCAATACCTCTTGTGATGATGAGTAAGAAGAGTTTGATGTTGAGGGTGAGATTTTTTATCGTGCCGTCGTTAAGAATAATATTGCTTGCTCTAACTTCGTTGAAATCTTGGACTTTGATATTAAGAGCAAATAACATATTAATAAGTTAGAAACATAAATTGAGGAGCATGAGAACACCATTGATAAGATGAGTTGCTGTGAGCATGATTATGCTAATGAAATTGCTAATATAAATGAAGCTCTTGAATAGGAACAAACCACTAAGTAATCTCTTGAGGAGGTATTTAATCTAGAAGTGTCTAAAGTAAAGGAAACCCGTGATAAAGCTCTTGAGGTGGCAATTGATCTCAAAATAAAATATAATGAGCTTGCTAAATTGTCTTCTTCTATTGCTAATTATAATGATGCTTGTGCTACTAACTCTATTTCTAGTGAATCATCTATTTTGAAGGATAATGTTGAGCTAAAAGCTCAACTTGCTTTGCTAACTAGAAATTATGGTAAATTGGAAGAAAGTCACGTTATGCTATCAAACTCTCATGAGGATCTTCTAGCCTCCCATGATAGGCTAAAGTTAGCTCATGAGGATATTGTGTTGAAGGACATCTAATGAGACTCATGTGGACAAGATCACTATATCCACTACAAATTTCATACTTCCATGTGATAGTCCTAGTAATTCATTATCTCATATTATTGCTGCCTTGTTGCTCTAACAATGAAGCTTCTACTTCCTCTAGTATTTGTGTTGATACTTGTCAACACCCGGATTTTTAATTCCAGATGCCTGTTATGCCATACATCGCAATCCTAGGATTACCATTTTTGCGAGACATAACAGATTGGTACCATAGTTCATCATCCATTACAAACCATAATAAAGGTCTTACAAATAAAGGATCTCATGATCCAGTCTTAATACAATCAACACAGCGGAATAATATAATAACGGTAGCATGGGCGAAGCTCCATCTTCATGGTCACAGGCAATGCTAACGACGGGAGATGATCCTAGTTGTCGTAACCTTCCTGTGGCCACAGGAATAGCCAGAGAAAAATCCATGAGTACTCTTTAAGTACTCGCAAACTATCACTAACGAGTAAATAGTTTGAGTAGGAATACTAAGCTCTAGGTTGTTTTGCAAAAAAGCCAAGTTTATCTCTAGCTGAGTTCAGAAGTAAAGAAAGCTAGTTTAAGTTTTTATAACACCTAAGTGGGAACTTAGTTTTCACTTTCACAACCCTGTTATGGTCAAGTCAAAGTCATAATTCATTTCACGAGTCATTTTGAAAACATCTGACGACGGAACAGTATGGCCACTCCAAGTGTCCATAACCGCGGATGCAGCTATTTGAATAGTTTGACACTCTGCAGAGGTGGTACACTTTCACCAGAACATTCAATACATCCATCAGGAACAATCCTGAATTCACCATACTCAGTATGCGGATAATCAATCCTAACCTTTCAATTACACACCCTAGTATAGGCACCTCTCCTATGAGTTTGGCCTCCCAACCATGACCATCTGTCATCTTGGGAACTGCACTGGTGGACAATCATCACGAGGTAGCCTCAGCTCAAACCTCGGCCGCAAGGGAACCCATACTAAGATATATAAACTTCCAGTCAAGCCCTACCCAAATTCGGGTATTGTGGTTGTATGGTAAAATTGGAATGGTATCGCATCCAGACACAACCATCAGTTTTATAAAGGGCTAAGGCTCCTGCCTCAACATTTTCATCATCAAAATCATCTGGTGTTCAATAACACATGTCAAAACATTTCATTAGAATGACTCATCATTCTAAGGTTTTCATAACTATTTTCACCAAGTATTCCCACCTAAAGTGATCAAGTTTTATGCTTAGCACTAGCCACTAAAATTTGGGGGTAATCACTAATGAGGGGTGGTAATCAAGTGTGAATTATCTAAGTATAATCTCATGCCTCAGGATGACATCAATTTCTACCTAACTTAGGCCAAGTTTTATGCTCTTTATGCTACCTCTAATATCTTTCCAAAACTTCACAAGTCACTAAGTAAACATAAATAAAAGCTTTGATAAAGAAATAAAATAATCAAGCTTGCAAGTAAAACTGGGATTTGGTATAATCAAGTGGTATAATCAAATATGCCTAAGGCATCTAGTTTGCATAGTTATCATGCAAGTATTAGCTTGCAAGGTTAACTTGATTTGTGAAGCTTGCTTAGTTAGTAGCTTGCATAGGTAACATGCAAGTGGTAGCTTGCCTTGTGCAGTGCAGTGGTTGAAGTTCTGTAACATCCCAAAAAAAATCATAATTTCAAAGTTTGCATATCATTCATGCATGCATTTAGATTTGAGATCAAATTTCAAACTCATTTCAGAAAAACAGAAGCACTTGGTACTATGATTTTATGTGAACAGATTTAAATCAAATTGGTATTCCCATTTGAAAGTTTGATTGTTTATAAAACCAAGTTGGTTGCCTTCTATGAAGATAAGTTTAGGTGTAGATTTTGAACCAAGTTTTCAAATTGGGAAATAGGTTCAAAAACTATTTTTCAAATATTTGCAAACCAAATACTAAGTCTCTGTTATTTTGATTCTCCAAGCTTGACCAAGCCCTTGCAAAGCAACCACATGTTTTAGTGCTTATATTTGAGACCACTGCTCACTGCAAAAATACCAAGAAAATTTGAATTCAAATGGAACTTGAATTCATTTGAAAATCTATTCAGAAAATCAAATCAGAAAAAGAAAACAGGCAAACAAATGAAAAGGGTCGAGCGCTGCCATTTTAGCCCAGCAACGAAGCAGGCCCAGCTAGCCCACCCGGGGCATATCTTTCTCTCTCGCACGCGCCAACGCACCCACACAGCCACTGACAGCCGGACCCCACCTCCTCTACGCGCGCTTCGCTGACGAGCGGGCCCTCTCCATGTCGCCCTCGTCTTCCCCAAATCGCGCCCGCGACCACGTCGCCGCTGCACAAGCCGGTAATGGCGCGGCGTAATTGGCCTTTATGCCGCAGGCGTTTCCTGTCGCGCCTGGGCCTATTTAATCTCCTCTGCACCGCGAGCTTTTTCCCCCACTCTCCTCGCTCACTCCGCCACCAGGCTGCGCACATTAGCTCTTGAAGCCCCGCATTACCGACCACTCCGGCGACCGATTCCGGTGAGCCTCGACCGCCCCCCTCTCTCTCTCGTTCAAACGAGGATGCTCAGCACGTTCTTACGCACCTGCTGACACATTTCTTTTGCCTGCTCGTGACCCAGGTCATCGTCTCCGTCCACGACCGAAACCACCTGTGCCGCCGCTTGACTCCGGCGACCAATTCAGGTAAAACCCGAGCGCCCCTTGCCCCCTCTTCCACGCGAGTTTGTTCGCCTGCGTTTTGCGCAACTCCTGATGCCTCTGGCTCGTGTTAGGGCGACGCCAAACCTCGGCAAGCACCACTTCTGCAAGCGACCGACGCCGCCCGTTACTCCGACGAGCTCCTGAAGCCGTGCCAGCGCGCCCCTTCGCAAACCAACACCACCTCGAGCTTCAGCACGCCACCGCGGTTCTGGTAAGCACCTTCTTGTTTCCCCGGACGATCTAGAGCGCCGGCGCCACCGTAGTCAGACGTGCCGCCGCCGGTCAACACCGCCAGCGCCGCCCGTTTCTGGTTGATAGATTATAGACGTCAGATCTGAATCCTACGCGTAGAAACAGTTCACTTAACGAAGAGGTATGGACAGATCTGAGCCGCGCAACGTTAGTTAGATCCAACGGCTGCAGAGCTCGATCCGGTACAAAGCGGTACGCGCCAGTGAGGCTGCGACACGTGGCTAGGGATAATTCAAAAACAGAAATTTGAATCAGATTTAGATCCAAACTTTAAACTGCTATAACTTTTGAATGCCACGTTAGAATTTTACAAATTTTATACCGTTGGATTCAGTGAAACAAGACCTTTCTGAATATCCAATTTGTTTAATAGATAGTAACAGTTAAAATGACTTTATTTGTAGAACATGTTTAAAGGCTATTTTAAGTATAGATTTATTTTGGTAAATTGTATTGGTGCCAAATGAGTTTAGTTGGCAAACTTGTGACATGTTAAGTTTCTGTAAACATGAGCATGCTTGGTAGAATTTTTAAAAATCATCACTTAGTAAATTCTTGCATGCATGCATTCATATTATTTTTGATTGAATATAATTGTGTGTAATTGTATGCTATAATTTTTGTGTAGATTTTGCTAGTGATTGTGATTGTGAAGAGTGCTACTCTCCCCACTACCAAGGCAAGTGATATTTTCATGAATATTTATATCCTATGTTTTGTACTAGCATTAGATATTTTGCTAAGTCTTGCATGCTATTTTTGACTAATGCTAAGTTGGGAAATCCTAAGTAGTGTAGAATGGTAGAATTGCTAGGGAATTTTCCTAAGTTATGTTATCTTACCATGCTTAGCCTAGCTATTTAGCAAACAAGGGTTGGTGAAAATCTATACATAATATGATGAAAATATTTCTAAGTCATGAGACTTATGCTTTTCTAATAAAACAACTAAGTCAAATGAACCTCCTGGGTGGAATGGAAGGATTGGGTTATGTTGAGTGGTTACACAAGGCCATGGACTTGGGTTGTGTTTCTCACTTGTGGTATGCCACCCAGGCACAAAGGGATTTGGAGGCCAAGTGTTGAGAAAGCTTACAGTGCAACCACTTGGCAATATGGGCTCTGCCTTGATCATATAGGTTGCTAGAACTTAGTCACTTGGACAGTTGGTGGTAGTGGGAATGATAGGTTGGAGCGCGTCCATTTGACTAAGGAAAGGCTTCTGAAAGGTCCTGTCTTGGGAAACCAAGTCTAGTGGGGAAAGTGCAAAACCTCTGCAGATGGAAAACCTAAGTACTTAGCCTAGTCCAAGGCAATGGACAACTTGAGCATCAAGACATGGAAGCTACAAGAATCTCATCACTCCAACTTCTAAGTAAAAAATGGTGGGTGAACAAGGGTGAAGGACCCCAATGTCTATTGGTGGTTTCTTGGGAATGTTTTGACAAAGAAAAACTTAGTGATTTCAACTAATAGGTAAAACTTATTTTCAAGCAAAGCAAGCCAAGCTACACTTAGCCAAAATGCATATAGTAATATAGTCCACCTAAAATATACTAAGGTATCACTTGCCAATACTATTCCAAAGTATTGACCCTCTGTGGCTGTAACTTGTGATGTTGCAGGTTACTCCGATGATGAATAGGAGTCATGAGTCTACACTCAGCATGCTTGCCTGTGGCACATGAAGATGAAGACTTATGTTTATTTAATTATTCCTTAAACTCTTGTAGTAGGCCTTTGGCCTTGAGTTGTAAAAGACTATGTTTTACCTCTGGAATGAATGTAATAAACGACCTTTGTATCTGTGTACTTCATCTTAAACTGTGGATGCTAGCATTGATCCAGGGACTAGCATTGCAATCACAGGGATCCTTTCCTTTATAAAGGAGGGGTCTAACAGATGGTATCAGAGCACTGTGTTGCCTGTAGGATTATGACCCTAGGATTGGAAAACCACTAAGGAAAAGTTTTCAACTACTTCTACACTTGTCTATTCTTCTCGTAAAACTTTTCTAATCTTTTCATTCTCAACTCCATTTGTAGATGAACTCCATCAACGAAGCCGTGAAGAAAGGACCACTCATGACCATGACCTTGGAGTGTGAAACTGAGTTTCCCAATATTCTCAAGGACCTCATGGTGGCAATGGAAGCACATGGTGCAGCTGTGTACAAGGGCTTTCCAGTGGTGGATGAAGGAGTGGAGTATTGGTGGGTGCAACTTCACTTGTACAAAAACAAGGAAGACAACCACAAAGAAAGGGGATTCTGCATGTACACCAACACTACAATGCACACCACATTCTTTGAGTCAGCCAGAGATGCAGCTTGGAGGACTATCAAAGAACTAAGTGCTAGAGTCAAGTGCAGAATGCTCAACCTCCAAAAAGACTTAGAGAAAGAGAAGGAACTTACTCAAGAGTTGGAAGCCACCAACCAAGAGTTAAGGGGAGATGTTATAGACTTAGTGATGGAGTCAAGAGAACAAGATTGGTGGATTGCCTCTAGGAACATTGTGTTTGCTAATAGATCCAGTGAGATAGGATTGTAAGGGCACTTCGTTAGTTGGACCACCACTTATCACCTTATTTTTCCAAAAATGATACCTTAAATAAGTTGGACCTTGATTGATGTAATGGTTTCATGTATGCATGACTTGTGTGATTTTGTGATTCCAAGGATGTGTATGTGATGTTGTCTTTATTTGTCTTAAATTGTGTTGTTCTAACTTTTTTCATTCTTATAAATAGATGCCTATTGCCATCAACACCGTTGAGGAGTTCCAGGTTACTCGTTTTGGACCCCGTATCGTTGAGCTTACCACTTTGCTCGATCTCCCTCTTCCCACCATCACGGTGTACCCACTCACCAAGTTCGAGAGGAAGGACCTCTGGGGCTTCAAGGTGAACCAGCCCGGACGCCAGACAGAGCCTACTACGGAGGCCATCGTCTTCAAGCTGATGCACGACGACAGGGAGAGAGGCATGGAAGTAGTCATGCAGGACCTGATAGGACGTCTGTTAGGCCGTCACTCCCGACGGGTTAGGGGCACCCACTTTCACGTCTTCGAAAGACGTGATGTTGATGGAGAGTCCATCGACTTTGAGGACGACTCGAGGGACACGGCAGAGCCGATACGTCTCTACCTCCTGGACTTAGAGATTCTTCTCAGGCACGTAGAAACGGACAGGACGAACGTCATGCTCGGAAATGACGAGCTTCAGGTGCAGCTTCGCGAGAAGGACAAGATTTTTGCGCAGCAGGATGAGATGATCAAGGAAATGGAGACAAAGTTCGAGGCCCAGGACCGCAAGTTCAAGAGTCAGGAGAAACGCGTCCAGGATAGGAACAAGAAGATCCGGGACATGACCGAGGAACTGAAGTCCAAGGATTTCGAGCTAGAGCAGCAGCAGATGGTTATTGAGAGGCTTCGCTCCCAGAAGAGGGCTCTCAAGGCCAAGGTCGATTCCTTGACCACTACGATTGAGGAGAACAAGACCGCGATGGAGAACGCAAGTCTTACCTTCGTCGAGGAGGAGATTGATGCTGATGAGTAGATTTGACTACTCGTTTATCTTCTATATTCGTACTCGTTATTTGTGAACTCGTTATTGGACCATCCGACATGTGGATGGCTTGCCTCTTGTGTGTTTTATTTCATGAACTTATCATCTGGTTGTTGAACTTTTATTCTGATGTTGCATGTTATGTGATTGTTTGTGATGTATTGTGCATAAAACATCTATGGGTATCTTATTCTTATCTATTTGAACAAACCACAGATGCCTCCCCGTCGCGCAAACCCCAACCCCAACAACATCACCCTGGAAATGCAACAAATGATGAACGCGCAAACACAGCTTATGCAAATGATGACGACATTCATTCAAAACCAGAATAACAACAACAACAACCCCAACAACAACAACCCCAGTAACAACAACAATAACAACAACAACAACCCTCCGGGTTTTGATATGCTCACCAGATTTCTGCGATTGAGGCCAGCAAAGTTTTCGGGAACAACTGACCCCATGGTGGCCAATGATTGGCTACGTTCCGTGAACAAGGACCTAGTGACCGTGGGCTGCACGGATGCTGAAAAAGTCAGGCTCGCAGCACATCTGTTGGAAGGACCAGCCGCCACATGGTGGGACAACTTCCAAATCACCACTCCTATTGATGAGGTGACTTGGGCTATCTTTGAAGATGGCTTTTGCACTGCTCACATCTCATCAGGAATGATGAGTCTGAAAAAGAAGGAGTTTCACAACCTGAAGCAGCGCCACCGCAGCGTGGCTGAATACATAGAAGAGTTCAACAATCTGGCACGCTATGCACCGGATGAGGTTGACACAGATGCCAAAAGAAAGGAAAAGTTTCTGGAAGGCTTGAATGATGAGCTGAATCTGCAGTTGTCTGTGGCATATGTTCCAACTTATCAGTCTTTGTGTGACAAGGCTGCTATTTTGGAGAGTAAAATGAAGCAAGTCGAGAGTAGGAAGAGGAAACACTCCGACAAGCAAAGCTCGGGATCGTCTCACAAACGATCTCACTATGATGACAGTGGCAGCTCAGGATCCCATAAGCATGGGAAATTCAGCAAGCACCACAACCACAACCGTCATGACAACAAGCATCACCGCAGTCATGACAAGGACAAGTACAAGAACCACAAGGGTGGACATAAGAGCCACTATAGTGGAAATGGTAGTGGAAGTGGAAGCCAACCTCCTAAAAAGGACATCAGTCAGGTTGAGTGCTTCAAATGCAAGAAGCTGGGGCATTATGCTAATGAGTGCCCTGAGAAGAAAGTTGAAGGACCTAACAAGCCAAATCCTTTTCAGAAAGGACAGGTTAACCACATCAATGTGGAGGAGGTCTATGAGGAGCCTGATGCCGTTGCTGGTAAGTTCAGACTCAATTCCATTCCAGCATTTGTACTCTTTGACACTGGTGCATCTCATTCATTCATATCAAAAGCATTTGTTGATAGAAATGGGTTTGCATCTGAAAACATTGGGTGTCCAATAAAAGTTAGTTCTCCGGGTGGAGATATGATAGTAAGCCTTGGCTGCCGGGATCTCGTCATAGAGTTTGGAAAGCATAAGTTTCCAGTAAGCCTGATAATCCTAGATTCCCAAGGACTAGACGTAATTTTGGGAATGGATTGGATGGCTAAGTATGAAGGAGTACTAGATTGTGCCAATCGTACAGTTACACTCACAACTCCAGAAGGAAAAAGAATAAAATTCAAGTCAAACTTTGAATCCAAAGGAAGTAAGCTAAATTCTCTTAAGGGGGTTAGCATGGACAGTGTGCCAATTGTATGTGAGTATCCGGATGTGTTTCCGGAAGAGTTGCCAGGAATGCCACCAGATAGAGATGTGGAGTTTCTGATAGATTTGGTACCAGGTTCTGGACCTATAGCAAAAAGACCATACAAAATGTCAGTTGATGAACTGAAAGAGCTCAAGAAGCAACTAGGAGAACAGTTGCAGAAAGGGTTTATTCAACCAAGTTCTTCATCTTGGGGAGCCCCAGTATTGTTCGTGGAGAAGAAGGATAGAACACAAAGATTATGCATTGACTACCGTTCTCTCAACGAGGTAACCATCAAGAACAAATATACTTTGCCAAGAATCAACGACTTGTTTGATCAGTTAGAAGGAGCATGTGTGTTCTCGAAGATTGATCTTCGGTCAGGATATTTTCAACTCAAGATAAGAGAGCAAGACATACCTAAAACAACATTCACCACAAGGTATGGATTGTATGAGTACACTGTGATGCCTTTTGGGTTAACCAACGCTCCAGCATACTTCATGAATATGATGAACAAGGTATTCATGGAATTTCTCGACAAGTTTGTTGTCGTTTTCATCGATGACATCTTGGTCTACTCCAAAAGCAAGGAAGAACACGAAAGACACTTACGCTTGATACTTGAGAAACTGAGGGAACATAAACTTTATGCCAAATTCAGCAAGTGTGAGTTCTGGTTAGAGGAAGTTGGTTTTCTGGGTCATGTTATGACAAAGGATGGTGTAGCAGTTGATCCTGCCAAAGTTTCAGCTGTGACGGAATGGGAATCACCCAAGAATGTGAAAGAAGTTCGTAGTTTCCTCGGCTTAGCAGGTTATTACAGAAGGTTCATTGAAAATTTCTCGAAGGTTGCTAAGCCAATGACGGAATTGTTAAAAAAGGACAAGAAATTTGCTTGGTCTGAAGGTTGTGAAGTCAGCTTCCAAGAATTGAAGAAGAGACTTGTAACAGCACCAGTTCTATGTCTGCCAGATTTAGAAAAGGATTTCCAAGTATATTGTGATGCGTATCATCAAGGTTTGGGTGCCGTACTTATGCAAGACGATAAAGTCGTAGCCTATGCTTCGAGACAACTCAAAACTCATGAAGTAAACTATCCTACTCATGATTTGGAGTTGGCCTCTGTCATCCATGCACTCAAAACATGGAGACATTACCTTTTGGGAAAGCGATGTGAAGTGTTCACCGATCATAAGAGTTTGAAGTATA
This sequence comes from Avena atlantica, assembly GCA_910589765.1. Lineage (NCBI taxonomy): Eukaryota > Viridiplantae > Streptophyta > Magnoliopsida > Poales > Poaceae > Avena > Avena atlantica. Next base: position 412,966,743 of record OU342739.1, on the reverse strand, counting down.
TCTTCACCCAGAAGGAAATCAACATGAGACAAAGAAGATGGCTAGAACTTATCAAGGATTACGACTTGAGTTTGCAATACCACCCCGGTAAAGCAAATGTAGTAGCAGATGCTCTAAGCCGTAAGGCATTCGTAAATGGCCTTACCGATGGTGAATTGCCAGATGACTTGTGTAAGCAATTCAAAGAACTCAGATTGGAGATTGTGCCTGAAGGACATCTCATGTCCTTAGATGTTCAACCCACTTTGTTGGACAAGATCCGAGAAGCTCAGAAGACTGATAAGGAAATTGAAAAGATTAAGGAAAATATTAGTCTAGGGAAAGCTAAGAGTTTCCATATAGACGAACAAGGTACTGTATGGCACGGGAAACGTATATGTTTTCCACAAGACCCGGAGTTGCGGAAACTGATCTTACAAGAAGGTCACAACTCTCCGTATTCTATTCACCCAGGAAACACCAAGATGTACATGGATATGAAAGAAAGATTTTGGTGGAACAATCTAAAAAGGGACATCGCCGAGCATATTGCTTTGTGTGATGTGTGTAGCAGAGTAAAAGCGGAGCATCAGAAACCAGCGGGTTTACTTCAACCACTGCCTATTCCTGAATGGAAGTGGGAAAATATTGGTATGGATTTCATTACCGGATTACCAAGGACAAGGTCAGGGTATGATTCCATATGGGTAGTAGTGGATCGCCTAACTAAAGTGGCTCATTTTATACCCGTGAAGACAACTTATACAAGTGCCAAGTTAGCAAAGATTTACATGAGCAGAATTATATGCCTTCACGGTGTGCCTAAGAGTATTGTGTCAGATAGAGGAACTCAGTTCACTTCTCACTTTTGGAGACAGCTTCATGAATCCTTAGGAACGAGGTTGGAATTCAGCACTGCTTTTCATCATCAAACTGATGGACAAACGGAAAGGACTAATCAGATTCTTGAAGACATGTTGAGGGCATGTGCCCTAGACTATGGAGCAAGTTGGGATGAAAGTTTGCCTTACGCAGAGTTCTCTTACAACAATAGTCATCAATCTAGTATTGGAATGGCACCATTTTAGTTACTCTACGGAAGGAAGTGTACCACCCCATTGTTATGGAATGGTGTGGGAGAAAGAAGCTTATTTGGACCAGACGTTATCAAAGACGCCGAAGATAAAGTCAAATTGGTTAAGGACAGATTGAAGATAGCGCAGTCCCGACAGAAAAGCTACGCGGATTCTAAGCATAGAGAAGTCACCTACGAAGTTGGAGATAGAGCTTATCTTAGAGTATCACCACTTCGTGGAGTGAAAAGATTTGGAGTCAAAGGAAAGTTGGCACCAAGATATGTTGGGCCATTCAAGATTCTAAGTCGCAAGGGAGAAGTTGCATATGAAGTGGAATTGCCAGAATCTCTGTCAGCTGTCCATAATGTGTTTCACGTGAGTCAGCTTAAGAAATGTCACCCAGAAATGGAAGAATCTTCTCTGAAAGATACCATACCATTGGAAGAAGTTCAACTAGAAAGTGATCTTACCTATGAGGAAAAGCCTGTCAAGATTCTTGAGACCGCAGAAAGGGTCACAAGGACTAAGACTATCAAGTTTTGCAAGGTGCAATGGAATCATCATTCCGAAGAGGAAGAAACATGGGAGAGAGAAGATGATCTTCGAAAAGACCACCCTCACCTATTTGCTAGCCAATCCGAATCTCGAGGGCGAGATTCACCTTAAGGGGATTAGATTTGTAACATCCCAAAAAAAAAATCATAATTTCAAAGTTTGCATATCATTCATGCATGCATATAGATTTGAGATCAAATTTCAAACTCATTTCAGAAAAACAGAAGCACTTGGTACTATGATTTTATGTGAACAGATTTAAATCAAATTGGTATTCCCATTTGAAAGTTTGATTGTTTATAAAACCAAGTTGGTTGCCTTCTATGAAGATAAGTTTAGGTGTAGATTTTGAACCAAGTTTTCAAATTGGGAAATAGGTTCAAAAACTATTTTTCAAATATTTGCAAACCAAATACTAAGTCTCTGTTATTTTGATTCTCCAAGCTTGACCAAGCCCTTGCAAAGCAACCACATGTTTTAGTGCTTATATTTGAGACCACTGCTCACTGCAAAAATTCCAAGAAAATTTGAATTCAAATGGAACTTGAATTCATTTGAAAATCTATTCAGAAAATCAAATCAGAAAAAGAAAACAGGCAAACAAATGAAAAGGGCCGAGCGCTGCCATTTTAGCCCAGCAACGAAGCAGGCCCAGCTAGCCCACCCGGGGCATATCTTTCTCTCTCGCACGCGCCAACGCACCCACACAACCACTGGCATTCGGACCCCACCTCCTCTACGCGCGCTTCGCTGACGAGCAGGCCCTCTCCACGTCGCCCTCGTCTTCCCCAAATCGCGCCCGCGACCACGTCGCCGCTGCAGTGAAGCCGGTAATGGCGCGGCGTAATTGGCCTTTATGCCGCAGGCGTTTCCTGTCGCGCCTGGGCCTATTTAATCTCCTCTGCACCGCGAGCTTTTTCCCCCACTCTCCTCGCTCACTCCGCCACCAGGCTGCGCGCATTAGCTCTTGAAGCCCCGCAGTACCGACCACTCCGGCGACCGATTCCGGTGAGCCTCGACCGCCCCCTCTCTCTCGTTCAAACGAGGATGCTCAGCACGTTCTTACGCACCTGCTGACACATTTCTTTTGCCTGCTCGTGACCCAGGTCATCGTCTCCGTCCACGACCGAAACCACCTGTGCCGCCGCTTGACTCCGGCGACCAATTCAGGTAAAACGTGAGCGCCCCTTGCCCCCTCTTCCACGCGAGTTTGTTCGCCTGCGTTTTGCGCAACTCCTGATGCCTCTGGCTCGTGTTAGGGAGACGCCAAACCTCGGCAAGCACCACTTCTGCAAGCGACCGACGCCGCCCGTTACTCCGACGAGCTCCTGAAGCCGTGCCAGCGCGCCCCTTCGCAAACCAACACCACCTCGAGCTTCAGCACGCCACCGCGGTTCTGGTAAGCACCTCCTTGTTTCCCCGGACGATCTAGAGCGCCGGCGCCACCGTAGTCAGACGCGCCGCCGCCGGTCAACACCGCCAGCGCCGCCCGATTCTGGTTGATAGATTGTAGCCGTCAGATCTGAATCCTACGTGTAGAAACAGTTCACTTAACGAAGAGGTATGGACAGATCTGAGCCGCGCAACATTAGTTAGATCCAACGGCTGCAGATCTCGATCCGGTGCGAAGCGGTACGCGCCAGTGAGGCTGCGACACGTGGCTAGGGATAATTCAAAAACAGAAATTTGAATCAGATTTAGATCCAAACTTTAAACTGCTATAACTTTTGAATGCCACGTTAGAATTTTACAAATTTTATACCGTTGGATTCAGTGAAATAAGACCTTTCTGAATATCCAATTTGTTTAACAGATAGTAACAGTTAAAATGACTTTATTTGTAGAACATGTTTAAAGGCTATTTTAAGTATAGATTTATTATGGTAAATTGTATTGGTGCCAAATGAGTTTAGTTGGCAAACTTGTGACATGTTAAGTTTCTGTAAACATGAGCATGCTTGGTAGAATTTTCAAAAATCATCACTTAGTAAATTCTTGCATGCATGCATTCATATTATTTTTTATTGAATATAATTGTATGCTATAATTTTTGTGTAGATTTTGCTAGTGATTATGATTGTGAAGAGTGCTACTCTCCCCACTACCAAGGCAAGTGATATTTTCATGAATATTTATATCCTATGTTTTGTACTAGCATTAGATATTTTGCTAAGTCTTGCGTGCTACTTTTGACTAATGCTAAGTTGGGAAATCCTAAGTAGTGTAGAATGGTAGAATTGCTAGGGAATTTTCCTAAGTTATGTTATCTTACCATGCTTAGCCTAGCTATTTAGCAAACAAGGGTTGGTGAAAATCTATACATAATATGATGAAAATATTTCTAAGTCATGAGACTTATGCTTTTCTAATAAAACAACTAAGTCAAATGAACCTCCTGGGTGGAATGGAAGGATTGGGTTATGTTGAGTGGTTACACAAGGCCATGGACTTGGGTTGTGTATCTCACTTGTGGTATGCCACCCAGGCACAAAGGGATTTGGAGGCCAAGTGTTGAGAAAGCTTACAGTGCAACCACTTGGCAATATGGGCTCTGCCTTGATCATATAGGTTGCTAGAACTTAGTCACTTGGACAGTTGGTGGTAGTGGGAATGATAGGTTGGAGCGCGTCCATTTGACTAAGGAAAGGCTTCTGAAAGGTCCTGTCTTGGGAAACCAAGTCTAGTGGGGAAAGTGCACAACCTCTGCAGATGGAAAACCTAAGTACTTAGCCTAGTCCAAGGCAATGGACAACTTGAGCATCAAGACATGGAAGCTACAAGAATCTCATCACTCCAACTTCTAAGTAAAAAATGGTGGGTGAACAAGGGTGAAGGACCCCAATGTCTATTGGTGGTTTCTTGGGAATGTTTTGACAAAGAAAAACTTAGTGATTTCAACTAATAGGTAAAATTTATTTTCAAGCAAAGCAAGCCAAGCTACACTTAGCCAAAATGCATATAGTAATATAGTCCGCCTAAAATATACTAAGGTATCACTTGCCAATACTATTCCAAAGTATTGACCCTCTGTGGCTGTAACTTGTGATGTTGCAGGTTACTCCGATGATGAATGTAACACCCTCAGAATCGACCCTATGCAAGTTTCAGCGATTCCCGCCAAACCCGCATAGAAACGATTCAAAGGTGCCCACCAGGCACTTTCGTGCGGGTGGAAAACGAAGTAATAACATTACACAACAGTCCTCGATGGGACCCACAGAACAGGTATATATACAACAGCGACTCAATGAGTCAAGAATACAGATATAATATACAAAGATCCAAATCACCTTGAAAATGATAGAGCGTCCGACTACGGACAAGATGCAAATGGGGCTAAGAGCCCTGAAGAATGACCAATGGCGTCCATAACCCTGCCCAGGCCAAGCCGGAAGGGTAACCCTGCTAACGACGTCAATCTCAAAACCTGCTTAAACAAAAGGGGTGCCGACAAAGGGCAAAGGAAAAAGAGGAGCGTCAGTACTGAGGCCAGTACACGGCGAGGCTAGAATTCGGCGGTCCTCGCCTACATAGGTATGGTGGACTGAAACGGCAGCGCAGCATGCACTAAACAACCTATAGAGACTCGATACAACTGGCGGCTATCAGAGAGGGATAAGAAAGACCTATCCGGAACCAACCTGATTCTACCATCAGACAAACCCACCCTGGTGTTTCCCCCTCGATACCAAACGAGGAAGTCAACCGAGGAACTCACACCGTTGGCAGTTTTATTTATTTAGTTATCGTTGCAGTAATTACTAGTCAGGTATAGATAATCATCCTGATAAAATAAGCAGTGGGCACTTTTATTTAACCATTCCATTGTAGTTGCATCACTTACTAGTCAGATACAATTGGCATGAGATATCCCAAAAACCCAGCAGTTGTTGGCACTTTTATTTAGCCATTCCGTTATAGTTGCAATATTTACTAGTCAGGTACAATGGTCGCAAGCGACAACCCAAACAAGCAATTGTTGGCAGTTTTATTTAGCCATTCCATTATAGTGAAGCTGATTACTAGTCATTATAAAGTCAAGTTTATAGCACTACTTTAGTTATAGTTGTCTATGATCGAGATACTGTGCTCCAAGTTGTCCATAACCGCGGACACGACTTTCAGAAAGTTTTACCCTGCAGGGGTGCACAAATAGCAACACACACTCGATCAACCTCGGAAAAACCAAATCAAAACCCAACGAGGCCTTCACGACAAAGCAATCACAGGATTCAGAAATATTTCAGGGGGCCACCCCATTGAGTAGACCCGCAACGAAGCTAGCTGACTCCGAGACGGACTCAAGGTTTGCGACAATGGCTGTAAACGACTGGGAACCCAAAACTGGGCTTGTCGATACCGCGAAAACACTCCGCTTACTTAAACAGTACAGGTGCTCCTCGCACAATCGTAAATAAAGCAGTAAAGCATGGCATAAGTATATGATCGTAGATAAAGCAGTAAAGCATGGCTCAGAGGGGTCCCATAATCCTCCCGGATGTGGATAGCGCGAATATTCAAAGAACAGGTATCAAGTACTCGGGGTCCTACGGGACACAAGTGGACGGTTAACAACCAAATAACATCTATTGCCCACCCGTGCCTCTGCTTACCTACTTCAATTTTAGTTGTTAAACAGTAATTAAAGTGAACAATAATTAAAGCCATGATCATCTCCAACATTGAACATGCGGCAATACTCCAACAACTGTGGTACTTGACGACACGCAACAACACTTGAGCAAGCGACTACGACGCGCAAGTCCAACTATCTACCAAACAACAGGTAATAGGATGTGTCCAAGGCAATATATGGCTGCAAGGAGATATCACGGGTACGGAAACTAGAGCATCACAACACAGATAGCAATAGATCAACAGGAGGGAATAAATACTATAAAAGTAAGATAGGTAGAAAGGGGGAGATGCTCGCCTGAAAACATTGCCGAAGGTTCATCCGAAGGTCGGGTCGACACTCGCATCAACTCATCGGACTAATCCGTGAAGAAGCAAATCACTAGAAGAAACACCGGATGCACTATTTAATACTACGACAAAAGATCGGGCATGATGCATGAATGATGTATGGCATGGCAAAGTGCGATGCAATTAGGTCATATTAAGCGGAACCGGGGGTCCCGACAATTAATTAAATGGTTCAAGTTGTTTAGATAACCCGCAATTTAAATGTTGTCTTAACAAGGCAGAACATAGTATTGGTTCGCTACACAAATTTAAATGGAGTCCGAATAAGACAAAGGTATTCCGCATATCGACTCCATATTTAATTATGAGGTGAATCGGCATAAGGCCCCCGAACCACATGATATGCATGCGAGATGAACAATTATTATGCAACAGGTTTTATATTTAGCATTTATAAAATAGGGGCTCGGGAAAAGGTTCACACATTAGGGTTCGGCTAACTTGGGGTTCCGGGGGGTTCGGGGTCGGTCTCAGGGTTCGGATCTGGGGTTCGTCTCGGCGGAATCGTTCTCGGATAACGGAGTAGCTCTTGGCGCATCCGTGGTTTTCGGGTCATGTCGACGGTCATGGCGTTCGGGATGAAGTACTTGTCGCATCGGGGTCTCGGTGTCCTCGGATCCGATTGAAGATCTCGGCGTTCGGCAAACTACGAAGTAGACCTTGGAGTTCCGCGATGATCTTGTCGATTCCCTGTCGAAGGCCTTGGCGCTTCGGATCGGTCTTCGGTTCGGGGCCTCAGGGTCTTGGGGTTCGCGTCCGTGTGGCGATCTTGTCGTTCCGTGTAGGCGTCCTCGGTGTCGGGGAAGATCTTGGGGTTCCAACTTGTTCATCGTTGACGGACTTGGTTCGTCGTCGGGTCTCGTCGGGATCAGTCTTCGGGGTCCGGTGCCGATCTTCGGGTACCGCAGGCTCTCGAAGGGGAAGATCTTGTCGACAGGGCGGCTTTGGGGCGATCTTACCTAGAACCTCTTGTTGTTTGCACCGTTCTCGTTGTGCCCTGCTTGCGTTCGTTGAGGAAACCAACAGGAGAGGGCCCCGGGGCGACGTCCAACGGCTGCAGACGAGGCCGTGGCCAGGCGGCGTGCGCCGGCGCCGGAGCAGAGGTGGGCGACGCAGTGGAGGAAGGAGGCTGCGGGACAGAGGGGCGGCCCGACGACGGTTGCCTGAGAGGTGGCGACGCGCGCAGACGGGGACAGGCGGAGGAGATAGCGCCGGGGCGGCGGGGACGGAGGCGCAGTGAGGCCAGGTCGGCGGCGGCGTGGTCGCGCTCCGGCGGCGGTTGAGCGGCTGGTGGCGGTAGGTGGGGGAGGGAGATCGGGGAGGGAGAAGGAGGAGGCGACCGGCGGGAAGGCGACGATGGCGCCTGCGGGCCACGGCGGTCGCGGGAGGAGGGGCACCGGGCGGCGGAGACGACGGGGAGCCGAGGCCGGCAGGGGCGACGCGGGCGTGGGCGACCTGGGAGGCGGCCTCTGTCCGGGGCAGAGCGTGTAGGGGTTCGTAGCATGGAAAACAAAAATTTTCTATCGCATACAAACAAACAAGCCAAGATCTATCTACTAGATTGTAGCAACGAGTCGATGGAATAACTTACCCTCGAAGATTCCAAAGCGTTTAACGAGAGCGGATTCTCGTGGGTGATGTAGTCGTACTCTTTCCGATCTCAAGATCGTGTAGACGATCCTTCCGGCGCTGCGTTCCGGCAGCGCTCCCGCAGTCGGTCACACGTTCGGTACTCGACGAAGACCTTCCTCTCCCTTGTTCCAGCAGGCAGCGGAGGTTGTAGCACTCTCCTCGCGATTCCGGCAGCACAACGGCGTGGTACCGGAAGTAGAGGGGAAATCCCGCAGGGCTTCGCCTTAAGCCGGTGCGAGTATGGTGGAGTATGAGAGAGGCTATTAGTGGTCTAATAATTAGACACACCAATTAGAAGGCTCTAAACCAATTAGAAGGCTCTAAACCGAAGGCTAAAGCAATTAGAAGCTCTAAACCCAAACGGCTCTAAACCGGAGGTAGAAGATAGGAACTTGTGTGTACTAGGAGGGGAGCCCTGCCCCTCCTTTTATGGGTGGAGGGTCTTGGCGCGCCAGGGGAGGGAGGGAGTCCCTCCCCAACTCGGCCTAGGGCTGGCCGCCGGCTTGGAGGAGAGAAACTCCTCCTCCAAGTCGGTTCCAACTCCTCTTGCTTGTTTCCCACAGTTTCTTGTTTTAGCCGTTTGACTTTCAAACTGGACATTTGACTTTTCTGTTTTAGGATTCAATTTAATCCTTTATTTAGGACAGCAAGAACACTTAGTACATGATGCAATCATTCCAATATGTAATGACACATTCATGTACCCCTCCCCCCCGGAGTGCCGGACAATCCGGAACCTTCTAGAACATTCCCGATGAAAACACCGGAATCATTCCGCAACTCCGAAACGGGACTTTCCTTATATGAATCTTATTCTCCGGACCATTCCGAATCACCTCGTGATATCCCGGATCCCATCCGAGACTCCGAACAACATTCGGTCTCTTTCTCATAATACCATAACTACTCAAACAACGTCGAATCCTTAAGTGTGTCTCCCTACGGTTCGTGAATTATGCGGACATGATCGAGACACTTCTCTGAACAATAACCAATAGAGGAAATATGAAATTCATATGGCTCCCACATATTTCTACGATTACTTTGCGATCGAATGAACCACTTACATACGATACCAATTTCCCTTTGTCTCACGATATGTTACTTATCCGAGGTTATGATCGTCGGTATCTCTGCATACCTAGTTCAACCTCGTTACTGATAAGTACTCTTTTCTCGTTCCCGTGATATGTGATCCCTTGTGACCAAGTCACATGCTTGCAAGCTAATTGGATGACATTCCACCGAGAGGGCCCAGAGTATATCTATCCGTCATGTGGATGGACAAATCCCACTCTTGATCCATGTGTCTCAACCAATACTTTCCGAACACTCAATGCCACCTTTATAACCACCCAGTTACGGTGTGGTGTTTGATGTCATCAAAGCATCCATCCGGTAAAGGTGATATGCATGATCTCATGGTCGAAGGAATTAGGTTACTATGTATCAGAAAGCATATAGCAATTGAACTATTGAAATGACTTGATCTTTATGCTACGCTTATCTATAGGAGTATGTCCACCATATCATTCTCCTAACGATATGATCTTGTTGTTGATAACATCTCAATGTTCATGATAGGGAAACCACAATCATTAATCAACCAACAAGCTAGTGAAGTATAGAGGCTATACTAGGGACTTCAAATTAAGTTTTACAAATCACACAAGTATCAATGTTTCCTTGTTAGTACTATTATAGCATGAATGTAAACATTTATCATAAACACAAAGATATAATAATAACTACATTTATTATTGCCTCTAGGGCATATCTCCACCAGTCTCCCACTTGCACTAGAGTCATCTAATCTAGATTACATGGTAATATACCGAACACCCATGGTAGTTTGGTGTTGGTCATGTTTTGCCCTCGGGAGAGGTTTAGTCAACGGATCCGCCACATTCAGATCTGTGTGTACTTTGCAAATCTTTATATCCCCATCCTGGATATGTTCTCGAATAGCGTGAAAACGTAGCTTGATATGCTTCAGCTTCTTGTGTGACCTTGGTTCTTGCGCATTGGCTATGGCGCCCATGTTATCACAGTAGATAGACATTGGGTCCAGCGCACTAGGAACCACACCCAGCTCTGTAATGAACTCTTTTATCCATATCGCTTCTTGTGAAGCCTCCGAAGCAGCCATGTATTCCGATTCAGTTGAAGATCTCGCCACAACGCTTTGCTTTGCACTCCTCCAGCTAACTGCTGCACCATTCAAAATAAATACGTATCCGAATTGTGATTTAGAATCATCCGGATCTGTGTTCCAACTAGCATCGGTGTAACCATTAACAACGAGCTGTTCATCACCTCCATAAGAAAGAACCATATCCTTAGTTCTTCTCAAGTACTTAAGGATGTTTTTGACCGCTGTCCAATGATCCACTCCTGGATCACTTTGATATCTGCTAGTTAAACTAACAGCATATGCAATGTCGGGTCTAGTACATAGCATGGCATACATTAGAGATCCTATGGCTGAGGCATAGGGAGTCTTACTCATCCTTTCTCTATCTTCTGCCGATGTCGGACTTTGAGTTTTACTCAAGGTCGTATTGGGCAACATGGGCAAGAACCCTTTCTTGCTTTCTTCCATTCCAAACCTCTTTAGAACTTTGTCCAAATATGTACTCTGTGACAATGATATTTGGCGTTTCGATCTATCTCTATAAATCTTCATGCCTAATATGTAAGCTGCTTCGCCAAGATCCTTCATTGAAAAACTATTATTCAAATATTCCTTGACACTATTAAGAAGGTCTACATCATTCCCAATCAACAATATGTCATCCACATATAGTATTAAGAATGCTACAGAGCTCCCACTCACTTTCTTGTAAATACAAGCTTCTCCATAAGTTAGTATAAAACCAAAACTTTTGATTACCTTATCAAAACGTTGATTCCAACTTCGGGATGCTTGCTTCAATCCATAGATGGACCGTTGAAGTTTGCATACCTTGTTAGCATCTTTAGGATCGACAAAACCTTTGGGTTGCATCATATACAACTCTTCATCAATGTCTCCATTGAGGAATGCTGTTTTGACATCCATCTGCCATATCTCATAATCATAATATGCAGCGATTGCTAACATAATCCTCACAGACTTTAGCTTCGCTACCGGTGAGAAAGTCTCATCGTAGTCAACTCCTTGAATTTGTCGAAACCCTTTTGCGACAAGTCGAGCTTTATAGACAGTAACATTACCATCAGCATCTGTTTTCTTCTTGAAAATCCATTTGTTCTCGACAGCCTTCCGGCCATCCGGTAAGTCCACCAAAGTCCATACTTGGTTTTCGTACATGGATCCAATCTCGGATTTCATGGCTTCTTGCCATTTATTGGAATCTGGGCTCATCATCGCTTCCTCATATGTCTCGGGGTCATCGGTGTTGTCCACCAACATGACATTCATAACGGAATCATAACAATCTGGAGTGGTACGAGTTCTCGTTGACCTCCGAGGCTCTGTAGCAACTTCAACCGAAGTTTCATGATCACCATCATTAGCTTCCTCTCTTATTGGTGCAGGCACCACAGGAACTTCTTCCGGTGCTGCGCTACTCGCAATTTCGAGAGAAGGTTCGACAACCTCGTCGAGTTCTACTTTCCTTCCAGTCACTTCTTTCGAGAGAAATTCCTTCTCTAGAAAGGATCCATTCTTGGCAACGAAGATTTTGCCTTCGGATCTATGATATAAGGTATACCCAATAGTTTCCTTCGGGTATCCTATGAAGACGCATTTTTCCGCTTTGGGTTCAAGCTTGTCCGGCTGTAACTTCTTTACATAGGCTTCGCATCCCCAAACTTTAAGGAACGACAATTTAGGTTTCTTCCCAAACCATAATTCATACGGTGTCGTTTCAACGGATTTAGATGGTGCCCTATTTAAAGTGAATGCGGCAGTTTCTAATGCATAACCCCAAAATGATAGCGGTAAATCTGTAAGTGACATCATAGAACGAACCATATCTAAGAGAGTTCGATTACGACGTTCGGACACACCATTACGCTGTGGTGTTCCCGGCGATGTCAATTGTGAAAGTATTCTGCATTTCTTCAAATGCTCGCCAAACTCGTAACTTAGATATTCACCTCCACGATCAGAACGTAGAAATTTAATCTTCTTGTTACGTTGATTCTCTACCTCACTTTGAAACTCCTTAAACTTCTCGAAAGTTTCGGACTTATGTTTCATGAAATAGATATACCCATATCTACTCAAGTCATCCGTGAAGGTAAGAATAACGATAACCACCGCGCGATGCTACACTCATTGGCCCACACACATCGGTATGTATGATTTCCAATAAGTCCGTAGCTCGCTCCATCATACCAGAAAATGGAGTCTTAGTCATTTTTCCCATCAGACATGCTTCGCATCTTTCAAGTGATTCAAAATCAAGTGATTCAAGAAGTCCATCGGAATGGAGTTTCTTCATACGTTTCACTCCAATGTGACCAAGACGACAGTGCCACATATAGGTCGAATTATCGCTTGATTTCAAACGTTTAGCCTCAATGTTGTTGATATGTGTATTTCCACTATCGAGATTCAATAAGAATAGACCATCTATCAAAGGTGCATGTGCATAAAACATATTACTCATATAAATCGAACAACCATTATTCTCGGATTTAAACAAGTAACCGTCTTGCAATAAACAAGATCCCGATATAATGTTCATGCTCAACGCAGGCACCAAATAACAATTATTTAAGTATAAAACTAATCCCGATGGTAGATGAAGGGGTAGCGTGCCGACCGCGATCACATCAACCTTTGATCCGTTTCCCACGCGCATCGTCACCTTGTTCTTCGCTAGCTTCCGTTTATTCTGCAGCACCTGTTTCGAGTTACAAATATGAGCAACCGAACCAGTATCAAATACCCAGGCACTACTACGAGTACTAGTGAGATACACATCAATAACATGTATATCAGATATACCTTTCTTCTTGATGTTGCCGTTCTTCAAATCCGCCAAGTACTTTGGGCAATTCCGCTTCCAGTGACCTTCTCCCTTGCAGTAAAAGCACTCAGTATCAGGCTTGGGTCCAGCCTTGGTCTTCTTCGCCGGCGTGGTAACTTTCTTACCACCCTTCTTGAAGTGTCCCTTTTGCTTAGACTTGCCTTTCCTGAATTTGGTGGTCTTATTGACCAACAACACTTGGTGCTCTTTCTTGATCTCCACTTCTGCAGATTTCAACATGGCAAAGAGTTCTGGCAACGTCTTGTTCATGTTCTGCATGTTGTAGTTCATCACAAAGTTCTTGTAACTTGGTGGTAGTGATTGGAGGACACGGTAAATCCCCAAAGCATTAGGAATCACTATACCCAAGCTTTGAAGTTTGTTTGTGTGCCCAGACATCTTAAGCACATGCTCACTGACGGAGCTGCCCTCTTCCATCTTGCAGTTAAAGAACTTTTCAGAAGCCTCATAGCTTTCAATTGCCGCATGAGTCTCAAAAATCAATTTGAGATCCTCGACAATATCATATGGGTCTGAATCCTCAAACCTTTTCTGAAGCTCCGATTCCAAACCATACAAGATAGCACACTGAACTATGGAGTACTGATTCTTCCGAGCGAGGTAAACATTCTTTACTTCATCGGGAGCATCAGCTACAGGTGGGTCACCCAGCGGTGCATCCAGCACATAGGTCAAATTACCAGCTGTGAGGACAATCCTCAAATTGCGGAACCAATCCGCGAAGTTGCTTCCATTGTTTTTCAACTTTTCTTTCTCTAGGAACGCATTAAAATTGATGGTAGGGGCTGCCATTGATCTACAACATATTTGCAATAGTTTAGACTAAGTTTATGACAAATTGAGTTCAAATTAATTAATGTAATTAAACTAGGTGAACTCCCACTCAAAACAATATCCCTCACATTGTTTTAGTGATCACACGAACCAAATCCACTACATCAACACCGATCATCACGAGAGTTGATATAATTTCAATGGCGAACAATCGTCATGTTCATCATATCTACTATATGATTCATGCTTTACCTTTCGGTGATCCGTGTTCCGAGACCATGTCTGTACATGCTAGGCTCGTCAAGATCAAACCTTAGTTTCCGCATGATCAAATCTGGCTTGCTCACGTTGTATACACTTGCGGAATCTAACACACCCGATCATCACGTGGTGCTTCGAAACAACAAGCTTTAGCAACGGTGCTAACTAAGGGTGAACACTTTATGACTTGAAATTCATGTGCATGAGGGATCATCTTGTAATGCTACCGTCGTCTACTAAGCAATACAAGATGCATAAAGGATTAACATCACATGCAATTCAATATATATGTGATATGATATGGCCTTTCTTCTTTGTGCTTCTGATCTCCATCTTCAAGCACGAACATGATCTCCATCATCATCGGCATTGCATCAAGGTCAATGACGCTACTCCATGGTTGTCGTCCACCGGCTTCAACTATTACAACTACTTTGAATAGACACGCGGGTCTTAACATAAATTAAAGACAACCATATGGCTCCTGCCGGTTGCCGACTTACAATAAGGAACATTGCATACATCAAATATAATCACAATCATGGCCATATCACATCACTGCACACCCCTGCAAAACAAAGTTAGACGCCTCTACTTTCTTTGCATATTTTACGTGGTTTGGGGCTTTCAATAAGTGTCGTTCTAACTTACGAACAAGAACCACAACATTGATACTAGTATTGTTAATCACCCGTTGTAAATTGGATCTTAACTATGCTAGGAGAAACAGGCACCCGCAAAGCCACTTATGCAATACAAGTTGCATGTCAAGCGTGGAGCAAGTCTCATGAACGATGTCATGTAAGGTTAGCCCGGGCCGCTTCATCCCAACATACCGCAAGATGCAAAGTACACAAGAAGCAATCGACAATAAAAGCATCAACGCCCACAATGACCATTGTGTTCTACTCGTGCAACAGATCTACATATAGACACGGCTCTGATACCACTGTAGGGGTTCGTAGCATGGAAAACAAAAATTTTCTATCGCATACAAACAAACAAGCCAAGATCTATCTACTAGATTGTAGCAACGAGTCGATGGAATATCTTACCCTCGAAGATTCCAAAGCATTTAACGAGAGCGGATTCTCGTGGGTGATGTAGTCGTACTCTTTCCGATCTCAAGATCGTGTAGACGATCCTTCCGGCGCTGCGTTCCGGCAGCGCTCCCGCAGTCGGTCACACGTTCGGTACTCGATGAAGACCTTCCTCTCCCTTGTTCCAGCAGGCAGCGGAGGTTGTAGCACTCTCCTCGCGATTCCGGCAGCACAACGGCGTGGTACCGGAAGTAGAGGGGAAATCCCGCAGGGCTTCGCCTTAAGCCGGTGCGAGTATGGTGGAGTATGAGAGAGGCTATTAGTGGTCTAATAATTAGACACACCAATTAGAAGGCTCTAAACCAATTAGAAGGCTCTAAACCGAAGGCTAAAGCAATTAGAAGCTCTAAACCCAAACGGCTCTAAACCGGAGGTAGAAGATAGGAACTTGTGTGTACTAGGAGGGGAGCCCTGCCCCTCCTTTTATGGGTGGAGGGTCTTGGCGCACCAGGGGAGGGAGGGAGTCCCTCCCCAACTCGGCCTAGGGCTGGCCGCCGGCTTGGAGGAGAGAAACTCCTCCTCCAAGTCGGTTCCAACTCCTCTTGCTTGTTTCCCACAGTTTCTTGTTTTAGCCGTTTGACTTTCAAACTGGACATTTGACTTTTCTGTTTTAGGATTCAATTTAATCCTTTATTTAGGAAAGCAAGAACACTTAGTACATGATGCAATCATTCCAATATGTAATGACACATTCATGTACCCCTCCCCCCCGGAGTGCCGGACAATCCGGAACCTTCTAGAACATTCCCGATGAAAACACCGGAAACATTCCGCAACTCCGAAACGGGACTTTCCTTATATGAATCTTATTCTCCGGACCATTCCGAATCACCTCGTGATATCCCGGATCCCATCCGAGACTCCGAACAACATTCGGTCTCTTTCTCATAATACCATAACTACTCAAACAACGTCGAATCCTTAAGTGTGTCTCCCTACGGTTCGTGAATTATGCGGACATGATCGAGACACTTCTCTGAACAATAACCAATAAAGTAATCTGGAAATTCATATGGCTCCCACATATTTCTACGATTACTTTGCGATCGAATGAACCACTTACATACGATACCAATTTCCCTTTGTCTCACGATATGTTACTTATCCGAGGTTATGATCGTCGGTATCTCTGCATACCTAGTTCAACCTCGTTACTGATAAGTACTCTTTTCTCGTTCCCGTGATATGTGATCCCTTGTGACCAAGTCACATGCTTGCAAGCTAATTGGATGACATTCCACCGAGAGGGCCCAGAGTATATCTATCCGTCATGTGGATGGACAAATCCCACTCTTGATCCATGTGTCTCAACCAATACTTTCCGAACACTCAATGCCACCTTTATAACCACCCAGTTACGGTGTGGTGTTTGATGTCATCAAAGCATCCATCCGGTAAAGGTGATATGCATGATCTCATGGTCGAAGGAATTAGGTTACTATGTATCAGAAAGCATATAGCAATTGAACTATTGAAATGACTTGATCTTTATGCTACGCTTATCTATAGGAGTATGTCCACCATATCATTCTCCTAACGATATGATCTTGTTGTTGATAACATCTCAATGTTCATGATAGGGAAACCACAATCATTAATCAACCAACAAGCTAGTGAAGTATAGAGGCTATACTAGGGACTTCAAATTAAGTTTTACAAATCACACAAGTATCAATGTTTCCTTGTTAATACTATTATAGCATGAATGTAAACATTTATCATAAACACAAAGATATAGTAATAACTACATTTATTATTGCCTCTAGGGCATATCTCCAACAGAGCGGGGGGGGGGGGGCACGGTGTGGCGGAGGTGGAGGTCGGCTCCGGCGGGCTCTGCATCGGGGGGCGAGGGCGCGCCGACGACGGGGAGAGGAGGGCTCGGCCGGCGCTGCTCGGGGTCCTGGCGGCGAGGGGGAAAACGAGGGAGGAGGAGGGCGCGGGGCGAGCGGCCCGAGGCGGCGGGGCTTGGAGAAGGTGAGGGTACCGCAGGCTCTCGAAGGGGAAGATCTTGTCGACAGGGCGGCTTCGAGGCGATCTTACCTTGAACCTCTTGTTGTTTGCACCATTCTCGTTGTGCCCTGCTTGCGTTCGTTGAGGAAACCAACAGGAGAGGGCCCCGGGGCGACGTCCAACGGCTGCAGACGAGGCCGTGGCCAGGCGGCGTGCGCCGACGCCGGAGCAGAGGTGGGCGACGCGGTGGAGGAAGGAGGCTGCGGGACAGAGGGGCGGCCCGACGACGGTTGCCTGAGAGGGGGCGACGCGCGCAGACGGGGACATGCGGAGGAGATAGCGCCGGGGCGGCGGGGACGGAGGCGCGGTGAGGCCAGGTCGGCGGCGGCGTGGTCGCGCTCCGGCGGCGGTTGAGAGGCTGGTGGCGGTAGGTGGGGGAGGGAGCTCGGGGAGGGAGAAGGAGGAGGCGACCGGCGGGAAGGCGACGACGGCGCCTGCGGGCCACGGCGGTCGCGGGAGGAGGGGCACCGGGCGGCGGAGACGAAGGGGAGCCGAGGCCGGCAGGGGCGACGCGGGCGTGGGCGACCTGGGAGGCGGCCTCTGGCCGGGGCAGAGCGGGGGGGCACGGTGTGGCGAAGGTGGAGGTCTGCTCCGGCGGGCTCAGCATCGGGGGCGAGGGCGCTCCGGCGACGGGGAGAGGAGGGCTCGGCCGGCGCTGCTCGGGGTCCTGGCGGCGAGGGGGAAAACGAGGGCGGAGGAGGGCGCGGGGCGAGCGGCCCGAGGCGGCGGGGCTTGGAGAAGGTGAGGGCGGCGGAGGACTGGGGAGGGAGGAGCTCGCGGTGGCCGGAGGCGGGGAGGAAGGGCCGGGCTCGGCGAGGTGAGGTGAGGTGAGGGCGACGGAGCGCTTGAGGGGGACGGTCCGGTGGACGGAGAGGAGAGGGCGACGGGGACGTGCCGACGCAGAGGGAGGCCGGCGGCGAACGGCGGTGGGGGAGGAGGTTGGAGAGGAGGGAGGAGGTGGCGTGAGCGGGGGCGGTGGTGGTGAGCAGAGAGAGGTGAGGGGAGAGAGAGGAGGGAGGAGCGGGGTCGCGCGTGGGTCCAAGGGGGGTCGGTGCGTGGGTCCAGGCTGGCGGGGCGGGGTAGGAGGGAAGGGGGCGTGTGGGCTAGGCACGGGTGGGGCCCAGGGACAGGGAGAGGGAGAGAGAGGGGTAGATGGGCTGTGTGTGGGTGGCTGGTTGGGGAGTTTGGGAGAGGATTTGTGAGGTGGCGGTGGGTGAGATGAGGTGGAGGGAAAGGGAGGTGGCAAACTGGGGTTGGTGGGTAGACTAGGATTGGGGGAATTTAGGACTAGAAATTTTAGACTAGGGTTTTCCTTTTATTTAAAATAAATTTTGCAACTAGTTTTAGACAAATAAAAGACCGGACAGACCGATGTTTTAATTTGAAATGAAGACGTGGCTATCTAGAAAACAAACTAGGCGTTTCGAAAATAGTTTCAGACAAACAATGCATGATGATGACGATGCAATGCACAAATTCAACGCGATTTTCTAGTAGTGGTTTTGCGGGATGCCACAATTCGACACCACTAACAATGGATCTCGCCCTCGAGATCCGCCTCATGGTACCGGGAAGAAGGGAAGCGATCTGAATCTTCTCGCTTCGTGTAGATCCTCGCGACACCACTAAAAAGAGGTCGTTGTTCGTGATCGTCGAGAGAACACTCCGGAAACAAAAGGTCGAAGGTAGAGGTATCAACAAATAAATCCACCTCTAGCTTCCGTGGACGGAGTAAATTGCTGGATCCACTGGTTCGATGTACAAGAGCGAATGATAAGAGTAGTCGGATGGTGATCAGTCCATCGCGCACCCAAACCACTACACTGCACACGAATAGGCGGATTATGCAACCAACTCTCGGAATTCAGATTGTAGATCTCGACAAACGAGGTTCAGAAACAAAGGGGTGATGCAGACTCTGCCTCGGATCTGGCGTAGATGATGTCGTCGCGTCGGAAAACACCGGAAGGCACAAACAAGGAACAAAGAAAAGTCCACCAGACGAAGGATTCCTCGGATAGCATGAAGACCAGATGTAGACACACCGTTACCAAAAGAGGAAGCGAAACCCTGAAGGTACGACGGAACCCACCCACGAGAAAACCTGGACTCGAAGAGAGAGAAGAGAGCGGATTCAAAACACGCAGAGGTGAGAGGAGAGCAGCAGAGGGATAAGGAGTAAAATTAGACCTAATCAGAACTATCTAACCGATTTTGCAAAATAGTTTTGACACTCTACCTCGGCCGTTATCTAGGGTATCCTACAGGCTGGACTTGTGGGGTATCGCAACTGCTGAGCTCTGATACCACTCTGTAACACCCTCAGAATCGACCCTATGCAAGTTTCAGCGATTCCCGCCAAACCCGAATAGAAACGATTCAAAGGTGCCCACCAGTCACTTTCGTGCGAGTGGAAAACGAAGTAATAACATTACACAACAGTCCTCGATGGGACCCACAGAACAGGTATATATACAACAGCGACTCAATGAGTCAAGAATACAGATATAATATACAAAGATCCAAATCACCTTGAAAATGATAGAGCGTCCGACTACGGACAAGATGCAAATGGGGCTAAGAGCCCTGAAGAATGACCAATGGCGTCCATAACCCTGCCCAGGCCAAGCCGGAAGGGTAACCCTGCTAACGACGTCGATCTCAAAACCTGCTTAAACAAAAGGGGTGCCGACAAAGGGCAAAGGAAAAAGAGGAGCGTCAGTACTGAGGCTAGTACACGGCGAGGCTAGAATTCGGCGGTCCTCGCCTACATAGGTATGGTGGACTGAAGCGGCAGCGCAACATGCACTAAACAACCTATAGAGACTCGATACAACTGGCGGCTATCAGAGAGGGATAAGAAAGACCTATCCGGAACCAACCTGATTCTACCATCAGACAAACCCACCCTGGTGTTTCCCCCTCGAGACCAAACGAGGAAGTCAACCGAGGAACTCACACCGTTGGCAGTTTTATTTATTCAGTTATCGTTGCAGTAATTACTAGTCAGGTATAGATAATCATCCTGATAAAATAAGCAGTGGGCACTTTTATTTAACCATTCCATTGTAGTTGCATCACTTACTAGTCAGATACAATTGGCATGAGATATCCCAAAAACCCAGCAGTTGTTGGCACTTTTATTTAGCCATTCCGTTATAGTTGCAATATTTACTAGTCAGGTACAATGGTCGCAAGCGACAACCCAAACAAGCAATTGTTGGCAGTTTTATTTAGCCATTCCATTATAGTGAAGCTGATTACTAGTCATTATAAAGTCAAGTTTATAGCACTACTTTAGTTATAGTTGTCTATGATCGAGATACTGTGCTCCAAGTCGTCCATAACCGCGGACACGGCTTTCAGAAAGTTTTACCCTGCAGGGGTGCACAAATAGCAACACACACTCGATCAACCTCAGAAAAACCAAATCAAAACCCAACGAGGCCTTCACGACAAAGCAATCACAGGATTCAGAAATATTTCAGGGGGCCACCCCATTGAGTAAACCCGCAACGAAGCTAGCTGACTCCGAGACGGACTCAAGGTTTGCGACAATGGCTGTAAACGACTGGGAACCCAAAACTGGGCTTGTGGATACCGCGAAAACACTCCTCTTACCTAAACAGTACAGGTGCTCCTCGCACAATCGTAAATAAAGCAGTAAAGCATGGCATAAGTACAGGATCGTAGATAAAACCTCAAACTAGTTTGTGGCCCCAAGAAATAAGAATGAATCAAGCTCTGGCTCAGGGGGGGGGGTCCCATAATCCTCCCGGATGTGGATAGCGCGAATATTCAAAGAACAGGTATCAAGTACTCGGGGTCCTACGGGACACAAGTGGACGGTTAACAACCAAATAACATCTATTGCCCACCTGTGCCTCTGCTTACCTACTTCAATTTTAGTTGTTAAACAGTAATTAAAGTGAACAATAATTAAAGCCATGATCATCTCCAATATTGAACATGCGGCAATACTCCAACAACTGTAGTACTTGACGACACACAACAACACTTGAGCAAGCGACTACGACGCGCAAGTCTAACTATCTACCAAACAACAGGTAATAGGATGTGTCCAAGGCAATATATGGCTGCAAGGAGATATCACGGGTACGGAAACTAGAGCATCGCAACACAGATAGCAATAGATCAACAGGAGGGAATAAATACTATAAAAGTAAGATAGGTAGAAAGGGGGAGATGCTCGCCTGAAAACATTGCCGAAGGTTCATCCGAAGGTCGGGTCGACACTCGCATCAACTCATCGGACTAATCCGTGAAGACGCAAATCACTAGAAGAAACACCGGATGCACTATTTAATACTACGGCAAAAGATCGGGCATGATGCATGAATGATGTATGGCATGGCAAAGTGCGATGCAATTAGGTCATATTAAGCGGAACCAGGGGTCCCGACAATTAATTAAATGGTTCAAGTTGTTTAGATAACCCGCAATTTAAATGTTGTCTTAACAAGGCAAAACATAGTATCGGTTCGCTACACAAATTTAAATGGAGTCCGAATAAGACAAAGGTATTCCGCATATCGACTCCATATTTAATTATGAGGTGAATCGGCATAAGGCCCCCGAACCACATGATATGCATGCGAGATGAACAATTATTATGCAACAGGTTTTATATTTAGCATTTATAAAATAGGGGCTCGGGAAAAGGTTCACACATTAGGGTTCGGCGAACTTGGGGTTCCGGGGGGTTCGGAGTCGGTCTCAGGGTTCGGATCTGGGGTTTGTCTCTCGCGGAATCGTTCTCGGATAACGGAGTAGCTCTTGGCGCATCCGTGGTTTTCGGGTCATGTCGACGGTCATGGCGTTCGGGATGAAGTACTTGTCGCATCGGGGTATCGGTGTCCTCGGATCCGATTGAAGATCTCGGCGTTCGGCAAACTACGAAGTAGACCTTGGAGTTCCGCGATGATCTTGTCGATTCCCTGTCGAAGGCCTTGGCGCTTCGGATCGGTCTTCGGTTCGGGGCCTCAGGGTCTTGGGGTTCGCGTCCGTGTGGCGATCTTGTCGTTCCGTGTAGGCGTCCTCGGTGTCGGGGAAGATCTTGGGGTTCCAACTTGTTCATCGTTGACGGACTTGGTTCGTCGTCGGGTCTCGTCGGGATCAGTCTTCGGGGTCCGGTGCCGATCTTCGGGTACCGCAGGCTCTCGAAGGGGAAGATCTTGTCGACAGGGCGGCTTCGGGGCGATCTTACCTTGAACCTATTGTTGTTTGCACCGTTCTCGTTGTGCCCTGCTTGCGTTCGTTGAGGAAACCAACAGGAGAGGGCCCCGGGGCGACGTCCAACGGCTGCAGACGAGGCCGTGGCCAGGCGGCGTGCGCCGGCGCCGGAGCAGAGGTGGGCGACGCGGTGGAGGAAGGAGTCTGCGGGACAGAGGGGCGGCCCGACGGCGGTTGCCTGAGAGGTGGCAACGCGCGCAGACGGGGACATGCGGAGGAGATAGCGCCGGGGCGGCGGGGACGGAGGCGCGGTGAGGCCAGGTCGGCGGCGGCGTGGTCGCGCTCCGGCGGCGGTTGAGCGGCTGGTGGCGGTAGGTGGGGGAGGGAGCTCGGGGAGGGAGAAGGAGGAGGCGACCGGCGGGAAGGCGACGACGGCGCCTGCGGGCCACGGCGGTCGCGGGAGGAGGGGCACCGGGCGGCGGAGACGACGAGGAGCCGAGGCCGGCAGGGGCGACACGGGCGTGGGCGACCTGGGAGGCGGCCTCTGGCCGGGGCAGAGCGGGGGGGGGCACGGTGTGGCGAAGGTGGAGGTCGGCTCCGGCGGGCTCAGCATCGGGGGGTGAGGGCGCTCCGGCGACGAGGAGAGGAGGGCTCGGCCGGCGCTGCTCGGGGTCCTGGCGGCGAGGGGGAAAACGAGGGCGGAGGAGGGCGCGGGGCGAGCGGCCCGAGGCGGCGGGGCTTGGAGAAGGTGAGGGCGGCGGAGGACTGGGGAGGGAGGAGCTCGCGGTGGCCGGAGACGGGGAGGAAGGGCCGGGCTCGGCGAGGTGAGGTGAGGTGAGGGCGACGGAGCGCTCGAGGGGGGACGGGCCGGTGGACGGAGAGGAGAGGGCGGCGGGGACGTGCCGACGCAGAGGGAGGCCGGCGGCGAACGGCGGTGGGGGAGGAGGTTGGAGAGGAGGGAGGAGGTGGCGTGAGCGGGGGCGGTGGTGGTGAGCAGAGAGAGGTGAGGGGAGAGAGAGGAGGGAGGAGCGGGGTCGTGCGTGGGTCCAGGGGGGGTCGGTGCGTGGGTCCAGGCTGGCGGGGCGGGGTAGGAGGGAAGGGGGCGTGTGGGCCAGGCGTGGGTGGGGCCCAGGGACAGGGAGAGGGAGAGAGAGGGGTAGATGGGCTGTGTGTGGGTGGCTGGTTGGGGAGTTTGGGAGAGGATTGGTGAGGTGGCGGTGGGTGAGATGAGGTGGAGGGAAAGGGAGGTGGCAAACTGGGGTTGGTGGGTAGACTAGGATTGGGTGAATTTAGGACTAGAAATTTTAGACTAGGGTTTTCCTTTTATTTAAAATAAATTTTGCAACTAGTTTTAGACAAATAAAAGACCGGACAGACCGATGTTTTAATTTGAAATGAAGATGGGGCTATCTAGAAAACAAACTAGGCGTTTCGAAAATAGTTTCAGACAAACAATGCATGATGATGACGATGCAATGCACAAATTCAACACGATTTTCTAGTAGTGGTTTTGCGGGATGCCACAATGAATAGGAGTCATGAGTCTACACTCAACATGCTTGCCTGTGGCACATGAAGATGAAGACTTATGTTTATTTACTTATTCCTTAAACTCTTGTAGTAGGCCTTTGGCCCTGAGTTGTAAAAGACTATGTTTTACCTCTGGAATGAATGTAATAAACGACCTTTGTATCTGTGTACTTCATCTTAAACTGTGGATGCTAGCATTGATCCAGGGACTAGCATTGCAATCACAGGGATCCTTTCCTTTATAAAGGAGGGGTCTAACAAGTTCTCCTCTACTTCTTCGTAGTAGTCTCTTCCTCTTCATATGCTTGGTCGATACTAGCGTCTATAATTAAATATGAAGTACACAATCACCAAACAATACTTAACTACTTCTATTTGGCACACAAGGGTTTACACTAGATGATCTAGCATCATCACAATCATCACAAGACTTAAGCAATAGTTTTATTTATTCTATTTTTGAAAAGTAATTTCTACTCATTGAAAAACTACTTAAGATTTAATATTCTCCCATTAAAACATGGGATCATGTTGACACATGTCATCACCACATATTTCAATACTTGGGAATGTGATTTAAAGTGGTGTCACAATTCAATAAGGTTTAACCTTTTTATTTTAATTAATTAAAGTGACTAGAAATGCCTATGGGGCATTCTTTTATTACTTGTCCATTATTACTGCAAGTAAACCTAGATATTTTTATATATCCAGAAAGGTCTTATCAAATGTGATTTTTGGGAGTTCGAATCAACTCAAAAGCATTTATGGTTGAATTTTGAAAAATGTTTGAATGCAGAAAAGACTCTACCTTGTTACTTTTACTATAGGTGATCTATAATTCCAAATGGTTTGAATCCAACGGGTTTGGATTAAGTATTTCCATACATTTCTAAAAAAATTGGTTTCATGCTATTTGGTTCAGTAAAACTCTCTAAAATGATTTTTGAATCTACTGCCAGAACTAGGTTTCAAACTAAATAGATAAATCTAAATTCGAAACTAACTGGGTCGCGGGGGAATTCTAACTGGGCCAGCCCACTGTGAAGGGTTTCGCGGCATAGTAAATCAAAATTTTCTACGGATGCGAACAGAGGGAAGCCAAGATCTAATCTAGGAGATGCAAACAACGAGAGAGATTGGATTAGATCTTCATACCCTTGAAGATTCGCACAGCGGAACGTTCATCGGAACGTGGGTGATGTAGTCGTACTCGCTTCTCCTCCTCGCGATCCGATCCGATCTAGCACCACAAGTGGCGATGCCTCCGTGAGATGCACACGTGCAGCACCTCGACGTCTCCTCCTTCCTTGGTCCAGCAAGTATGGTAGAGAGATGGGTTGGATCTACAACGCGACGTCGCGGTGCAATTGGTGGAGAGTTTCTGCAGCAGGGCTTCGCCTACACGCAGTCGGGATGGAGAGAGAGAGGATGGCAGCAGGGCGACTAGGCTTGAGGGGAAGGTGTGGGGGGAGTGCACCCCAACCCTCTATATATAGAGGTGTGGGCGCCAGCCCTAACCCCTCCCCCAATCCCAAGGCCGGCGGCCAAGGAGGGAGGAGTGGGGGGCAAGGAAACCCCCCTTCTAGAAGCTCCAATTAGGGTTTATCCCTAGTTTGGCCGGCTGGGCCCTATGGGGCCTTGTGCCCCTGGCCCAATGCGGCCAGGGTACTCCCTCATAGGCCCATGCCCCTCCCGGAAGGTGGGGCCACGTTGGTCCCCTTCCGGAAGGTTCTAGATGCTTCCGGTACAATACCGATTAACCCGGAACAATTGCGAACTCCAAAAACTGCACTGCCTTATATGAATCTCATTCTCCGGACCATTCCGGAACCTCTCGTGATGTCCCGGATCCCATCCGAGACTCCGAACAAAAACTCATAAACCAATTATCCAATCTATCCTAGCGTCGAGACACGTTAAGTGTGTGACCCTTCGGGTTCGTGAATATGCAGACATGATCTTCTATCAATAATCAACAGCGGGGTCTGTAAACCCATATTGACTCCCACACATTCATCGATGATCATATCGGATGAACCACGATGCCAGGATTCAATCAATCCCATATATATATTCCCTTCGTCTCGCGATATTTTACTTGCCTGAGATTTGATCGTCGGTACCGTCATACCTAGTTCAATCTCGTTCACAGCAAGTACTTTACTCGTTCTGTAATCCGATATCACTTTGTGATTAACTCCTTAACCACATGCTTGCAAGCGTTGTTGATATCGATTACCGAGTGGGCCCGAAGTATATCTCTCCGACTTGGGAGGGACAAATCCCATCTCGATACATACAACCCAACAGATACTTTCCGATCACCTGAGAGACACCTTTATGATCACCCTCTCATAGGATGATGTTTGATGACCCCAAAGCTTTCTTCCGATACCAGGGAGTTGTATTATCTCATGGTCTAAGGAATACAATATTTGACATAAGAAAAGCTTCGCAAAGATGAACACGATGACATGATCTAATTGCTTCGCTTAGTTTGGGTCTGTCCATCATATCATTCTCCCAATGATATGATCTCATTATTAATCGACAACTCATGTCTATGGTTAGGAAACCTTAACCATCATTAATCAATGAGCTAGTCCATATAGGCATACTAGGGACACGGTGTTGTTCACAAACCACACAAGTATTAAAGTTTCCGCTTAATACAATTCTAGCATGGAATATAAACATTATCATGAACAAGAATTATAATAATAACATCTTTATTATTGCCTCTAGGGCATAATTCCAACAGTCTCCCACTTGCACTAGAGTCAATATTCTAGTTTACATTTGGTAACAATCTCAAACCCATGGCACTGAGGTGATGATCATGTTTTACACGTGGAAGAGGTTTAGTCAATGGATCTGCGACATTCAGATCTGTATGTACTTTACTAATCTTCAGATCTCCATCTGCTATATAATCTCGGATTATATGAAACTTGCGGTTGATATGCTTGGTCTTTGGATGATATCTTGGTTCCTTAGCGAGTGCTATGGCGCCAGTGTTGTCACACAATATCTCCAGTGGGTCCAATGCACTTGGAACCACGCCAAGTTTAGTGATGAAGTTCCTGATCCAAACTCCTTCACTTGACGCTTCTGCAGCAGCCATGTATTCCGCTTCTACTGTAGATCTCGCGATCACGCTTTGCTTGCAGCTTCTCCAGCTCACAACTCCTCCATTCAAAATATAAACGTATCCTGTCTAAGATTTAGAATCATCCTTGTCGGTGTCGAAACTAGCATCGACGTAACCTTTTACGACGAGCTGTTCATCACCCCCATAGACTAAGAACATTTCTTTAGTCCTATTCAGGTACTTTAGGATGTTCTTTATGGCTGTCCAGTGTTCCACTCCTGGATCACTTTGATATCTGCTCGTCAAACTAAGAGCATTGGACACATCCGGTCTAGTACACAGCATGGCATACATGATAGAACCTATGGCCGAGGCATAAGGCACTTTGCTCATAGCTTCCCTATCATTTACCGTAGCAGGACACTGAGCCTTGCTCAATATCTTACCTGACAACATAGGCACTGAACCTTTCTTTGCCTTATCCATTCTGAACCTTTTCAGAACTTTATCTAGGTATGTACTCTGGCTTAAAGCTATCAGGCGTGTTTGTCTATCTCTATAGATTTTGATGCCCAATATATAAGCAGCTTCACCTAGGTCTTTCATTGAAAAACACTTGTTCAAATAACTCTTCACATCGTTAAGCATGCTGATGTCATTTCCAATAATCAATATGTCATCCACATATAGTACCAGAAATGTCATCGAGCTCCCACTCACTTTCTTGTAGATGCAAGCTTCGTAGCAATTTGGAACAAATCCAAAGCTCTTGATAACTTGATCAAAACGAAGGCTCCAACTCCGAGATGCTTGCTTCAGTCCATAAATGGAACGCTGAAGTTTGCATACCTTATCAACATCCTTAGGATCGACAAAACCTTCGGGTTGCATCATATACAACTCTTCATGAATGTTGCCATTGAGGAACGCAGTCTTGACATCCATCTTCCATATTTCATAATCATGAAACGCAGCAATTGCTAATAAAATCTGAATGGACTTAAACATCGCTGCGGGAGAGAAAGTCTCATCGTAGTCAACACCTTGAACTTGTCGAAAACCTTTCGCGACAAGCCATGCCTTATAGACGGTAACATTACCATCCGTGTCCGTTTTCTTCTTGAAGATCCATTTGCACTCAATGGCCTTTCGGTCGCTAGGAGGGTCCACCAAAGTCCATACTTGGTTTTCGCTCATGGATCCCAATTCGGATTTCATGGCCTCTAGCCATTTCTCAGAGTCTGGGCTCATCATCGCTTCCTCATAGTTCGTACGTTCACTGTCTTCTACTAACAAGACAGTCAAGACAGGGTTGTCGTACCACTCAGGAGGGGCACGCGACCTTGTCGACCTGCGACGTTCAGTAGCAGCATCATCCGAAGCTTCATGATCCTTATCATTAGCTTCCTCTATTGTTGGTGCAGGCGGCACTGGAACAATTTCAGGTGCTGCGCTACTCTCCAATTCAAGAGAAGGTTCAATAACCTCGTCTAGCTCTACTTTCCTCCCACTCACTTCTTTCGAGAGAAACTCCTTCTCAAGAAAGGAACCGTTCTTTGCGACAAACACTTTGCCTTCGGTTCTGTGATAGAAGGTATACCCAATAGTTTCCTTAGGGTATCCTATGAAGACGCATTTCTCCGCTTTGGGTTCGAGCTTGTCCGGCATCAACTTCTTGACGTAAGCTTCGCATCCCCAAACTTTAAGAAACGACAACTTAGGTTTAGCACCAAACCACAATTCATACGGTGTCGTCTCAACGGATTTAGATGGTGCCCTATTTAAAGTGAATGCAGCGGTTTCTAATGCATAACCCCAAAATGATAACGGCAAATCAGTAAGAGACATCATCGATCGGACCATATTTAATAGGGTTCGGTTCCGGCGTTCAGACACACCATTGAGCTGTGGTGTTCCGGGTGGCGTGAGTTGCGAAACGATTCCGCTTGCTTTAAGATGCGTGAGAAAATCATAACTCAAATATTCACCTCCATGATTGGATCGTAGAAACTTAATCTTTCTGTTACGATGGTTCTCCACTTCATTCTGAAATTCCTTGAACTTTTCAAATGTTTCAGATTTATGTTTCATTAAATAGATATACCCATATCTACTTAATTCATCGGTAAAAGTGAGAAAATAGCGATATCCACCGCGCGTCAAAACACTCATCGGTCTGCATACATCGGTATGTATGATTTCCAACAAGTCCGTTGCTCGCTCCATCATACCGGAGAACAGGGTTTTGATCATCTTGCCCATGAGGCATGATTCGCATGTGTCAAATGATTCAAAATCAAGAGACTCCAAAAGTCCATCAGAATGGAGTTTCTTCATGCGTTTTACACCAATATGACCTAGACGATAGTGCCACAAATAAGTAGTATTATCACTATCTACTTTGCATCTCTTAACCTCAATGTTATGGATGTGTGTTTCATCCCTTTCGAGATTTAGAAGAAATAAACCATTCACAATAGGTGCATGACCATAAAATATGTTACTCATATAAATAGAACAACCATTATTCTCCGATTTAAATGAATAACCATCTTGCAATAAGCAAGATCCAGAAATAATGTTCATGCTCAACGCAGGCACATAATAACACTTATTAAGGTTTAAAACTAATCCCGAAGGTAAATCTAAGGAGAGCGTGCCGACGGCCATCACATCAACTCTTGATCCATTGCCAACGCGCATCGTCACCTCATCCCTTGCAAGCCGCCGTCTATTCCGTAGCTCCTGTTTCGAGTTACAAATATTAGCAACTGAACCAGTATCAAATACCCAGGCACTACAACGAGGGCTAGTAAGGAAAACATCAATACCATGTATATCAAATATACCTTTGATGGTGCCAGCCTTCTTGTCCGCTAAGTACTTCGGACAGTTGCGCTTCCAGTGACCCTTGTCCTTGCAATAGAAGCACTCAGTGTCCGGCTTAGGACCAGACCTGAGATTCTTCTCAGCAGGAGCAACGCGCTTGCCGCCGCCTTTCTTGAAGGGCTTCTTTGCACCCTTACCTTTCTTGAAGGTGGGGGGCTTGTTGACCATCAACACATGATTATCCTTTTTGATGTCCACCTCCGCAGCCTTTAGCTTTGCGAAGAGCTCGGTGATCGTATCAGTGGAACCAATCTGATTGTGAGTCACTACAAAACTTTTGTAGCTGGGAGGGAGTGATTGCAGAACCCTGTCAATCTTGAGCTCCTCTGGAATCTTGCAGTCCAGTTGCTCAAGGCGTTGAGTGTATCCCGACATCTTAATGGCATGCTCACTAACGGAACTCCCTTCCTCCATCTTGCAGTTAAAGAACTTCTCAGAGATCTCATATCTCTCAGAACGGGCTTGAGTCTGAAACATGGTTTTCAGCTCCTCGAGAATCTCAAAGGGCCCGGGATAGTCTTCAAAACGATTTTGAAGGTCCGATTCCATAGCAAACAACATGGTGCTCTTAATCACACCATAATCATCTTTGCGTGACTGATAGACAGCTTTCTCATCAGCCGGCGCAGTAGCAGCAGGGGCGTCACCTAACGCATTCTCAAGGACATAGTCCTTTTGACCGCCAGAGAGAATGATTCTCAGATTGCGGAACCAGTTGGTGAAGTTAGACCCATTGTTTTTAAGCTTTTCCTTCTCAGCAAAAACGTTGAAGTTGAAGTTGGACTTAGCCATTTGATCCTACAGTATTTACAAGTACAATTTAGACTATGTTCATGATAAATAGTTCAACTTAATCAAATTACTAGATGAACTGCCACTAAATTCAACATCCCTCAAGTTGTTTAGTGAACATGATCCAAATTCACCACACCTAATCCGATCATCACGAGAAGAGATGTGGCTTAAATGGTGGACAACGAAGTGTCGATCATATCATTCATATGACTCATGCTTAACCTTTCGTTTCATGTGTTCCGAGGCCATGTCTGTACATGCTAGGCTCGTCAAGTCAAACCCAAGTATTTCCGCGTGTGCAAAAACTGGCTTGCACCCGTTGTATGTGAGCGTAGAGTCTATAGCACCCGATCATCACGTGATGCTTGGACACGACGAACTTTCGCAACGGTGCATACATGGGGAGAACACAGTTTTTGTCTTGATATTTAAGTGAGGAATCATCTTACAATGCTACTGTCGCGATCTAAGCATAATAAGATACATAAAAGGATAAACATCACATGTATATAACTTTATGTGACATGGTATAGCCAATCTTCGCGCAATGATCTCCATCTTGTGCGTGCCGGCATGATCTCCACCACTCCACCATGATTGCCTCCACCACGAATAACAACTACAACTATTGCTAACTACTTAGCGATAAAGTGAAACTATTACATGGCGTATAAGAAGTTGACACACAGGTCATACACAATTATAAAGACAACCATATGGCTCCTGCCGGTTGTGTACTCATCGACAAGCAAGTCGTGAAACATTACAAAACATGATCATCGCATACATTATACACATCACATCTTGGGCCATACCATATCACAGAAAACACTCCCTGCAAAAACAAGTTAGACGCCTCTACTTTGTTGTTGCATGTTTTACGTGGCTTATGGGAGTAGCATGCTAAGAACGATTCTTACCTACGGAAAGCCACAACAGTGATATTATGGTTGCCAAACTCCGGTGTAAATCCCATGACAACTATAGTGAGAGAAACTGGCATCCACCATCCGCATGTGTGGAACAAGCCACACGTCAAGTGCGGAGCCGGTCTCGCGAACGACGTCGCGTAAGGTTGGCCTGGACCGCTTCAATCTAACTATCCCGCGTCATAAGAAGAACACAAAAAAGAGGCTTGCAACAGAAAACATCAACGCCCGCAACAACCATGTTGCGTTCTACTCGTGAAACACATCTACACATAGATCTAGCTCTGATACCACTGAAGGGTTTCGCGGCACAGTAAATCAAAATTTTCTACGGATGCGAACAGAGGGAATCCAAGATCTAATCTAGGAGATGCAAACAACAAGAGAGATTGGATTAGATCTTCATACCCTTGAAGATTCGCATAGAGGAACGTTCGTTGGAACATGGGTGATGTAGTCGTACTCGCTTCTCCTCCTCGCGATCCGATCCGATCTAGCACCGCAAGTGGCGATGCCTCCGTGAGATGCAGACGTGCAGCACCTCGACGTCTCCTCCTTCCTTGGTCCAGCAAGTATGGTGGGGAGATGGGTTGTATCTACAACGCGACGGCGCGGTGCAATTGGTGGAGAGTTTCTGCAGCAGGGCTTCGCCTACACGCAGTCGGGAGGGAGAGAGAGAGGATGGCAGCAGGGCGACTAGGCTTGAGGGGAAGGTGTGGGGGGGTGGTGCGCCCCAGCCCTCTATATATAGAGGGGTGGGCTCCAGCCCTAACCCCTCCCCCAAGCCCAAGGCCGGCGGCCAAGGAGGGAGGAGTGGGGGGCAAGGAAACCCCCCCGTCTAGAAGCTCCAATTAGGGTTTATCCCTAGTTTGGCCGGCTGGGCCCTATGGGGCCTTGTGACCCTGGCCCAATGCGGCCAGGGCACTCCCTCATAGGCCCATTCCCCCTCCCGGAAGGTGGGGCCACGTTGGTCCCCTTCCGGAAGGTTCTAGATGCTTCCGGTACAATACCGATTAACCCGGAACAATTCCGAACTCCAAAAACTGCACTGCCTTATATGAATCTCATTCTCCGGACCATTCTGGAACCTCTTGTGATGTACCGGATCCCATCCAAGACTCCGAACAAAAACTCATAAACCAATTATCCAATCTATCCTAGCGTCGAGACATGTTAAGTGTGTGACCCTTCGGGTTCGAGAATATGC
Source organism: Avena atlantica (assembly GCA_910589765.1). Lineage (NCBI taxonomy): Eukaryota > Viridiplantae > Streptophyta > Magnoliopsida > Poales > Poaceae > Avena > Avena atlantica. The sequence goes on along the minus strand of OU342739.1, from coordinate 412,933,727 downwards.
AGACATGATCTTCTATCAATAATCAACAGCGGGGTCTGGAAACCCATATTGACTCCCACACATTCATCGATGATCATATCGGATGAACCACGATGCCAGGATTCAATCAATCCCATATATATATTCCCTTCGTCTCGCGATATTTTACTTGCCCGATATTTGATCGTCGGTACCGTCATACCTAGTTCAATCTCGTTCACAGCAAGTACTTTACTCGTTCCATAATCCGATATCACTTTGTGATTAACTCCTTAACCACATGCTTGCAAGCGTTGTTGATATCGATTACCAAGTGGGCCCGAAGTATATCTCTCCGACTTGGGAGGGACAAATCCCATCTCGATACATACAACCCAACAGATACTTTCCGATCACCTGAGAGACACCTTTATGATCACCCTCTCATAGGATGACGTTTGATGACCTCAAAGCTTTCTTCCGATACCAGGGAGTTGTATTATCTCATGGTCTAAGGAATACAATATTTGACATAAGAAAAGCTTCGCAAAGATGAACACGATGACACGATCTAATTGCTTCGCTTAGTTTGGGTCTGTCCATCATATCATTCTCCCAATGATATGATCTCATTATTAATCGACAACTCATGTCCATGGTTAGGAAACCTTAACCATCATTAATCAATGAGCTAGTCCATATAGGCATACTAGGGACACGGTGTTGTTCACAAACCACACAAGTATTAAAGTTTCCGCTTAATACAATTCTAGCATGGAATATAAACATTATCATGAACAAGAATTATAATAATAACATCTTTATTATTGCCTCTAGGGCATAATTCCAATACACTGCGCATAGCACGCGCGTGGGCGGGTTAAGTGGTGTCCCCACGCGTCAGTGGGACAGGGGGTGCAAAGGGGTATGGGCTAACTACGACCGCAGGATTAGATCAGGATCAACAGCTCAGGCCATCGTCCTCGTCGAACAGAACATGACGGGCTCGAACCCTAGCGTGTCCAGTGGGGGTCTGTGGTGGCTCACCAGGGCTCAGGCAATGGTCGGCGATGGGGGCGAATGACGAATTCTACGACGGTGGTTCTCTTGGTACTGGCTTCTCCTCCTAGGGTGGCTCCAGTCGACGACACCCTTCTCCTCCAGCAGCGATAGGCTCCGGCGAAATTCTGTGATGCTGCGATTGCCTTGCTCCGGGAAGAAGTGGGAAGGATTAGTGAGAGGTGGGGAGTGGAATGGTGTGAAGAAAACGAGCGGGGAAGGCCTCCTTTTATAGGCGAGCGAGAGAGGCTGAGCGGCATGGGCAGTGCTCGTCGTGGTCGGGGTTATAGCGAGCTACGGGCAAGGCTGAAGGTAGGGGATGGTGCGTGGTTTCCTGGCGGTCCTCAATGGCTTGATGGTGTGGCAAGGGGCGATCGAGGTTGGTCGGAATGGGTCGATGCTCTGAGCAGCACCGGCGGTGGTTTTGACGATGCACGGGTGCTACGGGTCGCGTGGCGGCGAAGGGGGTTGTCTCGGAGGTTCCTCGTGTTGCGGTGGTTACAGGCACGGGCAGCGAAGGCGAGGCGCGGTCTGTTCGAGCGTGTCGAGTGCGGCGAGCTAGCACGCTCTGGACATGGCAGAGAAAAACTAAGCGCGGTGCATTCTCTGTGGTGCAGTGCCTGGCTGCTTGCGAGGGCTGGACAGGGGGTGGTAGTGGACGGTGGCGTGCTTCCCGAACACGGTGGCTAGGCGCGGCGATGGCTCTGGCTAGCTTGCCATGGTCGGTTGGCCGGGGTTGGCTCGGGCATGCACGACATGGTGCATTGGTAGGGGTCTAGGTTGTTTCAATGCACTGGTTGGCACTGGGGGAGACAGGGGTGATCAATGGGGAACAAGGTTTGGCAAAATTACTGCTCAAAACAGTGAAGTTTGGCCAAATTTGTTTTCTGTCTCCAAGTGTTTGATGAAATGGCCGAAAGAAATTCATATTTGAATTTTTGGCTCCTAGAGCCTCCTCTAAACCGCCGCTGCCTAGCCCTGCCCTAGCCGCCGGCCACCTCCACCCCTCGCCTTCTAAACCCTAGTTATCGAGGTCTCTCTACTCCACCATACCCGCTCCGGTTTAGACGAAGTCCTGCGGGATCTACTCCTCCGTTTCACCACCACGCCGTCGTGCTGCTAGAATCGAGAGGAGATTTACAACCTTCGCTGCCTGCTGAAACAAGGGAGAGGAAGGTATTTATCGAGTACCTAACATGTGACCGACTGCGGGAGCGCTGCCGGAACACGGCACCGGAAGGATCGTCTTCGCAATCTTGATATCGGCAAGTGAACGACTAAATGAACCACGAGAATATGATCTCGTTAAACGCTTTGGATCTTCGAGGGTTAGGTCTCTATCAACTCGTTGCACCGATCTTGTAGATTATATATTGGCTTGTGTGTGTTCATGCGATAGAATTTTTTGTTTTTCATGCTACGAACCCCTACACTAAAGGCCCTTCCCCTTATAACGCGCACGGCCTTCTCCCCTAAATCCCATCTCATTTTCAATCAAGCATATGAGGCACCAAAGTAGACGACTCCGATGTCGGGAAGCTGCCCGACTCTGCCACGGTCCTCCTCTCCATTGCCGTTTGCATCGTCAAAATTAGGGTTAACAAAAACTTTTCTAAATAAAAATATGAAAGCATGCATGTGTGTATGCATCCTAGTTTGAATTCTTTTGAATTGCCTTGTTTATGTGTTTATTTGCTTGTAAAATGTTTCTTAGGTGAAATAAACATCATCTAAACAATTCCCAAAGACAAATAAATCAAAACAAACCAAATTGGATGAATGGTCATTTTGACCAATTTAACTCCCATGCCTACTTTGGTTGTCCCAAACTTTCAGAACTTAACAGAAACTTGTTTGGATCTTTACACCCCTTGATTGTACTCATAAAAAAGTATCAAGGCCCACTTTGTGATCATCCAGAAACATTCAAATGCATAGTTTAAATGACAACTCAAAATTGAATCTTTATCATATGGGAAGATCCCACTTTTTCAAAAACCACTCAAACCAGCTCAACTTTCAAAACCCAAGCATCTGTAGACTCACCAGCACCAACCTAGCACACCCACCAAAAATCTTTTCAAAATTCAAAACTTGAATTCTTGCGGCCATTTTATCAAACACCTTGCTGACTCAAATCGAATAAAATCTAAACACTATTGTGAGCAGTGATTGGAGCCTAACTTGTTCCCTCTCTAGCTCACCGCAATCTCAGTATATCATCTAGAAAACTAAACCAAGCACTAGCCCCACTGTAAGCTTGGCAATGCCATCAATGGTGAACAGCCGAAGCACACCATGCCACCCCAGTGTAGACAACAAGCTAGGAGAAGAAACAAGTCTAGCCAACATGTCTGGGAGCAAGCCAACACCCCACCGCCACTCCCTGTCCAGCACTCGAACGTTGCCAACCCCTGTACCACACGCACAGACCATGCCCAGCTCGCCAGCAACCATGCCGAGCATGCGCCAGAGCGCCGCCCTCGACACACGCCCACAGACCGTGCGCCGCCCTCGCCGCGTGCATACACGATCACCACCGACCCAAGAGACCGCCAGACATCCCCGTTCGCTGCCCCATGCCTCACAGCCACCGCTCGCCATCGAAGACGCCGCCTCTACCGCGCAGAGAGTCGCGTGTTCCAGACCGTTTGCCACCACCCCTACATGCGCATTAAAGCTGTAGAGCATCGCCAGGAGACCACCAAGCGATCGCCACCGCCGGCCATGCCTCTAGCAGCCCGTAGCCATTTCGCCACCGTCGCCTGCCCATCCCGTTCGGTCTCACCGTCGAGCCTATAAAAGGAGACGACCCCTAGCCAAATTGAGCACACCATTCTACTCCCCTCTCCTCACTGATCGTTCCACCCCGTTCTCGAAGCAAGGCGAGCAGCGCTTCGCCGGAATTTCGCCGGAGCCCGCCGCCTCTGGATAAGAAGGGAGCCAGCGATTGGAGCCGCCCCAGGAGAAGTTGCCGGTACCAGGAGGTTCGCCGTCGTCAACTTCATCGTTCGCCCGCCTCGCCGACCCTCGCTTGAGCCCCGGTGAGCCCCCGAGGACCCCCACATGCCGTGTTAGGGTTCAGTCTCAACGGCGTTGCCCGACGTGGACGATGAACCTCAGCCGTTGGATTAGAACTAGATCGAACGTATCACATTTCCCCGTACCGCTTTGCACCCCCTCGTCTCACTGATGCGTGGGGACAACAACTTAACTAGCCCGCGTAAGCGCTGTGCTTAGCAGGCCGGCCCAGTATCGTTTCCCGCGCAACCCAGTCGTTTGAATTTAACCTTTTACATTTTATTTCAAACACACTTCTGCACCTAGATTCAAAAATCAACCCAGATCGATTCAGTGAACCAAATGGAATGAAACCAATTTTGTTGGAAAGTTCTAGAAATGCTGAATCCAAGCCCGTTGGATTTAAGTCATTTGGATCTCTAGATCAACCTTGGTAAAAATAACAAGGCAGAAGCTTTTCTGCATTCAAACGTTTTTCAAATTTAAACCATAATAGCTTTTGAGTTGATTCCAACTCTCAAAAATCACATTCAATCATACCTTTCAGAATATATAAAAATATATAGGTTTACTTACAGAAATAATTTTCAAGTAATAAAAGAATGCCACATAGGCATTTTAGCCACTTTAGTTAATTAGAATAAAAGGGTAAAACCTTATTAAATTGTGACACCACTTTAAATCTGTCAACACCCGGATTTTTAATCCCAGATGCCTGTTATGCCATACATCGCAATCCCAGGATTACCATTTTTGCGAGACATAACAGAATTGGATACCATAGTACCTCATCCATTAGAAACCGTACATAAGTTCTTACACAAATAGGGATCTCATAATCCAGTTCTTAATACAACATCAAGCAGCGGAATACGTAATAATAACGGTAGCGTAGGCGAAGCTCCATCTTCGGGGTCACAGGCAATGCTAACGATGGGAGATGATCCTAGTTGTCGTAACCTTCCTGGGGTCCATCCTCCAGGTACTCCTCTTCATAGTATGGCCATGGGAATAGCCAGGGACAAAGCCATGAGTACTCTTTAAGTACTCGCAAACTAATACTAACAGGTAAAGGGGTTTTTGGATAATAGGACACTAGGCTCTAGGGTTATTTTGCAAAAATCCAGATTTATCTCTACTAAGTTTAGGAGCAACGAATGCTAGTTGAAGTTTTATAACACCTAAGTGGGATCTTGTAACTCATGTCACAACCCTGTTGTGGTCAAGTCAAAGTCTCAATTCATTTCACCAGTCATTTTGAAAAGTCTGACGGGGGAATAGTATGGCCACTCCAACTGTCCATAACCGCGGATGCGGCTATTCGAATAGTTTGACACTCTGCAGAGATTGTACACTTTCACCACAACATTTGATACATCCGTCAGGAACAAATCCTGAATTCACCATACTCATTATGCGGATAATCAATCCTAACCTTTCAATTACACGCCCTAGTATAAGGACCTCTCCTGTGAGTCTGGCCTCCCAACCATGACCAACTGTCATCTTGGGTACTGAACAGGTGGACAATATTCACAAGGTAGCCTCAGCTCAGACCTTGGCCGTGAGGGATCTAATACTAAGGTATATAAGTTTCCAGTCAAGCCCTACCCAATCTTCGGGTATTGTAGTTGTACGATAAAATTGGAATGGTATTGCATCCAGACAACCATCAGTTTTATAAAGGTCTAAGGCTCATGCCTCAACATTTTCATCACCAAAATCATCAGGTGTTCGGAAACACATGTCCAAAACATTTCAATAGAATGATCCATCATTCCAAGGTTTTCGTAACCATTTTTCCACCAAGTATTCCCATCTAAAGTTGATCAAGTTTTATGCTTAGCACTAGCATCTACAGGTGGGGGTAAGCAATAATGAGGGGTGGTAAACTACTGGAGCTTTAACTAAGTTTAATCTCATGCCTTAAGATGACATCAAGATTATCTAGCTTAGGCCAAATTTTATGCTCTTTATGCAATCTTCAAATATCTTTCTAGTATCTATAGTTCACTTAAGTAAACTCTAAGTAAGAACTTTGATAAAGAAATAAAGTATAAAGCTTGTAAGTAAAAACTCGGATTGGTTTATCAAGTGGATATGATCACATATGCTTAATGCATATGGTTGGCATGGTAACAAATAGTGGTTTGTTGCATCAGTAGAGTATCTTGCAAGGGTTAGCTTGCACATTCACTAGTAGTATTAGGCTTGCATGATTGTCAATATAAGCTTGCCTTGTGCAGAGCAGTGGTTGAAGTTCTCCTCGGCTTCTTCTTCGTAGAATCCTCCTTCCTCCTCGTATCCTTGGTCGGTACTAGCGTCTATGAATAAATACGAGGTACACAATCACCAAACAATACTTAACTACTTGAAATCATCACACACAAGGGTCCTATAGATGATCTAACATCATATCTAACATTACAAGATTAAGGCATGGTTTAATTCCTTTTATTTTTAGAAAAGTAATTTCTACTCATTGAAAAACTGCTTAAGATTTAATATTCTCCAAACCAAACATGGGACCATGTTGACACATGTCATCACCACATATTTTAGTCCATGGTAATGTGATTTAAAGTGGTGTCACAATCTAATAAGGTTTTACCCTTTTATTTTAATTAATTAAAGTGGCTAGAAATGCCTATGGGGCATTCTTTTATTACTTGAACATTATTTATGTAAGTAAACCTATATATTTTTATATATTCTGAAAGGTATGGTTAAATGTGATTTTTTAGGGTTGGAATTAACTCAAAATCTATTATGGTTTAAATTTTAAAAATGTTTGAATGCAGAAAATCTTCCGCCTTGTTATTTTTACCATGGATGATATATAGATCCAAATGACTTGAATCCAACGGGCTTGGATTCAGCATTCTCAGACCTTTCTAACAAAATTGGTTTCATTCCATTTGGTGCACTGAATCGATCTGGGTTGATTTTTGAAGTTGGGTACAGAAGTGAGTTTGAAATAAAATAGAAAAGGTTTAATTCAAATAACTGGGTTGCGCGGGAAACGATACTGGGCCGGCCTGCTAAGCGCAGTGCTTCCGTGGGCTGCTTATGTGGGTGTCCCCACGCGTCAGTGAGACAGGGGGTGCGAAGCGGTACGGTGCAACGTGGTGTGTTCGATCTGATTCTAATCCAACGGCTGAGAGTCATCGTCGACGTTGAGCAACGCCGGCGAGACAGAAACCTAGCGCGGCCAGTGGGGGTTGCTGGGGGCTCACCGCGGTGCAGGCGAGGGTCGGCGAGGCGGGCGAACGACGAAGTCGACGACGGCGAACTCAGGGGTGGTCGCGGCAGCTCCTGGGGTGGACGAAATCGATGGCGCCCTTCTTCTCCGGAGGCGGTGGGCTCCGGTGAAATTCCGGCGATGCGCTGCTCCCTTGCTCCGGGAACGGTGTGGCACGATCTGTGATGAGAGGGGAATAGAATGGTGTGAAGAATTCGAGAGGGGGTGGCCTCTATTTATAGTCGAGCGAGGGGACCGACGGGCGCACGGTGAGCTCGTTGGGGGCGATGGTACAGACGGCTATTGGCATGGGCGAAGGTAGGGGGCGGTGCGGTGTTCCCTGGCGATGCTCAACGACATGGTTTCGAGGCGTGGGGCGGTGCGGCTTGGTCTGGAACATGCGACGCTCTGCGCGGCAAAGGCGGCGTCTTTGACGGCGAGCGGTGGCTGTGCAGCACGGGGCAGCGACCGAGGATGACTGGCGGTCTCCTGGGTCGATGGTGATCATGTATGCACGCGGTGAGGGCGGCGCGCGGTCTGTGGGCTTCGGTCGAGGGTGGCGCTCTGGCGCACGCTCGGCATGGTCGCTGGCGGTCTAGGCGCGGTCTGTGCGTGTGGTCCAGTGGCTGGCAGGGTTCGAGCGTTGGACAGGGAGTGGCGATGGACGGTGGGCTGCCTCCCAGACAAGGTTGGCACGGCTTAATCTTATCCTAGCTTGCTGTCTCTACTGGGGTGGCATGGGTGTGCTCGGCTGTTCACCATTGATGGCAATGCCCAGCTTACAATGGGGCTAGTGCTTGGTTAATCTTGCTAGATGATCTACTGAGCTGGTTGTGAGCTAGATAGGGAACAAGTTAGGCTTCAATCACTGCTCACTATAGTGTTTAGATTTTGTATGATTTGTGTCTGCAACCTGTTTGATGAAATGGCCGCATGAATTCAAGTTTTGAATTTTGAAAAGATTTTTGGTGGGTGTGCTAGGTTGGTGCTGGTGAGTCTGCAGATGCTTGGGTTTTGAAAGTTGAGCTTGTTTGAGTGGTTTTTGAAAAAGAGGGATCTTCCCATATGATAAAGATTCCATTTTGAATTGTCATTTAAACTATGCATTTGAAAGTTTCTGGATGATCACAAAGTGGGCCTTGCTACTTTGTTATGAGTATAATCAAGGGGTGCAAAGATCCAGAAAAGTTTCTGTTAGGTTCTGCAAGTTTGAGACAACCTAAGTAGGCATGGGAGTTAAATTGGTCAAAATGACCATTCCTTTATTTTATTTGTTTTGATTTATTTGTCTTTAGAAAAAGTGTGGGAAATGTTTTAGATTATGTTTAATTCACCTAAGAAACATTTTACAAGCAAGGAAACACACAAACAAGGTGGTTCAAAAGAATTTCAAATTCAATGCATACTCATATGCATGCTTTCATAATTTTATTTACAAAAGTTTTTGTTAACCCTAATTTTGATGAATAGAGTTTGATGATTTAAGTTTAGTATTTTTGGGATGTTACAAAATCACATTCCCATGGACTAAAATATGTGGTGATGACATGTGTCAACATGATCCCATGTTTGGTTTGGAGAATATTAAATCTTAAGTAGTTTTTCAATGAGTAGAAATTACTTTCCTAAAAAGAAAAGGAATTAAACCAACCTTTAATCTTGTAATGTTAGTGATGATGCTAGATCATCTATAGGACCCTTTTGTGTGATGATTGCAAGTATTTAAGTATTGTTTGGTGATTTTGTACCTCGTATTTATTCATAGACGCTAGTACCGACCAAGGATACGAGGAGGAAGGAGGATACTACGAAGAAGAATCCAAGGAGAACTTCAACCACTGCTTTGCACAAGGAAAGATAACACTTGCAATTTAGCAAGCTTATACTGATACTGTGCAAGCCAATACTTGCTTGTCACCATGCCAGCTATATGCCTTAAGTGTTGGAGATATGCCCTAGAGGCAATAATAAATGTAGTTATTATTATATCTTTGTGTTTATGATAAATGTTTACATTCATGATATAATAGTATTAACAAGGAAACATTGATACTTGTGTGATATGTAAACTTAATTTGAAGTCCATAGTATAGCCTCTATACTTCACTAGCTTGTTGGTTGATAGATGATTGTGGTTTCCCTATCATGAACATTGAGATGTTATCAACAACAATATCATATCGTTAGGAGAATGATATGGTGGACATACTCCTATAGATAAGCGTAGCATAAAGATCAAGTCATTTCAATAGTTCAATTGCTATATGCTTTCTGATACATAGTAACCTAATTCCTTCGACCATGAGATCATGCATGTCACCTTTACCGGATGGATGCTTTGATGACATCAAACACCACACCGTAACTGGGTGGTTATAAAGGTGGCATTGAGTGTTCGGAAAGTATTGGTTGAGACACATGGATCAAGAGTGGGATTTGTCCATCCATATGACGGATAGATATACTCTGGGCCCTCTCGGTGGAATGTCATCCAATTAGCTTGCAAGCATGTGACTGGCTCACAAGGGATCACATATCACGGGAACGAGAAAAGAGTACTTATCAGTAACGAGGTTGAACTAGGTATGCAGAGATACCGACGATCATAACCTCGGATAAGTAACATATCGTGAGACAAAGGGAAATTGGTATCGTATGTAGGTGGTTCATTCGATCGCAAAGTAATCGTAGAAATATGTGGGAGCCATATGAATTTCCAGATTCCTATATTGGTTATTGTTCGGAGAAGTGTCTCGATCATGTCCGCATAATTCACGAACCGTAGGGAGACACACTTAAGGATTCGACGTTGTTTGAGTAGTTATGGTATTATGAGAAAGAGACCGAATGTTGTTCGGAATCTCGGATGGGGTCCGGGATATCACGAGGTGATCCAGAATGTTCCGGAGAATAAGATTCATATAAGGAAAGACCCGTTTCGGAGTTTGGGAATGATTCCGGTGTTTTCATCGGGAATGTTCTAGAAGGTTCCGGATTGTCCGGCACTCCGGGGGGGAGGGGTACATGAATGTGTCATTACATATTGGAATGATTGCATCATGTAATAAGTGTTCTTGCTGTCCCAAATAAAGGATTAAATTGAATCCTAAAACAGAAAATTCAAATGTCCAGTTTGAAAGTCAAACGGCTAAAACAAGAAACTGTGGGAAACAAGCAAGAGGAGGCCAAAACCGAGTTGGGGAGGGAGACCCTCCTCCAATCGGCGGCGCCTCCACCAGGCCGAGTTGGGGAGGGACTCCCCTCCCTCCCCTGGCACGCCAGCCCCCTCCCACCTATAAAAGGAGGGGCAGGGCCTCCTCCTCTAGACACACAAGTTCCTATCCTCTAATCTCCGGTTTAGAGCCGTTTTGGTTTAGAGCTTCTAATTGCCCTAGCCTTCGGTTTAGAGCCTTCTAATTGGTGTGTATAAATCCTAGACCACTAATAGTACTCTCTCATACTCCACCATACTCGCTCCGGCTTAAGGCGAAGCCCTGCGGGATCTCCCCTCTACTTTCGGTACCACGCCGTTGTGCTGCCGGAATCGCGAGGAGAGTGCTACAACCTCCGCTGCCTGCTGGAACAAGGGAGAGGAAGGTCTTCGTCGAGTACCGAACGTGTGACCGACTGCGGGAGCGCTGCCGGAACGCAGCGCCGGAAGGATCGTCTACACGATCTTGACATCGGAAAGAGTACGACTACATCACCCACGAGAATCCGCTCTCGTTAAACACTTTGGAATCTTTGAGGGTAAGTTATTCCATCGACTCGTTGCTACAATCTAGTAGATAGATCTTGGCTTGTTTGTTTGTATGCGATAGAAAATTTTTGTTTTCCATGCTACGAAACCCTACAGTGATATCAGAGCCGTGTCTATATGTAGATCTGTTGCACGAGTAGAACACAATGGTCATTGTGGGCGTTGATGCGTTTATTGTCGATTGCTTCTTGTGTACTTTGCATCTTGCGGTATGTTGGGATGAAGCGGCCCGGGCTAACCTTACATGACATCGTTCATGAGACTTGCTCCACGCTTGACATGCAACTTGTATTGCATAAGTGGCTTTGCGGGTGCCTGTTTCTCCTAGCATAGTTAAGATCCAATTTACAACGGGTGATTAACAATACTAGTATCAATGTTGTGGTTCTTGTTCGTAAGTTAGAACGACACTTATTGAAAGCCCCAAACCACTAAAATATGCAAAGAAAGTAGAGGCGTCTAACTTTGTTTTGCAGGGGTGTGCAGTGATGTGATATGGCCATGATTGTGATTATATTTGATGTATGCAATGTTCCTTATTGTAAGTCGGCAACTGGCAGGAGCCATATGGTTGTCTTTAATTTATGTTAAGACCCACGTGTCTATTCAAAGTAGTTGTAATAGTTGAAGCCGGTGGACGACAACCATGGAGAGGCGTCATTGACCTTGATGCAATGCCGGTGATGATGGAGATCATGTTCGTGCTTGAAGATGGAGATCGGAAGCACAAAGAAGAAAGGCCATATCATATCACATATATATATTGAATTGCATGTGATGTTAATCCTTTATGCATCTTGTATTGCTTGTAGACGACGGTAGCATTATAAGATGATCCCTCATGCACATGAATTTCAAGTCATAAAGTGTTCACCCTTAGTTAGCACTGTTGCTAAAGCTTGTTGTTTCGAAGCACCACGTGATGATCGGGTGTGTTAGATTTCGCAAGTGTATACAACGTGAGCAAGCCAGATTTGCTCATGCGGAAACTAAGGTTTGATCTTGACGAACCTAGCATGTACAGACATGGTCTCGGAACACGTATCACCGAAAGGTAAAGCATGAGTCATATAGTAGATATGATGAACATGATGATTGTTCGCCATTGAAACTATATCAACTCTCATGATGATCGGTGTTGATGTAGTGGATTTGGTTCGTGTGATCACTAAAACAATGTGAGGGATATTGTTTTGAGTGGGAGTTCACCTAGATTAACTTTATTAATTAATTTGAACTCAATTTGTCATAAACTTAGTCTAAACTATTGCAAATATGTTGTAGATCAATGGCAGTCCCTACCATCAATTTTAATGCGTTCCTAGAGAAAGAAAAGTTGAAAAACAATGGAAGCAACTTCGCGGATTGGTTCCACATTTTGAGGATTGTCCTCACAGCTGGTAATTTGACCTATGTGCTGGATGCACCGCTGGGTGACCCACCTGCAGCTGATGCTCCCGATGAAGTAAAGAATGTTTACCTCGCTCGGAAGAATCAGTACTCCATAGTTCAGTGTGCTATCTTGTATGGTTTGGAATCAGAGCTTCAGAAAAGGTTTGAGGATTCAGACCCATATGATATTGTCGAGGATCTCAAATTGATTTTTGAGACTCATGCGGCAATTGAAAGCTATGAGGCTTCTGAAAAGTTCTTTAACTGCAAGATGGAAGAGGGCAGTTCCGTGAGTGAGCATGTGCTTAAGATGTCTGGGCACGCGAACAAACTTCAAAGCTTGGGTATAGTGATTCCTAATGCTTTGGGGATTTATCGTGTCCTCCAATCACTACCACCAAGTTACAAGAACTTTGTGATGAACTACAACATGCAGAACATGAACAAGACGTTGCCAGAACTCTTTGCCATGTTGAAATCTGCAGAAGTGGAGATCAAGAAAGAGCACCAAGTGTTGTTGGTCAATAAGACCACCAAATTCAAGAAAGGCAAGTCTAAGAAAAAGGGACACTTCAAGAAGGGTGGTAAGAAAGTTACCACGCCGACGAAGAAGACCAAGGCTGGACCTAAGCCTGATACTGAGTGCTTTTACTGCAAGGGAGAAGGTCACTGGAAGCGGAATTGCCCAAAGTACTTGGCGGATTTGAAGAACAGCAACATCAAGAAGAAAGGTATATCTGATATACATGTTATTGATGTGTATCTCACTAGTACTCGTAGTAGTGCCTGGGTATTTGATACTGGTTTGGTTGCTCATATTTGTAACTCGAAACAGGTGCTGCAGAATAAACGGAAGCTAGCGAAGAACGAGGTGACGATGCGCGTGGGAAATGGATCAAAGGTTGATGTGATCGCGGTCGGCACGCTACCCCTTCATCTACCATCGGGATTATTTTTATACTTAAATAATTGTTATTTGGTGCCTGCGTTGATCATGAACATTATATCAGGATCTTGTTTATTATGAGACGGTTACTTGTTTAAATCCGAGAATAATGGTTGTTCGGTTTATATGAGTAATATGTTTTATGCACATGCACCTTTGATAGATGGTCTATTCTTATTGAATCTCGATAGTGGAAATACACATATCAACAACATTGAGGCTAAACGTTTGAAATCAAGCGATAATTCGACCTATATGTGGCACTGTCGTCTTGGTCACATTGGAGTGAAACGTATGAAGAAACTCCATTCCGATGGACTTCTTGAATCACTTGATTTTGAATCACTTGAAAGATGCGAAGCATGTCTGATGGGTAAAATGACTAAGACTCCATTTTCTGGTATGATGGAGCGAGCTACGGACTTATTGAAAATCATACATACCGATGTGTGTGGTCCAATGAGTGTAGCATCACGCGGTGGTTATCGTTATGTTCTTACCTTCACGGATGACTTGAGTAGATATGGGTATATCTATTTCATGAAACATAAGTCCGAAACTTTCGAGAAGTTTAAGGAATTTCAAAGTGAGGTAGAGAATCAACGTAACAAGAAGATTAAATTTCTACGTTCTGATCGTGGAGGTGAATGTCTAAGTTACGAGTTTGGCGAGCATTTGAAGAAATGCGGAATACTTTCACAATTGACACCGCCGGGAACACCACAGCGTAATGGTGTGTCCGAACGTCGTAATCGAACTCTCTTAGATATGGTTCGTTCTATGATGTCACTTACAGATTTACCACTATCATTTTGGGGTTATGCATTAGAAACAGCCGCATTCACTTTAAATAGGGCACTATCTAAATCCGTTGAAACGACACCGTATGAATTATGGTTTGGGAAGAAACCTAAATTGTCGTTCCTTAAAATTTGGGGATGCGAAGCCTATGTAAAGAAGTTACAGTCGGACAAGCTTGAACCCAAAGCGGAAAAATGCGTCTTCATAGGATACCCGAAGGAAACTATTGGGTATACCTTCTATCAAAGATCCGAAGGCAAAATCTTCGTTGCCAAGAATGGATCCTTTCTAGAGAAGGAATTTCTCTCGAAAGAAGTGACTGGAAGGAAAGTAGAACTCGACGAGGTTGTCGAACCTTCTCTCGAAATTGCGAGTAGCGCAGCACCGGAAGAAGTTCCTGTGGTGCCTGCACCAATAAGAGAGGAAGCTAGTGATGGTGATCATGAAACTTCGGTTGAAGTTGCTACAGAGCCTCGGAGGTCAACGAGAACTCGTACCACTCCAGATTGGTATGATTCCGTTATGAATGTCATGTTGGTGGACAACACCGATGACCCCGAGACATATGAGGAAGCGATGATGAGCCCAGATTCCAATAAATGGCAAGAAGCCATGAAATCCGAGATTGGATCCATGTACGAAAACCAAGTATGGACTTTGGTGGACTTACCAGATGGCCGGAAGGCTGTCGAGAACAAATGGATTTTCAAGAAGAAAACAGATGCTGATGGTAATGTTACTGTCTATAAAGCTCGACTTGTCGCAAAAGGGTTTCGACAAATTCAAGGAGTTGACTACGATGAGACTTTCTCACCAGTAGCGAAGCTAAAGTCTGTGAGGATTATGTTAGCGATCGCTGCATATTATGATTATGAGATATGGCAGATGGATGTCAAAACAGCATTCCTCAATGGAGACATTGATGAAGAGTTGTATATGATGCAACCTAAAGGTTTTGTCGATCCTAAAGATGCTAACAAGGTATGCAAACTTCAACGGTCCATCTATGGATTGAAGCAAGCATCCCGAAGTTGGAATCAACGTTTTGATAAGGTAATCAAAAGTTTTGGTTTTATACAAACTTATGGAGAAGCTTGTATTTACAAGAAAGTGAGTGGGAGCTCTGTAGCATTCTTAATACTATATGTGGATGACATATTGTTGATTGGGAATGATGTAGACCTTCTTAATAGTGTCAAGGAATATTTGAATAATAGTTTTTCAATGAAGGATCTTGGCGAAGCAGCTTACATATTAGGCATAAAGATTTATAGATATAGATCGAAACGCAAAATATCATTGTCACAGAGTACATATTTGGACAAAGTTCTAAAGAGGTTTGGAATGGAAGAAAGCAAGAAAGGGTTCTTGC
This sequence comes from Avena atlantica, assembly GCA_910589765.1. Classification (NCBI taxonomy): domain Eukaryota; kingdom Viridiplantae; phylum Streptophyta; class Magnoliopsida; order Poales; family Poaceae; genus Avena; species Avena atlantica. The sequence continues at coordinate 412,918,177 of OU342739.1, read as the reverse complement.
CCATGTTGCCCAATACGACCTTGAGTAAAACTCAAAGTCCGACATCGGCAGAAGATAGAGAAAGGATGAGTAAGACTCCCTATGCCTCAGCCATAGGATATCTAATGTATGCCATGCTATGTACTAGACCCGACATTGCATATGCTGTTAGTTTAACTAGCAGATATCAAAGTGATCCAGGAGTGGATCATTGGACAGCGGTCAAAAACATCCTTAAGTACTTGAGAAGAACTAAGGATATGGTTCTTTCTTATGGAGGTGATGAACAGCTCGTTGTTAATGGTTACACCGATGCTAGTTGGAACACCGATCCGGATGATTCTAAATCACAATCCGGATACGTATTTATTTTGAATGGTGCAGCAGTTAGCTGGAGGAGTGCAAAGCAAAGCGTTGTGGCGAGATCTTCAACTGAATCGGAATACATGGCTGCTTCGGAGGCTTCACAAGAAGCGATATGGATGAAAGAGTTCATTACAGAGCTGGGTGTGGTTCCTAGTGCGCTGGACCCAATGTCTATCTACTGTGATAACATGGGCGCCATAGCCAATGCGCAAGAACCAAGGTCACACAAGAAGCTGAAGCACATCAAGCTATGTTTTCACGCTATTCGAGAACATATACAGGATGGGGATATAAAGATTTGCAAAGTACACACAGATCTTAATGTGGCGGATCCGTTGACTAAACCTCTCCCGAGGGCAAAACATGACCAACACCAAACTGCCATGGGTGTTCGGTATATTACCATGTAATCTAGATTAGATGACTCTAGTGCAAGTGGGAGACTGTTGGAGATATGCCCTAGAGGCAATAATAAATGTAGTTATTATTATATCTTTGTGTTTATGATAAATGTTTACATTCATGCTATAATAGTATTAACAAGGAAACATTGATACTTGTGTGATTTGTAAACTTAATTTGAAGTCCATAGTATAGCCTCTATACTTCACTAGCTTGTTGGTTGATAGATGATTGTGGTTTCCCTATCATGAACATTGAGATGTTATCAACAACAAGATCATATCGTTAGGAGAATGATATGGTGGACATACTCCTATAGATAAGCGTATCATAAAGATCAAGTCATTTCAATAGTTCAATTGCTATATGCTTTCTGATACATAGTAACCTAATTCCTTCGACCATGAGATCATGCATATCACCTTTAACGGATGGATGCTTTGATGACATCAAACACCACACCATAACTGGGTGGTTATAAAGGTGGCATTGACTGTTCGGAAAGTATTGGTTGAGACACATGGATCAAGAGTGGGATTTGTCATCCATATGACGGATAGATATACTCTGGGCCCTCTCGGTGGAATGTCATCCAATTATCTTGCAAGCATGTGACTGGCTCACAAGGGATCACATATCACGGGAACGAGAAAAGAGTACTTATCAGTAACGAGGTTGAACTAGGTATGCAGAGATACCGACGATCATAACCTCGGATAAGTAACATATCGTGAGACAAAGGGAAATTGGTATCGTATGTAGGTGGTTTATTCGATCGCAAAGTAATCGTAGAAATATGTGGGAGCCATATGAATTTCCAGATTCCTCTATTGGTTATTGTTCGGAGAAGTGTCTCGATCATGTCCGCATAATTCACGAACCGTAGGGAGACACACTTAAGGATTCGACGTTGTTTGAGTAGTTATGGTATTATGAGAAAGAGACCGAATGTTGTTCGGAATCTCGGATGGGATCCGGGATATCACGAGGTGATCCGGAATGGTCCGGAGAATAAGATTCATATAAGGAAAGACCCGTTTCGGAGTTCGGGAATGATTCCGGTGTTTTCATCGGGAATGTTCTAGAAGGTTCCGGATTGTCCGGCACTCCGGGGGGGGAGGGGTACATGAATGTGTCATTACATATTGGAATGATTGCATCATGTACTAAGTGTTCTTGCTGTCCCAAATAAAGGATTAAATTGAATCCTAAAACAAAAAAGTCAAATGTCCAGTTTGAAAGTCAAACGGCTAAAACAAGAAACTGTGGGAAACAAGCAAGAGGAGGCCAAAACCGAGTTGGGGAGGGAGACCCTCCTCCAACCGGCGGCGCCTCCACCAGGCCGAGTTGGGGAGGGACTCCCCTCCCTCCCCTGGCGCGCCAGCCCCCTCCCACCTATAAAAGGAGGGGCAGGGCCTCCTCCTCTAGACACACAAGTTCCTATCCTCTAATCTCCGGTATAGAGCCGTTTTGGTTTAGAGCTTCTAATTGCCCTAGCCTTCGGTTTAGAGCCTTCTAATTGGTGTGTCTAAATCCTAGACCACTAATGGTACTCTCTCATACTCCACCATACTCACTCTGGCTTAAGGCGAAGCCCTGCGGGATCTCCCCTCTACTTCCGGTACCACGCCGTTGTGCTGCCGGAATCGCGAGGAGAGTGCTACAACCTCCGCTGCCTGCTGGAACAAGGGAGAGGAAGGTCTTCGTCGAGTACCGAACGTGTGACCGACTGCGGGAGCGCTACCGGAACGCAGCGCCGGAAGGATCGTCTACACGATCTTGAGATCAGAAAGAGTACGACTACATCACCCACGAGAATCCGCTCTCGTTAAACACTTTGGAATCTTCGAGGGTAAGTTATTCCATCGACTCGTTGCTACAATCTAGTAGATAGATCTTGGCTTGTTTGTTTGTATGCGATAGAAAATTTTTGTTTTCCATGCTACGAAACCCTACATTAAGCATATATGATCATAACCACTTGATAACCCAATCCTAGTTTTACTTGCAAGCTTTCTACTTTATTTCTTTATCAAAGATCTTACTTACAGTTTACTTAAGTGAATTGTAGATACTAGAAAGATAATTGAAGGTTGCATAAAGAGCATAAAACTTGGCCTAAGCTAGATAATCTTGATGTCATCCTAAGGCATGAGATTGAACTTAGTTAAACTCCACTTGTTTACCACCCCTCATTAGTTCTTACCCCCACTTGTAGATGCTAGTTCTAAGCATAAAACTTGATCAAATTTAGATGGGAATACTTGGTGGAAAAATGGTTATGAAAACCTTGGAATGATGGATCATTCTATTGAAATGTTCTAGACATGTGTTTCCGAACACCAGATGATTTATGGTGATGAAAATGTTGAGGCATGAGCCTTAGCCCTTTATAAAACTGATGGTTGTCTGGATGCGATACCATTCCAATTTTACCGTACAACCACAATACCCGAGAATTGGGTAGGGCTTGACTGGAAACTTATATACCTTAGTATTAGTTCCCTCATGGCCAAGGTTGAGCTGAGGCTACCTTGTGAAGATTGTCCACCTGTGCAGTACCCAAGATGACAGTTGGTCATGGTTGGGAGGACAAACTCACAGGAGAGGGGCTTATACTAGGGCGTGTAATTTAAAGGTTAGGATTTATTATCCGCATACTGAGTATGGTGAATTCAGGATTTCTTCCTGACGGATGTATATAATGTTATGGTGAAAGTGTACAATCTCTGCAGAGTGTCAAACTATTCGAATAGCCGTGTCTGCGGTTATGGAAAGTTGGAGTGGCCATACTATTCCCCCGTCAGATGTTTTCAAAATGACTTGTGAAATGAATTGAGACTTTGACTTGACCACAACAGGGTTGTGATATGAAATACAAGTTCCCTCTTAGGTGTTATAAACTTCAACTAGCTCTCTTGCTTCTGAACTTAGTAGAGATAAATCTGTCTTCTTGCAAAACAACCCTAGAGCTTAGTGTCCTATTACAAAAAAAACCTTCACTTGTTAGTATTAGTTTGCGAGTACTTAAAGAGTACTCATGGCTTTGTCCCTGGCTATTCCCATGGCCAGACTATGAAGAGGAGTACCTGGAGGATGGACCCCAGGAAGGTTACGACAACTAGGATCATCTCCCATCGTCGGCATTGCCTGTGACCCTGAAGATGGAGCTTCGCCTACGCTACCGTTATTATTACATATTCCACTGCTTGTGTTGTATTAATACTGGATCATGAGATCCTTATTTGTATAAGACCTTATGTATGGTTTGTAATGGATGATGTACTGTGGTATCCAATTCTGTTATGTCTCGCAAAAATGGTAATCCTGGGATTGCGATCTATGGCATAACAGGCATCTGGGATTAAAAATTCGGGTGTTGACAAGTTGGTATCAGAGCCGTCCTGACCATAGGAGACCCTAGTTAGACTAGACGGTTGAATCAAAAACTTAGTTTCAAAACCAAAGGAAGCAAATATTTACAAAAACTTACTCCTATTCTTATCACTTTGATTCTTTCACAAAAATTCATGTTCCTTAAAAACTCTTGCAAAATACATAAAATTTGACACACTTGATCACTCTACTAACTTACTCATCTTATATTCTTTTAGATGGACGTGAAGTACAGCAAGTTTTACCAATTGGGAAATGGAGGAGACCTTATCTTTGAGAGGGATTTGGACCAGCTTTCAGAACTTCTGGAGCGTCCTCACCCTAAGTTCTTCGAAGCTCAGCTCAATGATCAAGGAGGAGAAGATCTGCAGTGGCTAATTGTTGCAAGTATCCAAGGAAAAATTGAACCTCCCACTGCGGAAGGAATTCAATTCACCTTAAGAGAGAACAACTGGCTCGATGGACTTGCCAGGGCCATGCAAGAAACTCTTGCCCGTCTGTGTGAGCAAAGTATCAACCAGATCAAGGGTACCCGCTTTGAATTTTGCCCAAGGCGTGATGCTAATGGACAACCACTGGAAGCCCCATACCATCACGAGCTGAAGACCCAATTGGACCACCTCAGCTTCATGATGTACGATCGTCAGCAGGAGTTGGATAAATATCGTGACTACTCCAACCACAAGTCTGCCATCATCAAGACGAAGGATCAGACCATCGCCATGCTAATGAAGGATCGCAAGTCTCGCAGCCGTCAGCTCGACAAGAAGGAGTGCATCATTGCCCGTCTTCGCCACCGTATCTCGTCTTTGGAGGAGACCATCCACGAGAGGGACATGTAGTTGGAGGAAAGGGAGAAGGCCGGAGAGGATCTTCGTGGAGACCCCTACTCCTATCTCAGGGATGATGATGATTTTCTAGAGGATCAGGCTATGGATTTCTTCATCGATGAGGATGATTACGCCTTCATCGATGACGACGAGGATGATGAGGATGACGACTACACCGACTCCGAGGAGTAGTATCACTTGAGCACTAGCGTAGTGAGTAGTATTTGGTCCCACTGTATCGTAGTTTCCAGAATGGTTCTTAAAACCATCTGTTTTTCTTGTGTTGTGGTGTGTGTTTGTGTTAAACCCCTCCTTTATAAAGGATAGGATCCCTGTGGTTGCAATGCTAGTCCCTGGATCAATGCTAGCATCCACAGTTTAAGATGAAGTACACAGATACAAAGGTCGTTTATTACATTCATTCCAGAGATAAAACATAGTCTTTTACAACTCAGGCCCATAGGCCTAATACAAGAGTTTAAGGAATAAGTAAATAAACATAAGTCTTCATCTTCATGTGCCACAGGCAAGCATGTTGAGTGTAGACTCATGACTCCTATTCATCATCAGAGTAACCTGCAACATCACAAGTTACAGCCACAGAGGGTCAATACTTTGGAATAGTATTGGCAAGTGATACCTTAGTACATTTTTAGTGGACTATATAACTACATGCATTTTGGCTAAGTGTAGCTTGGCTTGCTTTGCTTGAAAATAGGTTTTCCTATTAGTTGAAAACTTCAAGTTTTACTTTGTGAAAATCATTCCCAAGGAAACACCAATAGACATTGGGTCCTTCACCCTTGTTCACCCATCAATTTTATTTAGAAGTTGGAGTGATGAGATTCTTGTAGCTTCCATGTCTTGATGCTCAAGTGTCCATTTCCTTGGACAAGGCTAAGTACTTAGGTTTTCCATCTGCAGAGGTTGTGCACTTTCCCCACCAGACTTGGTTTCCCAATACAGGACCTTTCAGAAGCTTTTCCTTAGTCAAAATGGACGCGCTCCAACCTATCAACCCAACTACCACCATCTGTCCAAAATGACTAAGTTCTGGCAACTTATACGATCATGGCAGAGCCCATATTGCCAAGTGGTTGCACTGCAAGCTTTCTCAACACTTGGCCTCCAAATCCCTTTGTGCCTGGGTGGCATTCCACAAGTGAGATACACAACCCAAGTCCATGGCCTTGTGTAACCACTCAACATAACCCAAACTTTCCATTCCACCCAGGGAGTTCATTTGACTTGGTTGTTTTGTTAAGAAAATATAAGTCCCTTTGACTTAGAAAATTTTTATCATATAGTAAATAGATGTTCACCACCCTTGTTTACTATAAGCTAGACTAAGCAAAGTATGGCATCCTATCTTAGGAAAATTTCCCTAGCAATTCTACTATTTCACTCTACTTAGGATTTCCCATCTTAGCACTAAACAAAATATCATGCTTTTACTTTAGCAAAATATCTAATGCAAGTACAAACTTAGGATAGGAAATTCATGAAAATATCACTTGCCTTGGTAGTGTGGAGAGTAGCACTCTTCACAATCACAATCACTAGCAAAATCTACACAAGAAATCAAAGCATACAATTACACACAATTTAAATACAACCAAACATAATATGAATGCATGCATGCAATAATTTACCAAGTGTTAAATTTTGAAAATTCTACCAAGTGTACATTCATGCCTACAGAAGCATAACATGTCTCAAGTTTGTCCAATAAACTTATTTGTCCATAATAAAATTTTATAAAGATAATTCTATATCTAAAATAGCCCTAAACTTGTTCCTCAAATGAAACCATTTTTAACTGTTACTATATGCTAAACAAATTGGATATTCAGAAAGGCCTTGTTTCACTGAATCCAACGGTATAAAGTTTGCAAAAATCTAACGTGGCTTTTGAAAGTTATGAGCATTTGAAATTTGAATCTAAATCGGGTTTTTAAACTCTGTTTTTAATCCGACCTTGCCACGCGTCGCGTTATTACTGGCGCGTACCGGTTCGCACCGGATCACCCTTCTGTGCCGTTGGATCTAACTAACGCTGCACGGCTCAGATCGCGTACCTCTTCGGTTTAAGTGAATCTATCCTAGCGCTGCGATGTAGATCCAACGGTCCACATCATCAAACCAGAAACGGGCGGCGCTGGCGATGCTAACTGGCGGCGGCGCGTCTGACTACGGCGGCGCCGGCGTTCTACATCGTCCGCGAGAGGGAGAGGGGTATTACCAGGTTCGCCGGAGGCTGCTGAAGCTCGTCGTGGTACTGGCTTGTGGAGGGGCGCTCGGAGATGGGCTCTAGACCTCGTCGGAGTTGTGTCTGGCGTCAGGTGGGGGTTGTCGGAGTCGTTGCCGAAGTTCTGCGTCGCCTGAGCACGATCCAATGGGTTTAGAAGATGCGCAGGACAACTACGAACACGCTCGGGTGAACAAGAAAGCAAGGGGCGCTCGAAACTTACTGAGATTGCTCGCCGGAGTTGGGGTGGTCATCGGGTGCCTACGGCGTCAAGTGAATACGTCGACCTGGGGCAATACAGGATGCTCTGTTGTGGTTAGAAGGTGCGCGGGAGGTTTACTAAGCGTCTCGAACAAACCAGAGGGAAAGGGGCGCTCGAGACTCACCTGAATTGGTCGCCGGAGGGGGCTCTGTCAGCGGCGATTCGCGGAGGATTGAGGACAGCCTGGGGGCGTGAGTGTGCGATTGACTGGGGGAAAATGATCATGGGAAGGTGGGGATCTTATAGCCGGGGAGTCGACAAGAAACGCTCGGGGATTATTGCCCCATTACTCCGCGCCATTACCGGCCATCACTGCCGCAGCGACGTGGTCGCAGGCGTAGTCTGGGGAAGACGAGCACGACGTGGTCTGGTCCCGCTTGTCAGCAAAACGCGCATAGTGCTGGTGGGGTCAGGTTGTCGGCGACTGTTTGCGTGTGCTCGTGTGTGTGAGAAGAAAAGAAGATACCCGGGTGGGCTTGCTGGGCTTGGTTGGCTGCTGGGCCAGATTCTGGCCGCGCGGCCCTTTTCTATTCAGATGCTCTTTTCTTTTTCTATTTCCATTTTCTGGTATGAATTTAATATGAATTCAAACCTTTTTGGAGTTCAATTGTTTTGGGAACTTTTTGCAAGGTTTTATGGGTTCAAAAACATTCATTCTCACTAAGTGTTTATCCTGCAAGGCTGGGTCAAGCTTGGTTTTTCAAAATAAACAGAGAGTTGCTCTAGTTTGCAAATATTTGAATTAGGGTTTTGAAATCATTTCTAAATTTTAAATCCTGGTTAAAAGCTTCACCTAACCTTTCCAACAATGAAGGCAAGCATTCAAGTATTTAAACATTCAAACTTAAAAAGGATGATGTTTTATTTGGGACAATTTGACCACATGAAATCATAACTCATATTTCATCACTAAGTGATTTTTGAGAAAACCCTAAATGAATGAATGATGCAAAATGATATGAATGAGTTTTGAAACCATGATTTTTGGGATGTTACAAATCTAACCCCCTTAAGATGAATCTCGCCCTCGAGATTCGGTTTGGCTAGCAAATAGGTGAGGGTGGTCTTTCCGAAGATCATCTTCTCTTTCCCATGTTGCTTCCTCTTCGGAGTGATGGTTCCATTGCACTTTACAAAACTTGATAGTCTTGGTCCTGGTGACTCTTTCTGCTATCTCTAGAATCTTGACAGGCTTTTCCTCATAAGTGAGATCACTTTCTAGCTGAACTTCTTCCAAAGGTATGGTATCCTTCAAAGAAGACTCTTCCATTTCTGGGTGACATTTCTTAAGCTGACTCACATGAAACACGTTGTGGACTGCTGACAGAGATTCTGGCAATTCAACTTCATATGCAACTTCTCCTTTGTGACCTAGAATCTTGAATGGCCCAACATATCTTGGTGCCAACTTTCCTTTGACTCCAAATCTTTTCACTCCACGAAGTGGTGATACCCTGAGATAAGCTCTATCCCCAACTTCGTAGGTGACTTCTCTACGCTTAGAATCCGCGTAGCTTTTCTGTCGGGACTGTGCTATCTTCAACCTATCTTTAACCAATTTGACTTTCTCTTCGGCGTCTTTGATAAGATCTGGTCCAAATAAGCTCCTTTCGCCCACACCATTCCATAACAATGGGGTGGTACACTTCCTTCCGTAGAGTAACTCAAACGGTGCCATTCCAATACTAGATTGATGACTATTGTTGTAAGAGAACTCTGCGTAAGGTAAACTTTCATCCCAACTTGCTCCATAGTCTAAAGCACAAGCTCTCAACATGTCCTCAAGAATTTGGTTGGTCCTTTCTGTTTGTCCATCTGTTTGAGGATGAAAAGCAGTGCTAAATTCCAATCTTGTTCCTAAGGATTCATGAAGTTGTCTCCAAAAATGAGATGTGAACTGGGTTCCTCTATCTGACACAATACTCTTTGGCACACCGCGAAGGCATACAATCCTGCTCATGTAAATTTTAGCTAACTTGGCACTTGTATAGGTTGTCTTCACTGGTATAAAATGAGCCACTTTAGTTAGGCGATCCACTACTACCCATATGGAATCGTACCCTGATCTAGTCCTTGGTAATCCGGTAATGAAATCCATACCAATATTTTCCCACTTCCATTCAGGAATAGGTAGTGGTTGAAGTAGACCTGCTGGCTTTTGGTGCTCCGCTTTGACTCTGCTACACACATCACACAAAGCAATATGTTCGGCGATATCCCTCTTAAGATTGTTCCACCAAAATCTTTCTTTCATATCCATGTACATCTTGGTTTTTCCCGGGTGAATAGAATATGGAGAGTTGTGACCTTCTTGTAAGATCAGTTTCCGTAACTCCGGGTCTTGTGGAACACATATACGTTTCCCGTGCCATAAAGTACTCTGTTCGTCAATATGAAAACTCTTAGCTTTCCCTAGACCAATGTTTACTTTAATCTTTTCAATTTCCTCATCAGTCTTCTGGACCTCTCGGATCTTGTCCAATAGAGTGGGTTGAACATCTAAGGACATGAGATATCCTTCTGGCACAATCTCTAATCTGAGTTCTTTGAATTGCTTACACAAGTCATCTGGCAATTCTCCTTTTGTAAGGCCATTTACAAACGTTTTACGACTTAGAGCATCGGCTACTACATTTGCTTTACCGGGATGGTATTGCAAACTTAAATCGTAATCTTTGATAAGTTCTAGCCACCTTCTTTGTCTCATATTGATTTCCTTCTGGGTGAAGATGTACTTCAAGCTCTTATGATCTGTGAACACCTCACACCTCTTTCCCAAAAGGTAATGTCTCCATGTTTTGAGTGCATGGACGACAGAGGCTAACTCCAAATCATGAGTAGGATAGTTTACTTCATGAGTTTTGAGTTGTCTCGAAGCATAGGCTATGACTCTACCATCTTGCATAAGTACGGCACCCAAACCTTGATGGGAAGCATCACAATACACTTGGAAATCCTTTTCCAAATCTGGCAGACACAGAACTGGTGCTGTCACAAGTCTCTTCTTCAATTCTTGGAAGCTGACTTCACAACCTTCAGACCAGGCAAACTTCTTGTCCTTTTTTAGCAATTCTGTCATAGGCTTAGCAACTTTCGAGAAATTTTCAATAAACCTTCTGTAGTAACCTGCTAAGCCGAGGAAACTACGAACTTCTTTCACATTCTTAGGTGATTCCCATTCTGTCACAGCTGAAACCTTAGCAGGATCAACTGCCACACCTTCTTTTGTCATCACATGACCAAGAAAACCAACTTTCTCTAACCAAAACTCACACTTGCTGAATTTGGCATATAGTTTATGTTCCCTCAGTTTCTCAAGTATCAAGCATAAGTGTCTTTCATGCTCTTCCTTGCTCTTGGAGTAAACCAAGATGTCATCGATGAAAACGACAACGAACTTGTCAAGGAACTCCATGAACACCTTGTTCATCATATTCATGAAGTATGCTGGAGCGTTGGTTAAACCGAAAGGCATCACGGTATACTCATATAATCCATACCTTGTGGTGAATGCTGTTTTTGGTATGTCTTGCTCTCGTATCTTGAGTTGAAAATAACCCGACCGGAGATCAATCTTCGAGAATACACATGCTCCTTCTAGCTGATCAAATAAGTCGTTGATTCTTGGTAAAGGATACTTGTTCTTGATGGTAACCTCATTGAGTGAACGGTAGTCAATACATAACCTTTGTGTTCTATCCTTCTTTTCCACGAACAACACTGGGGCTCCCCAAGACGAAGAACTTGGTTGAATAAACCCTTTCTGTAATTGTTCTCCTAGCTGTTTCTTGAGCTCTTTCAATTCATCAACTGACATTTTGTACGGTCTCTTAGCTATTGGTCCTGATCCTGGTACCAAATCTATCAGAAATTCCACATCTCTATCTGGAGGCATTCCTGGTAATTCTTCCGGAAACACATCCGGATACTCACATACTATTGGTACACTGTCCATGCTAACCCCCTTAAGAGAATTCAGCTTACTTCCCTTGGATTCGAAGTTTGACTTAAATTTTATTCTTTTTCCTTTGGGGGTTGTGAGTGTAACGGTACGTTTTGCACAATCCAATACTCCTTCATACTTAGCCATCCAATCCATTCCCAATATTACATCTAGTCCTTGAGAATCTAGGATTATCAGGCTTACTGGAAACTTATGCTTACCAAACTCTATGATGAGATCCCGGCATCCAAGGCTTACTATCATGTCTCCCCCCGGAGAACTAACTTTTATCGGACACCCAATGTTTTCTGATGTAAACCCATTTCTATCGACAAATGCCTTTGATATGAATGAATGAGATGCACCGGTATCAAATAGTACAAATGCTGAAATTGAATTGAGTCTGAACTTACCAGCACGGCATCAGGCTCCTCATAGACCTCCTCCACATTGATGTGGTTAACCTGTCCTTTCTGAAAAGGATTTGGTTTGTTAGGTCCTTCAACTTTCTTCTCAGGGCACTCATTAGCATAATGCCCCAGCTTCTTGCATTTGAAGCACTCAACCTGACTGATGTCCTTTTTAGGAGGTTGGCCTCCACTACCACTACCATTTCCACCATAGTGGCTCTTATGTCCACCCTTGTGGTTCTTGTACTTGTCCTTGTCATGACTGTGGTGATGTTTGTTGTCATGACGGTTGTGGTTGTGCTTGCTGGATTTCCCATGTTTATGGGATCCTGAGCTACCACTGTCATCATAGTGAGATCGTTTGTGAGACGATCCCGAGCTGTGCTTGTCGGAGTGTTTCCTCTTTCTACTCTCGACTTGTTTCATTTTACTTCCCAAAATAGCAGCCTTGTCACACAAAGACTGATAAGTTGGAACATATGCCACAGACAACTGTAGGTTCAGCTCATCATTCAAACCTTCCAAGAACTTTTCCTTTCTCTTGGCATCTGTATCAACCTCATCCGGTGCGTAGCGCGCCAGATTGTTGAACTCTTCTATGTATTCTGCCACGCTGCGATGGCACTGTTTCAGGTTGTGAAACTCCTTCTTTTTCAGACTCATCATTCCTGATGAGATATGAGCGGTGCGAAAGCCATCTTCAAAGATAGCCCAAGTCACCTCATCAATAGGAGTGGTGATTTGGAAGTTGTCCCACCATGTGGCGGCTGGTCCTTCCAACAGATGTGCTGCAAACCTGACCTTTTCAGCATCCGTGCCGCCCACGGTCACTAAGTCTTTGTTCACAGAACGTAACCAGTCATTGGCTACCATGGGATCAGTTGTTCCCGAAAACTTTGCTGGCCTCAGACGCAGAAATCTGGTGAGCATATCGTAACCCGGAGGTTTGTTGTTGTTATTGTTGTTGTTGGGGTCGTTGTTGTTGTTGTTGTTGTTATTCTAGTTTTGGATGAACGTTGTCATCATTTGCATAAGCTGGGTTTGCGCATTCATCATCTGTTGCATTTCCGGGGTGATGTTGTTGGGGTTGGGGTTTGCGCGACGGGGAGGCATCTGTGGTTTGTTCAAATAGATAAGAATGAGATACCCATAGATGTTTCATGCATAATACAACATAAGCAAACACATAACAAGTAACATAAGAATAGAAGTTCAACAACCACAAACAAGCTCATGATGTAAACACACAAGTGGCAAGCCATCCACATGTCGGATGGTCCAATAATAAGTTCACAATAACAAGTATGAATATGTAAAGTAAACGAGTAGTCAAGTCTACTCATCCGCGTCAATCTCCTCCTCAACGAAAGTAAGACCTGCGTTCTCCATCGCGGTCTTGTTCTCCTCAATCGTAGTGGTCAAGGAATCGACCTTGGCCTTGAGAGCCCTCTTCTGAGAGCGAAGCCTCTCAATAACCATCTGCTGCTGCTCAAGCTCAAAGTCCTTGGACTTCAGTTCCTCGGTCATGTCCCGGATTTTCTTATTCCTATCCTGGACGCGTTTCTCCTGACTCTTGAACTTGCGGTCCTGGGCCTCGAACTTTGTCTCCATTTCCTTGATCATCTCATCCTGCTGCGCAAAAAGCTTGTCCTTCTCGCGAAGCTGCACCTGAAGCTCGTCATTTCCTAGCATGACGTTCGTCCTGTCTGTATCTACGTGCCTGAGAAGAGTCTCTAAGTCCTGAAGATAAAGGCGTATCGGCTCCGCGGTGCTCCTCGAGTCGTCCTCGAAGTCGATGGACTCTCCATCAACATCACGTCTCCCAAAGACGTGGAAGTGAGTGCCTCTAACCTGACGGGAATGACGGCCTAACAGTCGTCCTATCAGATCCTGCATGACTACCTCCATGCCTCTCTCCCTGTCATCGTGCATCAGCTTGAAGACGATGGCCTCAGTAGTAGGCTCAGTCTGGCGTCCGGGCTGATTCACTTTGAAACCCCAAAGGTCCTTCCTCTCGAACTTGGTGAGTGGGTACACCGTAATGGTAGGAAGAGGGAGATCAAGCAGAGTGGTAAGCTCAATGATACGGGAACCAAAAAGAGTAACCCGAAACTCCTCAATAGTGCTGATGGCAATAGGCATCTATTTATAAGAATGAAAAAGTTAGAACAACACAAATCAAGGTAAATCAAGACAAACATTTTTACATATCCATGGAATACATTCATCACACAAATCATGCATACATAATTCTATTACATTAATCAAAGGTCCAAACTTAATTAGAATATATTTTGGAAATAAGGTGATAGGTGGTGGTCCAACTAACGATGTTTCTTACAGTCCAATCTCACGGGATCTATTATTAAACACAATGTTCCTAGAGGCAATCCACCAATCTTGCTCTCTTGACTCAATCACTAAGTCTATAACATCTCCCCTTATTTCTTGGTTGTTGTCCTCCAACTCTTGAGTAAGCTCCTTCTCTTTTTCTAAGTCCTTTTGGAGGTTGAGCATTCTGCATTTGACTCTAGCACTTAGTTCCTTGATAGTCCTCCAAGCTGCATCCCTGGCTGACTCAAAGAATGTGGTGTGCATTGTTGTGTTGGTGTACATGCAGAATCCCCTTTCTTTGTGGTTGTCTTCCTTGTTTTTGTACAAGTGAAGTTGCACCCACCAATACTCCACTCCTTCATCCATCACTGGAAAGCCCTTGTACACGGCTTCACCATGTGCATCCATTGCCTCCATGAGGTCCTTGAGAATGTTGGGAAACTCAGTCTCACACTCCAAGGTCATGGTCATGAGTGGTCCCTTCTTCACGGCTTCGTTGATGGAGTTCATCTACAAAGGAAGTTGAAAGAGATTAGAAAAGTTTTACGAGAAGAATAGACAAGTGTAGAAGTAGTTGAAAAACTTTTTCCTTAGTGGTTTTCCAATCCTAGGGTCATAATCCTACAGGCAACACAGTGCTCTGATACCATCTGTTAAACCCCTCCTTTATAAAGGATAGGATCCCTGTGATTGCAATGCTAGTCCCTGGATCAATGCTAGCATCCACAGTTTAAGATGAAGTACACAGATACAAAGGTCGTTTATTACATTCATTCCAGAGATAAAACATAGTCTTTTACAACTCAGGCCCATAGGCCTAATACAAGAGTTTAAGGAATAAGTAAATAAACATAAGTCTTCATCTTCATGTGCCACAGGCAAGCATGTTGAGTGTAGACTCATGACTCCTATTCATCATCAGAGTAACCTGCAACATCACAAGTTACAGCCACAGAGGGTCAATACTTTGGAATAGTATTGGCAAGTGATACCTTAGTACATTTTTAGTGGACTATATAACTACATGCATTTTGGCTAAGTGTAGCTTGGCTTGCTTTGCTTGAAAATAGGTTTTCCTATTAGTTGAAAACTTCAAGTTTTACTTTGTGAAAATCATTCCCAAGGAAACACCAATAGACATTGGGTCCTTCACCCTTGTTCACCCATCAATTTTATTTAGAAGTTGGAGTGATGAGATTCTTGTAGCTTCCATGTCTTGATGCTCAAGTGTCCATTTCCTTGGACAAGGCTAAGTACTTAGGTTTTCCATCTGCAGAGGTTGTGCACTTTCCCCACCAGACTTGGTTTCCCAAGACAGGACCTTTCAGAAGCTTTTCCTTAGTCAAAATGGACGCGCTCCAACCTATCAACCCAACTACCACCATCTGTCCAAAATGACTAAGTTCTGGCAACTTATACGATCATGGCAGAGACCATATTGCCAAGTGGTTGCACTGCAAGCTTTCTCAACACTTGGCCTCCAAATCCCTTTGTGCCTGGGTGGCATTCCACAAGTGAGATACACAACCCAAGTCCATGGCCTTGTGTAACCACTCAACATAACCCAAACTTTCCATTCCACCCAGGGAGTTCATTTGACTTGGTTGTTTTGTTAAGAAAATATAAGTCCCTTTGACTTAGAAAATTTTTATCATATAGTAAATAGATGTTCACCACCCTTGTTTACTATAAGCTAGACTAAGCAAAGTATGGAATCCTATCTTAGGAAAATTTCCCTAGCAATTCTACTATTTCACTCTACTTAGGATTTCCCATCTTAGCACTAAACAAAATATCATGCTTTTACTTTAGCAAAATATCTAATGCAAGTACAAACTTAGGATAGGAAATTCATGAAAATATCACTTGCCTTGGTAGTGTGGAGAGTAGCACTCTTCACAATCACAATCACTAGCAAAATCTACACAAGAAATCAAAGCATACAATTACACACAATTTAAATACAACCAAACATAATATGAATGCATGCATGCAATAATTTACCAAGTGTTAAATTTTGAAAATTCTACCAAGTGTACATTCATGCCTACAGAAGCATAACATGTCTCAAGTTTGTCCAATAAACTTATTTGTCCATAATAAAATTTTATAAAGATAATTCTATATCTAAAATAACCCTAAACTTGTTCCTCAAATGAAACCATTTTTAACTGTTACTATATGCTAAACAAATTGGATATTCAGAAAGGCCTTGTTTCACTGAATCCAACGGTATAAAGTTTGCAAAAATCTAACGTGGCTTTTGAAAGTTATGAGCATTTGAAATTTGAATCTAAATCACGTTTTTAAACTCTGTTTTTAATCCGACCTTGCCACGCGTCGCGTTATTACTGGCGCGTACCGGTTCGCACCGGATCACCCTTCTGTGCCGTTGGATCTAACTAACGCTGCACGGCTCAGATCGCGTACCTCTTCGGTTTAAGTGAATCTATCCTAGCGCTGCGATGTAGATCCAACGGTCCACATCATCAAACCAGAAACGGGCGGCGCTGGCGATGCTAACTGGCGGCGGCGCGTCTGACTACGGCGGCGCCGGCGTTCTACATCGTCCGCGAGAGGGAGAGGGGTATTACCAGGTTCGCCGGAGGCTGCTGAAGCTCGTCGTGGTACTGGCTTGTGGAGGGGCGCTCGGAGATGGGCTCTAGACCTCGTCGGAGTTGTGTCTGGCGTCAGGTGGGGGTTGTCGGAGTCGTTGCCGAAGTTCTGCGTCGCCTGAGCACGAACCAATGGGTTTAGAAGATGCGCAGGACAACTGCGAACACGCTCGGGTGAACAAGAAAGCAAGGGGCGCTCGAAACTTACTGAGATTGCTCGCCGGAGTTGGGGTGGTCGTCGGGTGCCTACGGCGTCAAGTGAATACGTCGACCTGGGGCAATACAGGATGCTCTGTTGTGGTTAGAAGGTGCGCGGGAGGTTTACTAAGCGTCTCGAACAAACCAGAGGGAAAGGGGCGCTCGAGACTCACCTGAATTGGTCGCCGGAGGGGGCTCTGTCAGCGGCGATTCGCGGAGGATTGAGGACAGCCTGGGGGCGTGAGTGTGCGATTGACTGGGGGAAAATGATCGTGGGGAGGTGGGGATCTTATAGCCGGGGAGTCGACAAGAAACGCTCGGGGATTATTGCCCCATTACTCCGCGCCATTACCGGCCATCACTGCCGCAGCGACGTGGTCGCAGGCGTAGTCTGGGGAAGATGAGGACGACGTGGTCTGGTCCCGCTTGTCAGCGAAACGCGCATAGTGCTGGTGGGGTCAGGTTGTCGGCGACTGTTTGCGTGTGCTCGTGCGTGTGAGAAGAAAAGAAGATACCCGGGTGGGCTTGCTGGGCTTGGTTGGCTGCTGGGCCAGATTCTGGCCGCGCGGCCCTTTTCTATTCAGATGCTCTTTTCTTTTTCTATTTCCATTTTCTGGTATGAATTTAATATGAATTCAAACCTTTTTGGAGTTCAATTGTTTTGGGAACTTTTTGCAAGGTTTTATGGGTTCAAAAACATTCATTCTCACTAAGTGTTTATCCTGCAAGGCTGGGTCAAGCTTGGTTTTTCAAAATAAACAGAGAGTTGCTCTAGTTTGCAAATATTTGAATTAGGGTTTTGAAATCATTTCTAAATTTTAAATCCTGGTTAAAAGCTTCACCTAACCTTTCCAACAATGAAGGCAAGCATTCAAGTATTTAAACATTCAAACTTAAAAAGGATGATGTTTTATTTGGGACAATTTGACCACATGAAATCATAACTCATATTTCATCACTAAGTGATTTTTGAGAAAACCCTAAATGAATGAATGATGCAAAATGATATGAATGAGTTTTGAAACCATGATTTTTGGGATGTTACAGTTTGTATCGAGTGCTATGAATGAATGAATGAATGAATGAATGAATGAATGAAAAGCAAGTTGCTAGAAAATCTGAGTCAAACCTTAAAAACTTTTCAAAGCCCCAAAACCTTAGAAATTTCCCTCTTTTCTCATGATCTATCTCAATCTTCAGATGCCACGTGGAGGAAGTGGTTCATCCCCGGACTCGATGTTGTAGATCCTGCAAACATTGACTTCTGACCGTGAAGCTGAAAAAGCCGAACGTCAAGCCAACCTAGCCACCCTGCAACAGATAGCTCGGCTTGCCCACAACAATCAAGGCCACGGAAATCAGGACAACCATGGATCTAAGCTTAAGAATTTCCAGAATACCAATCCACCTGTTTTCACGAAGTCGGAAGATCCCCTAGATGCCGACGATTGGCTGCAAACCATGGAAAATAACCTGGAAGTCGCCGGAGTGGAAGCCAACGAGAAAGTTCTGTTTGCCACCCACTATCTAGACATAGATGCCAGAGCATGGTGGAACAGTGTTCGTGCAATGACCGGAGGCCAGATGATGACCTGGGAGGAATTCAAGGTCAAGTTTAGCAGAACCCATGTGCCACCAGGTTTAATCAAGAGGATGAGAGACGAGTCCAGAGAACTAAAGCAAGGAAGGATGACTGTAGTTAGGGGTGGGCATAAAAACCCGAAACCGAACACCGAAACCGAATTAACCGGAACCGAAACCGAATACACCGAACCCGAATTAGTCGAAACTATTTTCGGTTAGTAAATATGATTAACCGAATTTATAAATATTAATTCGGTTTTGACTCTCTGATAACCGAAATAACCGTACAAACCGAAAAATATACGTTACAGAACTAAATATATTTGTGATTCTGTTCGAGGCGTCCATTACTGTATGTAGATACTAGCTCATGCGACAAAAAGACATGCATGCAAAAGCTATCAGACAGACCATACATGTACGTATGTCTCCAGCTACATGCACGTACATGTTCGTGGTTTAACTGTCAATTGTGTCTATGAATTTTGTTGGAAGTATTTCAATTGTTTTCCTGTTTCGGATATAATCATGTATTTTAGCTAAACTCTCAACACATACAATTTATTGAATGTATACGGCTTGGAAGATAGATATCATTTTTTTGAACGAGCAAGATAGACATCATGCTTATTATGTTCTTTTTCTACACATGCATTCAAGACATCAGCTAGCCATGTATTGCTTCAGGTACTCGCCGACCTGGACGTTGCTTCTGGTGCACCGATGAGTGGTTTAGCTCGTATGGATCTGACATAAATTATGACACAGTGTTGTTATTTTCAGAAGTTCGGTTAAAAACCGAACACCGAACCGAATTGTCCAATAACCGAACTATCGATTAATTAGAAAACCGAAATAATTTCGGTGCCTATTTTGTAAAAACCGAATTATAGAAAAACCCGGAAAAACCGAACCGAATTAACCAAAAAACCGAATGCCCACCCCTAACTGTAGTGGAATACCGTGACAAATTCTTGTCATTAGCTAGGTATGCCCCGGATGAGATCGACACCGAAGCCAAGAAGAAAGAGAGATTCCTGAATGGTCTGCACGATGAGATACAGACAACGTTAGTCAATATCCCCTTTGCTGATATTGAGGCCCTTGTCGACTCTGCTATCCAGATGGAAGGAAAGATCAACCAAGCCAATGAGAACCGCAAGCATCCCATGATGCATCAGCCAGGAACCCATCAGACCCCAAAGTATCGCCCTAACCCATCTCCAGGATTTGCCCCGAGAACCAGCAGACCCCCAATGAACCGTCCGACCTACCCCAACCGTGGAAACCCTAGGCCCGGAGGAAATCACAACAACCCCGGCAACTCTAACAATTTTAACCGTGCCCCACCCAAGTTCAACAACAACAATGCTACCGCCAACACCAACACTGCCCCGAGGACTGGAAGCAACGCTGTGCCTATAGCAGCAAAGGACAAGTCGCAGGTAACTTGTTATGATTGTGGAAATAAGGGCCACTATTCCAATGAGTGCCCCAACAAGAAGAATGCCGCAGCTCCCAATGCCAATGCCCCAGCTCAGCAGGAGCATTGTGTTCAGCCAGGAAGGAGGTTTGCCCCAGGAAATTCGCTCAACCGCAATGGCCGTCTTTTTCTCATGTAAGCTGAAGAAGCTCAGGAAGCGCCATACGTCGTGCTGGGTATGTTTTCTGTTAATTCAGTACTTGCAAGAGTGTTGTTTGATTCTGGTGCATCGCATTCATTTGTCATCGAAGAATTTGCATGCACTAGTAAAATTCAACCAACCAAACTGAATCATGTTATGATTGTTCAAATTCCCGGATCAAATACCAAGGCTAGGCAAATCTGCAAAGTCGTCCCTATCCGAATCCATGGCATAGATTTTTATGCTAACCTGATAGTACTCGGAACTAAAGGTTTGGAAGTAGTACTAGGAATGGATTGGATGTCCAAACATAAAGGATTTATTGACTGTGCCAAGAAAGCCATAACCATGACCAGTACAGCCGGAATATCAGTCGAGCATATATCTGAAACCTTACCTCGCCAATTCAAGTGCAACAAGAGTATAGCCCAACCTACCATTGACCAAGTCTGGATAGTCTTTGAATACCCCGATGTATTTCCAGATGTTTTGCCCGGTATGCCCCTAGATCGGAATATCGAGTTTATCATTGAACTAATCCCCGGAACAGGACCAATAGCCCAGATACCATATAGTATGAACCCGTCGGAACTGGCAGAACTGAAGAAGCAACTGGATTCCATGTTGGAGATTGGATTGATTCAACCAAGTGCGTCACCATGGAGGTCACCTGTCTTGTTTGTGGACAAGAAGGATGGAGGTAACCGTTTGTGTACGGATTATCGGAAATTGAATGATGTCACCATCAAGAACAAATACCCCTTGCCCAAGATAGAAGATTTGTTTGATCAGTTGACCGGTGCCAAAGTGTTTTCTAAGATTGATCTTAGAACTGGTTATCATCAACTCAAAATTCGTGCAGAGAACATTCCCAAGACTGCCTTTACCACCCGATATGGATTATACGAGTATACCGTTATGTCCTTTGGATTAACCAATGCCCCCTCTTATTTCATGAATCTCATGAATAAGATTTTTATGAACTTCCTGGATAAGTTTGTCGTTGTTTTCATCGACGACATTCTGATTTATTCCAAATCGGAAGAAGAACATGTGCTACACCTAAGGACCATTCTTGGAACCCTTAGAGAGCATTAGTTGTATGCCAAGTTTAGCAAATGTGAATTCTGGTTACAGGAGGTGGGATTCCTCGGTCACATTGTATCAGCCGGAGGAATTGCCGTTGATCCTGCAAAGGTGAAAGATGTAGAAGATTGGCAAGCCCCAACCACCCAAACCCAAGTTCGTGCATTTCTCGGATTAGCAGGATATTACCGCAAGTTCGTAGAAGGATTCTCGAGTATCGCCAGACCCATGACCCAATTGTTGAAGAAGGACAAGAAGTTTGAATGGACCGACAAATGTGAAGCGAGTTTTCAAGGACTCAAGAGGAGATTGATTTTAGTCCCAATCTTGATCATGCCGGATATCATGAAGCCCTTCGATGTGTATTGTGACGCATCCAAGATCGGTCTCGGATGTGTGCTAATGCAAGAAGGCAAAGTTATATCTTATCTATCTCGACAATTGAAACAACATGAGCAAAATTACCCAACCCATGACCTCAAACTCGCAGCCGTAGTTCTAGCCCTGAAGACATGGAGGCATTACCTGATGGGAAACCGTTGTGAGATTTATTCGGATCACAAGAGTCTGAAGTATATATTCACTCAGAAGGAGCTGAATACGAGACAGAGAAGATGGATTGAGCTAATCAAGGATTACGATCTGGACATTCACTATCACCTCGGTAAAGCCAACGTGGTAGCAGATGCCCTTAGCAGATTGCCGTGCCGCTTGAACTCCATGATTTTGAAGGAGCAACCAAGTTTGCACAAAGAGATTGAAGATTTTCGGATGGAATTAGAGAGTGAAGGATTTTTGGCTAGCATAGAACTTCAACCCACTTTGATCAGTCAGATCAAAGAGGCGCAGAAGGGAAATGTTAGTATAGACAGAATCAAGCGTCGTATTGGTACAGGCAAAGTACTCGGATTCACCGAAGACGAACAAGGAGTTCTGTGGTACAAAGGATTCCTTTGTGTACCAGCAGATTCTGAGTTGAAAGACGTTATTTTGAAGGAAGCTCATGATACTCTTTATTCTATCCATCCCGGAGGAACTAAGATGTATCAAGATTTGAAAGAGCAATTTTGGTGGCATAAAATGAAGAGAGAAATCGGAAGCTATATCGCCAAGTGTGATATATGTCAGCGAGTCAAGGCAGGACATCAAAGACCCGCTGGATTGTTGCAACTCTTACATATTCTGAAATGGAAATGGGATTCCGTTGGAATGGACTTTATCACCAGATTGCCTACTTCTAGTAGGGGAAACGACTCTATCTGGGTCATAGTGGACCGATTGTCCAAAGTCGCCCATTTCTTACCCGTCAAGACCACATATCAGAGTTCGAAGCTAGCGGAGTTGTACATTGCTAGAATAGTTAGTTTGCATGGAGTCCCCAAGAACATCGTATCGGATCGAGGAACTCAGTTTACCTTGAGATTTTGGAAGAAAGTCCAAGAAGGTTTAGGAACCCGCCTAGATTTCAGCACCGCGTATCACCCTCAGACCGATGGACAAACGGAGCGAGTAAATCAAATACTCGAAGATATGCTGAGAGCCTGTGTGTTAGAATATGGATCTAAGTGGGAAGACTGTCTGCCGTTTGCAGAATTTTCATACAACAACAATTATCAAGCTAGTATGCAAATTGCCCCATTTGAATTCATGTACGGAAGGAAGTGTCGCACCCCTTTGAACTGGTCGGAAGTAGGAGAAATTCAAATTTTTGGACCTGACATCCTACGAGAAGCGGAAGAGGAAGCTACCTGGGAGCGCGAAGATCACATCAGGACGGAGTTTCCCGATCTCTTCAAATCCTAGGTAATCTTTTCGTCCTTTTTCAAATCTCGGGACGAGATTTTGTTTAAGGGGGGAAGGTTTGTAACATCCCAAAAATACTAAACTTGGATCATCAAACTCTAATCATCAAAATTAGGGTTAACAAAAACTTTTCTAAATAAAAATATGAAAGCATGCATGTGTGTATGCATCCTAGTTTGAATTCTTTTGAATTGCCTTGTTTATGTGTTTCTTTGCTTGTAAAATGTTTCTTAGGTGAAATAAACATCATCTAAACAATTCCCATACTTTTCCCAAAGACAAATAAATCAAAACAAACCAAATTGGATGAATGGTCATTTTGACCAATTTAACTCCCATGCCTACTTTGGCTGTCCCAAACTTTCAGAACTTAACAGAAACTTGTTTGGATCTTTACACCCCTTGATTGTACTCATAACAAAGTATCAAGGCCCACTTTGTGATCATCCAGAAACATTCAAATGCATAGTTTAAATGACAACTCAAAATTGAATCTTTATCATATGGGAAGATCCCACTTTTTCAAAAACCACTCAAACCAGCTCAACTTTCAAAACCCAAGCATCTGCAGACTCACCAGCACCAACCTAGCACACCCACCAAAAATCTTTTCAAAATTCAAAACTTGAATTCTTGCGGCCATTTCATCAAACACCTTGCTGACTCAAATCAAATAAAATCTAAACACTATTGTGAGCAGTGATTGGAGCCTAACTTGTTCCCTCTCTCGCTCACAGCAACCTCAGTAGATCATCTAGCAAACTAAACCAAGCACTGGCCCCACTGTAAGCTTGGCAATGCCATCAATGGTGAACAGCCGAAGCACACCATGCCACCCCAGTGTAGACAGCAAGCTAGGAGAAGAAACAAGCCTAGCCAACATGTCTGAGAGCAAGACAATACCCCACCGCCACTCCCTGTCCAGCGCTCGTACGTTGCCAACCCCTGGACCACACGCACAGACCGTGCCCAGCTCGCCAGCAACCATGCCGAGCATGCGCCAGAGCGCCGCCCTCGACACACGCCAACAGACCGCGTGCCACCCTCGCTGCGTGCATACACGATCACCACTGACCAGGAGACCGCCAGACATCCCCGTTCGCCGCCCCATGCCTCACAGCCACCGCTCGCCGTCGAAGACGCCGCCTCTGCTGCATAGAGCGTCGCGTGTTCCAGACCGTTTGCCACCGCCCCTACATGCGCATTAAAGCTGTAGAGCATTGCCAGGAGACCACCAAGCGATCGCCACCACCGGCCATGCCTCTAGCAGCCCGTAGCCATGTCGCCACCGTCGCCTGCCCATCCCGTCCGGTCTCACCGTCGAGCCTATAAAAGGAGACGACCCGACCCCCAGCTGAATTGAGCACACCATTCTACTCCCCTCACCTCACTAATCGTTCCACCCCGTTCCCGAAGCAAGGCGAGCAGCACTTCGCCGGAATTTCGCCGGAGCCCGCCGCCTCTGGAGAAGAAGGGGGTCAGCGATTGGAGCCGCCCCAGGAGAAGCTGCCGGTACCAGGAGGTTCGCCGTTGTCGACTTCATCGTTCGCCCGCCTCGCCAACCCTCGCCTGAGTCCCGGTGAGACCTCGACGACCCCCACCTGCCGTGTTAGGGTTCAGTCTCGCCGGCGTTGCCCGACGTGGACGATGAACCTGAGCCTTTGCATTAGAACTAGATCAAACGTATCACATTGCCCCGTACCGCTTTGCACCCCCTCGTATCACTGACGCGTGGGGACAGCGACTTAACCAGCCCGCGTAAGCGCTGTGCTTAGTAGGCCGGCCCAGTATCATTTCCCACGCAGCCCAGTCGTTTGAATTTAACCTTTACCATTTTATTTCAAACACACTTCTGCACCTAGATTCAAAAATCAACCCAGATCGATTCAATGAAACAAATGGAATGAAACCAATTTTGTTAGAAAGGTCTGGAAATGCGGAATCCAAGCCTGTTGGATTTAAGTCATTTGGATCTGTAGATCAACCTTGGAAAAAATAATAAGGCAGAATCTTTTCTGCATTCAAACATTTTTCAAATTTAAACCATAATAGCTTTTGAGTTGATTCCAACTCTCAAAAATCACATTCAACCATACCTTCCAGAATATATAAAAATATATAGGTTTACTTACATAAATAATGTTCAAGTAATAAAAGAATGCCACATAGGCATTTTTAGACACTTTAGTTAATTAAAATGAAAGGGTAAAACCTTATTAAATTGTGACACCACTTTAAATCACAGTCCCATGGACTAAAATATGTGGTGATGAGATGTGTCAACATGATCCCATGTTTGGTTTGGAGAATATTAAATCTTCAGTAGTTTTTCAATGAGTAGAAATTACTTTTCTAAAAATAAAAGGAATTAAACCAAGCTTTAATCTTTAATGTTAGTGATGATGCTAGATCATCTATAGGTCCCTTTTGTGTGATGATTGCAAGTAGTTAAGTATTGTTCGGTGATTGTGTACCTCGTATTTATTCATAGACGCTAGTACCGACCAAGGATACGAGGAGGAAGGAGGATACTACGAAGAAGAAGCCGAGGAGAACTTCAACCACTGCTCTTCACAAGGCAAGCTAACACTTGCAATTTAGCAAGCTTATACTGATACTATGCAAGCCAATACTTGCTTGTCACCATGCCAGCTATATGCCTTAAGCATATATGATCATAACCACTTGATAACCCAATCCTAGTTTTACTTGCAAGCTTTCTACTTTATTTCTTTATCAAAGCTCTTAATTAGAGTTTACTTAAGTGAATTGTAGATACTAGAAAGATAATTGAAGGTTGCACAAAGAGCATAAAACTTGGCCTAAGCTAGATAATCTTGATATCATCCTAAGGCAT
The DNA here is from genome assembly GCA_910589765.1 of Avena atlantica. NCBI lineage: Eukaryota > Viridiplantae > Streptophyta > Magnoliopsida > Poales > Poaceae > Avena > Avena atlantica. The sequence goes on along the minus strand of OU342739.1, from coordinate 412,892,239 downwards.
GAGATTGAACTTAGTTAAACTCCACTTGTTTACCACCCCTCATTAGTACTTGCCCCCACTTGTAGATGCTAGTGCTAAGCATAAAACTTGATCAAATTTAGATGGGAATACTTGGTGGAAAAATGGTTATGAAAACCTTGGAATGATGGATCATTCTATTGAAATGTTTTGGACATGTGTTTCCGAACACCAGATGATTTATGGTGATGAAAATGTTGAGGCATGAGCCTTAGCCCTTTATAAAACTGATGGTTGTCTGGATGCGATACCATTCCAATTTTACCGTACAACCACAATACCCGAGAATTGGGTAGGGCTTGACTGGAAACTTATATACCTTAGTATTAGTTCCCTCACGGCCAAGGTTGAGCTGAGGCTACCTTGTGAAGATTGTCCACCTGTGCAGTACCCAAGATGACAGTTGGTCATGGTTGGGAGGCCAAACTCACATGAGAGGTGCTTATACTAGGGCGTGTAATTGAAAGGTTAGGATTGATTATCCGCATACTGAGTATGGTGAATTCAGGATTTGTTCCTGACGGATGTATCGAATGTTGTGGTGAAATTGTACAATCTCTGCAAAGTGTCAAACTATTCGAATAGTCGCTTCTGCGGTTGTGGACAGTTGGAGTGGCCATACTATTCTCCCGTCAGATGTTTTAAAAATGAATTGTGAAATGAATTGAGACTTTGACTTGACCACAACAGGGTTGTGATATGAAATACAAGTTCCCGCTTAGGTGTTATAAACTTCAACTAGTTCTCTTGCTTCTGAACTTAGTAGAGATAAATCTGGCTTCTTGCAAAACAACCCTAGAGCTTAGTGTCCTATTACAAAAAAAACCTTCACTTGTTAGTATTAGTTTGCGAGTACTTAAAGAGTACTCATGGCTTTGTCCCTGGCTATTCCCATGGCCAGACTATGAAGAGGAGTACCTGGAGGATGGACCCCAGGAAGGTTACGACAACTAGGATCATCTCCTATCATCAGCATTGCCTGTGACCCCGAAGATGGAGCTTCGCCTACGCTACCGTTATTATTACGTATTTCGCTGCTTGTGTTGTATTAAGACTGGATCATGAGATCCTTATTTGTGTAAGACCTTATGTATGGTTTGTAATGGATGATGTACTGTGGTATCCAATTCTGATATGTCTCGCAAAAATGGTAATCCTGGGATTGCGATGTATGGCATAACAGGCATCTGGGATTAAAAATCCGGGAGTTGACACCCCTCTCCTGGCGAGCAGGGGCGGCACCGGTGAGAAGTGCAGATATAGAAGGGGCAGCGCCGACGAGCAGGGGCGATGCTCTGCCTGCTGCCACCCCGATTGTTTTTGTCCTTTTTATTATTTTGTCTTTATTAATTATGTTTTTTAGTAGTCTTTTTTCTTTTGTCTTTTTTATTATTTTGTCGTTTTAGTAGTCTTTGTATTTGTAAGTTACTTATTATAGTGATAGTATTGGTAGTATTACTAGTATTTTTAATATTTGTAGTATTTGTATTAGTATTTGTATAATATTTGTAGTAGTATTTGTAGTTGTAGTATTGGTAGTAGTACTAGTAGTATAATGGTAGTGGTAGTGGTAGTATTAGTATTTTTAGCATAGTGGTCGTGGTAGTGGCTCGCGAGGACGATGCGGACTGGTCAGAGACGAAGGCTCGCGACGACACTTCTTCCTAGCGTCGGTTGGCTCTAGGACAGTAAGAAGCTTATGTTGCATTATTATTATTCCTGAAATTTTGTTACTTTGAATATTTCATAAAATGTTTTATATGTTTAAGTGACTTTGTACATGGTCATTATTTCTTATGATCATTGGAATTACACGATCTCGCCGGCGTTTGAGGTTAGAGATGGCTCCGGTGAAGGAACCTTGACTACAAATTTCGCCGAGGTATATAAATTAAGTTGCTTCTTATTAGATGCATTAATTGATTTGTATATTTATTTATGATTCTTTCTTCTTTTGGCCCTCCGGATCGAAGCAATCTTCTGAAACCAAACGAGGCCCAACAAAAAAGTTGGCCCCCGATGCTAGGTTCGCGATCGAAGAAGTCAACGCAGATGGCGCCCCGATTTCTCCCGAGCACAACGCAAGAACATTTGTAAATCAATACGGAATTATTGTTAGGGACATCCTCCCGATAACCATTCAAGAATGGAATAAGCCAAAGGCAGATGGAGTTATTTATGTCGACGATAGATGCAAAGATATGCTTTGGACTACGCTTATAACAAATTTCACCCTACCACCAGAGGTGGATCTAATAAAAAAAGTTATAGAGCCAAAATTCAAGGAGTGGGCTCTTAAGAAGATGGCAACCCAATTCAAAGACCACAAGAAAATATTGTACAAGTAGTATGTCATGGATAAAAATCCTCTGAAGTTCACCGAAGCAAATGAAAAGCTAAGAGATCACGGGGATGAATTCGTGGCGTACAATAAATTAGATGAAGCTGTGAAAAAGTTAGAAATAAATAAGGAAAATGTTGCGCTGAATAAATACACCATGTTATGGGGACAAGTGGCTACAAGAGTGCCAGTCTAAGTGGGAGAAAGCTGAGAACGACTTGATTGCTAAAGGGATCCCTCCAGAGACATTGGAGTAGGTCGAACATGCAAAGTCTTGGTTCTACGAGCATGGGGGAAAGTTGGACCCACAAACATGGAAGTGTGTTTTTAACAAAGAACATCTTGGAACACCTTACAAAGCCCCTAAAACTGCAATGGATTAAGTGTAGGAGGGGAAGTTCTAGCCCGATAGAGAGAACGACGAGCTGACACGCACCCTTGGGAATAAAGAACACAAAGGGCGGGGAAAAGAGGCACTGAAGGCTCCGTTCCATGGAAGCTCAAGTTTCGTGCCGACATGAAGAAATATTCTGATAGAAACCATCAGAGAAGAAAGGACAGGGAGGCAGACCGGATGTAGTCGGTAGAAGAAACACTAAGGAGGCAGCAGGAGAAAATAAATGCACTTATCCAACAAGCTATAGGCCCATCTCAGCGGCAGGGCGAAGATGCTACCGGCCCACCATCTCGGCGGAAAAACAACATGGATTCCACGGAGAACCCGACTGATAATCTAACGATGGTTTCCATGGAGCACCTGGCTGATGATCTGACGATGGATCCTCGCTACCCTGTGGATGATATCATAGAGCCAGCAACTTGTGAGCTACATGAGAAAGTTGTGAACATATCCATGAAGGTGGTGGTCGTCTTTGCCTTACCTTTTGGACCTAGACCAAATTACCATTGTCTTCCGGTTCCATATGGCTACGATGTTGTCGGGGTGGATGAATTTATGAGCGGATTTGAGCAGCTAAAGCTTGACTTCCCTATGGGTGAAGGGGATCTGAATGAACTGGGAGAAGCTAGGAAAAGCATTGTTCTATGGTGAAAGGAATACATCGTGCTACCAAATTGGATGCCAAGGCCACAAACTTCTCCCAGTAGCAATCCATCTCAATCTCCGGTGCATCTACAGGCTCCACCGTGTCAGTAGACTCCCCCTCCTCCGCCGCCTCCACCGCGTCAGCATTCTCCACCTCCGCCTGAGCAATCTCCGCTACCTCCGCAGCGTTAGCAATCTCCGCCTCCATCTGAGCAGTCTCCGCCGCCTCCGCCGCATCAGCAGTCTCCGCCCTGGTTGCAAAAGCGGAAGAGCATCGCTGCGGTGACCCAGCATACCACTGCATGATGTATTACACTATAGTCGTTGACATAGCACCAATGAAACACCATTCACTAGTATTACATCCCTCAGAGTGGTACAACAGAAACACAGCAGGTCCAAGACATGACTATAGGTTACAACTCAACTCTTTACACAAGATCTAGAGAACACTCTAGGTTAAAGAGAGATAAAGAAACTTCTTACAAAGAAGAATCGGAAATAATCAACTCATAACGATCATACTAATCAGACTAATATCTGAACTATTGGTCTGGCATTGCTTCTATTGCAATACACTATAGAAAAAGGTTCTATGGATAGAGATTATATTCTTATCTAATCAGTAACTTTGTCTTCACTTGAGTTTATGTATATGTTGAATTTCTTGACTTTATTGAAGAAATTTAGCTTCTGGTGATGATTCCTGGAGCATAACTTGATGTAGACATCGTCTGCACTGGCTTTAGAACCTAGCAAGGGTTAATAAGATACGTTGAGTATAAGCGTACTCAGCAAGTTCACTAGAAAAGGAGTGTTTGATGCACTATATCTACAGCCACAGACCATAGTTCGTAGGCCATGCAAGTTTTCGTAAACATTCCTTCAAAGGTTGCTTTTATTCTGAAAATCTATGTCCGCCAGCCTTCACGGGTTTACCAGAACTTTCATGGAGTTCCTTTCCCACCGTGTTCGCAGCTCCTTCCCTGAACAGGGAGTAACAAGTTACAGTTTTACACTCTGCAGAGGTGCGTTACTTTACCCATGAGAGACCTTTGGTTTTGTTGCACGGCCGGAAGTATGTACCCGTTCAAACTTCCTTGGTTTGAGGCCCAACCTAAGACCCAAGCCAATCACTGCCTTCTCCGCGACCCCGCATGTCTCCTTGGTGTACACCATGCCTACCTTTTGAATTACGGCAATGGTTTGTACAGATCGTTCAGATGCCGGAACTATTGTGGGACATTGCGGGCTCCCACCCATATGCTGCATATCCTCTACGAATTACCATATAATATGCATGCTATGAGTGATAACAGCCATGACCCGCACATCCAGCTCCATGCGAGAGGAAAAAGATACAGCTAACTTCTTCGTCCCATTCCAAATCTCATGGTCAACGCATAATATACGGTGCAAGAATCACTGGCGACATTGGTTGTTAAGTCCTAGAAAATATGTTCCTTTACCACCGAAACTCTTATAGTAGGTTATTACCTCATGGTAAATAACCTATAATCACATTATTATGAAAATAGTGTTTTCTGACCTTTTTTAAATGCAGGTGATGACAACACTGGATTTGTAAAATACTTTACAGAAAATAATCAAAGGACATGAGCAAGTGTGAACTTGCCTTTTGTGATTGCAATATTATGCACTCACTATCTTCGAGACGACATAAGATCCAATATCTGAAAACTGCATCATTGGTCCGGTAAGGACTAATGTTTAAAGTATCAAGATGCAGTTATGCATAAGTAATGATATGCATTTTGTAAAACTCCCAAAGCGAATCCCCAATACTTTGAGTGAAGTGAATTCAAGTGATTCTTTTAAGAGTTGGTTTATCTTCAAATTTTACTTTATAAGTAATGAACTTTATAAGGAACTTAAGTGTTAACAATTCAAAATATACAAGTAAAGTATAGATTTATATGATTATGGTTAATTGTCATCTGGTGACTATTGATAAACATCCTTGGGATTGAGTTGTTAAGAATTGAAGAACTTATTATGAGCTTATTGTTTGAAGTGGCAAAAAGAATAACATTTGAAGAAAAGATTTCCTTCCTAAGGTTTAAACAACCCTGATAGCTTTTAGAATATGATGGATAGAATGTGATTGATGTTGTTTATGCTTGCTTGAATAGTCTGGACTTGAGATGCTTTAAGTTTTAATTGGTATAGACCAAAGTTAACTATAAAAACATAAGTAGTTTATTAGACATAATGTTTTAAGATTTTTGAGACTAAAGTTAACTTTAAAAGGGTAAGTAAACTTAAGGTGTAATATGTTTAAATTATTCCTAAGTTTTCAATTTATGATGAGTATAACTAAGGTGTGGAATTATTCACTTTATATTTAAGTGAATGATTAGATTAAATTTGTTTTGCTATTATGAAAAGAATATGTATTTATTTAAAGGAAACATAATTAGATGATCATAGTGATTTGTGATAATTTAAAGTTATGTCAATAATGGTTAAGATATAATGATTACTCACCATATTATATAAATGATGATACCCAATGTTTATTTAAAAGAGTTTTTTAATAAGATTTTTAAAAGACTATTTTGAAGTTAAAAGTTATACTTAGGTTTGATTATGAATTTAAGTTATGGGTTTGGAATTAGTACAAAGACACTAATTTCTCAAGGTTTTATAAGAATTGTGATTATTTCTTACTTAACAATTGTTTTTAAAGAATTCACAAAATAGGTATTAGATAGGGATTTATTATTTAAAATATTAAAGACTTTTCTAATAATATATTTAATATTTTTCTAGTGTAAGATATTTATTCAAGACCTTAAAAATGATTTTTATTTAATTTTTTAAGTATTATTTTTATGTTTATAAAATTCCATAAAGGATTAAATGTATTTAAATATTTACTTCAAATTTTATTTATAAAAAAATTGAGTTAGTATTTTTATAAAATAGTAGATTTATTTTTATATATAAAAATGATTTTTTATTCATTTTAGGATTTTTCCTTATTTTATGAAATTTCATTTAGGATTATATATATTTTTTAGTTTGAAAATATTTTATAGAGTTTAAATAGAAAATTAAGTTTGTGGTGGTAATTAGTCGGGCTCTGGCCCAGTTGGTGAGAACTGGACCTGGTCCAATCGGACTGAGAAAGTTTGGCCCAATAGACCTGCCCAGTTCGATTTGGCCCCAACCAACAGTGATCATTTTCTTACATCGCCGCCAGCGCAGCCACCTGCCACTCCGGCCGTCGCCGACCGCTTCCCACGCAGCCACTCGCCGACCAAGCTCCGGCCCAACATTCTCCGTTTATTCCCCTCCGCCTTGACTTCTTCCCGTACTCCTATGTTTACCCCTAGAAACCCTAGCTCCCCTAGGATCTTGTTGGCCAACTCCGACTCCCTGGCGCCACCGCACGTCAGCAAGGATTTGCTCCGGTTCTTCCCACCATCTCCACACCGCCACCAAACCAGCGCATCTTCTGATGCTCTCCCACACGGGAAACCCTAGCCGAATCGGCTTGGCTTACGGCGTCGCTCCTGCCATGGGCTGGCCGTGGCCTCCCTCACCTTGGTGAGGTAGTAGACTATGGCTGGCCCCTACTGCATCAAACTCGAAGGCTTTCTTCATGGTCCTAACCACCACTGTGAGTTATCTCTTTTCTCCCTCTCATTTATTTTTAGTCATGTGTTCATTGATGGATGGATATAAGTGATGTAGTGAGGATTATGTTATTAGTGGCTACAAGATTAATTGGTTGTTAAGATATGATGCCTTTGTTCTAAGATTAGGATTATGGTGGTGGCCAACGATTAGTGGTGGCGTGATGGCCATAAGCCATGGTATTTGTTTAAATTTGGTGGTGTGGTGGTCTCCTGGACATGTGCCATGTCCCTTGTTTTCTCTAGTTGAACTACTGAGTACTACCTGGATGGTTTGATCTAGAATATATGGACTAGCTATATGCATGTAAATAGTGCATGGTTATTTACTATTTGCTTTGAGAGATCTTAATTGATAATATACTCTTAAAATTAGTGGAGTGCGTGATATGCTCATGAAATACCATTTGGAGCATTCCATGCATGGTTATATGACCTTGTGTGGTTTTAGGTTGTGTTGGTGATATGCTACTAGCTGATTACTTGTAGTGGTGCCCAAGTTTGGATGATTAACTACCCCTAGCATGTTTGGCTTGAACTGGTCAGGCTTTAGTTTAATTGATAGATTGTAGTGTGCTTGATCTGATGTCCCAATTTGTATGATGTGATCATCCCTGGCATGTGTGGTATTGCTACGATGTTATTTTTGACGAAACTGAATTCTTTGCAGTGTTGTTGACTGAAAGAATTCAGTTATACCCATGTTTGATTCATTCTAGAATTTAAACATGGCAGATAACAAGTACTACTATAAGTGGATGAATTATTTAGTTGATGGCTTCCTACTTAGCTTGTATATGCCTGTTTCTTGTAGCTTTGCTGCTGTATATAGTTGATTATATATGAGCTTTATGTGTTGGTGAAGTGTTGTAATGTATGAACTTGACAAAACAGATAATACTACATTTGATTTGGCTGTTTTGGATACCTTTTTTAGATCTTAGCAGCTACGAGTGATTACCAGATCATGTGCATGCATGACCATGGTCAGATAAGTGTTTGTGTGGTGTAGGTGACACCGAATGATCTTCTAGAAATTCTATAGTTGCAGGTAGTGGGGTTTGATAGCTTGTACCACTTGTATAGATAATTTTTCTAGTATATTTCATCCTTTTCACTTGATAAGTTTATAAGAACATATCTATGCCTCCTAAGCATATCCTATGATGCACAGCCCGAGGCATAAGTTTACATAAGAATAGATGCTAAGAGTTGACTTGATAGAATGATAAAAATAGATATGTGCTTGATCTCTTGACTCAGCCCATGATGTATAGGTGGAGACACTTTTGATAATAGGAACATATATTTATTTTGGTGGTTCTTATTCTCTGTGATGAACTTGCATAACAACTTCTATGAAAAATAAGAGAAATCTTTATTTCATTTCTATTTGGGAATTGCTACTACTATTCCTTGAGCTAAACTGATGACAACTATTGCCATGATCTCAGGGTATTAACCTGCTGGTAGAGTTGTTGCTGGATCTCCTTAGATTGTTCTTCAGGATCCTGAAATAATCTCCTGGTGGTTAACTTGATCAATAGCTAGTGCAATCCTTCTCCTCCCAGCTCCTAGCTTGATCTGCTTGGTTTGCTCCTGCTATTCTTCTGGTAAGCTATCTCCTCCTTGCTGCTTGACCTAGTTTCTAGTCTCCTCTAAGTAACCCTGATGGTCATAGTGATGTTGGTTGTTTGCTAGGTATGATCTAGTGATGAGCTGAGAAAAACTAGTGGTGTTCTTATGGTTCTCTGAACAGTGTCCCTAGTGTTGGGTGTGTTACTACGGCTGGTTCCTTAGTGCCAAGGTTGTCTACTTGGTAGGCTTGGTCTTTTTATGTGCCATTGAAGTCCATGTTGTGATGACACCTTGCTAGGTGACTCCCTCTTTGATCGTGACTAAGCTGCTAGATATTTTCTCACCTCCAGGCTTTGACTTGGACAAATAGAACTTGGCTTGGTCTAGATAAGTTTGCTTCCCTGGCTGATGGTTTTACTTAGTGGCTGCTGAATGGTTCTTGTATGCTATGGTTGGGCTACAGACTGCTGCTATGTGATCGTGTACTTTGCCATTGATTTATTTTACAGGGATCATAGTTAGGAGAAATGAAGGAATCAAAATATAAGATTAGTTGTAGGGTTTCCTTTTATCCTTATAGGTTCTATTTATCTTTGTTTGTCTTTTCTTTTGCAGGAACGAGAAAAAGACAAGATCAAGAAGGAATAGGGATTAGAAGTTCAAATAATAATTAGATTTTTAGTTTTTTATTCTTTGTTGTATTTTTTTCTTTTAACAATTTGTAAATATTTTGTAATACAATTATTATAATAAAGTAGATTTTTATTTCTTATACTTGTAAAACTATGTAATTGTAATAAAGTTGTTCTTTTCTATTTCATTTGTTAATTGTATTATTCCATATATGTTGTAAATTACTTTTTTGAGTATAATTTCTTATAGTACTTTATTATTATTGTTTTATCCCTCATTTAGGGATTATTTAATATTCCATAATGTGATATCTATTGCATTTTGGAATTTGGAATTCCAAAATCCGACGTTTAACTCAAATCTAGTTATCTAGCTATGCAATTTCTATTTAGAGTTCCTATTTGGTTCATTATAATTCACATTTGATTTGAATCCAAATTGATTTCCCTAGAGCATAGAAATTCAACAAAGGTCATGTCGAAATCCATCCCACCTGCCCTGATGTTTCCATCAGAACAAGAGAGATCTCGATCCCTCCACCACTTTAAGTTTTGCGCGAAAGTTCCTCGGATTTTCTATGCATGAATGCAATGCACAGACCTATGTCCTCTCTATTTCTAGGTGATAATCCCGGGATGTTACATTCTCTCCCCCTTAAAATAAACTTCGTCCTCGAAGTTCGCACCCTCTCACGTTTGGGAGTAAGGAATTGACTTGTAGTGGTTACTGCATTTCTCCACTACATGGTAATCTTAAATGGGAACAATTGTAATATACATATCCAAATCTTTTTCTTGAATTCTCATTATACTTGGCAATGTCCAACTTGTTGTCTCCAATTTATCCAAAAGTTTCTTTTTACTATAATCCCTTAGGGATATGTCCTTATTATAAAATCATTGATTTAGAACATCTTCTTTTGGTGCTTTAACCTAACTAGCTACCCTAATCAAACCTATTTACTTGACTATCAGCCTTCTATTTATATACTCCTTGAGTCTAGGAAATCTCACTAGATTAGGGTTTTAGATTCCCCTGAAATGGTAACCACACTATACTTGGATTGGTCACTACATGGTTTGTCCTTATAGTTCTATTTAGGATTGGCTTTGGACATATTTAGTCTGTTCCAATCAGGGTTTCCTATTACTCTACACTGGTCTATATTGGTATGCTCTATTCCCTCTAAAAGACAACTTTAAAACTAGTCGTGTCAGCACTAGCTTGTTAGGTTTAGCATATTTTATCTCTTCTGATCTTCATCCAAACATACTTCAAAGAGTACTTTTCTGATGATTTTCTTTTAACCTTATAAAAATAAGGCCTTCTGTTGTTGTAGGTTAGTCCTTCTTCTCCAACCTTTATTCGGAAAGTCGGATAATGATACTTTCATTTCTAATGTTTTACTCTCCCCCTTAGGGTTTACTAATAGCCTTTAAACTGTCTATATAGTATTTATTGGCTTTATAATTAGAATATTGGTCTCTATCCCGCTTATACTCTACGTAGTTAGGGTCTTATGAAAGATTATACGGTGTATCCACACAATTGGGGATCTTCGAAGTGAATCTTTCAGCATTATTTGTCTTACTTACTATTTGGACATTTCCACTTGAATAGGCTTGACTTCGCGAAGCGCCTCGAAAGACGGTCGCTTTAATGTTTGTACTCCCTCATGTCATTCTTAACTTAGGAAAAGTTTTATGCTCTTTATGCAACCATTAAGATGATCTGGTTAACCATGTCAACCAACACCGGCTGCGGACAAGATACCAACTCTGGATCATATACCAGCTGCGGATCATCCTAGGTTGTAGGTATTACCCTACGGCTTCCAACATCCTTATGGCATTCTCTCTGAACTGTCAGAGCTTGAATACCATTTTTCTCTGAAACTTCGTATTTGCCTTTATTCATGATGCTTCCATGAACTTGGTACAATTACTTTATTAACTTCTTAGCACCATTACCTACTTTGGGTGAATTTAAATTCATCACTTCTTGTTGCTCCATATATCTTCTACACTAATCTTCCTTCTTATTACTGTTTAGTAATGATCTGAATTGGATCCATCCTTCAAATTGCTTTGTTACTCTTTATATTTTGCTTCATCCTTCATGTAAGTCTTCATCTTGGTCTTTGGAACTCATCACTCCCTTACACGAATTCCCTTTTCTATCTAGGTTTATAACATCAAGTAATAACTGGATGTTGCAACATGCATTTTCACACCAAGTCAAACTTCATGTACAGACCTAGTCAATCAAGAAGATCCAAGAAAAATAAATCCAAATGTGGTACATATAACACGCAATATTCTAAGCCCAAAATATAGTAGTTGAGTATAATATCTCCAGAATTTAGGCTTAGTTGTGTAGTATATGACACCTCCTCGTATAGTTTACATCGTGATACTTAGCACATAGGTTCAAACTATTCTTTATCTCAATATTTACCCAAATTGCTCAATTGCAACAGGATAATTTTTAAACAAAGTGGTCTCAATTTAGTTTTGACTAACCTTTAGTCTAACTCTTAGAATGGCGAATATAACCAACCTATCATTATTTAGTAAACTAACCTCACATGATCACTCCAAATGACTAATCAGATTCTATTTGTTAACTTAAACCAAACATTATTAGAATTTTTTAGCACCTACCACTTCTATTATAGTTCTACCATGGTATTTTCTTACTTATACCTCAAGATAATTCACTAAGTATTTGTCATACTTACACTTACATCATGGTTTTGGAGCTAATCTCACCATGATCTTGTTATGTTTTACCTATTTACATGATTCAAGAGCTAATCTAACTATGATAACTTTGTTTCACATTACTCCATCATTAAATCCTCACATAATTTCACTTCATCATGTAGAATTCTCAAGTGAATCCCATATGATTAATACTCATTACATCAATATTTATCCTGATGATATTCATCAGGTTGTCCTTGGTTATTAACTAACAATAAGATTTTACTGCTCTTTTTGAATTCTATGGTTAGGCTATACCATTTAAACTACTCCAGTTGATATCTTACACTTGATCCTAGTCTACTGTAAACAATTAGCTTTCCTACAGTACCTTAGTGGTTTATGTCTCCCTCGGAAGACACTAAAGAGCACTTTACTGAGATAAAATAGATAACTACTCCTAAGAAAGATGACTTAAGCATCCAGCTTAAGTGTGACAAGGTTTGTCCTTAAGTGTATACTCATCACAAGCGATAAGAATATTTGGTTTAGATAAGATGGATCCTATAGTCACTATCCAACCTACAGATCTTCCTAAAAGGGTTTCAATCTTAAGGTCAAAGCATATGCTCTGATACCAACTGCGGTGACCCAACCTAAGACCCAAGCCAATCACTGCCTTCTTCGTGACCCCGCATGTCTCCTTGGTGTACACCATGCCCACCTTTTGAATTACGGCAATGGTTTGTACAGACCGTTCAGATGCCGGAACTATCGTGGGACGTTGAGGGCTCCCACCCATATGTTGCATATCCTCTACGAATTACCATATAATATGCACGCTACGAGTGATAACAGCCACGACCCGCACATCCAGCTCCATGCGAGAGGGGAAAGATACAGCTGACTTCTTCGTCCCATTCCAAATCTCATGGTCAACGCGTAATAAATGGCGCAAGAATCACTGGCGACATTGGTTGTTAAGTCCTAGATAATATGTTCCTTTACCACCGGAACTTTTATAGTAGGTTATTACCTCATGGTAAATAACCTATAATCACATTATTGTGAAAATAGTGTTTTCTGACCTTTTTTAAATGCAGGTGATGACAACACTGGATTTGTAAAATACTTTATAGAAAATAATCAAAGGACATGAGCAAGTGTGAACTTGCCTTTTGTGATTGCAAGATTATGCACTCATGGTCTTCGAGACGACATAATATCCAATATCTGAAAACTGCATCATTGGTCCGGTAAGGACTAATGTTTAAAGTAGCAAGATGCGGTTATGCATAAGTAATGATATGCATTTTGTAAAACTCCCAAAGTGAATCCCCAATACTTTGAGTGAAGTGAATTCAAGTGATTCTTTTAAGAGTTGGTTTATCTTCAAATTTTACTTTATAAGTAATGACCTTTATAAGGAACTTAAGCGTTAACAATTCAAAATATACAAGTAAAGTATAAATTTATGTGATTATGGTTAATTGTCATCTGGTGACTATTGATAAACATCCTTGGGATTGAGTTGTTAAGAATTGAAGAACTTATTATGAGCTTATTGTTTGAAGTGGCAAAAAGAATAACATTTGAAGAAAAGATTTCCTTCCTAAGGTTTAAACAACCCTTAGAATATGATGGATAGAATGTGATTGATGTTGTTTATGCTTGCTTGAATAGTCTGGACTTGAGATGCTTTAAGTTTTAATTGGAATATACCAAAGTTAACTATAAAAACATAAGTAGTTTATTAGACATAATGTTTTAAGATTTTTGAGACTAAAGTTAACTTTAAAAGGGTAAGTAAACTTAAGGTGTAATATGTTTAAATTATTCCTAAGTTTTCAATTTATGATGAGTATAACTAAGGTGTGGAATTATTCACTTTATATTTAAGTGAATGATTAGATTAAATTTGTTTTGCTATTATGAAAAGAATATGTATTTATTTAAAGGAAACATAATTAGATGATCTTAGTGATTTATGATAATTTAAAGTTATGTTAATAGTGGTTAAGATATAATGATTATTCACCATATTATATAAATGAGTGATACCCAATGTTTATTTAAAAGAGTTTTTTAATAAGATTTTTAAAAGACTATTTTGAAGTTAAAAGTTATACTTAGGTTTGATTATGAATTTAATTTATGGGTTTGGAATTAGTACAAAGACACTAATTGCTCAAGGTTTTATAAGAATTGTGATTATTTCTTACTTAACAATTGTTTTTAAAGAATTCACAAAATAGGTATTAGATAGGGATTTATTATTTAAAATATTAAAGACTTTTCTAAAAAGATATTTAATATCATTCTAGTGTAATATATTTATTCAAGACCTTAAAAATGATTTTTATTTAATTTTTTAAGTATTATTTTTATGTTTATAAAATTCCATAAAGGATAAAATGTATTTAAATATTTACTTCAAATTTTATTTATAACAAAATTGATTTAGTATTTTTATAAAATAGTAGATTTATTTTTATACATAAAAATGATTTTTATTCATTTTAGGTTTTTTCCTTATTTTATGAAATTTCATTTAGGATTTTAGTAGCTTTAATATTTAATTTTATTTTATTTAACTCAAAAAAGTGAATTTATATTTTTATTTGGTAGATAATATTATTGTGATCATTTTGTTATATTATATATATTTTTAGGATTTTTCTCTTTATATATATATATTTAGTTTAGAAATATTTTATAGAGTTTAAATGGAAAATTAAGGTTGTGGTGGTAATTATTCGGGCTCTGGCCCAGTTGGTGAGAACTGGACCTGGTCCAATCGGACCGAGTTACTTTGGCCCAATAGAACGGCCTAGTTCAATTTGGGCCCAACCAACAGTGATCATTTTCTTATCTTCTCCATGCACACAAAAAAGTCTCGCATTACCTCACGCGAGACTACATCGCCGCCACCTGCCACTCCGGCCGTCGTCGGCCGCTTCCCACGCAGCCACTCGCCGACCAAGCTCCGGCCTAACATTCTCCGTCTATTCCCCTCCGCCTCGACTTCTTCCCGTACTCCTATGTTCACCCCTAGAAACCCTAGCTCCCCTAGGATCTTGTTGGCCAACTCCGACTCCCTGGCGCCACCGCACGTCAGCGAGGATTTGCTCCGGTTCTTCCCACCATCTCCACACCGCCACCAAACCAGCGCCTCTTCTGATGCTCTCCCACACGGGAAACCCTAGCCGAATCGGCTTGGCTTACGGCGTCGCTCCTACCATGGGCTGGCCGTGGCCTCCCTCACCTTGGTGAGGTAGTAGACTATGGTTGGCCCCTACTGCATCAAACTTGAAGGCTTTCTTCACGGCCCTAACCACCACTGTGAGTTATCTCTTTTCTCCCTCTCATTTATTTTTAGTCATGTGTTCATTGATGGATGGATATAAGTGATGTAGTGAGGATTATGTTATTAGTGGCTACAAGATTAATTGGTTGTTAAGATATGTTGCCTTTGTTCTAAGTTTAGGATTATGGTGGTGGCCAACGATTAGTGGTGGCGTGATGGCTATAAGCCATGGTATTTGTTTAAATTTGGTGGTGCGGTGATCTCCTGGACATGTGCCATGTCCCTTGTTTTCTCTAGTTGAACTACTGAGTACTACCTGGATGGTTTGATCTAGAATATCTGGACTAGCTATATGCATGTAAATAGTGCATGGTTATTTACTATTTGCTTTGAGAGATCTTAATTGATAATATACTCTTAAAATTAGTGGAGTGCCTGATATGCTCATGAAATACCATTTGGAGCATTCCATGCATGGTTATATGACCTTGTGTGGTTTTAGGTTGTGTTGGTGATATGCTACTAGCTGATTACTTGTAGTGGTGCCCAAGTTTGGATGATTAACTACCCCTAGCATGTTTGGCTTGAACTGGTCAGGCTTTAGTTTAATTGATAGATTGTAGTGTGCTTGATCTGATGTCCCAATTTGTATGATGTGATCATCCCTGGCATGTGTGGTTTTGCTACGATGTTATTTTTGACGAAACTGAATTCTTTGCAGTGTTGTTGACTGAAAGAATTCAGTTATACCCATGTTTGATTCATTCTAGAATTTAAACATGGCAGATAACAAGTACTACTATAAGTGGATGAATTATTTAGTTGATGGCTTCCTACTTAGCTTGTATATGCATGTTTCTTGTAGCTTTGCTGCTGTATATAGTTGATTATATATGAGCTTTATGTGTTGGTGAAGTGTTGTAATGTATCAACTTGACAAAACAGATAATACTACATTTGATTTGGCTGTTTTGGATACCTTTTTTAGATCTTAGCAGCTACGAGTGATTACCAGATCATGTGCATGCATGACCATGGTCAGATCAGCGTTTGTGTGGTGTAGGTGACACCAAATGATCTTCTAGAAATTCTATAGTTGCAGGTAGTGGGGTTTGATAGCTTGTACCACTTGTATAGATAATTTTTCTAGTATATTTCATCCTTTTCACTTGATAAGTTTATAAGAACAGATCTATGCCTCCTAAGCATATCCTATGATGCACAGCCCGAGGCATAAATTTACATAAGAATAGATGCTAAGAGTTGACTTGATAGAATGATAAAAATAGATATGTGCTTGATTTCTTGACTCGGCCCTTGATGCATAGGTGGAGACACTTTTGGTAATAGGAACATATATTTATTTTGGTGGTTCTTATTCTCTCTGATGAACTTGCATAACAACTTCTATGCAAAATAAGAGAAATATTTATTTCATTTCTATTTGGGGATTGCTACTGACAGGGTTATACCCCGCGGGTACACGACTTCAGCATACCTAGTCCAGCCGAAGGAAGGCCCACGACAAATATACGTTGGCCCATGAAGACTTTCGGGTGGACAGGGCCCATGACGCCCTCGGATCCTTGGAGAACAAGACTAGAGTAGATAGAAAATTCAAAGGGGTAAACCCTAAACCTGTAACCCTAAACCTGTAACCCTAAACCTGTATCCTTGGCACTTTCGGGTGCCTGGGACCTGCCTATCTCTCTATAAAGGCCAGGAGGGCACGACGAGAAGGCTCTCTTACGACCTCATACTTTCGCATACACACCTCCACGCCAGATTGCATATGTGCACCCCTGTAACCTTCGGTTCCACCATAATCAGAGCAGACAAGCAGGAGTAGGGTTTTCCCTCCGGGGGCCTGAACCTGGGTAAACCTCGTGTCCCCGTGTTGCTTGTTTGCTAACCGTTCCGCGATCTCCAGCATCCCCATATTCTCCAAAACCCAAGTCCATAACAATGGGCATTGACGAGATCGAACCTCGTCAATTGGCGCCGTCTGTGGGAACTGGGGACGCTGATTGTTCGATCGTGACGGTCCCAACCCGAGCAATCTACAACTCCGCGGTGACGGAGAGTCATCTCCTCTTCGGCGCCTTCGACTTCACCGCCCACTCACCGGCCACCCTAAAGGACTTCGAGCCTGTTGGCGACGTACTCGAGATCCTGTTCGGGAGCTTCTGCTTCCAGGTGGGGCAGATCGGCACTCTCCGCCTCCTGGAGAGGGTGCCCCTGCCATCGATCAGGCCTGATTCATGGGCTCCACACCCCGTGCTACGCACATCATCATCAACGGATGAGTCTTATGACAGCAGCAGCTGCAACTCAGATCTGTGTGATCCACCGTCGGATGAAGGGACCTATGGTTCCGGATCCGAAAGCTGCGGCAACAGCGATCCGATCTACAAGCGCTACCAATGCGCCGTGGTCATCCAAGATTAAGAACACACAATATGCCACCTAACCCGCAGGGTAGAAACGGCGAGAACAGAAGAAGCCGGTCCCCCCCACCCAACGGGGAAAACAACAACCGAGTCATCCACCTCAGCAAGGAGGGATGGGATCAAGCACGCGAAGCTGTAACAGGAAACAAGATCCTGCCAGCAGATGCCTCACGGGACCTGCTGATGGCATACCACATGCTCCTCGTCGAGCAGCACAAGAAGCAACTGAGGATGCAAGAGGTGCTCGACAAGCGCAAGCAAGCAGCCTCGGAATCCAGTGCACAAAGAGTTGCGCTCTCCGCGATGGGCATCGGCTCCAGCTCACATGGAAACCATGGCAACAAGCAATGTTCTCGCACAGAGAACATGGATCCCAAAGCACGTCGCGAGGTGACTAGAGCCCTCAATGCGTCCTTCATGGATATGGATGCCGACGGCAACGTCATCCCGAAGACGCCACAAGCTGCGATCATGGCAGCCACCGCGTACCTCGCGTCCCATGCTCCTCCGGAGGGGGACCCGAAAAGAGCCATGCACAAGTCCGCGCTCACTGGACTCGGACTCGTTGGAGCCGTGCTCCACGGAGAAGCTCCTATGGAGCCAAAGAAGAAGGCCGCGGTCAGGTTCAACCGCAGCCCCACACCCTCATCCGAGGACAAAGAGCACGACCTTCCTCGAAGGCATAAGAGCTCGCGTCATCGCAGCCGCGGCTACGACGCTCGAAACGAGCTAACGCAGCGCAAAATCGACAAAGCGCGCGCCGAGCACGTATGCTCGTCTGAATCCGAAGAAGATGACGACGAAGGAGAACTCTGCGGAGCCCGATGCTTCAGCAGATCCATCCGACGGACGCGGATGCCGCAAAACTTCAAGCTTCCTTCAGACACTCCAAAGTTCGACGGCACACAAGAACCCAGGGCGTGGCTCAGCGACCACTTGTCGTCCGTTAAGCTACATGGCGGAAACAAGGATACCGCCATGCAATGCCTTCAGCTGTAGTTGACGGGCGCAGCCCGGATCTGGCTCAGCAGCCTATCCTCGGGATCCATCCGAAGCTGGGAGGAGCTGGCGTACAGTTTCGTCCGAAACTTCAAAGGCACCAGCAAGAGGCCCGCCTCGATCGAAGAGCTCTGGGCCTGCACCCAACGAACGGGCGAACCCATTCGCTCGTACATACTATGCTGGTCCAACACCAAGAACTCCGCGGCGCATATCTCCGAGGAGAGAGATATTGACGCCTTCAGGGACGGCGTCAAACGCCAGGACTTCAAGGAAGATCTTGGGCGCGTCAAGCCCAAGACACTCGACCATCTCATGGACATCGCCAACAGGTGGGCCGACGGCGAGGACTCCATCCACCGAGCGCACTCGGAGGAGGAAGATGACTACGGCCAGCGACGTGAGCGCCGTAGCAAGAGAAGATCGCGCGTCTACGACGATCGCGATGGACCCGACATGGTTGCGGCTGGCTACGCCGACCGCCGCAACGAAGGCAAACGGAATAGCGGCGGATACCGCAGAAACAATTTCCGGGATGGAGGACGCCCGACACAGTCGTGGCAGCGCCGCGATCGCGACGACGGACCCTCAGCATACGAAAAACTGTCTGGTCCATGCACCATCCACTTCTACATCGACAAACAAGATGGCAAGAAGAAAGCAAGCCACATGCTCAACGACTGTCGCGAGTTCCAGAAACTCAGCGAGAGCATGGCTCAGATGAGGCAGCAAGCCCCAAACCCTAGATTCGGGAACGCACCCACACCAGGTGAGATCGCGCATGGAGCTCCTCCACCGCCACCTGCAGGAGGCCCGAATCACCCAATCACACCCTCACAGAATAACGATGGGCACGGGTATCCCCCGCCGAAAGGAGCACTGATGATCCAAAGAGGGTGCCCAACGAATAGGGTGCAGAAGAAAATCACCCTCCATATCAACCTGGTTGTAACAACTCCACCCGCCAGCCCTGAGTACCTCAGCGAATCGAAGTCCTGCATCATGTTCAGCCGTTCGGATCACCCTTGCCAGGTCCCTCGCCCAGGTCATGCTGCCCTGGTGCTTGAGGCGTAGATCGGAGGGTTCGAGATGAGCCGCGTCTTCATTGACGGCAGCAGCGGCATCAACCTGATGTTCGACAGCACCCTAGAAGCAATGCGGATCCCGCTATGCAGCCTAGAACAGTCAGACACAACGTTCCATGGCATCGTCCCAGGAAAGGGCATATTCCCCCTGGGAAAGATATGGCTCGATGTCATCTTAGGCAAACCTAATAACTTCCGATGCGAGCGGCGCGAGTTCGAAGTAGTAGACTGGCCATCACAATACCACGCCATCCTTGGGCGTGTAGCATTCGCAAGGTTCTTGGCAGTACCACACTACGCGTACCTGCTACTCAAGATGCCAGGACCCAGGGGCGTCATCATGGTCCACGGGAGCTTCACCCGATCGGACCACTGCGACAGGGACTTCAACAGAATTTCCCAGTCATTCGGCATGCAAGAGGAGCTCGTAATACTCCGCGAGGTGACGGACAATGGGACACCCCTAGTCGCACGACAAAACACACCTGATATGTATTTCGACTCCACCGTCAACCCAAAGAAGGTGCAGGTCCACCCAACGGATGCCTCCAAGACGGCGTTGATCGCCAACGATCTCAGCCCCGCATAGGAAAGCGCGCTCGTCAAATTCCACCGTAAGCGCTGGGAAATCTTCACCTGGTGTCTTGTAGACATGCCAGGAGTTCCCAGGGAATTCGCCGAGCACGCACTCAACGTCTTTACAGACGCCAAGACCGTCAAGAAGTCCATCCGGGGACTATCCGAGCCACGGGCCGAAGCCATAGGGATTGAAGTCAACAGACTACTCGCTGCAAACTTCATCAGGGAGATTAAGGAGAGCGAGTGGCTCGTCAATACAGTGATGGTCCCCAAAAAGGACACGGACATCATGTGGATGTGCGTGGACTTCACGTCACTGAACAAGCACTGCCCGAAGGACCACTTCCCTCTCCCTCGGATCGATCATATCATCGACTCGACTGCAGGATGCGAGAAACTCTCCTTCCTCGATGCCTACTCAGGCGACAACCAGATTCGACTCAAAGTCGAAGATCAGGAGAAAACGGCGTTCATCACGCCGTTCGTAGTGTTCTGCTACAACACAATGCCCTTCAGGCTAAAGAACGCAGGTGCTACGTACCAGCGGTGCATGCAGGCATGCCTAAAGGACCAGATCGGTTGCAATGTCCAAGTCTATGTCGACGACATAGTCATCAAAACCAGGGAGGCGAGAACGCTCATCGACGATCTCCGCGAGACGTTTGATAATCTAGACCGCTACAGGATCAAGCTTAACCCTGAAAAGTGCGCCTTCGGCGTCCCATCGGGTCAACTGCTTGGTTACTTCATCTCCCAGCGAGGGATCGAGGTGAACCCAAAGAAAATACGGGCCATCATAGCCATGGAGAAGCCGAAAAACCTCAAGGGCGTCCAGCAGCTTGCAGGACAAATAGCGGCATTAAGCAGGTTCATCAGCCGCATGGGCGAGAAAGCACTGCCATTCTACCAGCTGCTGCGCAAAGCAGACAAATTTGAGTGGACGCCCGAGGCGGACGACGCATTCGAAGATCTAAAGCGGCTACTCTCTACCTCGCCTGTCTTGATCACGCCAAAGGAGCGCGAGCCCCTACTGCTGTACATAGCAGCTACACACCAGGTGGTGAGCACCGTACTGGTGGTCGAGCGACCTGAAGAGGGCAAGACCCATGGGGTCCAACGCCCAATCTACTACCTCAGCGAGGTATTGACGCCAACAAAGCAGATGTACCCTCACTACCAGAAACTCGCCTACGGCGTGTTCATGACGGCTCGTCGGCTGAGACATTACTTCCAGGAGCACCAGGTGATGGTCGTCAACGAGGCACCCCTGAACAACATCCTGAACAATCCGGAGGCCACAGGACGCGTAGCCCTGTGGGGCATAGAGCTGTCACCCCTAGACATCGTCTACGAGAAGCGACTCACAATCAAGTCTCGGGTCCTCCCGGACTTCCCCGTCCACTGGATGGAGCTGTAGCTGCCAGATACACCAGACATGACACAGTCATGGACGATGCACTTCGAAGGCTCCAAGCGCGAGGCTGGAGCAGGAG
Source organism: Avena atlantica (assembly GCA_910589765.1). Taxonomy (NCBI): domain Eukaryota; kingdom Viridiplantae; phylum Streptophyta; class Magnoliopsida; order Poales; family Poaceae; genus Avena; species Avena atlantica. Next base: position 412,870,344 of record OU342739.1, on the reverse strand, counting down.
TCGGGGTCATACTGACCTCCCCGCAGGGCAACAAGATGAAGTACGTCCTTCGGATGAAATTCCGAGCTTCCAACAACGAGGCCAAATACGAATCCCTCATCCACGGCATGAGGATGGCAAAGATCTGCGGCGCAACGCGCCTGTTCATCTACGGAGACTCGAACCTCGTCGTCCAGCAGACGATGAACGAGTGCGACGCACACGCCGAAAACATGATTGCGTACCGCGCACTCTACAACTCACTCGAGGGAGAATTCGACGGCTGCGAGCTTCGGCACGTCGGGAGAGAAAGCAGCGAGGAGGCCGACAGACTTGCAAACATCGGCTCCACCTGTGCACGAGTACCACCAGGTGTGTTCCTGGAACAGATCTGCGTGCCATCCATCACGCGAAAGTTCCCCAAGGGATCACCCGAAGAGGCAGAGCACTCGGCAGCTGCGCTACCCGACGGTCAGAAAGGACCCGAAAAGCTGGACACAGAGGTCGCCGTGGTCAACCTGATGCAGGTCATGGCAGTCGAAGAAACTTGGACACGACCATACCTCCGGTACTTGATAGACGAAGAACTGCCTGATAGCCCGACGGATGCCCGACGCATATCTCGTCGGTCCAAAGCCTTCACCATCATCAATGGCGAGCTTTACAAGCACAGCATTTCGGGTGTACTACAAAGGTGCGTCACCATCGGCGATGGAAAAATCATCCTCCAAGACATCCACGAGGGCATCTGCGGCCATCATGCGGGCAGCCGCTCCCTTGTCGCCAAAGCTCTACGAGATGGATTCTACTGGCCAACGGCCATGAACGATGCCAAGGACATCGTCCGAAGATGCAACGGGTGCCAAAGGTTCGCCGACAAACCGCACGCACCTGGGTCAGAGATCAGGCCCATACCTTTGGCCTGGCCTTTCGCCCAATGGGGCCTTGACATGATCGGCAAACTGCCAAGGTCCTCGAAAGGGGGACACGTCTACCTCCTGGTCGCAGTCGACAAATTCACCAAGTGGATTGAGGCCATGCCTGTTACTAACCAAAAGGGCAAAACCACCGTCAAGTTCTTTGAATCCATTGTCTACAGGTTCGGCATGCCACACAGCATCATCACCGACAATGGGTCGAACTTCATCTCTAAAGAATTCTAGGACTTCTGCGAGGACCTCGGAATCAACATCACATACGCCTCCGTGGCGCACCCGCAAACAAACGGGCAGGTCGAAAAGGCCAACGGCCTCGTCAGTGCTGGCATCAAGAAGCGCTTAATGAGCCCACTTGAGCGACTCGTGGGTGCCTGGACACAAGAGCTCCCTTCGGTCCTGTGGAGCCTGCGCACAACGCCAAACAGCTCAACCGGCTACACGTCTTTCTTCATGGTGCACGGAGCCGTGCTTCCAGCAGAGGTACGCCACAAGGCCCCACGGGTAATCTCCTACAGCGAAGCCGAATCCACGGCTGCACTCGAAGACATCGTCGACACACTCGATGAAGCACGAGACATAGCAGCAGCTCGATCAGTGCTGTACCAACAGAGTCTCCGCAACTACCACAGCCGACGGATGCGCCCAAGGTCCTTCGTCAAAGGAGACCTAGTCTTGCGACTCAAGCAAGAGCGACCGAAGAAATTCGAGTCACCATGGGAAGGACCCTACATCGTCACTGAAGTCATCCCAGGTGGCGCCTATCGCCTCAAGAACGTGGAATCTAGAGTCGCATACTCCAACCCATGGAACGTCGCACAACTGCGACAGTTCTATCCCTAGCTACCTCCCTCTTTTACTTTCAATAAGGCTATTCAGCCAAGGCTACTCAGCCGAACAATGTACCTCCTCCATTATGATATGAATAAAGCTAAGAGTCTCGCCCCAAAAAAAAATTTACTATTCGCACTTTAATCCATGCTACAAATGCACTCGGAGGCTCCCCCCACCTCACGACTTCGTGGACTGAGGATAACACGTGTACACCTGAGTAGCTGACCACGTCAGGCTAACAAAAAGGAGACGTATACAAGAAAGGCACTACGTGCTAGCACAACAACCAAACCTTTATAACAAAGGGCAAAACACGCCCAGTCAAATGTATACAAATTTTACATCTATCTTTTTTACAGGTACTACCTATTCTGAAGAATAACCTGAGCACGCTGCTCAAACAGATCTACGATCTGTTCGGCATACTGCCTTACAGCCGCATAATGCGGACGCATATCCCACTCGCCACCATCTGGCCGAAGAGGTGGCCCAGCCGCTATAGCGGACAGATCTACATCCGGACGATGCAACCGCACAAGGGAGAGCGCATCCTTCACCCCCGCAACAAGCTGATGCCGCACCAGTTCCCTGACATGATGCACATTCTGAAACTTCGACAACATACTAGAGAGAGTCGACAATGCATCATCCAGTGGAAACATTACATGCAGAACCGACGCGAGCGAAGTCTTCACCTGACGAAGCACCCGCGATACCTGATGAACGCGATCCTGCACTGTCGCAAGGACCATGGCACGATCACGGTCCATCCAGAAGAACCCGTCGGCCTCCATTTCCTGCTGAGTCAAGCAGTTGATCCGAACAGCAACATGCTCCTTCTCCTCCCTTGGAGCAATGTTAGCACCTGCAATACTTGCAAAAAAGTAAGATGCAAGGCCATCAGGCGCATCCGAAGTAACGAGCAACACCTCGAAAAACTCACACTAAAGTTGTTCGGACAAGGGAAGCAACTCCGCCATCAAGTACTCCTCTCTGGCAGCACCTCGATCCGCCTTGGATTTACAAACGTCTGCATGGCCACGCACCCCAAGCAACTCTTTCTCGAGGCTACGGACACGGTCTCGAAGAAACGCAAGCTGCGACGCATCATCCAGGGATGGCAGCAGCTGTGCTGCAGGCGAAGTGTCAACGGGATCAACACCCGAAGGACCCTAGATTAACAGAAAGACAAGGACATGAACAAGCAGTTGAAGGAGCACGAAACTCAGCACATTCATTAAGTGCAGCAAAAGCCACCACGTGGCACAAGGATTGTTCATCAAAATATTTACAACAAAAGAAGCTACAACTATCCTATAACTACAGCGCCTACAAAGCTGCACCCTGAGTAGCCTCGGAGCCGGATTGCCTCACCTTGGCTTCCCCCTGCTGCCTTAGCGCGTACTCGGCCAGCAGATCAATCAGCTTCGGCCTGTAATGCTTACAGCAAGCAGCATAGGTGGCGAAGGCTACCTCGGATCCATCAGCAGTCGTCGGCATCCGGGAAGTGACCTGGGGAAGGTCCATCTCCGCTCCAGCCGCCAAGGCCATTGCCAGCCCAACGGATGTGTCGATGCCCTTCTGCTTGTTGTATGCCGCAGGTGCTTCAGATGACAGCGCCTCCGTCAGGGCATCAACATCTTCGAGGGCCACGCCCTTGGGGATAAGATCCTTGTAGAAGCGCCCAAGGACCTCTTTGGCCTTGGCAAGCGAGTTGACAACGGTACTGCAGCGGTCTTCGACCGCCGCAGTAGCATCATCCAGAGCGCTTCCATGCTCCAGAGCATCGCGGTCAAATTCGATGCCCGCGGCATCTAAGACAACAAAGGAAGCAGAATGAATAAAAGCGCTGCAAAAGAAAGACCAGGAAATCAAAAAGAAGAAGGCAGAGATACTCACTCGAAACAGCCTTGGCAGCCGCCATAAGCTTGTCGGCCACCTCTCTCTCGCGCGAAGCTATGGCAGTGGCGAGCTGCTCCTCGCGGTCCTTAGCCTCCTGCTGCAGGCGCTCCTTCGCCTTAGCCGCGTTGGCCAACTCCAGCTCAAGGCGCTCCCTTGCACCAACGGCGACCTCGGCCTTTTTCTCCGCTTGACCAAGGCTCTTTTTGAGAGCATCAATCTCACGAAGAGAGGCGTTGTGATCCTCTGCAGCAAGAAATACAATGTCGGATCGAAGGACAAAATGCAAGAAGAAACAAAAGACCAAGGAATAAAAATACCTTGAAGTTGCTTGAGGCTGGCCTCCAACGCCAGGTGCTGCTGCACCAGTTGGTTGGCACCTTGCACAAAAGGCTTCAAAAAGAACTGCTAGTCAAAAGAACGGCTCGGGGGCTACGCCAAAAAGGACGAGCAGAAGCAAGTTGCACATATGAAAAATACCCTACAGATGCTCGGGGGCTCCCCCCGAGGTGGAAGGAAAAGAAAATCAACAGATCATTCGAAAAAAGGCTTGGGGGCTTCCCCCGTGGCAGAAAGCAGAATTACTTACATGATTTGATGGCGACTCCGAAGGTCCGCTCGCAGCCTTCTGAGGCGCAACCACCCGAATCTCCTGCGGATAAGGGTCTGGAGCAGTGCCTTCAGATGTGGCCACCGTTTGAGGAGGAGGAAGCACGACCTTCGACTCCCCCATCATCTCCCGAGCACCATCACTGGAGGAGTCATTGGAGGAGTGGCTACACAAGAACAAATTAGCTAAGTGCAAGGTAAACAAAAAAAGCAACGCATGGCTAAGGAAACTTACGAATCAAGCTCGCTCAAGTCAAAGACGGGAGGGGTCTTCCGGACCTTCTTCTCCTCTTTCTTCTCTTCCTTCTTTTCTTCCTTCTTCCGCTGGCAGGAATTGGAGAGGAAGAGCCCCCATGCCCATCACTGTGACGTTCAAGCCACAACGGGTTCCTGGGGGTCGGTGGAGTTGAAGCATCCGACGACTCGCTGGAGCTCCTCGTGCGCTTGTGAGTGTGATCCTCGCTCGACTCGTTGGCTTCTTCAGCCGGAGATCTCGCCGAAGGTAGCTCGGACATAGAGTCCACCACCTCATTATCCGGAGCATTCGGGAACACTTCGGGCAATGGAGGCGACATATCCGGCACCTTGAACTCCTACACAAAAGAAGCAAATATGTTAGCAGGAACATAAATGCAAGTACAACGCAGACGAAAATAGCACCACGCGCATGTCCCAGATCTACACCTACGGAACCGGACGAGAAGCGGAGAACGGAGAAGTCAACGACTTCCCCGGGATATCCTCTCCAGCCTTGAACTTCAACAGCGGACGAAGGACCCCGTCGAGATCTCCCTTGGAGAATTCTTCGGCCGAAACCCTAGTCGGATCATGACGACCAGCGTAAAGGAACATCGGGTGCGCCCTATCCTGGAGCGGTTGCACCCGACATTTGAGAAAGTGCGGATGATATCCACACCATTCACCTCCTTCTCCGGAGTCAACTGGAGATCCTCCACCCGACGATAGAGCCCCTCTATCTCCGCTACCTCACCATCCAAGATCTGGTTTTCCAAGACCTTTTCAGCTCGATTTTCTGGGAGGGGTCGAAAGGAGCAAGACCAAAATCCTGCCCAGCCACCGTGGAGTCGCGGATGTAAAACTATCGCCTCCACCAGTACTGGACAGATCCGCACGTGGAAAAGGAGAAGACAAGAAGATTGGATCGAAGGGAGATGATGCAACCCCCAATGGGATAAACACCATCAGAACCAGATTGCCTCTTCACGGAATAGAGTTTCCGGAAGAGGCCAAAGTGCGGCTCGATACCGAGCCAGCACTCGCAGAAAGTAATGAAACAAGCAATGTGAAGAAGAGAGTTGGTGGAAAGATGATGCAGATGGATGCCATAAAGAAAAAGCAGTCCACGAAAGAAATTGTGGACTGGGAAAGAAAAGCCCCGAAGGACAAATGCGAGGAACATAACCCGAAACCCAGCGGGGGACGGGGAATTACCTTGTTGCCATGGAGTTTGACGGCCTCCCTATCCTGCGTGATCAAGCCCCGCTCACGAAGCTTGCGGAGATCATCTCCCGCGTCTCCGATCGTCGCCAGCCACCGTCGGTGACACGGGTAGTGGAAGCACTTTTCTTGCCCCCAGCAGCGCTGGTGCCAACCGCAGAAGAGGACTTCTTAGGCTTCCCCATCGCGATGCGGCGGCGCTGGCGACAAGACCGACGAGACTGTAGAATCAAAGAAGGAAATGTCCGAGGATATTCCAACGCGCAGCAAGAAATCTCAGAGAAGATTGGAGCAGTGAAGCAAGAATGGCTTCGGTGAAAACAGACTAATTTTTCTCCAATGATTATAAGGACGAAGACGATGCACGACAACCGTCCATCAAGAAGACCTAACGTCAATGGCAAGATCTGACCATACACGTGTCAGCATAGCAGCGAACTGTCGCTCACACGCCGTCCACTACGCGTGGAAATCGAGGCGACGTCGTAATTATCTCCACGCCGCATGTGACCGGTCAATTCACGGTCAGAAGGTGGGACCGATGTTCGTCCAGTCACGTCATCTCTGGCGCAGCAGACGCTTGAGGTCACCGATCGTCAGCACTGACGTCATCAAAAGCTATACTAGCAAAAGCCACAATTCTTCGGCTACAAAGCTAAGAGTACTCACTCGAATCTACGATTCGACTAACTACTCAGGGGCTACTCCTATTAGGAGCGTTGGCCACGCACCCGAAAATGAACAAAAACTACAACACTGACCTATTTTTCTTCGAGTCCTACGTCGAGTCTTCGACTCCACTACGGACTCGGGGGCTACTCCCATAGGGAGCGTGGATTCAAGCATACGAAAAATTTGTGTCCTACGGACCTGAAGCTGAACAACGGCTGAATTAAAGTCTCTGCTCGAGTCTACGACTCGAACAGACACTCGAGGGCTACTCCCATAGGGAGCGCTGGTCGCGCACCCTATGAATTCTTCGACTGCGATCCTTCGGATCAGTATGCAAAACTTTTTCAGCAACTCTGCCCTAATTAAATGCTAAGTGAGCAACGTTCTCCTTGGCCACCCGAAACACCTCCGCGGTGATAAACATTTGGATGCTGTATCTGCGACGCAAAGGTAAGACCTACATATATCATCTGATGGCCTAGCAACGCACACGACTGCGCTCTGCTAGTAAGAATCCGTGCCAGCAGGCGCGATGAAAAATCCCAACGGACGTGTTGGGTATATCATTTAAATTTACTAGAATTCCACTCCTGTAAGACCTCCGCGGCCTGAGTCGAATTACGCCAGCATCTGTTCCGGATTCGAGTCGAGAGACTCGAATCTAAAGAAGATCGTGTTGTTTTGTCCTAAGACAGTTAACTGACCCTGATCCGTCGGGAGAGTCAGACACACGCATCAACAATCCCTACACATTCTCTTGAAAGACAGAGTTGCACCCGAAGGATTGAAGAGTCCTCAGCCGAATCTACGATTCGACTGAACACTCGGGGGCTACTAACATGGTTATACCCTGCGGGTACACGACTTAAGCATACCTAGTCCAGCCCAAGGAAGGCCCACGACAAATATGCGTTGGCCCATGAAGACTTTCGGGTGGCCAGGGCCCATCACGCCCTCGGATCCTTGGAGAACAAGACTAGAGTAGATAGAAAATTCAAAGGGGTAAACCCTAAACCTGTAACCGACTCGATCTGTGCCTGGGACCTGCCTATCTCTATATAAAGGCCAGGAGGGCATGACGAGAAGGCTCTCTTATGACCTCATACTTTCGCATACCCACCTCCACGCTAGATTGCATCTGCGCACCCCTGTAACCTTCGGTTCCACCATAATCAGAGCAGACAAGCAGGAGTAGGGTTTTCCCTCCGGGGGCCTGAACCTGGGTAAACCTCGTGTCCCCGTGTTGCTTGTTTGCTAACCGTTCCGCGATCTCCAGCATCCCCATCTTCTCCAAAACCCAAGTCCATAACAATGGGCATTGACGAGATCGAACCTCGTCAGCTACTACTATTCCTTGAGCTAAACTGATGACAACTATTGCTATGATCTTAGGGTATTAACCTGCTGCTTGTAGAGTTGTTGCTGGATCTCCTTAGATTGTTCTTCAGGATCCTGAAATAATATCCTGGTGGTTAACTTGATCAGTAGCTGGTGCAATCCTTCTCCTCCCAGCTCCTAGCTTGATCTGCTTGGTTTGCTCCTGCTATTCTTCTGGTAAGATGTCTCCTCCTTGCTGCTTGACCTAGTTTCTAGTCTCCTCTAAGTAACCCTGATGGTCATAGTGATGTTGGTTGTTTGCTAGGCATGATCTAGTGATGAGCTGAGAAAAACTAGTGGTGTTCTTATGGTTCTTTGAACAGTGTCCCTAGTGCTGGGTGTGTTTCTACGGCCGGTTCCTTAGTGCCAAGGTTGTCTACTTGGTAGGCTTGGTCTTTTTATGTGCCATTGAAGTCCATGTTGTGATGACACCTTGCTAGGTGACTCCCTCTTTGATCGTGACTAAGCTGCTAGATATTTTCTCACCTCCAGGCTTTGACTTGGACAAATAGAACTCGGCTTGGTCTGGATAAAGTTTGCTGCCCTGGCTGATGGTTTTACTTAGTCGCCGCTGAATGGTTCTTGTATGCTATGGTTGGGCTACAGACTGCTGCTATGTGATCGTGTACTTTGCCATTGATTTATTTTATAGGGATCATAGTTAGGAGAAATGAAGGAATCAAAATAGAAGATTGGTTGTAGGGTTTCCTTTTATCCTTATAGGTTCTATTTATCTTTTTTTGTCTTTTCTTTTGCAGGAACGAGAACAAGACAAGATCAAGAAGGAATAGGGATTAGAAGTTCAAAGAATAATTAGATTTTTAGTTTTTTATTCTTTGTTGTATTTTTTTCTTTAACAATTTGTAAATACTTTGTAATACAATTATTATAATAAAGTAGATTTTTATTTCTTATACTTGTAAAACTATGTAATTGTAATAAAGTTGTTCTTTTCTATTTCATTTGTTAATTGTATTATTCCATATATGTTGTAAATTACTCTTTTGAGTATAATTTCTTATAGTACTTGATTATTATTGTTGTATCCCTCATTTAGGGATTATTTAATATTCCAAAATGTGATATCTATTCCATTTTGGAATTTGGAATTCCAAAATCCGACGTTTAACTCAAATCTAGTTATCTAGCTATGCAATTTCTATTTAGAGTTCCTATTTGGTTTATTATAATTCACATTTGATTTGAATCCAAATTGATTTCCCCAGAGCATAGAAATTCAATAAAGGTCATGTCGAAATCCATCTCACCTGCCCTGATGTTTCCATCAGAACAAGAGAGATCTCGATCCCTCCACCACTTTAAGTTTTGCGCGAAAATTCCTCGGATTTTCCATGCATGAATGTAATGCACAGAACTGTGTCCTCTCTATTTCTAGGTGCTAATCCTGGGATGTTACAACCCTCACTCCGGCGGCTAGTACTACAGCTGCGAAGAAATCCTCAGTAGGTACAACAAAGAAAGCCAAGGTGGCTCCTGCCAAGTTACCTTATGAGCGGACTGATGAGGAAACCAATAGGGTCATGGATGAAGAGATGAAATGCCAGCTTGCACCGAAATAGCCCATGCCAAAGCATCTTATAGCACCGAAAATAGTGAAACACTTCGTGGAAATGCTTGAAAGTAAAAGGCCAGATTATCTGCCATCAGACTATGACTGCTCTATTATGAAGTCACATAAAGAGAATCTGCAGCGCTCGGAAAGTAGTAGTGCAAGCGGGAAAACAATTCCCTAGCTCAAAGAACAGAAAAATCAAATCGTGTCCCACGCTCAAAGTGTTTTCCGATGATTATGATCTGGAGGTTGCACGACTATGCGCACTAACGGCTAGAGATGATCATTCTTTTCCCATGGCTGAATTAGCATAAAAATACGAGTACGGGAAGCCTCTCGTCCGACCTAAGGAGGTTCCGCATCTACAAACACAAATATAAAAATTGCATCAGTGGTATATGGAAGCCTCAAAGAAAGGACAGATCATGCTCATAACGGCAATTAGAGATGAGCATTACTTCCGTGGAAAAGACGAGATACACATTGACTTTTTAGAATTATTTCAGTTATTCAATCAAGACACCCTCGATAAATCTCTCATCAGTTTCTACTGTCTGTAAGTGATTTATTTCTGTAATTAAGTCTCTACCTCAGCTCGTTCATTACATGAATAATTATACTCATTATATTCTTTTCTACGCTATTATGCAGACTGAAGATTCTCCAATGCAAAAGAGGACAAATCTATGACCTTGGGTTCATTGACCCAAATACTATTAATGAATATACACTAAAAAAGAACGCCAAGGACATAGAGGATTACTTGCTAAAGTTTTTATTGAAACAACAAACCAAAACGGAAATACGATTTCCGTTCAACTTTGAGTGAGTGTTACTGTCTTCTACACATTTAATTTTGTTTACTCGATGTTAAGTGTAATTGATGAGTTATGCGTGTGCAGATTCCACTTTATTCTGCTAATTATTCAAGTTAACACCGGAAAAGTACTTATCATGGACTCGAAATGTAAAGACCCCCAAGATGGTCGAACCTGATTTATGTGCTCCAGAGGTAATTTCAATCATTATCGCACTATATCGGCATCTTTCGTTCATTTCCTGATATCAAGTACTTAATAATTCCTTTACTCATTTTCTTTGTCGGACATGGTTTGGAAACGGTTCATCAAGGCTGCTAGAGGTGAATGGGAAGAGGTGCTGACATTTGGACAAATACCTGTAAGTAGTACTATAGCTAGGTCCACGCGTCTCTTTGATTCTTATTTCAATACCATTATCATGCTTGATTATTATTTTGAATAAACTCTATTCTCGTGAAGTGTTTAAGGCAGGCAGACGGGAATAATTTATATGGATACTATGTTTGCGAGTACATTCGCCAGACGATCTATAAGAAGAACAAAATTATGAAACAATATGAAGTACCTCAACAATGTTCACAATTGTATTTTATTACCATCAATTTTGTTGAGTTTCTTTCGTATATATTGATTCCCTTCTTTAAATTAGATCGAATGGATGCGGGGTGGTCTCCTAGAGCAGTATGTCATAGATCCAACAGGAGAATACCATCGAGAATTTATATTTATACAATAGGAATCGTAGAAGAAATTATATTGTATATATGCATGAACGTGTACTGTATATAATATGTTCGACCAAGCATGAAGAAAGAGGTTATTGTTCGATATCTATATTCATGACGATATTATGTAATGGTTCCTTCATTGCACGACACAAACGCCAAACCTCGCTCTCTCTCCTCTACCGATCCTCCTGCCATGGCAGAAAACTGCACTAAAACTCTACCGCGGCAGAACCTGTTGCCGCACAACCACTCGCTGCTGCGGCAGCCGAAACCTGCAAGACGGTGCCGCGGCAGAGCTCACCTGGTCTTGGTTTATATTACGAACGAGGACTAAAGGTCCTCCACCCCCTCGCTCTGAACCGCGACCACGTAGAGAGACATTTGTCTCGGTTTATGGCAGGACCAGGACTACGGGTGTGTGTGTGGGGGGGGGGGGGAGGGAGGGGGCCTTTAGTCCCGATTCTGTAGTCCCGGTTCGGAAACCGGGACTAACCCTTATGAACCAGGATTGATGGACCGTTTTCCACTAGTGACATCTTAT